>JAZARR010000110.1:2823603-3432305 GCA_037389465.1 Baylisascaris procyonis
AACCTATCTCTTTGTGAGTGAAAATTAGTAGAGATGAATGCTATGCTCAAATACTTTTTGAACGGGCATTTAAAAAAATTTTTTTGTCTGAGTAAGTAAATTTCAGGAATTTATTTATGCGAAAATTTAAAACAATATAGTTTAAAAATATTTGAACTGGTGAAAAAGAGATCTTTTTTTTTTCTCAAACAATTTGCCGGTGGAAGCAAACGCTGGCAACTTATTTTTGGGCTAATTTTCGAGTTATTCATTTCAAACTAATCAACGAATTTATAGATGTGAAAATTTCGCATCAATCATTTATTGCAAGAATTAAGTGAAAAAAAAAAATTCATTGAACGAATATAATCTCATTGGTTGAAGCGATCAATCAACTTTGAAAATCGATATTTTATTCAATCGATATCAAGCATTGCTTTCATATCTTTCAAAGAAATGAAATATGAGAGTATTCGTATTTACGTTGTGAAACAAGTTTAAATTTAAGATTTGAAATGAGAGAAAAAACTAAACGTTATTGCTTGTATCGACCAATCGATGAAAAATCATGTGAATAGATCAAGTTCCTCATATCGATTGATCGATGCGAAATCAGGTGAATAGATCAAGTTCCTCGTATCGATCAATCAATGCGAAATCAGGTGAATAGATCAAGTTCCTCGTATCGATTGATCGATGCGAAATCAGGTGAATAGATCAAGTTCGATCGGTTTCTAGCTGAACGATTATCACTTTTGTTGGTTTTTTTTTATTTTCCTTTCTTTTTTTTTTTTTTTGCAAAGGAATTGCCCCACTCTATAATACTTGAGATGTGTCGACTATGCAAATAATGTGCAATGCACGACTTCAACGAACGATTTTCTCTCTGTGGGGTTTTCTTCCTTAAGCGCAAAAAAAAACGGGAAAAATTTTCTGGCTTTATCGTTATGTTCTTGTGTTTATACTGCTATCGAGATAAATATGTCTGCCGATATTTGCATATATATTTGCATTTGTATAAGTATGCAAATTGCAAGAATTGTTTTTGCAACGGCTTTAATATGTAAATAAAGATGCTTTAAATTGAAGACATGCTTGTTGTTTCGAGTTTTTTTTTTTTTGCTGCTTCATTTTGCGGCAATTGTCACATTTCTTAATTATAAGCTTAGAGCAAATGAACAGCTGTTGCATTTTTCATCGCAAAAAAAAAATAACAGTTATTCAATCGTCGTTTAATGAATAATAATCATTGAACATATATGCAAATTAGTTATATTCCTTTGAAGAAATTTGTATCTAAAGTGTTGAATATTTATGGGTGGAAGTTTTTTTTTTTGCATAGATATTTGATAATATCATTATCATTTTATCACTAATATGATTTGAGAAAAATTCTATCGTATATTAATAAAACTTTAATAAATCGATTTCAATAGATGAGATTTTTTTAATAGTACATTCGAAAACATCTAAGACAGTTGTTCTGTAAAAACTAATTTCGCCGATAATTTTTAATAATTGAAATTTTTATAAGTTTAACATAAAAAATGACTTTCGAATTTAGAATACTGACTAAATATAACATTAACAATCTACTGATATTATTCAATATTTTTTACTAGAATTTAAAGAAAATTTCGAAAAAACGTCATTTTTTTAAAGAGTTTTCACTTGAATTATTTAAAAGTTTTGAGAATAGAAAAAAAATCTCTCCATTAGAAACGAAAATTTTTTGAGTAAAACGATTCATTTTTTTTAGAGAAAAAATTGGAAGATTCATGCGAAGGAATTTTCTATGAAGATAAAATAAAGTGGGAATGCAAACTTGCTGAAATATCTGAGTTCTTTTCGGTTCATTCGGATTTGTTCAAACTTATTGCTTCCACCCGATCATTGCTTCCAGCCGATCATTGCTTCCACCCGATTACTGCTTCTACCCGATCATTGCTTTCAGTCGATCATTGCTTCTACCCGATCATTGCTTCCAGTTAATCATTGCTTCCACCCGATCATTGCTTCCACCCGATCATTGCTTCCACCCGATCATTGCCGATCATTGCTTCCACCCGCTCATTTCTCAATAAATTACAGTCATCTATCAAATTCGATGATGAAATTCTCCAATCAGCAAGTTGTTGTATCGTATGTTGTGTGTGATCATTTGTCAGTTTATTGAAGAAATTGCTGTGAGATTAATTAATAAATTACCGACAAAAGTGATATAATTCAATAAAATTAATTATCTATGAAAAAAGGAGATTCTTGTCGACATGTTGCGAGTATTATTGAGTAAATAACATCTGTCATCTAGTAGTGCCGAATATGTGGTTGCAAAAGAGAAAAACCCTGAGATTGCACCCTGTATAAACGACTTCTCCTGTGTATCTATCACAATAAAATACCTAACTGAGTGACGACGGAGATGGGGGAGGGGGGGGGGGGCAGATGGTGGAGGGGTTAATAAGAAATTTGCAAAGAAAAATACGTTTGCGCATGAAACACTTAACCGAATGTTCGATGCTTCTTCAGCATTCATTGTTCACCCGCCACTTCTGCGTAGGAATAATCCTCGTTGAACACCAAATATGAGCTAGTTTCTCTTTTATAGGCTCCAAATCTCTCATCGAGCTTATTTCGGGAAAACTGTAAATCCCATGAGCTCTAGTGTTTCTAAATATGTAAATCCTGTGAATATTTCATTTAAGTGTCCTTTAAATGTCGATTTGAATCGTGTAATTTTGCACAATTTCTATATCAACTACCAACTTAAAATTGCATTAAGTGAATATTTGAAAAGAATTTAGGCTCGAAAGATTAATAGAAGAATAATATTTGAAAGAAGCCATTCAGCATAAAAATAATGCGAGCAACTTTTGGGAGAAAATAATGCAAAAAAAAAAAAAAAATTACCCACAAAACCGATGAGATAAGCGAGCGATTTGACGGTCGACGATTCTGTAACTATCGCAAAATAAAGAAAAATTAAAATAATCTCCGCAATACAAAATTCATAATTTGCACTGAATCGTTTATCTATTATGTACCTTTGAAAAAAAAGATTTTTTTTTTCAAATTTGATTACTTTAAAAGTGTCATCCATTTAGCAATAAATTACAATCAAATATTTCAGCGTAATTTTAGCGCTGAGAGCAATTTTTGACGTTGGAAAATCATCTGAAAAGTCGTTGATATATGAAGATCATCCTGAAATCCTGAAGCTACACCAAAAAAAATTTTTTTCACAACTACTTCCGGAAGGGGATCATGAGATTTGAAACTACCTGGCACATAGCCAGATTGATACATATACATGCATATACGTATCTACGCACAGATATGACACCTCTCTATGATGTGCTTTTCAAAAGGCGAATTTATTAAAAATTCATGGATTCTTGTTGCTAAATAGAATGCAATAATCCTATCGTAATCATCTTTTTCTATACTTCTATTGTTTCAAATATGAAGTATTACCACAATGGTGGCAAATAGGACATATTTGTTGCTCTCATCATCGGAATCTTCTTTTTGAAGAAAAAAAAAACGCAAAAAAAATTTCTAATATTTAAATCAGTATGATTAGTTTTTTTTTTTGCTAATTCCAATTGGAATTGAAATTTTAATTGAGGTTAAGCTATCGTTTCAATCAAATATCCCCTTTATGTTTTGATTTTTTTTTTTTTAGATGAAATAGTCATCGATATATCTTTCACAGTTGAAAAATTTTCAAAAGTGAAGTGGAAAATGAATAGAGATTGCAAAAATTCTGAAAAAAAACGTCTCATGAAAAGATATATGTGAATTAGAGGATGAAAGATAGAAGTGGGAAAAGAAATTTGAAAAAAAATCTTTCAATAATGTGTTTCAATTAAACTCTCATTTATTCTCACTTAGCAATACATGCAATCCATATATGGCAATCATGAAATCAACATTCACCTGCTTGCCAATTAATGAGACGTTGAAATACTCAACGATTTATTTCATCGATATTAGAAGAAAAAAATTCTGATGGAAATTCCGCGAAAAAAAAAATTTTATTGATTTCTTAAATTATGGGAAGAAAAATTTTTTTGCGGATATTTTTATAATTTCTATACATTTAAAGTATTCATTGGCGCTAAATGAATAATAGTAGAAATTCTATTACAGAAAAATTCATTCGAAATTTGCTATGATTTATTTGTTTGTTTTTTTTTTTGAAATTCTTTTCAGAAAAATTCGAAAAAAAATGGAAAAAAGAAAAAACGAAAATGAAAAAATTTGAACAAGTGCGAAAAATTGAGTAGAACTTTTTGAGAAAAATTTTTCACCATCAAGAAAAATTCTTTTTTAGTTAAGGAAAAATCGATTAAGAAACAAAAATTTGACACATTTTAGACATTTATTTTGATTAAAACACACCGCTCAAATATTTTTCATAATTTTATCGCTTAAATAAATTGAAAATAACAATTTAATAATGCGTTTATCTTTTAAGGCTATTGGCAAAAAACTGAAAACAACGAATGAACATTTTTATTAATATATTCATCCCAATAATTAGTACTGATTAGACAAATTAGGAATATAAATTCGCAGTAATAAATTTTATAATAATTTTTTCAATAATAAAATACAATTTAAAAATATAAACATAATAAAATATATCAAAAAATATATAATTAACGAGTAAAAAGTTGACATTAAATCTATGAAAATATCTATTAAAATTTGCATATTAATGCCAATATATTTTCATATATCAAGTAACGGAAGAAAAAGTCCTTGAAAGCTTAAAAACCTCTATATGTTATCAACGTAAGTAGTATTTTTCTTTGAATGGCGCTATTTCTGAGTTCGATAGTGAAAAAACAAATGAAATTTTATAAGGAATATTCACAGTCATGCAGTAGGAGGCAGCCGTTTGTCAGCAACGCGTAAACGAAGACAATTTACTTCATTGATGGATTTATAAGCTTGACGCTTAGTAAAGAAATGGATGTATTTGAGCAAAGTGCATTTATAGTGCATTAGAGTGTTTTCTATTTGTTGTCTTCACTTCAACGATTCCTTTGAGGATTAAAATATTTTTCAGATATTCCTCACATCTAAATATGCATAGAAAATTAAGATTAGGCCACAAGATGAATACTAGTAAGCATAATTTACATGAAACTTTGTTTTCTTTAAAGAAATTATGATTTTATAAGAGATAAAAATTTCAAGAAAAGTCGTTGCTTTTGAAATTTCTTTTTCCTGAAATTTTCCCATTTTATGGTTTCGAATCTTTTTTTTGAAAAAAAAAAAGAGTTCAACAAAACTTGAAAACGAAAGAATGCGGAAATAAAATTTTATTCAAAATTTGAAAATTCACCTGCATTAATTTCTTAGTGTCAAATTGCCCGTTCTTCATTGAAATTAGTTGGATTTGTTGGTTCTCTATGAATCTATAAATGCCTAAACACAACGATTGCTTTCATCAAGCAATTATATTGTGGTGTTTTTTTTTTGTACAAGTTTAAAGTGCAATTGAAATTTCGCAAAAAAATTGCACCTTATTTACGCTTCTTTAGTACTCCATCCCATTTTAAATGTGAATAATAATAACATGCAATATGAATTACAACAAATTTCAATAAAATTTATGCAGTAGATACCTGAAGCATAGTAATTCTGTACTTGGAACGATATGGCTATCTGTTATATATGTCCAACATTGTCAGTTATATAGGCCCTCTCGGCGGCTAATTAGAGTAATATAAAATTCATTATTCCTCATATCTTATGTATACACAAATGGGTTATTATATCTAGTGCTATAATACAATCACCGTTTTGTATAATTGAAAAGCATTCAATTTCTTAATTTTTTTCGAATATTCAAATTTTTGTGTAATTTTCAAAAAAAAAAAAATCTCAACATTGGTTTTCCATTTTAAATGACCGGATATTGAAGATCTGTCTTCATAATATTCGAATCTATATCTCAATTATTAATGAGAGAAGAGAAAAGAGTGACCACTCGATAATAACGTAATTAATCATCTCCGATTTATTCAATTATAATAAGCATTTTAAATTTGTCGTAAATTTTAATATATTTAAAGAAATTCAATAATCTACAGATTGTGAGATTCTATAATATCTATATTAAAATAATCTATGATATCTATAATGTGGCAAACAATAGACGTAAAGAATCCGCAGAATTATATCATGGGATTCAAGCCATATTTATAGATAAACATATTTGTTAATTGATTAGGCTTATATGCAAATTTTAAATTCACTCTCTCTCTTAAGTTGATTTTGAAATATTCGAGAATTGATATGAATTTAAATAAGTAAAATAAATTTATCAAAAAGGAAAAAATTTCATTGAAAATTTTCATTTGAAAAAAAAAAACGTAGAATGAAAAATAATCTATCTTCCTTAATGTTGTTGTTGCTGATGAAGAAGCGAATATAATCGAAGTCAACCTGAAAAGCACATCATAAAATTCAATAAATTTATTAATAAAATATAAGAAAGCGTTCAAATATATAGTTCGAATATATAGAAAAAATTTTCAGAAATATTCTGCCCAAAAAACACATTGCGCAAATTTTAGAAAATTTTATTGGCTATTTATATGTTGAACTTTTTAATATTATCCATTCATATTAACTTAAATTAATATAAGTGTTATTAAAGGTAATTTTTGGAACTTAATTAACGGATGAAATGACTAGTAATTTCTACGAAATGATGTTAAAGGCGGTGCGCAACGTTTAGAGAATCACTCGGAATTCTTCAAGACTGAAAGCGAAGGTAAGTACAACACGCAGCTATTGCCAATAACCACTCGTTTTCTGACAGATCGCTAAAGAGTAGCAAGAAAAAAAAAAAGAAAAAGCAAAAAAAACAGAACATCCACCTTATTTTATAAAAAAAGTTTGTTGAATTTTGCACGTATATCTAGTTGTTTCATCTATTTCTTTATGAATGATAAAATAAAATAAAATAATTAATTCAAATTGTTTATAAATAAACGAATATATTCGTTCTATAGAAAAAAGATTCTCTCAAAAAATTCTTTATAAAAATTTCTACATATAAAATTTTTTATATTAAATAAGTATAACAAAATTTTATATACTAATTGATAAGTCTACTAATTCTATATATAAGAAAGCAAATGAATTATCAATATTAACTCATACATATATTTGTGTGCTCTTTTATTAAATATTTGCATATTAAATTAATAATGAAACAACGATAACATCTAAAATTGATAATACCATGAAAAAAAACAAATTTTTTTATTCGAAATGAACAAAAGTCTCGATTCTTAGAAATTTCGTATAAACCAATCAACAGCATATCACCAATTGAACTATTTAAATATTTCAACAGTTATTATATGTGTCATATGAGTGTAAAAGTTTAAATGTATCCCCATCATAACACGTTTGCTAATACAAATTTTAAAAATGCGAGAGAAAAAAAAAATTGAAATACATACAATCAAAAACATAGAAATTCGTTCAGCATTTCAACTGCTCAATGAGGGAAGGTTTTCAAGCAATAAACGATGGTTTGCTTGCTATCTGAGAGGGTAGTAGCAGGGGCAATGTGCTTCGACAACGATCACATTAGAAGGGGGCTGTCGAGTTGTGTCGGTCGGCGCAATCAATCCATTCATATCCACTCGAAAAGGGGTCTCTTGAAATGTGTGTGAAAAACGCATCTTCTCGAAATGACAGCACATTAAAGCACAATCATCAAATACGAAACGCAATAATCACTTTGGGTGGTCAAGTACCCCTCTGAAGTTTTCTTTTTTTTCATATTTCCTCAAGAGTTAATCGTTATCAACGTTGGTATATTTACACAGATATCATATACGCGTCAGATTTTAGCGTTTTCTTATTTCCTCGTTATGATATCCGTTCAGCTATAGAAGATATCTGATTGTTGAACGTGTTGAGGAACAATCTGAAATTTCCCAACAATAATTTAGAGAGATAAATCAATTCTTCATTAAAATTGCGGAATATGATATGGTTTTCATTTTTAGCAAATATATTAAACGTTATAGAATATAAATTGATGAATTTTTATTGAATCCCCTCATCCACCTCGTTGAGATCGTATATAATAAAGAAAGGCTCAACTTCTCTAATTGGGATTCATAAATTTCTAAGTAGAGTGTGGATCGTTGAACTGCTATCCAATGAACGAAACGTATGAAATATTCCAATGATAAAGAAAACAATGATAAAGATGATCATAAAATGCAAAGGTTTAGGCCTCGTTGATATTATTAGCCCTCGAATCTTCAGGCTGCATAATTATTTCCTATTTATAGTCTCAAGGTTTTCTATTAACATCAAATAATATTTTAAAACTTGACGACAAATAATTTATATGCAAGAAAAGTGAATAATTTTGTGCGCAAAACATCGTAGACGAAGTTTAATTTGCATAATATTTAAGAGGAGATGCATTTATGATGCAAAAAAAAAGAAATTTTATTACTTTAAATAGCCATCATTTAGTTTTGATGAGAACGCTCTACATTTTTGCGCACTAGTTGCTATGCTGCATTTCGTATATAGCAGCTCAAAATCAATCTAAATTCTCTACGAGGGGGAAAATTGCGCTCGTCGTTCGCATTCGCCCACTTCAATTCAATTCGATCAACGCTCAATAGGTTCAGAAACGTTGGGCGCCCACATGAAAATGCATTCTTTTGCTCGCCAAAGATTTGATAAGAAGTTTTGGCCGGAAGGTGTGCCATTTTGGCATGCTCGTTTAATTGTATTCACGAGGAAAACTTCCTTGACGAAGTCATGTTCGTAAATCTATGCATTTATTGCTTTAGGATGACGAATTTCTCAACTGAAGCAATGAAACGATATTTTGAAGCAAGAATAATTAAGGCAGTAATATTTAAATCCTAATTAATAATAACGTTAATTTTTAGGAAATAATAATAATGAAAGCGTTAAATATGAAAGTATAGATATGCAATTAGAATTGTAATCACAATGGAAATACTGTTTTTTTTAAATTACTTTATTATGGAAGATTTCTTTTTCATTATTTGAAGAAGAATTAAAGAATTATTGAGAAGGGTGATCGATCATCATTCATCACCGAAAGACCCTCCACATGATAAGCAGTTTATAGATGAAACAATGCCGATCCCTGAGTGCATCAATTAGTCGTTTGTTGTAATCGCCTATATATAATTAATCACCTGTAATCACCTGTAACCACCTGCACAGTGCCGATCAATTAAACTTAAGCACCTCAGCTAGAAAACCAGCGCTAGTCATACTAGTGTTAGAGAGCCGTAAAAAAGATTCACCACTTCGATCCTCTTCCATAAGTTAATGAGCATTTTTATCTCTAATGACTTATGTCAACTAATTTGCAATTTAAGAAAAAAATTCAAAAAAATTTTTTCTTTTTATTTTTTTTCTTTTCCTCATTTCGAGTGAATATTTCTCGTCAAATTTGATGTGAACAATTATCTCTGAATAACTGCTACTAAACGAGTGTAATATTTCATAAAAATTATAGTTGTTTTTTTTGTTGCTTCCTTATTATTGTATTCATTTTCAATCGTTATTTTTGAATGAGAAATTAAAAAAACTTTAGCAAAAAAAATTTATTCTATTAAATGAAAATATGTTATTACTAAATATGCTGAATGGAAAAAAAATTTCCATTTAGCACATTCATATGGCTTAGATTAAATTTTGCAATTTGCTTATTGCTTCAAAATTTGGTTATATTGTTTTTTTTTTAATTTAAGATTGCCTGCATTTATATAAAGAATAGTTTCAACTAAAGGTTAATATTTTTGCATATTTATAGAAAATAAATATGGGAGATATAACCTCAGCAACTCATTTCTCAACCCTTCTATAGTAAAAATAGTAACAAATATGCTAGACGCTTCAAGTATTATCTACTTTCACTAAAAGTAGTGAAATAAGGTTTGCATGTGACACCAACAAAATATATGTTTTCAAATGAATGCAACGAATATTTTTTATTTACTTTATTTATTTTTTATTTTTTACTTTTTTCTTTTTTTTACTTATTTAAAGTGAATGAAATAAATATAACGAAACACCTCAGTATACTTAATTATTTTTATATTCGTTGACTATTATGAATACTTATAGAATATATGCTCAAAATTATGAATGGAAACGTTGCTGCCAGCTGAATATTGGCAATTTTTTTGAGCAATCGTTGAGTGGATAAGCCAAAAATGAGATTTGATGGTGGGTCATTGAACGAAACGATGATAGATGAATGACATATAATAATATTAGTGATAATTATAGTCTTTAATAGGTGTATTTTATCACTTCACAATTATATTTGAAAGCAATAATATGAAAACTTTTTTGTATATAATTATTGGGCTAGTTGAAAGAGTTCACTAAGTAATTGCATATTTTATATGAAATTATTGCAAGAAATATATAGGCTTACTATATGAGCACATTAAAAATTTCTTTACGTCAAGTAAATGGAAATAAAGTGAACAATAAAATTTTTTAGTTCCAATCACTCAGGAATATTCATCCTTTACGAATAGAGGTCATATTATTCATGATAACTAGCTACTGGTACATAAATCTGATATTCAGTGGGGCATTTCATTGTTCTTGGTGGCACTTTCGAGAAAAAACTTGCCTATAGCTAACACTTATCAATTTTCCATATCAAATCGGTTTCGCTATTAAAGAAAATATTTTTGATATAAATATTATGCGAGCGGTTGAAATTATTTAGAGATAAAAATGTGCTAATTTGCATATTTGTCCGTGTCCGGTTGGTCAGATAAACGAAATACAAAAAAAAACGCATATTAGCTAGCTCTTTTAGCAGATCCCCGTTTGTCGCGGGGAATCTAGTTCTACCTTTTGAATCTTTTTTAATGTACTTTTTACTGAATAATTTTCTCGCCGCCCTTCGATATTATTCAATAGCCATAACATTAAAACCCTTAATGGTTTTACTTTTATTTTTTCATCCTTCATGTGAAAAAAAAATTGATATGGAGTTGTTTGTTATTAAAAATTAAAAACTCAAATCTTACAACGATTACCCTGTTTTTTCAATGAACGCTATACGATTGAGAAATTGCGACGTGGATCGAATTTCTGTGCAGACTTGATGCAACGACAAGATATAATCTTGTTAGTGTTGTGGGTATCCCAGGTAGGGTAGGGTCAAGAAGATTTTTCTCGATGAATATGGAGGTCTCTAGTGTTGTGAACTATGAGCTTCACCAAATTGGGCTGGAGATGGGTGGTCTTGATCTCATCCAGGACCCGTAGAGTGTACTAATTCTCCGTAAATCTCTAGCATTCAGATTCCGCTTATGAATCAATTGCTGAGCTTCTGAATTTCGAGACGACATATTATCTCAATAAATTGCACAAGAATTTGACCTGTCGGTCATGCGTCAAATTTTGGATGCTTAACGGAGGTTTCAAGGGGATCTCCAGCATTCTTTGGACAGTTTGCGAGCTTTCGAGTTCGGTGCTTCGTGCTTTGGAAGATTGCCAATTTTTCCATACAGCTTTTAGCGTTTATCCACAATTTTCTAAAACAACAAATTATGGCTTACTGTTTTGTAATATATGAAGTATTGGTACGAGTAGATAGCAATACTAATTAATAACGTAGTACCATACAGAATAAAGTTGTTAACTGGTATCTATTATAAGAAGTTAGTAACAACTAATACCAAGTATAAAATTAAATTGAAGCATATTATAGCGCTATGATCGAAATAATGTATCATGCTAATCAGATCATCAATTTCAGGTTGGGTGGTCTGAACTAATTGTTCAGAAATGATTGGCTGTGGTGATTGCACCGAAACAATTCGAACTCGCCAAATCGGTATACTCTCATTTAATAGGGGCTTTTGAATATTGATAGAGCTTAACTAGGTGATAGAGATATACTTTGATAAAATTTTTCAAAAGTTTTTTCAGTTCTTTAAATATAAAATTTGATTGAGTATATCATATTCAAAAAATTTAGCGATTTAGGGATTTTTCCTTTTTTTTCTGGCTATCATTTCTCTCGTCACTTTACTCGCTTCCTCTTACCCCTTATCGCCCCTCTAAATGTTTTATTAGTAGTTCAGAAATTATTTGCAAAGAATAAAAATTTCCTCCGCCAAATCTAGGTGGAACTGATTGAGTTCTAATTCTAAAATCCTCCTCATCCCCTCCCCTCCCCCCTCTCGCATTCACATCCTTATAGATAATGTGTTAGTGCTACTGTTTCAATAATATAGAAGTGTCCATAGCATCAGAAATGATTGAGATTTTCCTGCAATTGCAGCGGCTCTAAAGCAAGTGATCAACTTAAACCAGCCGGTGCCGACATCAATGGCTGTTGAACCGATATGGAAGATTCTTATCCTCGATCGCTATGGGCAAGATATTATTTCACCGCTTATCACCGTCAAACAACTCAGGGATTTGGGAGTGACACTTCATTTGTAAGATTTTTTGCTTCTTTTATTATTTTATAATGATTTTCGTTCTAATCGCCTTATAGATGGAGGAAGACGAATGTTATCAGAAACGAATAACCTAATGAATTGTTGGTTTGTATAATTCGTTTCGTTTGGAGAATAGAGAGGCAGACGCTAAATATTCTCCTTCTTCCTCCCCCATTCCTCTTCCATCCTCCCTTATCGTTCTCGAATTTTCATATTTTCTCTGCTAAATTGTTTTAAATTAAAAATAAAATATATGTTCTCTTTTCTTCCTCATATCCCTTAGTTGAAATCAATTTCTATAAAGGTTATTGGATACGAATCGGGAATCACTTCCGGATGTACCGGCTGTATATTTTATTTCGCCTAACGATGAGAATGTGAAATTATTATGCGAGGATCTCACAAAGGTTATTTTCATCGATCAATATTCTCTGATATCATTCTTGATTCCTATTTCGGCATTTTTTCATTTTATGATCACGGAAGTTATATATTTTAATTTTCGAAGGAGAAGTAATTGTTGCATATCGAAGTAGGTGGTCTTTGATATAGAGGAAGTGCATAGGTGTCGTTTAAGGTTTAAGCATTGAACATTTTCAGCGATCAGATAAGATGAGGTCACCTCTGCTGAATGTAAATGAAATAGAATATTGTTATAAAATTCAATCCAGTAAATATTCCAAATGCCCAAATCTTATTGGAATTAAGTACCAGTCATTGCTACATCCCTTTCCTTCCATAATTTGTGGCTATACGAAGAATGTGCAAATATGATACTTAATTATAGGCGATGTACGATAGTTTCTATGTGAATATGATAAGCCCACTAAGTAGACCACGTCTTGAACAACTCGCATCAGCGGCCGTTCATGGCGCATGTGTACAGCGTGTACATAAGGTAAGTGGCTTCATATTGATGTAAATGTTGATCTAAACAGAAGTTAATTCAAGGAAAATAGTCTTCAGTGGAACGATGAAAGATAATTATTTTTGATTCTGTGGTGTAATTATCTGACTCAAATAATATTTTTGAAGCATTTTTTTAAATGAAATATTTAGGTGAGTTGATGAAGGAGCAAAAACTTTAGACGAAATTTGAAAGATTCAAAGTGTTTGCCGATGATTATTAAGGAGAGTTGACACAAAGCTCATTTGTCGTACGTAAGGCTTAAGAACTTTTTTTCGGTCCTGCTTAAGCCTACTTAGGATCTTCAATCCGAAGAAGGGAGAGGGAGACAGGTAAGTGAGGCAGGTTATTCGGCGTTGACACGAATTGCAGTTAAACTTATGATTCTTTGGCGATTACTATCGGTAGATCTCAATCTATTTTTTCTTTGTTTTATTTATTTACCTTTTCAGTTTCGTCTACCCTCTAACCAAACTTTACAAAGTGCAGTTTGCTTCCACTAATTTTCTAGGCAGCAAAGTTCGTCCTACGCTGAAAATTTTCCAAACAATGCGTTAGGCAATATTAAGGCGCCGTTTTCGGTGATAGTATATGAAGGAATAGAGATTTGCTTTATTGATTATTAATATTGATTGGTTGATTGCAGTTGACTGATCAATTTTTGAATTTCATCTCACTAGAAGATGATCTCTTCGTTCTGCGAAGGTACAACGAAAATAGTCCATTCTCTTTTTATGGTTCGTTCTCATATATTTCTTTTCAGATCTTCTATGCATTAATATAGTTTACTTGATAGTTATGCTATAACACGCTGTTTACATGGAGACTTCCTATTATCCACATGTATCTAGACATACGATGGCAAAATTGGTGACACATCTTATACACTATGCGAAGAATTCATTTTATTGAGGTCTTAGTGAAAGCCGAAAGGGTTATATCCGGACCAATTTAAGTCATTCAACAGGCTAAATTCGATCGAATGAGCTTACTTTCGTTCGTAAATTCCATTTGCGTGCGGATTTAAATGAGTGGCACGAGAAGTCTCGCATGCGAACATCGAATCTCGCATGCGAACATCGAATCTCGCATGCGAACATCGGACGAATGCTTGATTACTTTTTTCATGTGATGATTTTTTAGAGATTCTTCGCATCTCGGATATTTCTAGCATGCGAATATTCGGTAAATACTTTGGAAAGCCTCGCATAGGAGGGTTTGATATCTACAAACCCTTGGAAATAGTCTCTCTCCAGTGTAGTACCCTTTCGTATTGAGTTCTATCGTTCTGGAGATGAGAATTCGCACCAACTTCGGTATCTCCTCTTCCCATTGTGAATGCAATCTTATTTTTCGAATTTCTTTTGAACAGACCGTTTTTCGCACAGTTTTTGTTTAATTTTAATCTTGCACGGAATTCGTTTCCTTTGTTGTATCAGAGGTTCCTTTTTATATAAGCGTCTCCTTCAGATTCACTCCGATCCTTGGGTTTGTCGCTGTTATTTTGCAAATTTTGCTGTTATAAGCCCAGTGGTTGTATTCAACGTCTTACGGTTCATTGCGGATGGCATATTTCATTTTTTTTCAGCTATAAGTGATCCCTCAATGACGAATCAACAAATGGAGACGTTGATCGATAGTATTGTTGATGGTCTTTTTTCTGTATGTGCAACACTTGGGGTTGTGCCAATAATACGTTGTCCCAAAGATAATGCTGCCGAACAAGTTGCTATGGTAAATTAATGTTTGTTAATGAAGTTGTTGATTTCTTTTTAACGAGTATTTTCAATATTCTTTTCTTTAATGATGGATTTGCCTATGTTTTCGCTCACGGGACATTTTCAAGTATGATTGGCGAGGAGTTACGAGTTGTCTGCTGTGTCGCCAGATCATTTTTTTTTTATTAGTTTCTATCGGTTTTCTTTTTTTTTTAATTTTTACGCTTTATATTATAGAAAACTCGTTAGCTATTTATGCCTTTATGTCTATTAAGACATTTAAAAAAATTTTTTGAAGTGATTGTAGTAAAATTGAAGTAAATGAATTTCGACGAAATTGGATGTATTTTTGAAAAATTCAACAAATCAATCTCAATTTTCTATGTGTTTATGAAAGTTCACTGTTTGTTTTTTTTTTCAATTCTTGGAGACGGACTCTTTCTAGAACTTTTAATCTCCATTTTCTTTCCCAAGCTCTTCCTTCTATTTCATTCCTCTCTCTCTCTATCTCTGCTCATAGTAATAAGTAAAAGATCATGTCAATGACTGATGGTGAAGTGTTTCGGTACATAGAGCTGTTTTATTGAAACAGCCAGTGGTTTTTACTGAATTATTTTATGCGGCTATCCAGGTTTCTTTTTTTTTCTTCAAATAAAAAATAAAATTTTTGAAAACCGGAAAGTTCTTTTTTTCAATTTCAGCGTCTCGATCAGAAATTGCGAGATAATTTTCGTGATGCGCGCAATAATCTTTTCACTCAAGAGAACGTTCGTGCTGGTCAACTAAATGTCCATCGGCCGGTGCTGATCATTGCCGATAGAGGTATCGATTTGGCGACTATGTTGCACCATACTTGGACATATCAAGCACTCATTCATGATCTCCTTGTAAGTTCCTCCATTTATTTTTTGTATAAAATGAGGCGACTTCTAATAGAACATTAACGAATAAGAAACGGTGTATGCTTTTCAACAATAAACAATGTAAAAAAAGAAGGGTTTTTAAAATTGTTTACGCTTCTGGAGGAAGGTAGGCTTAATGAGCATAATGAATGATACGTGCCTATTAAGGAATTGGATCTGAATCGAGTGGTGATGAAGGATAAATCGGGCAAAATGAAAGAATTCGATATGACCGCAAAAGATAAACTTTGGGCTGATTATAAGGGAAGTGCATTCCCTCTTGTTGCCGAAGCAATACAACGCGATGTCGAAGCATATAAGAATAGCGAAGATGAGATAAAGCGATTGAAACATGCAATGGTAATGTCTTTGAATTTTTTTTTTTTAATTTGAAAACGTTGTTAACTCCATCAACTTTTGAGTCAACTGTTTTGGCGTAATAAGTTTGAGTAGGGGTATCCGAGAGTGTTACGAATAGAAAATTTTAAGTTATTAGCAAATTGGAAAAGAAAACCATCGAAATTGATGTAAGACAATTTTTTGTATCATCGGCCATTAAAGGATAAAGCGACCAATGCAGTTGCTTAACATAGAAGATTTTCTTTGAAATTAACATTTGAAGGGTATGGAAGGAGTGGAATCAGATGAGACCGTTAGCCTTCTTAGTGATACGACTGCGAAATTGTCGTCTACTGTCGTCTCTTTGCCGGAATTATTGGAGAGGAAACGGCTCATCGATATGCATACAAATGTTGCTACGGCAGTTCTTGACCATATTAAACAGCGGTAATTTTTGTTGTTATTTCTTTAGCGGGTCCACTTAACTTTGATATCATTTCACTTTTATCAGTCATATCGTTATTTCGTGAAAACATGCAAGCAAATGCATGCTTCGATAGCATTTTTTAAAAAAAAAACCTTTTAAAAAATACTAGCGTTTATTTTGTTCATTATTTTTAACTCTATATAAGTACAATATGACTGGGAGTATTTTCCTTACTAACTTTGAATTTCGAGAGGGAACTGATAGAATGACAACTGAAAATTATGAGCTCAGAGATGAGTTAACGTTAAGGGTGAATTGTAGTTTTACACTTCTTCAGAGATTCTTCATTTTGTTTTTTTTTTTCATTTTTCTTAAATGAATGTTGGATTTCAACTTAGTGAATTATATCGAAATATTCTTGTTATATTTTAATTACTTTCAAAGCTGTTCAATATTTATGCTTTTACTGATCTGTAGCTATGGATTTTTTTTTTCACTTTTCATTGGCATTGATATTTTCAGCTTTAATGAATTAATCTATCGCTGTTTTCAGCATACTTTTTTTTAATTGATGAATTAAATTTTCAGTAAATTAGATGTTTTATTCGAAGCGGAAGAGAAAATACTAAATCATCAAGTAGGCGATACATCGATTATTGATCTGATGCGACAGTGCTCAAATCATGAAGATGCGCTTCGCATAATGCTTATTAATTATCTATGCGCAGTCAATATCTCTGGGGTTTGAATTTTTATTTTTTATTATTTTTTATTTATTTATAGCATTTCGATTATTTTCTCTTTTTTTTTTTGTTACGCCATCGTATTCATGGCTTATTGAGTAATTTTATGTGGGAAATGAGCGGAAGTGAATGTTTGGAAATTTATTTTCTTGTGGAATAGAAGGCGTATCTGCCTAGTTGATTAAGGACCGCTCTAAGAAAGTACTGTATTTCCAGGTTAAATCGTGTGAAGGTATGGGTGGAGTAATGAGGAATTTTAAAAATATTCTTAGATTTGAGGGACGGAGGGAAATTGTGAACGACGCAATGTGAACCAGGCAATTTTTTAAAGCAGTTTTATTATTTTAAGGCAGAATTCGATGAGCAGATCGCCTATTTGAGGGAAGTGGGTATTGACGAATCGGCGGTGAAATTTGTCAAACAACTAAGGTAAGCGGCTGCATTCGGCTTTATTGAGGCCATTATTTGCTTCGATTGCAATATTCTTCAGAAATGTTGTCATGTAAAAATGATTGAAATGTTGTACTAAAAGATGAAGTTATGTTTATTTAGATCTGTATCAAATATGAGTCGAGTAACAAGCGAGCATAGTGGTGGTGGTACAAAGACGGATAGTATGTTTACAAATCTATTGAATCGTGGCTCTTATCTCTTCATGGAAGGAGTCAAGAATCTCGTACCCAAAAAGCATAATCTTCCACTTACAAAGGTTCTCATTTGCTTTATTAGTTTTGAAGACACATCGCCATGTTTTTTGACTTTACTTTCATTTTTTATATTGTGTTATATTTTTTTCCTTTTTAGGTATCTTATGAATTGATTGAAATTTATTTTCAATTTTTTTTTCAGAAACGTTCAGGGATTTGACTTTTTTGCTTTTAAAAAATTTCAGAAAACTTATTTTTAAAAGTTTTGAAAATTTTTCAAAAAATTCCACCTGTTCAAAGAATAATCTCCTTGCACATGTAAAAATATTTTTTCTTGATTCAGATGGTCGATTCATTGACGTGTGCAAGCTCACCGGCAGTTGCTCGTTCGGCGGACGATGAGTTTCGCTATTTCGATCCAAAGTTGATGCACTCTAACAGAGAGTAAGTCCCTTTCAATTTTATTAATTTTCTAATTGCCTTTCTGGAGTCAACGGTGCGATTTTAGTACTTTGTGATATAGATGATTACCGGCTAGTTTATTTTAGCAAGGAATGATTACACTCATCAAAGAGACGATTTCCCAAGGTTTATGGGACAGGGAAATGGGGGTTGATGGAAGATCGTTTGTTTCAACAGTTTTCCTTGTATTTCACCTAGAGAACTAAGCACAGTTGTTTCGCCTAAAACCGTAAAAAGTTTCATTTTTTTATGTTTTGAATCAGCAATCGTCACTTTTTAATGTTATTTATTAAAGTTCGTTTAAGTTTTTCATCTTTGCTCTTTCTAAAAACTTCACCGAAATATTTAATTCACTCTAGTTTGTGCTGATTGCCGCACTCAATTTTGTTTAATTGTGACGACAAAAGTTCATATTTAGAAATCTATGGGAGTAGCTAAATATCCTCGAAGCATTATTTAAATGAAACTCCGGCAGCCGCGATTCTAATAGTAGATCTGCCAGGTGAGAATCTCACGCAACTGTCGATTCGATGGTTTTGGATTTATAGGATGTGGCTAGGATTCTAGGATTTATTTGTTGTATTGATGCAGGCAAACCTTTCTGCTTCCAGAATTTTATGATAAAGGATACTACTTTCTCCTCTTTTGTATATTGAAATTGAAGAAGTTTAATTCAATTGTTTTATTATATTATGTATCTATTATTATGATAGATAAATATTTGTATTGTTATATTTATTTTTTGTTTTTATTCTATGCGATTATATTTTTAAGTATTATTTATTGTTGATATAGCCTGCCGCAATTTAGAGAAAAAAATATTCCCTTCTGAATGAAGTGCTGTCCATTGAATGCTTTTTCCCTTTTCGCATGAAATCTTACAGAGTTTATTAGCTGTCTTAGTTTTATTCCGAGTAATATAGCATAGCTTTTAGGAGCCAACGAGCGAGAGGATCTACTGTAGCACAAGATGTGATAGTGTTTGTCATTGGAGGCGGTAATTATGTGGAGTACCAGAATATAAATGATTATGGTAAGTCGAAAGGCCTATCCCGAATAACGTATGGATGTACGGAATTGGTCAATCCGAAGCAATTCACCGATCAGGTAAAGCTTGGTGGGATTTATTTTCAAGATTTTATCTTTAATTTGTTTGATATAGGAAATGTTATTGTGCCGGAAAAGATTAGCACTCATGTATACAGCTCCTGTGGGACGATTTTTGAAGTGAAAGATATCATCACGAGTATTTTTGGGTTCCGTTTGTTACTCTATGGTTCGCGACATAATTTATGCTGTTAAAGCTACTTAATATTGAGCGTGCTGATAAAGCCATAGAAGTTTGAAGCGTTTATTTGTGTTGATATTTAGTCAGTAGTTATCTTTATTTTGTAGTTTTTTGCTTAAGTGAGCGCGAATTTTTCATAGCTCCCACTTATTCTATCAAAAAAGTTAAACCAAAAAAACTCCCTTGCGTATCAAGATTTGAAGTGCATTTCGTTACTTCACTCCAGCTTTCCCTTAATGCATTCTATATTCTTCGACATTGTACTCTTCAGCTCACTGAGCAGAACATCTAAATTTTCCGTTCGTTTTGCAGTGGTGATTAAGTTCCGACCGAGCCCATATGGGACGGTGATTGCGAACAACTCATTTGTTTAGTATTTTGGTAATTATGAGTATTGCTAGCTCGCAATGCTTGATGGTGGATAGTTTGAGCGATACTTGATATTTTTTGAAAGAATTAAGCGTATTTTAGGTGGGACTTTTATTTCTCTCGGTGCATAATTTCTTCCCTCTATTTCCATCCGTCTGCTGGTTGAAAAATGTGTTTATGCAAGTTGACCGATTAGTAAGGCAATATTATATGAGAGAAATGATCGTCTATTTTTATCCTTTTTTTTTTTGTTGCAGTTGACACGGCTTGGTCGACAGCTTCCTTGATACGTTTATTGCGTATCTCGTATCGCCTGTGATATTGTGATGTTATCGCCTCGTATATGTAAAAGAAGTGGCATGTTTTGTTCGTATAAAACGTTTGAGGGTTGAATTAATGTGGGACTATGCGTGAGGGAATGTTATTTATTCAGTGGCACTTGAAGGTGATAGGGTCATTAATTTTAACACTTACTGAGGGGCATGTGGAGATTTAAGGTGGGGGTAGGGAAAGAGGAGCTAATAAAAGAAGTTTTTGAGGGAATTAAGGCTGAATTTGTTGTTGCTACTGGTTGTTTATTATAAAATTCGAAATTATTTGTTGTATAAATGCATGAATTGTTATTGCCAATGTTTGATGAAGAGGTGATTGGGTTGTTTTTTTCAATAGTTTCTTTCAGCTACATTCGTTATTTAATTTATTCTTCATTTTATTACGCATTGGATTGGTTTATGTTATATTTATTTTTTATTTATTGGTGGTAATGACGAAGAGAAGCGGATGAAATGATAGAACGATGGGAAGGGTTATCTTTAAAATTCTTATAAAATATGCGATTTTATATGATGATCGTTTGCAATTTTATTGGTGTATGGTTATGGTTGCCTTAAGTAATACTCTCCACTTGATTCAGCGGTGCTTTTTTAATTAAGGTTGTTTTTTAATTGCACATACGGTAACGTTAAACGTTGTTTGTATGTTATTGTTTAACAGTATAAAACTTAAAATTTCGCTATTAATTAGTTTTGTTTAAATAAACGGAAAAGAAAAAATTACATTAATTTGAAGAATTTATATTTTTATTTTATTTATATTTATATCTTTATTTTATTTACATTTATATTTGTATTTTATATGTATATCCTTATGAGCATCTTAATCTTATCTTATTGCATTGATGAGCATCTTAACCACCTTATGGAAGAAAATTTTACTATTCACCTTCAAAAAATTTCTAAGTTAATTAATTTCCTTCATAATATTATGTAAAGTTTATTTTTATTTTTCCCATTGTCTCTCGTTGAATTCTTTTTCTCTTTTATAGTCTCCTAGTCTTCCATTGCTAATATATATCGTCCATAAATCGTCGAGATAAGGATCGTACCTGTTATTGCTGATAACGCCCACATGTGTTATATGTGATTGGGCCAATGAATAAGGGTAAAGCGGATCGTATAATTCAACCTAGCGCTAAACTTTTTATTCTTTATCTTTTCGGATCATTTCCGCCTGAATTTCTTTGACAAATGGGTATATTAATTTAATTCAACTCCTATACTATCAAAATTGTTGAGAGTATTTTTTGAACGAATTTGTGTGATTTTTTGGAAGGCATTTTGAGTTATAAATAATATTTTATCCTCTTATCGACTTTCATAATTCCCTCTCATTGGATTATTTCAGGATTGAATTCCAGAGACTCTTATGGACATTCTTGGTATATGATAAATACCTTTTATTATTTATTATCATGCATAAAGCTGGGGAATTCAACCATATTATTGCTTATTCTATTCATTTCAAATAAAAAGATGTTTATTAATTTTCATGCATAAAAAATTTGCAAATAAGTTTGATTAAAAAGGTGAAATTTATTGTTTTCCAACTTGGCAAATGAACGTAAACAGTCCTCTTTGCAGCAAATAAAATTTTCAATTGCATTTTTGTTGTTGTTGTTGTTGTTGTTTTCATAGAATGGTCTATTCAAGTGCTAGAAGATATTTGAAAACTTTCAAGAAAAATATCGCTCGCGATAATTTTGCTGCGAATCTGGTTTAAATTATTGAGACCTTTTTTTTATTTATTGATTCTCTTTTATAATATAAGTTTCCACTTATTGACACACGATTAAGAGCATGAATTTGAATAGTTCACCTAACGTGTTGGTGATTGATGCGATCGCGATTGCAAAATGGAGGAGAGGAATCCATCGGTCTATGATCGAAGAAGTTTGAAAGGGTTTTACCAATAAATAAAAAAATTTAGCAAAAAATGTAGTGAAATTTCCCCGGCGATTGTAAGTTTTTTTTCAACTGTTTTATTTAATAGTAGTAAAACAGAAAAAAAAACAACTAAAACGCCTTATGAAAACGTTGAGACGTTTTTTTTTCGAGTTAAGTTCAACAGGTGTTACAACCTCTTGAGATCCTCTCCTCATTTCTTTCCGCCACCATCTCGCCTTTCACTTCTTCGAGGACTCAATGAATAAATCCCTCCTCCTCTCCCCTTCCTTTCCCACCAAGAAGGAATGATGAGTAATCATAATCTTGAATCAAAGCGTTTAAATTGATAATTGATCAAGAGTCATCATGTGAATCAAATGATCGATGACTAAAACGAGGTGCAAGCAATAAAAGTGCAGCGGTGGTACTAGCCGTGAATAAAAATATACAACAAAAAAAGAATCTGTCAAATATTATTGCAAGTTGACTCCAATGTTGAATTAACTCGTCAAGACGTTGTTCATTTTCCACACGTTCCATCTATAAATTATTCAAATTTCATTTGAGAGGAAATTTTTTGATTAAAATTGAATTTTTATCACTTATCACTCATATGTGTTATAAATTATTATTTTTTGAAAACGTTAAATTATTCATGTAACGCTACATCTCTATCTTCAAATATCTCAATTTCAAACAATATTGAAATAAATTTTACATCATGCATATTCAAATATTCTAATCTCATAACTCTGCAACTATACTTGTGACGCATAGGAGAATAGAAGTATGACGGGAATTGGGCTGAGAAACCCGAAAAGATGAAATCATTTCAAAGATCCGTTGAATGTGAGCAATTGTTGCCCACAATCCGGAATCCTGATGCTTAAAGATGCAGGGCATTCCCCCTCAGGTCTTTCAACTAAATCTTGTTTTGAACTATATTTATGCAGTAATATATGCAAATCACAATGATTTATGAGTACGCTTCATTGTATGTTCATTAATGAGAAGACAAGTTGTGCGAGCAATAGATAAAACCTTCATCAATTGCCCCTTTTTCAAGACAAAGGTAAGATTCCTGCTGTATTATTAAGTGATAAAGTAATTTAGTAACTCTTTACTGTGATTTCCTCAAATTTATATAAAACCTGCCTCTCCTACCCACCTAATTACCCAAGTGGGTGGGAAAACGAGGGCTTTCGTTATAAATAAAGAATCGTTAAACATGAAGTCATTACCAACGCTTGACTGAGTCGATCCTTTGACGATTCCATCACAAGTGGTTTTGTCTTCGTTGGTGGTTGTTTAGCACCAAAAAATCGACCTAGCACTCGATAGGCCAAGAAATTAAGCCAACGTGGCACACTGTAAATAATAATGTCCAAGGCAATAACAGGAAATGCGAGTAAAAATCTGTCTATCTCAAAAAGCTTTACTTGAATCAAGAACTGCTGAGACGATTGGACAATAACGAATTGACCTCACATTCACATAACCAATTGACCCCATGTCCCCTGAAGCAAAGCTTGAAGCTACTCATAAAACAGATCTTGACGCATAAAAAAATTAACACTTTCATTACCGAATATGAACTTTCAAGGCCATTCGTCGAAAATTTGACGCTAAAATTGCAAAATTAGTCTTACGTACTAGTCGAAAATTTTTGAAACGTCAAATATGTGAAGCGTAAATCACAAGTCACCACCCTTGTAGACATGGAAATTCTTCAAGCATAAATAGGAACCCTTCCCCTTGTCCTTTTCTGTCGCCGTCTAATTTCACTAATTAGAGGATCGGAGAGAAATGCAAATTCTGCGACTTTTAGAGAGTTTATAGTAATCAGACGATAAATAAAGACTGGAAAACGGAAAAAAAAAACTAACATTTTAAGTAATTTTTTTTTGAAAAAATCATCGAAAAGGTGATTTAAAAAAAATTGAATAGACTAACTTGCACTTTCGTTCCGCACCATGCCTCATATTGAGAACAACAACCGAAAGGCAAACGCTTAATGCCGAAATACCCATTATTCCCATTAAATAAATCGCTAAAATAAACAAATATTAACTTTTTTTTTCATTTTTGAAAATAATTTCATACTGAAAATATTTTCAACAATCAGCGAATTATTAATATTTCAATTTTTGATTTCGATCAATTCCTTAGAGAGTTTATTCCATATAAATAAGGGCATTCAATAATTTAATTCTAAAAAAAATATATAAAATATAAGTGAATATTTAAAAAATGTTGTAAATTTTATGCTGAAAAAAGAAAGGTTTCAATAATGCTTTAAAATGTTTAAATGCATTTTTATTTTAGTGAAAAATGGCGGAAATATTTTGAAATTTTTTTTCAAATATTTACCGATGAGTGGAATAACTTCAGATGTCTCTGGCATATTCTCGGCAATATTAAAACTGAACACTGAATAAGCGAGAAGCACCGTCAATCCAAGTGTCACTTTTTCACCACTCTCACAAGGCAACATAAATTGCATCATCGTTAATATCTAAAATTCAAACTGTTTATTTCCACCTTTATTTAATTGTTTTTTTTTGTTTCGCATATGTTTTTTTGCATATCTTCTGAGCTGAAATATAAAGAGAACATTAAGACTAAAGAGCATTTAAATGATGATTTTATGCTAAGTATCGAAATTTTGTTTATTTATTTATTTATTTAATTAATTAGTTTATTTATTTATTTATTTATTTGTTTATTTATTTATTGGTGGAATGTTGGCTTAATGATAGTTGTGGTAATTTATTTAAAAAAAAGGAAAACATTAAAAAATGAAGAAATGTCAACGCTAACACTATTCACTTGGAGTATGCAAATGAGACAAAACTCAATGATTCTATAAAAAAATTTAACTGGGACATATTTTTTTAAGGTTATCATTATCTGTCATGACCGTCTATTGGATTTTAGGAATTTCATTGCAGTGATTTTGCAAATTTTAAAGAATAATTAAAAATAATGATAATTTATGGCAAAATATAAATAAATTAATTAATAAATATTGATAAATTTTTTTTTGAAAAATATAAATAAAAATTATAAAAAAAATAAAGGAGTAATAATTTATACATACCGATAGCATAACGCATGGAGCGATAATATTATATAAAAAATAGAGCATTCGTCGACGTAAATGAAGTTCAAAAACGATCGTTGGAAATATTGTATGTCGACCACGTAGAAGTTTTCTTGTACGATTCGCAACAATTTCCCATTCACCATTCTCCGTAAATGAATCCCTTGTAAATGGATCTTTACCATCATAACGTTCCATTATTTGAACGTCTAATTGTGATCGATCATAGATCCCTAATAAGAAAAAAATTTATTTCAATTGAATTTAAAATATAGTTTTATCGTTAATTAAATGAGATAATTAATTTCTTAATTTATGTACTATTTTATTAGATCCAATGCTTTATAAACTTATTGCACTACATAAATGCACTATTGAAGTAGTAGAGAAATTATAAAAATTGATTTAATTTTTGCATATATTGCTAACTCATTAGCATTTATAAAATTTCGAAGGTAAATGAATAACTTTTTAATTGCGTAGATTAAGGAAAATTTAAACGGCCGGAACTATGAACTAGATTTTTCCATAAACGTTAATATTATTTATAATAATAAAGATAAATTATTGTACTTTAATTATTAATAAACTTTTTTCTTATGAAGACCAAAGAAGCCGATAGCAGTTATACATCGGCAGATAAGAACTATAGGATTAATTAAATTGAAAAATTTGAGCATTCCATATCGTCTTCTTTAACATTAAAATTTTCTTTCAAAATAATTATCTGAAATTTCTCATTGCTCAATCGATTTAAAAAAAAATGAGCTTAATGACTAAGTAATATTGGCATTGAAAAAGAATCTGAAAAAAAAAATCGAAACTGTGAGCGGGATTTTTTTTTAAATTCTAAATATTAATTATTCATACTTGATTTTTATTTAATTTCAATAAAATATCATCGATAAGATATAGACAAAAATGATAAAATCATTAATTCTAAAAGTATTGATCGCTTTCTGCTATTTTATTTTTAAAAAACAATGAAAATAAATTTCCGTCTTACATGATCCAAATTCGAGAACACAAAATTGATCATCGAATGGAAAAAATGTTACATCTAATTTGCATATCGAATAAACTTTAGCCGGTGGAGCCCATTGTACTGAAATATTCGCAATATTATATCAAAGCACATCTTGTCAGTACACATTGAAAAAAATTCCCCTTGTAATGTTGGATAAAATTTTTAGTTAGTAGAAATGGGTGATTGTGCATTGTAATGGTACTCCTCTCGTGTATGTCGATGACAATAAACAATATAGGTGCATAATTTCAAAAAATTTGATGTATAAATATTTGCTTGTAACACTACAGCTTGAGATGGTACGAAAGGAATATTCATACTATAAGATTTTTTTTGTTCGTATGTCATACAGTATAATTGGTAGAATTATATAGATGATAGATAATACAGTATACCATAATATAATATCTAGCAGCATACAGTAAGGAGTCTCAACGAATGCTATGCCTAAATATGAATACCCAACGTGATTATGGAATCGACGGAAGTCTCTCCCAAAGGCATTATCACTCCATCTTCGAGGATATACGGATTTCCCTCCATCTTATACTGATAAGATCCACCTTGGAATATGATAAGATCCATCTTAGGCTTATAAGATTTAAGATATAGCAAAGAATTCAATGAATTTAATGGCTCGATCTTTGATCATCTCAAGCAATCATAGTATTGATACGCTTTCAAAGCGAAGCATTCAATTATTGATTGCACTTGTTCGAATCTTGACGCCGACTAAATAATATATGCAAATGCACTTACGATCACCATTGCTAAGAATATGCAAATTAGTGTCGACGAATCCTCGTGAGAAGTCTCGTGCGCTGCAAAATTTGAATAAATTATTTTGCATATCAAAATGCTTCATATTGCACTTATTTCGAATGTTTTAGCTTATTTTAGATTCACTTAGTAATATCATCCACCATATGAGGTTCTTTTAGTCTTGAACATTTCTAATTAGACTATTCAATGATATTTTATTTTTTTGATGCATTTATTAGTTTATTTGAAGCTTCTTAGCTTATTTAGCTTCTGATTCAGTTGCTCCACTTAATTTCGCTCACATGATTTGAAAATGAAAAAAAAAAATTTGATATAATTTATAAAGATTGTTAAGATATACGAATATATAATAACTACTTTGTGCTATTACCACTTGCTAATACAATTAAGCAATAATTGAGCGATTTAGATGTAATTTTTTTTTTAAACTTTAAAATTAAATAAAAATAATAAGGAAGGATTGGATTTTCTGCAACTTAAAAAAAAAACGTAAATTTTTCTCAGATAAATTCAATAATTAAAATGGCTAACTTGTTGTAGAGGACGATATCTGGAGTCCATACATATCGAATCGCAACGGTCAATTTACTAATATTACCGAATTCGGATGGATCCCAATGGATACGCTCATCATGCCAACTTTGCTCGACCCAAATATTTAATGCCAACACTTGACTTCTCTCATCCTTAAATCAACATTAAATTTATTCAACATTCATTTTTTTCAATTATAATTTATGCAAATTTATGGATTTTTTTTTTCTAAATTCCATATTTCACATTCGAGACGCTCAAATCATTTCATTTTTCTTTTCATTCAAAGTCGTTAAATTTTTTTTCTTGTTATTTTATGATATTTTTTAAATGATTTTTGTGATGATTTCTCATAAATTTCTTCATTAATGCAGAACTTAAAATTGAAAAACACTTTCACTATAGTGAAGGAAATCCTAACTTCTAACTTTACAGGCAAATCCTAGTTAATGAAATAATCGGTAAACCTACTCGGGAATGCCTACCTAGAATTTTAGCAGAAGGTGCAGCTGCCTTAATTGCAAAAACAATAAAATACATTTCAATGAAAACCATCTTCATTATCAGAAACCTATCAGAAACGAAAAAAGTCTAAGAGAGTTTGTTTAAATTAATCGAATCATAAAAATTACGCTCAAAAAAAAATTTTAAGTTGTAAAATTTAAATATTTTAATTTTCTTTGACAAATGAAACGTTTTTTTTTGCTATATATTACCACAATAATGAATATAATATTGTTAGGAATTTTTTTGAAAGAAAAAATTAAGTATGAAAATCAAATAAAATTTTTTTTTCGTATATCTTAAATTTTCGTATGGAGCAATGGGAATTGGAAGAGTGAAAAATTTTCGCCAAAGAAACGTTTTAGGGGGGTAAATAGATTCATCAAAATTGAATGTTATTGAAATATGTGATTCTTGTTGAATGCCTTAGGGAAATGTGGCCGATTTTTACGCCTATTTGTTTGTATTCTTTACCCTTCAAATAATCAATTTAAGCGAAAAATCTTTTTCCTATCGTTCCTTTTTTTTCTCACTAATAAATTCTCTCATTAATAGTCGAATATTGAGAGGAAAATACTTTATAAAAAGCTTTATGAGATTATAAGCTAAAAAGAAATGCGTATTAGGAAAACGAAAAAATATAATGTTTTTTTTTTGAATATATGATGGTTGAAAAGCTCAAATTGCTTATCTTTAGATTTATTTTATTCTCTCGCAGAAAAAAAAAAATTTTTTTCTGACGGTCGTTGAACTATTCAAAACATAAATTTCCAAAAAAAAGGAAGAAAAGTAAAAATTTTTTTTCTCAATAATAAAATATATACCTATCGTTTCTTAAAGGTTCATTTTTTTTTTAAAGACCGAAGTAACTACACACTAGAAGAAAATAAATTTCGATATCAAAGTTTTCAAAAGATTTAATTTTTATTGATTGATTTTATCGAAGATTAATTCTAAATTTTCAAGTAAAATAAAAATCAATAATTCGCCACCTAGTCGTAAAAAAAAAATTAAAAATGAAAAAATTAAAAATAATGGATATTACGCACGATATTAAAAATATGCGTAAGCGTCAATCCCATATATACA
This sequence comes from Baylisascaris procyonis, assembly GCA_037389465.1. Taxonomy (NCBI): domain Eukaryota; kingdom Metazoa; phylum Nematoda; class Chromadorea; order Rhabditida; family Ascarididae; genus Baylisascaris; species Baylisascaris procyonis. The sequence continues at coordinate 2,853,165 of JAZARR010000110.1, forward strand.
TTGACAACTGTGGATGCATTAATAACCGGTCGTACGGAAATATCATAATTACGTAAAATATGCCTAAATAGACGTTGTTCATCGTTTACACCGAATTTTTGCAAATCTGCATCCGCTATCTTCGAACGATCCGGTACAGGAGGCAATTCGACTGCAAATATTTAGAATGATTTCAATTATTTTATCGATAAAATTTTAGTAGCAATCATTGCATTCTAATGAAAACTTTTCATCGCTTAAAAATGTCATCTCATTGCAGCACTTATATCTTCGAATAAGGTGGTGTTATTTTCATTTCTTTTGCGTTCATTCATTACGTATTCGTACGCACAATTATGCTAAGTATGTATGAATAAATAATTAGTGTGACTATTTAACTGCCCATTTGTGAAAAAAAAAGCGAACGGATGCATCCCGAAAATAAAGTAAGTCGAGGTACAATTGCAATTGCGAATAAGCTTATGATCTAAACAAGTTTTAAACTTTAAAAAACAACTTTTTGAATCATAAATTTCAATTGAAAATTTTTCACTTTTTCAAGAAATTCTTGAATGGAAAAATTTCAATCTCCCATTTGGAATTTTGCTTCAGAAAAATTCTTCCAATTTTCTGAAGTAGCACTCATAGCAAGAAGGCTATATTGATTTACATATGCGAACAAATAATATTGCATATATTCTCGAACATATTTTATAGTGTTTTATTTATTGAATCTCAAATCCGTATATTTTGGCGAATAATAGGAAGCCAAAACTAGATGATTTACCGATGAAAAGACTAGAGGGGGTACCAACGAATAAAATCTAAGTAAGGAAATTGATAAAATTGCGATGAGGTTACTAGAGAAATAAATACACCAGAATATTTGTATCCCAAATCTTTTATGAATAAACAAGGAATTTAACTACAGAAAGTTCGACTTTTATTGCTTCTCAGGGAATAAAATAAAAGGGATCATTGGATGGCCGTACCCAAATAATATGAGTGGATAATTCACATTAACTAAGTCTTTATATAGCTCTAATATTAATCAATGAGCTCTACTTAGCTCTGAAATATCCAATCATTGATAAATGATAGAAATAGAAAAGTTTAATAGCGAGGAAGTTTTTGCTAACGTGTTATAATTATATAATGAAGTAACAAGATTTCTATAGCTATACTATTACTAGATCATTAATGCTTTAAAATTTATCCTTACTGGCTAATAATAATAATAATAATAATAAAAGTTTTGTCGTCATTCTGCCGATGTTTTGCTTTGCTTTCTTTTTCCGCTAAATGCTTAGCCATTATAACATATGATCGAATCTAATAATAAACACATTGAATTTCTTGAATTCTCATTTAAATGCAGTAACATTAAAAAGATAAGATAGTAGAAGAAGGAATACTCTATGGAATAGAACGAAATGAAATGGAATGAAATGGAATGAAATCAAACAGAATGAAATGAAATGAAACAAGTGTAATGCAATAGAATGCAATACAATACAATACAATGCAATGTAATGCAATGCAATGCAATTCAATGCAACAAAATGGAACCGAATCGAATTGAGTACAAAAGACGACAACTTACTAGCTTCATCGGCAGCAATGAGTAGAATAACCGCAGCCGTGATGAACAGCATGAGCAGTGTATGCACGCTAGAGCATAGTGGATAACCCTCGAGCGGCTTCATCCACCATTTAGAGACGCCCATCGTTGCGTCGATCTTGAGGTTTGATCTGAATTCATTTTACAATTTTCTAAGCCGTATACAACAATGATAGATCATATATGTGCCTGAAAACAATTAAATACAAGGCTATGAACACAGAAATCACTGTGATATGCAGCATCGCTGATGAAGTGAAAGCAAAGAGTTGAAACAACGTTCGGAACAAAGGAATAAAATTTGGGATAGTGCGTCAGAATTCCTTTACTTCCTCATCCATTACCGAGTTATGTGATGTTCGCCTTTCCAGTCCTTGAATAAGGAATAGAGGAAGATAGAGGATAATCCTCTCTTTATCCAATCCCATTTCTCAATCCTGACCCTAAAGAACCATTTGAAGATTGCAAACAACTATATAGTTAAGTGGACTTTTTCATGGGCTTACCATTTCTGAATATCGTATGATGCTATCGTACTATTTTTTCCCTCTCTCTTATTGATGGTATTTAATGTGAGAATGCGAATGTGACACGTTGCAGTTGCAGTTGTCATGCTTCTAGAGATATCATAGGAAATAAGGGCTTGCTTGGTTCATCTTAGGCTATACAATTGCCCTTTTTAAAGATGAGTTTATTTGTAATGATAATATAGAATCCTCTCTCCTCGTTGAATAAGGAGATAGGTTCGAAGATGAAGAGACTTTTGAATATCGTTGTAGTCTTATTCATGAAACTAATGTAGCCAATACTGATGTAAGAAATTGCACTCGATAAACAGACCATTGCCTTCTGTAAACCGACCATCCTCCCCCCCCACTTCATCATTCCCCCTTTAGATATGGTTTGAGCGAGAAGTTAGAACATATGCTGCAGTAGTTTTTTAAGTGCCTATATTCCTCCTAAAGTTAGCATAAGCTTTAATGAACGATATAAAAGATGTAAGGATCAAAAATGCGTTTTTTTATATTCAATGAATCTTAGTGGAAAATTTCAAGTGTACATAATCTAATATGATAGTTACAGGCCAATATTCTTCCATGCGTATATAAGTGTCTAGATTTTGTCTGCTTTCTTAGTTGTGAATTGAATTTGCTTTCAATCGGTTGAGTTGTTCTTAAGTGTTTCGTCAAATCGAAATGCAAATCTAGGAGGACTTTATCTATTCGTAGCTAATTTATATATTTGGTTAGAGAAAAAATTTGCATATTTTTTTGAATATCAGTTGAGTGGTCGTTCATTTAATTGTCGATCATTTTCGATATTTTCTTATTGGAATTTATTAAAATTAATTTATGATTGAAATTAAAATGCATATTAAAATTAATATCAATTAAAATATTAAAATAAAATGTATATGATGTTCAACTTTCTCCGGGAAAACTGACCTTTCAATAAGTGTTTGATAAATATTTAGAAGCAGTACGAGAAATTATATGTGCAAAATATATGTTGGAGCAAGCAAATCCATTGCTGCCGAGAAACGATTGATGCATTTTTAGCTTACATTAATATTAAAAAAAATTTAATTTTAAATTATTATATTTAAGTAAACTTGCGTCGATCACATAAAACTTCTTCCGGAGGAATTCGACAAATTAATTCCCCTATTCAAACATCAATATTTCGAGGTAATTTTTCCAAAAAGTTCGTTACACCGACCCCGTCTGTGGCATTCAACTAAGCCTCATTCCTTACGACATTTATGAGGCACTTTAAGAACGTCCATAAAGGGAGGCAGAAATTTATTGCTAAGGAAATACAAATGTTCTCATCATTATTCTCAGATATAGGCTGCAAAAAAATTTTTTCCTTCTTTTATTTAATGCTTATTAATTGTATTTTACCCTTATCTCTCTAAGAAAATCATTTCCGCTTACAAGAGTAGCAATCTGTATCATCTGTACAATAAATTTACCTCTGCGATGTTTATCTATAGCTCGAATTTTTTTAGAATTTTTGCGAAATTTTCAGCAAAATTTGTTATTTTAATTGAATTTGACACAAATAGATTAATATTTAAAATACCGCTAAGGGAACGTCTCTTTTCTTTTTGCTGCGAAAATTCTCTGTGGTTTTCATCGCAATGACGAATAAGCTCTAATTAATCCACATCACATTATCCAGCCTTCTGCTTTCCATCTATGTAACTAATTCAAATTTTCCAATCTTCTATACCAAATTTTTTTTTTCAAATTCATTGCGGAATTTCACAATATTTATTGCACAATATTAAACGATGAGAAGTGTTGAAAAGAGATAAACGAATATAAAACATGTTAGGAAATACGTTAAAGAAATTGGCACAATTTGCGCTTTTTAGTCATTCAAGCATAATATTGTTTTTTTTTTCAACTTTACTAGTAAAAAAATCGAAAATTCATTAGCTACAAAATCAGACGCTTAAATAACCTACTATATAAAGACTCAAGCAAAATTCATTTCCGGATTATACTTAACTATTTGCGGAAAAAAAATTTATTTAGAAATTTTCTGAAATTTTCTAACAATAAACTAAAAAAAACAATAAACGGAAATGAAACTGAATTCAGTAAAACTTCTACCAACTGAGAATATTTTCATTAAGTTTGATTGCCGTCGTTTATTCTCACAAGTTAGAACCAACACGCACATATACCACAGCCAGATATACAGAGACGAACAAACATATTTACATATACGCGAGGATATGACAATGCGGTTTTACGGGAAAAAAAAAGAAGAAAGAATGCACAAAAAAATGAGTCTACTTATGAGCAAAACTAATGTATTTTGATGAGAAGATGAACCCTGTGAGCAAGAAAAGACAACGACATATTTTGTGAAAAAAAAAAGGTGGAATATCTGCGCAAGAAGGGATTCTGCTCGATTTGCGATGGTAAAAAAAAAATCCATCGATCAAACAAATTATAGTTTCCCGAGGCATTTAGTTGAAAACAATTCTCGACAAAATTGCGGAGATCTTCAATAATTTCAGTCGAATAATTAAAAATAGATAGGTTGAAGCTAGTGAACGATTATATTAATGGAAATCTGATGAAAGTAATTCTATGTAGATTTTTGTGATATGCAAATTTTAGAGATTTTCGCATATAAAAATTCTTATTGAAGAGCCAACAACTCGTTATGGAATTTGGCTTATTTCTGCATTTTTAACTATCCTTAGCAAATTTTAAAGATACAAGATGGACAGACGCCTCTGTGAATAAACAAAACGTGCCAATCGCAAAATGAACTTTTAGAAAAAATTCTACAAAGAGAAAAAAGTCAATAAATTAGTCAAACATCAAGGCTGAGAGGAGAATAAACGCAATACAATTGAGCAAAGTTGAAATAAGAGATGATGGCACTGCTAACGAGTACCACATAAATGGGACATTTTGTGAGGAATGGGAAATTGCTACCCAGAGATTTGCTAATCCAGAGATGGCATCCAGACACTCAGACAGGTACATAAATTCAGCTCTTTGTCAATGCTAATGCATAAATTGCGAAAAATGTTCAGTTCTGAATGATCACAATTAAATTCGAATGTTACGATGCACTGCGCATTCATTAGTCGTTTTCGATCGACCGCGTCTATAAGATTCGAATGGATAGTGAAGATGATTGAATTATAGGCGTTTACAAAGGCACAACTGATTAGAGAGCTGCACAGAAAACAGCAGATCTCAGGTTCGATCCACTGCATGTGCAAACGTAGTTTTTATATGCCATCAAACTTGTGTTTATTAGCGAACACATGAACTAAGCTAATCTCGGCTTATTTAAAAGTGAACCATGTTGGCACTATTTCAGAAAAGGATGTTTCAGAGATGTGGGCAACAAGCATGAGATATTCGAGTGGGCGCATGCGGCGTACAATGACGAGCGTTTCGAGAACAGCTATCGTAGCAAAGCATAGATTCATGAATTTACGCTTATTTCTTTTGCCAAATGATGTGACATTTTTTGACCTTGAACCAACAAAGGTCGAATTCATGCGAAACAAATGTGGTCCGGAAACTGTTGGTGGTCTTGAAATTCAAATGAAGACGCACCTGAGCGGTTAGAAGTGTGAAATTTCCACTCAGTATCCATGCAGCTCAATCCTTTCAAAGGAATGCTATTATAGTACTTCTGTTACTGCATGTTACAAAAAACAACTTTACAAAAAAATTAAACACAGGTTGCAACCTTTAATACCACAAGTTTGAAAACTTTCCGCATTAAATAAACAGACAAATAAACAAAAAAGATTAATCAACAAATCAAAAAAAAAAAAAAAGAAAAGTTAACATTTTTGGGCAACTTTCCGACGTGTAATCACAACATACTGACTGACGCAACTAACTGCAAATATTTCAATGAGATGCGTAAGTGAATTTGTGTTGGATTTGAAGCAAATATAATTTTGTGCATTCAATCGAATATGATGGACTCATAGAAATGTTGTTCAATTTGTCACTCGTTTTTATCAACGTGGTTTAGAGATTTCGCAGCTCGCTGCGCGCTTTTCGCATCCGAATATATTTAGCATTCTCCTCGCAATCCCTGAATCCCTTCCACTCAACCATATCCCTACTCATTGTCCTCCTCCCCTATCCTCCTCTGTTGCTACTTCCATAATTTTGCATAATAGAAATTTGAATTTGATTTATTACTTTCCGTTGCCGCATTACAATAAGTGCCTTCAGTTGACTCTTCTTAACTCACAAATTTACCCTTGTCACCATACCTCATTGAAATTGAAATTATTTTTGATTTTTGATAGCTATGGAATTGGGAAGGAATGGGTGGTAAATTCTCCCAAAATTTTCTGTCAAATTCGAGAACAGAATAGTTTTTGCTTCGTCCATGTCATATATCTCCCATTCTCAGTGCTATTATTCAATCTTATCTATGGCTCATTTTCATATACCTTCGGAATGCAGTTACATAAAAGCGGCTATTAAATACGAGTCATCGATCACTTCATAATCATACGACTGCTAATGATTTATTGACCTTACTTTGATATCACCATTTCATTACTTCAGTTTATATGTTTAATTTTATTTAGGCCTATCAATTAAACTCAGTTTTTTTATATAATAATGAAATATATATGTGTTATAATTATTATATATATACTTTATTATTACTCATAGACTGTTATTCACTTCGATTATTATTATTACTATTATTACTCACATATCACATAAGTATTTATTTTATGCGCATTGCATTTCTTTCAGTTCCCATCCTATCAAATTATTTCGCTATTTGTCTATTTCTTGTCCTACTTCATTTACGATGAATTTAATTTCGACTGACTATACGTATCGTTGTGACGATGATTGACATTTCCATGTCATTGACTAAAGCCTTAAATAAAAATATAATCTTATTGCTTCTCATTCAATCTTTATTATATCATTATTTGTGCTGAAAGAAATTATTACTCTAACTCTTTCGTTGCGATTACTCACTATAAAGTTCAAATTTAATTTCAAAAGAATAAAATTATTTTAATTTTTATGATATAAAATATATTCGTTATTGATGTTTTTATTTTGATTATTTAATTATTCTACTCGAAGAAAATAGTTGCTACAATGAATTTCTTTAATTTCTTTTTATTTCTTTAATGAGAATATATTCATAGGGAATAGTATTCCACTTAGTTCGATTCATGTTTTAGCTGAATGATTCTAAAACTGGCGGACGGATTTTTAAGATCAAGAATCCTCAAAGAAGCAGCGGCAATTTGCAAATGAAATGATCTTTTTTTTCTACTTATATTGCGCCAAATATGGTGAATATGCATAGTAAGTGATTGAGACGTCTTGAGAGAAGCTACTATCTCACGTCTATCTCACAATATGTCTGTCGTTTTTCCTCTTCCTTCTCTCTCTTGGACACTTCCGTGTGATCTACATATGTGCGATGAATAAAAGTTTGTATACAGCGTGATCTACATGCAAGATGACGTCATCCAAAAATTGTCTACATTCTATGAGGTGCGTCATCCTTTTCATAAAAAGACCACATATTATAACCTACAGTAAGTTGATAGAATCGATATATATAGAATATTAGGTATTTTACAGTATGAAGCACGATATAACGAAAATATTAAGTATCTTAGTCAGAATTTTGATTTTATGACTTGATTCCACTATGACAATCAAATCCAACTTGACGGCTATCAACCTAAAATCTACTTCTGAATCGTTTAAATTGAAATTGTAGAGCCTATCGATAAACTTCAAAGAACATTACAATATTGAGTAAAACAACTTGATTCCTGCAATTATCTTCAAATTACAGCTCATATAAAGCTATATCATTTTCTCTTCGATTAGATGCTATTTGAAAACGTTGTTTAGGGCTTTTATTGTTTAGGGCTTCAATTATAATCATTGTTTAGAGTTTTTATTCTCTACTGTATAATCATAATGCTATTGCTAAACGATTATTAAGAATCTATGTATTTATTAACCCTACTCTATTTATCTGTAGCAACGGGGATCATTATTGAAATGCAATGAACGATGAATAGGTGATATAACACAAAATGTTCACATAACACAAAATGTGTGTTATAATTGAATTTGAAACATTCCACTGTGTTACGCTAAAAAAAAAAGAGCAATTGTTTGGTGGCAATAACGTAAAAGTAGAAAAGTTGATGATGGAAAGCATACTCTGCTGCTTTCCCAGAGGAGCACTCACTCTCACGATTTTCACTTATTCGCTTTACTCACTAACAACTTTGGCATGCCAATTCAATTAAAGAGTCAATGCGAACACACACACACACACACACACACACACACACACACACACACACACACACACACACACATACACATACACATACACATACACATACACACATACATACATACGCACGCACACACACACACACACACATACACAACGCAAACATAAATATACATACCTATACATACATACCTACATATGCACACACATACAGACACACACGGCCCCATATACCGCGATTCTAGCGCATTTTAGCAATACCTATCCATGCGTGCTCTTATAAGTACAGTTTATGAATGTTAACTGCAATGAGTATTTTTTCAAGGTTTAATTTTACAAAGTTCAAAGCATCGAAATAAAATTGCAGTAGCAATAATCCAAATGTCCGCCATCGAAAGTAATAGCAAATTGATTCAATGACGAGGGAACGAATAGCGATGAATAGCGATATAGATAGCGACAATGAATAGCGACATAGATAATGGGAGATCATTTTCGAAAACAAATATCAATAGAACACAATGGTACGTGTCAATAAAGCGAAGTATTTTCGTACGCGTGAAGAGACAATTTTTTAAAATAAATTTTCCTTTAAAAAATTTTATCATTGTCGAATATCGCTGACAAGAATAAAACAATTTTATTTTTGACATTTCTATACCCCTCATTCAAATATCGGAATGACCAGACGCTATTCACTTGGAATGGGAACACATCGCTATGCGTTGTTTAGTTATGCAAATTGCAATGCATCATGCAATAACAGTATGCAACAGATGAGGATAGATTTGACCCGAGCTGTACGCAAATGTGTTTTCATTTCCATATGAAATCAAATTGTTATATATTACTAGATCCAACAGCCACATATTTGAAATTCCCTTCATTTATTAATTTCTCTCTAAATTTTTGAAATTTGAAAATTTTCATAATTAGCATAAAATTCGACACTGTCGGATTGTCATTTGCTTCATTTTTGTATCCTATATTTTATTCAACAGTTATAGTCATTTATCATTGATAATCTCAAAATGCAATCAGTATTCTTTCATAATTTTAGCAAATAAATCCACGAAGAAATAAGTGATAAATTTTGATAAGGGAAAACCGCAAGAACATCAATAAGACTGCAAGAAAGCTCACCACACCGAAGCGCTTCTTACGGATGCTAATGACAGCTAGCTGTCAGTTGTGTGGATGCTTCGAGGATTATTGTCACATGAACACAGGCGTCATTAATGCATCGCTAAATGAGGTTGAATCAACAAAAAAAAATTGTCAATTAGTTTTTGCCAGCGGATCCAATAATGTAATTCTTTGCATATATTTCATTTCATTTCATTTCATTTCATTTATTATTTAAAATACATTCATAAAAATATATTTTAAATAAATTTTAATGCGCAAAAATTTTGGATGAAATAAGTCTCAATAGTTGAGAAGTTTTATTTCCACATTTCATTTGGTAAAGTAAATATTGATGCTGTGAAAAATTTCCTCTCTAAAACCTTCCTCAGATGGTATAGAAATATTTGGTTAAGATAATAGGGACCTCAAAAATTATTGCTTCATGATTTGACCCTGAGTGAAAATCGAAAATCCCAAGGATAAATATAGATTCGAATGCGATATTTGTTTGTCTCCTTAATGATTGCGTTCATTCATTAATCCAGCGAAGGCTTTGTTTGCGCCCTTCTAATTCTGCCCATTTATTCGTCGTTGCAAACTGAATATTCCAAATGTTTTTTTTTTTTTTTGTTAAGAATATTAGAAGGCAAAAAAAAAATAATATTTTATTTGCTCTACTATAAACAATGAATTGTTCAATACAAAAAACGGTAGTTATATAAGCTTACCTATGGTACTAAGAATAATGACAGTATCGCTCTCAAAGTGTTGTTATAAGTTGGTGTAGTTGTGTTGTGATTAGCAAATTTACCGTACACCAACTTCCTTCTCGTTAATTTCTACCGTAATTGTTAATTCGGTCGGTTCACTTTCAAACATTTTAATTTTGTGCTGCAAATGTAGAATGTTTTCAATCGGGATTGGGACGTTCTCACCCATCGAAAATGTGAAAGTGAAGAAAAGCATCGGCTGAAAAGCACATCCTTCGAAATATTGAGGTGGAAATGACCTAGAATTGAGGATCGGACATTGGTGGGGGGGGGGGGTAGAAAGAGGAGGTACTGATGACGCAATCTGACGTAAATTGAAATAGCTGAGCGTTTTCTTGCATTATTTTTAACGGCGAACTGCAATACACAGCTTGAATTAGGTATGGAAACGGGACGGGTGAAAATATCCCTCTCAGTAAGTATCAATATTAGCTCCGATTTACTGAGGATTTTCCTTTGTTTTGGTTTATTATCTTATAATTTTTTATATGGTGTTCTAATAATTTTTGAGAAACAATGAAACTGCTCGCAGAAAAAAAAAAAAGAAAGCGAGAGGGGGATTGAAAAATTCATATTTTATTATTGCTTCATTCATCGAGTGCAGTAGTTCAATGCTTGCACTCATCCTCAGAGATGATAATTTTTTTTTTGTTGATTTTTCACTGATTTTTTGTTCACTTAAAAAAAATTTCCTCTATGGTTGCTTTAATTCTTTTGCTCCCTGGAGTCGCTATCCAGGTGGGATTCAAATGGGATAAAAGTTTTCGCGATCGCCAACACAACGATGATTTTCTGGCTTCCGGAATCGGGATCAGGCATTATGGTACCTCGAAATTGAAGGATCCCATGAAAACTTCTTGCAATTTTTCAGTCCTTTCCAAAACTTTCCGCGGAAGGGTTGCGCGTTTTCTAGCAGAGCTGTAGGCTTTTATTTTGTGGCTTACTTGCTCATTTCTTTCAATTCTGTGATCTTTTTTTAGATTTCAAGAAAAAAAAATTACTAAATAAAAAAAGTTCACCCTTTTTTTTCAATTTCAAAGAAAAAACTTGCCGAATAGGCGTGCAAAAGTTTCAAATATTGATTTCCGTTTTTATCACCTCTAATATTAACGCCATTCTTTGAGAGGTATTTTTCAGCGAATATGAGCCGGAAATTATTGACAAAATTCATGAATCGTAATCCACGTAATCTCGAAATGATGGGATTGCAAGCACCACCAACCGGATACGATTTAGAGGTGGATCGTCAACGGCGTTCTTTTATATACAAGTTGCTTTTTTTTGAATTTCTATTTAATCCTTACAGTTATGATGTAATTAAAAGTATGGGAGGGTTTTTTATGCAAATTGCATTTTCTAAATTTGCATAATTTGTTACGGTTTATGGTTTTGTTAACATTTATTGTTTTTGAACTATCTATTCTGCTACTATTTTCTAGTGAAATTCGACTTCCTCTTCTACACCATCGATGAATAAAATAAACTTGAGAAGGGTAAAACTCGCGATATAATAATGAAGAAAATGTTGGTTCACCTGTCGGATCCCGCTGATAAATGATAAAGAAATTTGATAAGTGATAAGGAAACTGATAGCATGATAATCGAAATAATATTTCAGGGCAAATCTTGTTCGATCTAAAGCGCATACTGAAGCGCAATTGATTCATTATCGTGATGGTCTTGTATTGAGTGCATCGACAAAAGAAAAGAGTATTTCTTCACAATTATACAGGTGTTGTTTTTTACCTTTAATTTTGGTTCGTGATCGTTGCTCAATTAAAATTATTAAAGAAATGAATACAAAGGAAATTTTGTTTCTTTTATATTAATTTATTCTCTAAAAGTGATAAATTCCGCGCGGAGAAAAAAGATTAAAAATTAAATTGGGAAAAGATTTGGGTTTATTGTAATTTATGTTCTGGGAAGCGCCCAGATATTATCGTTATTAATATAGAGAATGCTAATTTATCGGTGAATTATTAGTGAGTGATTTTAGTTTGAAATCTCATCGATGGCCTGAAAATTATATTAACTTGAAGTCGAGTGTTTTGCGTTAAATCTGTTAGCACCGCTTTCATCAGTTGGCAAGAAGAAAGCAGACATGTTTAGTTCCGTTAGTTGTAAAATTTGAGCTTTGCAATCATACATCTGTCTGCGTTACTGTGATTTTGCCGTGGGCTTACTTACCTTTGCATTTATCTGACTCTTTTCATTGCTTTCTTCTTATCTCTTTAATGAATAATCTGCAGTGAAAGTTTCTAAATAATAGCAGTAACACTAAATAATTTCTATAATATTGTGGGAAAGTTTTTAATCGTCGATGAATTTAGTAACGTTGATGCGAGTGCAGCAGCTAATTTGGGTAGAATTCTGGCGCTAAGGTGTCTAATGTCGGGAATCCACTTCGCGATCGCCGCACACGCAGAAGAGGATATTCAACGAAGCTTACATGTGAGTTTCTTGGCTTCCGATTTTCGCGTGAAGGTGGTGATTGGGCGATTTGATGATCCTTTTCGGATACGTTGAACTAAGTGTCCCGATCATCCTCACTCCTCATTCACTTTCGATGTTGGAAAACGATAGTGATGATCGAAAATTTTTTAGTGCTGTCACTTGACCATATTTTTCATATATTTGAAGGCGCTCCTTAATGCATTTAGGCAGGTCATCTAATTATAAAAAACTAGTGAGTTTGAGCCTGACGTTTTTAAAATATATTTGCTGAATATCGCATTGAGTGTCAAATATATTTTAATAAGCCGTTTTAATAATTAATAAGTCAGTAAGCTGCGTTTTTTTTTGCTCTTTTATATTTAATTCTCTTATATTGGTCGTAATTTTTTTTTTGGTTGTTTTCCTCGTTTTCTTTAGCACTTTTTTTTGAAAACCAACCCGCACAAGTTTTATTGAGCCATAACGCTTTCATATTTGCCTCCTCGTATTCCATTCAAAAAGCCTGTATACTTTAGTGAATGGCTTAAGGTGGGTCTCATTCAATAATCATTAAGTGTTGGAGGCTTAATAAAAGGCTTAAAATTCCATGTGCAATGTTTGAAATTAGTTGCCTAGTATATAGGAGGCTGAAGTGAAGTTTTCATTAAATAGTGAAATCGAAAGCCAGGAGATATCCATAAACAAGTTGGATTTCTAATCAGTAAGAGTAATTTTCTATGTTTTCTGTATAGGGACCTGAGGTCAGGTTTTTATTCAACGGCAAAGTTGGAGGTCAGGACGCATCGGTAGCCAAGTTGAATTTCAGAAGGAAATAATCAAAAAGAGTGATATTTAATGTTTTCAGTTGAAAGCATTCTACGAGTGTTTGGTGAACGGTGGTGTAACTCTTAGCGAACCACCACATATCGAGCACACATATCGCAATGATCGCAATCTTGTTTATGATTCGTATGAGGTGCATCACACTCGAGAAGATAAAACCGATGAATAGGAATGTTGCCTTATTGGTCTTCTTTTCTTTTATTAGCAAAAATTGTTGAAGTTAGAAAAGATTAGCTTAATTTGCTGAATTATTTAAGATTAACTTCCTTCGTTGTAATATATTTTGATGAAAATAGCTGTTTGTTGAATTTTTATAGTTTTACGATATGTTTGATTGAAGAGAGTGGAAGAAAAAAGGAGGAAATGGTCAAAGGAAGTAAAATGCAAATTACAGGCCATGATTACTAAATGGGGAAGTTTTTTTCTACCATTCATTGTTGGCGATTTGCCAAAAGTCATCTCTGTTTTATTGTTTATTGTTTTTTTTTTGGTTTGCAGTGTAATTATTGATTTTTATTGTTATTTTTTGATAAGAATATTATCAGAATTTTTATTAAAAAGATGCTTTCTTTATCGTTCTTACGTCTCTTTGATTTCAAAACTATTTGCATACCGGAAATATCAGTGGATATCCGCTGAAAAATATATTAATAAATCCCTAAATCCCTGAAAAAGTTCCCGAAATATCCTTGAATTAAAAAATCCCTGAAAAAATATATCCCTGGATATGGCGCAATATATAAAAAAAGTGCTTAATAGTTTTGATGCGAAATTTTTCTATTTTTTTATTTTTTTTATTTTTGATCACATCTATAGTTTATATTTTTGCAAATTGAAAATACCGATATATTTTGTTATATATTTAAAGTGCATAAGTTTGCATTTTTTTTTTGCAAATTTGCTTGACAATTGCCTATCATCAAACTACGATATACGTTGTTGTCAGAAATATTGTTGAGCATAAATGTTAGCTTTATGTTGTGAACGAGCAAATCGATTTGCCCCAAGGGAGATTGTCATTGAGGCGTATCGGCGAAGTATTGCGTTTAGAATGCAAATAGAGTTCGTACTTAGAGAATTCAACTTGAGCATACCAACTGTGTGGCTATATTCCTATTCAAAATACGCCGATGTGGATTATCGGCTAATGTTGGATTTTCATTTGCTTCCAATGGGCTTTATCTTTATTTTATGTGGATAGCATGTGGCATCTTCATTTCTCGCTTTTTCATTACTAAATTGCTTGCAAAAGTAATTTATAAAAGCGCATTATAGTGATCTTGTGCTCGTGTGTATGTGTCCAGCTTGTTGGTTTGTCTCTGCGAAAATCACTAAAAGCGTTAAAGTTACAAAATCGTTGACACTGAACCGATAAATTTTGAATGAATTTATAGAGTTTTAAAGATGGGAAAAATTTGTGTGAATTTTAATTTATTCGGTTCTTTTATTTTCTTATACGCGACGAGTTACAGGAAAGCAAATAGTCTTTTCCAGGTGATTCAAACAAATTTCGCCAAAGTAATCAAAATTTGCAAGCATTATTCCGCATATTGTATTATTTGTGGGTAATTTATGGAAGCGATTAGCTAGAGAAATGAAATTCAAAAGTTACAATCATTTGAAGTGATCTGGTCGAGTTTTCGTTTCCTTTAAATTTGAAACTAACGTCTCAGCGGACATTTTTCAGCCACTAATTAGTTGATGCAATTCAGTTAAAAAGTTCGATCGATAGTTTCTCACCTGAAAGGGAAGGGTTTTTTTATATTGCTGCGATTTGGTAGAAAAATTATTCCATTTTTGAAGCAAGAATTCAACTGAGCTCACCTGGAGGTCAAAGGTCAACTTTATTATTTTCAAACTTTATTATTATTATTATTTTTTTGTTTATTAGTTTAACTTTAAAGATTTACCAAATTATAGACGAGGGATTTTTTTAGCTCAACACAATTCACCTTTCTTTCGCATTTGATATAGTTCACATTTCTGTTGCCTAAGTCATATGCATATGATATATGCGATATGTTTTTGGCATTCTATGATAGAAGATGACATTCATAATTTAATTTCTTCTAAAATTGCATTGCATATTGAAATATTTTTAATGTAATTGAAAATATTCTTTAATAGTTGTTGGCTATTCAACGTGCACCTAATTGAACGCATTGAGATGTGGGATATATTTTTGCTCAGCGGGAATTCGTAAATCTTTATTAACGGCCAAAACTCAAAAAATTATAAATTTATAAATAAATTTCCCATTGGAAATTCTTTTAAAATGAAACTTTTATTGTTCATCGGTGACTTTTATTGTTCAATTAACCGAACATGTTTCAATTTTATATTTCATTTTGAGGTACTTATGAAAATAGCTTTAATTTTCCATTTTTTTCCCATCAGAGTTGGCAACTTATCTGTTCGCCTAAAATTCTAATAATTTTTTGAACGTTTTGCTTGTTCTTGTTGTTCATGTTCATATACTTTTTTTATGTTTTCCCACGTGGGGACGTTAAAATAAATGAATAAATAAACAAATAAATTAATTAAACTTATGTATGCGGTAAGTATTTGTTGGGTTTTGCGCTTCTATATGATTGATTCAGTACTAAATGAAATAGATGGAATGAAAATATTTGAGCGATCAAAAAATAAAAGTTATGATACTGTGTATTGTGCTGCTATAAATATGAAGATAACATTTTATTTCTTCTATAAACAACGATGTATAACATTCAGTTGATTAGATTTATGACTCTCATTAATAAAGTGTTTTCCGATTGATCTATTGCAATATATCACTGTAATTCACGGTATATATATATATATATATATATATATATATATATATATATATATATATATATATATATATATATATATATATATATATATATATATATATATATATATATATATATATATATATATATATATATATATATATATTCTTTTTTTCTTAGTTCTAGCAAAAATTGCTGGATTATATTATGCATATTGTTATGAATACATATTATACATATAATCGTCATTATGTATTCGCATTCGTCTATTAAATAATTTCAATTCAAGTACCACTAGGGCTTATATATGTTGAATACTGTAGATATATATTTTTGATCACTATCAAAAGGTGTTATAACTAATTAAATATATTAAAAATATTCGGTATACTCTTTATAGTCGATGCAGTTGAATTAACATCAATTGTATTCAAAAGAAATGAATTTACTATGTGCAATGTAAAAGCGCATATAGCGGCGATTCACCTTTGAATAATTTGCACTGCCTGCATTTTTTTCTGATAGAATTCTCTATCATTTGTAGGGATCCATTTGAAGAGAGGATATTCGTTAACGAATTGGTTGAACGAATTGCCTTCTTTGCATTTTAATCGATAAAAAAGAAAGTGGTCAACGGTTAGTGGTCAGTGCAAATAACGCAAGCAACTTTCTGAGCACAACAAAAAGAACAACTTCAGAAAGTGGACAATGGAAATGAGAACGGCGAGCAGGTTTCTTTAACGATATATACCAACTTCACAACTTAATAATAGTTTTAATTTTATTTTACTAATTCGATGAGTTCAATTTACGTAACTACTCTTTGCTTCTAAATTATACTATCTTTTATTGAAGCTATTCACTAATAGAAATAAATAAAAATTTGTTTCGTATATTATTGCAGTAATATTAAGTATTTATTTGGATTTCTTTCGTTTCTATTTTCTTTAATATCGAAAATTGATCGATTCTCATATGAAGTGAATTTTAAAAGTTGACTTTAATTTCGGAAATGTGGTTAAAGCTAGTTTATTATGATCATAGTAGCCTATTATTGATACATTCGAATGTGGTATTGCCGTTCTTTTGAAAAATTATTTGAGAATTTTTCTTCTTCTTGAAAATTGAATTTGAAAATTGCATTGAATTGTTGAAAAATTTTTATTTGCCAAAAAAATTGAAAATTGAGAAAAATTTGAAAAAAAATTGAAAAAAAAATCGGAAAAAGTAATCACTATTTTATTTTCAATAAGTAAGGTAAGAGTAACTAAATAAGAGCATAGATTCTAAATGTTTGCTCAATGAAATATTTTCTTTTTGGTGGCATATTGCAATGAAATAGGAAACCGATAATTTCTTTTAGTGTTCATCCATCAAAGAACATTAGACGGCTGCCATTTGTTTACTTCACTCATATTTCCCACTTTTTTTTCCAAATTGATTTCTTCCATTGGGAATTATTAATTTCTTTACTTCCTAAATACTCAAAAATGTGAAATTTTTTATAAATATAATTAAAATTTTTCGATGAGGTGAAATAATTTCGAATAATATCATAAAATGTCGTCATAAAAATATACTCTCTGGTTATTGATTGATTTATGTGAAAATTTGAAAAATCTCTAATTTCCAGGAAATTTTTCTTCAAATTTATTCACTTATTTATTCATTTATACATTTAATAAGCATATTTAATTTTTATGCATCAATAATTTAATTTGCATAAAATTTGGTGTAGTATAGCATGCAAATTAAGTAGTCTTCTCTTGTGTAATGGAGGAGATACTAAGCAAAAAATTATTTCATTCTACTTCTTTGAGCGCTCTCAAATAAGTCGCCGATCGTATGAACGCTAATTAGATATGCAAATGATTTACTGTCGGTAATAGGATTTAGAAATTGATAGATGCATTTCAGCAATTTCAGGTGATATTTTTTCGCATCGTCAGCATTTTCCGCCTGCGGAATTTGAATATCTATTCGGCGGCATAAATTCCGAAAAATACGTCAAAATTTCTAAAAGGCATTTCAATAAAATGACTCATCATAAAGCAAATTTCAGGTAAATACGCAAATAATCTTGGATAGTAAGTTCGCATTCATTGATCCGCTTCCATAAGCAAAAAAAAAAAAAAAAAACGCTTTAAGCGCTTTTTTTAAAGATTTTATTCATTGAATAAATCAATGAGAAATAAATCTGATCGATTCTAATTATATTTGTAAATTTTTATTTCCAAAAGCCATTTAATTAAGGCAATGAACGTATTCAATTGAATGCTGCCAACCGTTAGAAATATAATAACAAATATTCATTCAGAGATTTTTATTAGTTTTTATTTGCGCAATTTGAAAAAAAAATATTCAGAGAAGTTGCTCAAAAATAAGAAATCGAAACGATAAGTTTGATGGTTAAATGGCATTGACACGAACCAGATGGGTGTCAGGAAAAAAAATTATGAACTTTACGATCGGATGGTACATAGGATAGTGACGCGAGAATAGCGCCCTATTAAATGTAGTTATGTCGAGACGATGAAACACACATATTGGCTTTAGCAATCAATCATTGCCGCTTGGTCGCCTCAATGAGACTCCATTTAGCGACACAATTTAAAAACCCTCTGCTAACTGCAAATCCACTTGCTACTTCATCGTTCCTTTTCACTTGATTTACATTGAGAAACTTTCATCGTATTTCACTAAAAAAAATTTTTTTTGGGAAGATGGAGGGGGGAAAACGAGGAACAGGGAGAGCAAGACACAGGTATGGATTTAGGCAAATCTAGATTATAAAAACGGAAAATATAGGTATGCTACTTTATAAGTGCACAAAGCACATAGGTGTACAGGTATAGATGTAGAAAGCGCAATATGTCTTTTTAAGATGAATTTTCAAGGAAAAATTTATGTAAAATAGTTCAATAATTCAGAATTCAGTTAGGTAGCATTGAAAATTTGCAACTAAAAACTCAATCGTTTATGTTGAGTTCGAATATTGAAATATGTCTAATTATAGGTGAAGTCCTTGCACGTAATAGTAGATCATCTCATAATATGAGTGGATTTGTTTCACTAGGTGCAATAACTGATATGTGTTTTTCGAATTGTTTTTCATCGTTCTCAAGGTTTATCTATCGTTTTTGATTACGTGAATTTTTCTCAACATTCATCGTCATTCATTATAGAATTTTTTTTTTCTAAAATTTATTTCTCAAATTGTATTGTTTTAATTTATTTCTATTCTTTTTTTTCGTATATTTTAACGTTTAATGCCTTTCACTGCATGAAGTAAGTATTTCATTATGATGATTTTGTTTAATATTCCATGAACAAATTTGTATGTGAATCCACTACGTATAGGCAAAAATCTAATTGCTATTGTACGCCTTTTTTTATATGGACTTTATTTGAAGCAAGTTGGCATCTCTATATTGGCGAAGGAATTTTTCTTTTATTACGCAAATATCGTCGAATAAATCTCTATCCTAAAATGAGCGTATTTTATCAATTCTATAATTCATTTTAACACTTATCAATATTTTAGAATTTAGTTTTGAATTTCAATGAATTTTTTTCTAGCATTTATTTCTATAAAAATTCAAAAAAATATATATTTTAGGGACCAACCGATATTTAAAAGAAAATTAACTTTAAGAAATTTCTTTTTCGGTGTGATTGTTTTCTATGCTAAATCAAGAGTAATCGTCGAAATTAGTAAATAATTTAAGCTAATAAATTTTTTTACTAAAGAAATGATAGAAGAAAAAATTATTCACCAAGGAATAATTATAAAATCTAAATAGTTAAAACTTCTTAGCACAGAAAATAACATCGAAAATATATTTTTATTTTTCGATCATTTTTACTGAAATATTCTTGCAAAAAAAAAAATTTTACATAATTTTTTTCTAATTTTCCGTCATTTTGTTCTAATCAACATGAATTACAACTAATCCCTCTCTATTTAATTTTTAAAATTTTGTTTTAAAATTTAAATATTCAAAAAAAACGTTTTATTTTAAAATATCAATAGAGCATGAAAAATTACAATCAATTCACAACTAATCCCTCTCTATTTGAAAAAAAAAAAAAACTGCTCTCGTACATTCGTTGTTCTTTCCCATTTCTAAATGACTGGCCTTGACATACTTCATATGCATTGCTCTCGATTCATTCTTCACTTTGATCTTCCTTTGAGTGATCTTCCTTCTTCGAAAGTTTTATCGCTTTTCATTTGCAACATAGAACTGCTAAAAAAAATCATTTAATTCCGCTAATCTTTCATCGTTTATAAATTATATAAACGTTTTTGTGGTTCCATAGCTAGCAGATGGCTGAACATCAGAATTTTCACGTCTTTCACCAATAAGTACTGTCACATTCAAAGTGGCTATTTTTTCTCTTGTTATATGGGGGATGGATCAGGAGGGGTGAGCATACTTAGACGATCCTATAGACTATGAAGTTGACCTTTGATCTACGGTCAGCACACATATCATTCCGCAACTATTTGACTAAAAGTTTGAACGTTTGTAGACATTCATGTCTACTGACTTCATTACTCGTAGTATATAGATGTTGCTTAGGTTGCAGTATTTTTCACTCAGAAATGTTCCCTTTTATGAGCTATTAATTGAACATTTGCAGCATATAAAGAAATAAGCTGAATTTTTTGATAACCTAAATGCAATTTGATTGCCTCCATGATCCTTTCTTATTTAAATTGCCGCTAATTTTTTGATCAAATTTGATCTAAAAATTTTCTAAAATATATGGATAGATTGATCTGTGAGTCGAGAAAAAAATCGCCTAATTTTAGAAGAAATTCCATTCAAGACAGAAACAATCAAAAAGAACAACTTATTGCAGCGTTACGAGCAATGAGCGAGATACATTCGGATCGTATCAGTACAAGTGAAGCGCAAACAATTGCACTTTTAAAAGCAAATGCTTGGTTCGTTACTTAGCTAATTCCTCGTAATTTCCCTCCTCAAATAGCTTTCTTTTCTCATTTTGAGGCTTTATTTCTTAATGCCTTTCTTGTCTATGCATATTATATCTATATAAATTTAAAAAAAAAATTAAAAAATTGGATTATTATTTATGAGACAGCCGAATGATAGTTAAGCTCATATTAGCGCAGTAGAATATATTCATCCTTCAAGAAGTGAGCTGTCTATAGACGGGATTTAAATTGAATACCTCAAATGTTTCCGTCGAAATTATCGAATCACAAAAAAATTGATTGAAATTAAGTTTTGTTGTGATCTTTTTTTTCAAAATATTTATAACTTTCCATAGAGAAACGCTTAGATAATTCGTTGATGGATTCATTTTTTGATCATTAAAATGTTTCTATATTCTCAAATTTTAGTCAATCGATTGAAATCTTGAATATAAATTTCTTCTATCTAGCTAACAAATTTCTCTTATTTGCTTATTTTCTATCGATTTGCTCTTAATTCGTATTTTTGTTGAAAAATTTCTATTTTCATCTATATTTTTTTTTATAAAAATTATTTAAAAATATTCGCGTATATATGAGGCGTAAATTTTTAAACAATCAGAAAATCTTTATGCCGATTTTATTTATTAAAAAAAAAACAATCATCTTGAAATAAACTAAATATCCTTAAAATCTGAATGTTATTTCATAAATATTTACTTCTATCTGAAAAATTATTTCCTCATTTGAAGTTTGCTTACATCGATAATGCGGCGAAATTTTTATTCATTGATATAAATCCATATATTTGTAATCCATTCAATCATTCTTCGTTGTTTCTTTTGTTTTCTTTTTTTATTTCGTTCATTGTATTCATATATCGACAATAGACGGATATGAAAATTTAATGATTGAAAACTAGGAGATTTGTGAAGATTGGTCACCGAAAGTTTATAAGCATCAGTTTCCGGTGATTTTATGTATACATATATATATATATATATATATATATATATATATATATATATATATACTGATGTCTGTAACTTCGAATGCTATAGAAGATCTCGCTATGGTATATATTGCACTTAGTAACTATCATAACTCTAACTTCAATGATCCAACAGTTGAAACAGTCAGTCAGGCAGACAGACATACACATACATACATGTCTGCAGACACCTTATTGTCGTAGAGGGGACTGTTATGCAAATTTAGAAATCGTATGAGTAGCAATTTTTCGGTGCATAGCGTCAAGAAAACTTCTATTGATCAATGAAGTTAAACTCATTTCAATTTTCATCAAGAATTGGACGGAATTTAAAGATTATGAGTTTTGTACCATTGAAATAAAGGTCTAAATGTTCGAAGTTTATGTTGTATTTTCCAAGTTTATTTATTTTTGCATATATTCTAAACAAACTTGCTAATAACTATGATTGATTTTTGAAAGATGCGATATATACGTGGCCGAAATATAGCCGCGTTGTAGTTAGTATTTGTTCATTTCTGATCAATTTTTTTTGATCAATGGAATGAAAAACAATGCGATACAAGATTAGTCTGTGATCTCAAAAGAGAGCAACGCCAAGAATAGAAGATATTCTAAACAAAAAGAAAAATTTTATAGGCGTGTACGACGTTGTAATTGCTCGTGTCATACAATGCAACCATCTTTACTTATTTATCCACAATTTGCCGTATTCGAACAACGAGGTGGTGCATCAAGACATACGCTCACTAATCGAAGCCAACAAAGAATCGCTATTAAGGTGGGTTATAATTAAATTATTACGGTATTACGTTATGCTCTAATCATCATAGATAACTTTCACAGATATATAATCATATAATTTTATTTGATCTCGAAGAGTGGGGAAGAAAATGGATGAATAAATTTTTTATTTTTATTTTTATTTATTAATTTATTTTTTTGTTAAAGTTTTAAGGCTTATTTGCTGAATAATATGATGATTAAATAGTGGAATATATTTGAAATTTATATCGAATTTAATGTTAATGCAAAAATATATAAGCAATGATTTCGTTATTTTAATATCAGATAATAATTGTACTTTCAATAACCTATGAAAATCTTGTCAGCAGATGAATGCGAATCAATCCATCCTCTTGCTTGCTGAACAAGTACTGTCCCATCGAGTTACTGATAGCACCTATATCAATGCAGGTAGTAGCAAATGAAGATGTCCGCGATAGGTCAGTGGTAGAGTAGTCGTCGGGAAAACCTGGGGTGTCAGGTTCGCCTCCGTTTATGAACAAAATTTTTATTGATCTTGAACCTGACTGTATACGACTTCAAGACAAATCGTATAATGAAACAATATTATATGTGAATTAGAAGAGGTGCATTGAATTTCAGGTAAAATGTAGTGACAATAGACTATACAAAGTGAATCCAGTCTACTCATTTCTCGATCCAGGCGCATCAGAACAGCTTGATGTAAGTATATACGGTCACTTGTAAAATTTTATTTTTGGTAATTTCATAATATTTGTAAATTCATGCTTCAAATATTTCATAGATACTTGAAACCGTATTGAACCTTTTTGGATCCATTATCGACGGATATGCGGACGATCGACTAAACGGGCGATTCGCGGGAGTTAAGGCATTTAGGAGACCATGATGCTTAAGTGAAGAAAGGGACAGTCCACCAGAGTTTTGCATAGATTTGAATTATGCAAACTTTTCGTGCTTATGATTCCGCATAATCCACGTTAGATTAAGTCTCATAAGCTAGTATTATTCATTTCATGTGGGCAATTTCCTCAAAAAAAAGGGAATTAATGTGTTTTTGAAGGTAGCACGTGGTGGTGGCTTCAAGAAGAAGGATAAACTTGTGCTAATGTTTGTGCTAACAAAAGCCGATGAAACGGACGCAAAAGGTGTCTTCGATTCGAATATCGATAAACCCAATCAACTTATTGTGCCACTTTGTGTTCGTGAATAGAACTCTTGAGGCGAATTGTTCCTGCATTGCGGATTGCTTTCAACATTAACAGTCCCTTATGCCTCAAAGGCAATATATCGTTAATAGCAATCCCCCCAAACGCTACAATCAAACCTCCTGGGCAGAGTTCTGAAAAAACATTATCAAATCGTATATGAAAATGTGGGCAATATACGATTGCAAAATTCTAATCAACAAATTCTCAGTGCTAAAATTAAAACGATACCTTAAATTTTAGAAAAAAACATAACGATTATGAAAAATTATATTATAGAATAAAAACTGAAATTAAATTTTGAATGGATTCGAGGTTTTGAAAGAACGATAAGAATTGGAATATATATAGGGTATATTTTAATTTTTTTTTAGCGAGCAAATTCTGCTGACATTTATTCAACATTCGTTTTTTAATTGCTCTCAGTCTCCCTTTAATATGAAATTCTTTTTCTTAAATATCCCACTCACAATTATTTATATAATCGTTTGAATTTTATTATTTCATTATTTTTTAAGAATATGGTCTTCAACGTCTAATACCTCATTCAATGAGGCTCGAAACGAAGCAGTAAATGAGTTTCGTTGAATTTCGAAGTAAATAGAGCTGAGATTATCGTATGACGGCTCGCAATTGGGCGACAATTTTTTTCTCTTTTTTTTGACTGTCAATAAGAAAGTGACAATCCCAATCGTGACAGCCGCACCAAAATATCAATCATTTATTGTTGAAATTGGACATTTTATAGCTTGCTAAAAGCGTAATACATCTAAGGTCCTCATATGTCCGTCTAGCGGACGCTTGTCTCATGAAAAAAAAAAAACTGAACAACTAAATCGTTCAAAAATTGAAAAAATTTCGCCGAAATCAATAAAAATTTGGAAACGGTGAAATATATATTAAACGGTGAAATCAAGCACATACTACTGTGTCCAAGAGAGGCATATACGCTCGAAGATGAATGAAGTTTAAAATGCATTTCAGTATTCGTCCCTTAAATTTGAATGAAGAGAAACTGCAATCGAAACGAATTAATTCAACGATTAAAACATTCAGAAATAAAAAAAACGCATTTTGTGCCTTCATTTCGCATGCAATTTTGCATATAAAATACGATGGACGATGAAATTTTTCAAGAATCTATCAGATAAAGGTATACCACATCAATTATAAGTTACAAATCCCTCTCATCTCCCCTGCCCCTCCTCTTGCTGCTTCATAGAGAACCAATACACATAGAAAATAATATTCTGTGATTGCAAGAAATGCATATAATTCGCTCAAAATATTCGGATTCAAATTGTAAACGGAATGCCATTTACATATTTAAAAAAAAAATTTCATCGTTATGTTGCATTTAAAAATTGAGTAAAAATTAACATATTATGCAAATATTGCCTAATTATACTATGTGACGTGTATTTTCACCTGAATCCAACATAATTTTCCGATTCCTGAAAAGAGAAAAACAAACATTCATATATGAAACAAAACAAAACAAAAAAATTCCCATCACATCAATTACAATTGGGAAAAAAAAAAGAAAGCTGCACAAAAATGCTTCAAATAAAAAGAGAAAAAAAAAATTCCGCGGAATTTTACCGCTTATCCAATGATCGCAAATGTGCTATTTCTTGCAATTGACAATCTCTTACTTATAATATTTAAATAAAAACAATAAAAATAGAAGAAATTTTCCTATCGCATTGCATATATCATATCAGAAAAAAATAAAATAGAATTGCAAAAAAAAAAAAATTTAAATTTAAATTGCAATGAAAGAAAAAAGAGAATAAACAAAACGCATCGTTTAGAAAGAAATAAATGCAACAAATGATAGAAATACCCAATATTATGCAAATTGACATGAGAGAAAATGCAAAAATTTGCAACACAACTGCAATAGACGCAATAAATGCGTAGCAACCAAAGCAGACCATAATTTCAATTATTATGCATTAAAGGTGTCTTTCATCTGAACTCTTTCGACTATATATTATGCAATACAATTGCAACGACCTAAAAGAATATACAGAGAGAGAGAGAGAGAGAGAGAGAGAGAGAGAGAGAGAGAGAGACGTAAATATACAAAGGTTTATAAAATATAAGCAGGTCTTTCACCTCAAAGCAAGCTCCAAGAATAAATAATACAACAATAATTATGAGCTATCCATTTAATATACCTTCGAATTATGCAAAATTTTTTGAGAAAGAAAAATTCATAATTTTGAAAAATATAAGCAGATCGTCATAGTAAATGCCCAATGAACAAATAATTATCAAGCAGTGTGCAAAAGGGAATAATAAACATAAGAAAAGTGAGCTCATAAAGAAAAGAGCTTTAATTTTAAAGCATATGAAATGAGCTTAAATTCGAATCGACAAAATTCCAGGGAAATAGTTTCCCACATATATTTGTAATTTGCATAAAATCAATGCACAGCTATTATGCTAATATGAAATATATGAAAAATTTGGAAAACGTCACTTTTTACAAGAAAAAAATTGTAACAACAATAAAAACTTTTTGAATATTCTTTTCAAATGGTCCCAGAACGTAATTCTAACCGCGATCACGGTGGCGAGTCATTTATTTCTTTTGATCTAGCTCTCTTCAATTCGAAATGACTAGCCCCTCTCATGTGCTTTATATTGATTAGCTGCTTACATCACTCATTAAGAGGAGAGGTAATATAATGAAAAACGACCCGATCGGCTATTGCCAACTGGCTGGCTGATGATGCCATACGGCGCAAGATGCCAAAAAAAACAGACAAAAGCTGATCGCCGCTTAAAATTCCGTATTCGATGATTTCACAACGAAAGGCCGCTTAGGAAAATGTTTTCGCTCGAAGATCTGTGTGCCCAACCGTCTGCGCTCTTGCAACATCTTCACATCCCCATCCACATAGGTTTCAATGAACTCGTTTACCGTATCATTGAAAAATACTTTCTGCATTTCCGACCTGCAGTTTAATTTCCACACTTTGCAACAATAAGAATGAAACTCTGTAGGTGCTCTGACCACTGGTCAACTGGTCAAACCCTGGCGGACATTCCTGCAGTTCCCATTTTCTAAAGATCTGTTTCCAGCCTTACATCTAGGAAACATCCTCTTTCATATGCCTAGGAAGCAGTTGTACATACCACAACTAGCCCCTCCCTCCCCCTCTTTTCTCATCTCAGCAATAAACACCATGACTCCCTTGGATTTCTAATATTGCCCTCTATGAATGGAATTTCGGTTATGAAGAAAAAAGCACCGAAATAATGTCAAAATTTTAATTAAAATATATGCTAAACTTGAATAAACGTCAGCCGCATTCCAACTTGAGTATACTAGCAATGATTAACTATATCCTCGCTGCTAGCTGCATCGGTGAACCTAACGCCGCCTTTTATCTATGCTTTCAAATAAATATATGGAACAAAACTGAAAAAAAAAGAAAAAAAAGAGAACCGACCTAAGCTCATCTCTGAGTCGTTCCATCGGAGTGAGGTAGAACTCAACAAATCGAAGTACCTTCTCGACGTACATCGGCGACGAGAATAGACGATGCATAGCAAATTCCGAAAGCCAACCGTTGAAATCAAAATCTGTCTCCACGTATCGTCGCATTTGCTCGTGTTGACTCCAAAATTCATTTATAAGCTCATAAACCTTGAAAAAAATTGTTTCTGAGAAATTATTCTAAATAAAAATACCATAAAATAACTAAGCAGACCTAAGAGTGCAGCAAACTTTAAACTTTTTAGCGAAAGATTTTTCGAAGAGAGAGAAGAAGTCACTAAGGAACGGGCACATTTTCATTCCCAAAATTATGGTCCGGAAGTTTACAAGGAAGGAGTTTTTAAAAGATGAATTACAACGTTGATTTCCGACACACAGATCCACCCATATGTGAATATCAGATGAGATGAAATTTCCTTCAGTGATAGCACACAAAAATACTCTCTTAGATTAAAGCAACCACATCGACAATAAGCGCTAAATAAACAAAAAAAAACGAGTATACTTCTGAAAAATTAAAAAATATAAACATATTGGAAGTACGTTCCGTGAATGCGCTATGCCTAGTGAATGTGTGCTTTCGTTGACCCTAGTGGATATGAGATTTTCGTTGACCCTAGTGGACATGAGATTTTCGTTGACCCTAGTGGATATGAGATTTTCGTTGACCCTAGTGGATATGAGATTTTCATTGACCCTAGTGGATATGAGATTTTCGTTGACCCTAGTGGATAAGAGACCTTCGTTGACCCTAGTGGATATGAGATTTTCGTTGACCCTAGTGGATATGAGATTTTCGTTGAATCTAATGATTCCGGATATGTATAGTACACCGCATACTAAGATAATTGAGAAAGCCGTACTACACACATGGATTCAATGGATACATCGATTCACTACCAAACTTTACACTGTCTTTCAATAAAACTAGAAATCGAGGTAAAAACTAAACACATACCTTCACGCCTGGGAAATGACATCCAAGAACAAATCCCGGATCAACAGGAGGCGTACATTTCAATAATTTTGATGTTTTTGGATAGTCAGCATTCATTACGCGTCCCTCGATCACACTTTCAAGACACATTGCTAGAGTGGGTATTCCCACCGGAAGTAGCTCACATAGAATTGCCATGTGATCGTAACGTGACCAACCACTTAGAACTAATCCCTTAAATAAGTTTCAATCAATATTCTATACAACTTTTTTTTCGTCAAATAGTGTAATTAGTACTTCCCAAAGAAAAAATGAAATCAATAAAGGAAATAAATAAATAAATTATACGTTTCCAAAATCTGCGCATTGTCCGCATTGTCATGAAGTATATCAATTTGGAGTCCAATAAAGCGGCGAGTACAATTAGCAAAATGGTTCAATGAGACATCAAGAAAATATCAGAAAAGGGGAGGGGTTGTGGGAAACTTTTAAATTTCAGCCAATTAAGTCGATCCATCGAAATTAAATAAAAATCGAACTTATTAAAACATCAGAAAAAATTTTCACTTTTTTCCAAAATAAAATTATACAATTATAATTCCAGGAATACGAAGAAAAATCAACCAAACAAGTTGCCATTGTGATTTATGGAGACCCCCTTAGTCAGCTTCCTCTCCCGATGTTCGGCGATCGCATCGCCGATCTTCTATGGATAAGTTTTCACATTTGCAAAGGCAAACGGTGAACCTCGCCGATCGTCAGATGAATGTTCTTTTTCAACGATGTCAATCTCAACAAAATAAATAAAAAACAAACCAAACAAACAATAGCTTATTCTCATCATTGTTTAGTAAAAAATAATGTTTACTAAAATAATAAAATATGCCAGTTTATTACAACTAAAAGATGCACCTGTATAAGATCGAAATCTTTATAATTTGCGGTTAATTGCATAGTCCATGCCTCATTATTACGAATATAGTGGATCGGATTCGAAGAATATCTCATAGGACCATCAGCACCTTTGAATACTGATGCACCCCATACCTTTCCAAATGGCTGCAAAAATAAAGCCGATATTATCGCATTGCTTATAGCTATAGAATAAAATGGTTCAGCAATAAACTATAAGTCAACATTGACAAAAGTTTATGCTTCATTCTTGTTGTCGAAGTTATTTTCGATAATCACCGATAAAACACTCTGCCGACTCGTTAAATTTGGAATAGCCGTCAAGTTGGGATTCCTTCGACTTTGCCCACCGACTATAAGCAATCTTCATTGAAAAGCTCCTATTTAAACATCTACTACCATCGATATTCCATGGAATATTGAATAAACGAGATCGAATTGAATGAATTAACTCGTAGAAAATGAATTAACTCACCTTCTACTACATTCTTTTACATTTATCACTGCTATTAATTCGATTATCACCACATGATAATATGAAGAAATTGCAAAAAAAAAAAAATAAATAAAATAAAATAACCGACCTTAAGGGCAAACCACGTTCCAGGTGAGAGATATTGACTTAAATCTTCAGCATATGACCATAATACTGGTTCAATCAAATCTGGTAATTTATACATTCGTAGATCTTCCTCAGCAACTTCAACCAACATATCATGCCATGCCAATACCGATACCTGTCAATCATTATTTCATTTCTAATAACCGATATCACACATAAATAATCCTTTAATATAGTATATCATACACATAAATTTCAAAACTAATTGGAATCATAGCTATTGATGTTGAACAATTTCATATGTGCTCATAATTTGTAAAACTATCTACCCAGAAGCATTAATAAATAGCACTCATTATAAAAAAAGATTATCAATATCAGCATGTTTATTTATGCAGTAAAACTTTATGTGAAACACTATATACTACATATTTCCTTTAGATGATGCCGCATATCACCTTCATATATCATTGAATATGAAATATTGCTTCACCATTTCTAAGTTGAAGAATTAGCAAAACTCTTACAAAGTCAAAAATTTTTCACTGGAAGTTGGATCTGAACCTACGACACATAGATTACTGTTCACCGATATAACCAGATGAACAATTTTTGAAAGCTTCATTCATCTATTCCAGCAAAGATTGAACAAAATCAATGATGAAAACATACAGGTTTAACGGCGTTCATTTTAATGTGTTCAGCAACTCTAGCTATGTGCCATAGCATCGCCCTCTCCTTCGAGCCATGCTTCCTCATCGCTTCAATCGTACTATTACAATAGCCAATCTATAAATTGTTCACTTAATAAACGCCCATAACTATAAGGCATTTAAATATCCACGCTTCCGATATTGCAACCTATAAAATAGACTGTAAAAATACTGTAAAAATCTCCATAAGTCATATATTCCCACCTATATACCGTAATATAAAAAATAAAACGAGATTCGCAAATGACCGATAAGTAGTCGGGAGGAAGAGGCAGGTGGAGGACAGAGGGTAAATAGAAACTCTTGCAAAGGCCGAATCTTCCACAGGAGGAATTGCTTCCTCATAATGCCAACAATGATTACTTAGCATAATAAATTTAAAAAATATACTAATATAAAAATAAAATAAAAATAACTGAATAATCTATCCAAAAAAACCTGAAAAACTTCATCGGCTCCCATATGAAAGAATTCCATTCCAAATTTGACGTGTACACTCATCACTTCATCGATCATTTCTCGTATCAGATTCCATGCTGCATCGTTCGAAAAGCAAATCACCTAAACTCATTCATTATTCAAGAAATAAAAGAATAAATAGCGCAAATAAGCGCATTAATAAATCCGCAGCAACCTGGAAAACAAATTCCGGAAAAAAAACTGACCATAAAAAGCTATGGAAGATGTTGGCTGGATTTTAATGCAAGTCTTCTAAATGATACCTAAATCTGTGATAAATATTTACCTTCTAAGTGATTAATATAACTTTAGGCACTAAACAAAACAAAGGTAGAGCAAAAACTTAAGGATCTCTCCCCACCAAATCAATCACTTTCTTTGAAGCATTGTAAAGCTATTAATCCATCGCTAATAAATGAACACTATATCGAATTACTAGCTAATTAACTACTATAGAAGGATGGGACAGTACGTACCATGCAAAGATCATCATGATGTTTCATTGTTTCTTCCAACCAAATACGAGAAAGAAGTATGGATCTGAAGCTGGCAAAATTCAAAATAAAAAGAAAATATTCCGGAAAGAAATCCAAAGAATTTTCAAGTAACGAAAAGCTGTCTTGTTTCAAAAAATCTGATGAGAAACAAGCCTGAGGATAAGCGGCTGCCTCACGAAGATGTGCGAATTGTTTTAATTTCAGTATCCATTCGAGATGACCAAACGTTTGAACGAGTGGAATCACTTTCAGGCCATTTGCTCGAGCTCCTTCCAGTATCTGATCGACCTAAAAACGATAACACTCGTCACCGACATATCTAAGAAGAAGATCTTGATAAGTTCAGTTCCCTCTCCTCCTTCCTGTGGATCCATGGAGAGGAAAATTCCCCCTAATCACTATAGTTATAACATTCTTTGCTATAGTTTATGACCCCCCCCCCCCCCAAGCAATCGTTACGGCATTACTTCATAAGCCTGTCGAATCACCTCTGCAAAAAGGGTTTCATAAAAATTACGAACCTGATCGCGGGTATACGCATTACCGTTGACGGCTGATGCAAGACGACCACTAAACGGGAACATATCCTCCCATTCGAGAAGAATCCCCGTCGCGCCTAATAATTTCAATGTACGAAACGTTTCGTTGAATAATTCCACCTGAAATTAATTTCAGATTAAATAAGTATGAGTAAGGGGTTTTTACTACATATCTTTATAATAATTAAAGCATTTCAACATGGAAAAAAATGGATCATTGTAGAGAAGCAAATCGATTAGATGGAATAGTCTGGTTGGATTTCACGATCGGGAATAGTACACATTTTTCTGTGATTCTTTGAGAACGAAGGGAGATCATTTTAAATAAACATTCATGCATGTATAGCATTATATCTACCTCAATAGGTAAAACATATATATCTATGAATTACTCAAAATACAAGAATTAGTAACCCTGGAGTGCCGAAAACAAGGACCTCTAGACCTCCCTTGTGCTATCCTTCAACGACCGACCTTTTGTCAGCTTTTGGAAAAGCGAAGGAAACGGCGACCCAAATATTTAACGGATATAAACACTAACATAAATGTTAAACTGCTAGTGGCATGAATATATTTCAAAATTTCAAATAAAAAAACACCGGTTGTACGTTTCAAAAATTCGCTCTTTTTTAATCAGTGATAGTCTAGAAAACCAGGTGGTCGCTTCCTAGGTAAATATTCATTTTTTTCCGCATAAATAAAAAAAAAAGAACAACGCACCCTTAAAGCACCTCCTTTGAGATCAAGATGAACAATGCGTCTGATTGGAATAAAATTTCCAGCTGAATTCAACAATGGATACGATATGCCATCTATTTCTTTCTTGATATTGGTCTTCCTATAAGATGCGATCAGCATACATTTTTATCTTTTTTTAAGAAAAATGAACTGACATTTGAGCCACAGCACTAAATTTGCGTCATGCAGAATCGATTAAACAAAAAACAAAATGGCCTTCATCCTACGTATTCGAATTTTTACTGTTTTCTGAAAAACGATTATTAATTATATCCCAAAAGATGAAAAGCTCATCTCAAAACCATTTGTGGTACTTCCCAATATTCTGACAGATTAGCAAAACCAAATGCGAAAAAAAGTAAAGAAACAAAAAGAAATGAAACAAATAACAAACCTTGGCTCAATTCTACGACGTGTTGGTCGATTGAAAGTAGCCTGAAATGCGAAAAAAACAACGTAAAATTGCAAGCACATATAAATATGCATATAAATGTAAATTATACATGTATAGGTACAAATAATTAAACAAATAAATATATTAAATAAAAATGCAAAAATACAGAGAAAAAAAAAATAAATGGAATCCATAAATAAAATGCAAAATAAAATATCATAGTTTGACCGGTGAAATTTTCGAATAACAGTAAACTTAAATATATACGCATAAATTAGCAAATAAACGAGATAATCTAATAAAAAATTATATGGAAGAGTGAAAAAAAAAAAAAGAAAACTTCCTCAATAAGCGATGTCGAAAGATTCAATAAAATAATGACCATAAAGAACATCCATAATGCAGTTATAAAGCACAGCACATAAACGCTTTTGATTCGTTTCATGGCTTCCGGCAAACGACCACCACCAACGAACTCAACAAACAGGAAAACATCCCTATCAGCGTCTAAAACTCTTCCCACCAGCTATGTGTATGCAAATTTTACCACATAATGCCAACACTCAAAATTAGCATACGAGAAATTTTCGATTTTTGCATAATTAAACATAAATATGTAATAAAAAAAAAATTTGTACCTTAATTTAAAATTGAAAAGTATTTTCAATGTTATATCAACAAGGGTTAGCCATCAAACTGAACATAAAAACGTTATGGTGATGTTAACACACAAGAAATTGCTTCTAGCTTCGAATCGACTGCAGCAAGAAACTCTATTGAGTTTATAGATCCATCTAGGTATGCATCCTCAGATTTGCTTTACTCTTTCCCCTCTTTCCATCCGATGCATGTCGATGCAAATAAAATGTAAAAATAAAAAAAATTTAAAAAAAGGAAACAAAATCACCTCTGCAGGCTTACGAACTATCTCAGCATCATCGTTAACGACCCGCCGTAACGCATCTGATTCCGCAATAACTTCCTCTTCTACCCTATTTCTCTGAATAAAACAACATCTCTATCCAGATATTACATTCAGAAATTAATTTAAAAAAAAATTTTTTTTTGGTCACCTATCTATACAAAGCAAATGACATACACCAAAAATTAGATCTTCTTCCCACTTTCATCTCGAGGACTATAGAACATTCAAATACAACAAAACCCATTACTCGTATATATTCTGTAAGAGCAGGCAAACTCACAAATTTCATCTATCATCAAGATTCGTTGAAATATTGAATGTTTAATGGATACAAAATGAGGTGTAATTTCATTCATAGAGAGTGCATATCAAATTAGTTAGAATTTAGGGGATTTTAAACTCGAAATTGAAAAATTTAAATATCCAACTGTTTAAGCATAATGACCTCCATCTCGAAGATAATATAAACCTTTTCAATCAGCTATAGGCGCAAAACTTACCGATTCAATGATCCGCTTTTGTGGATCAGCATGTAGATGAGAGGCGACAACTGAGCACGCTAAAATGAACAACACTATAAAGAATAGATCGATCAGCAATGAACGACTGTTTCCGCAACGTAATGCACGCCGTAATGCGCGCGGACAAAACAGCATCCCCTTGCCGTCGCCTGAAATATTGAAAAACATTCCGAATTTAATAATAATAACACAGTATCGAAGCGGAAAATTGGGTAAATTACAGTTCTTAGCGAGGATGTGAAGTAAAATAAAAGCCTAAAAAGCCTAGTAGCAAGGGTACCCAATGCCTAGTAAAACCTATGAGACTAATAAATGTAATAAAATTTTAAAGCATAACCCAATATGAAATGATAGGCGCAACGAAAAAATTTGCCAATTATTCAGATATAAATGAGAAAATTTTTATTACTATTATCATTATTATTACTGCTACTATTAATATTATTAATAACAATCAGATAATTAGTGAAACGAAAAGATTCTTGATGGCGAAACGATAATAACGAATTCAGAATTCAAATGCCACCATTATAAGCAAAGATCAAGTAATAAAGAGTATGAACAAGACACAATCACGTATAGATGATTCGTTGGTGTGTTCATGTTGCTTAGGAGTTAAAATTTTCCACCTTAGACAACTAGGCTATCACCTCAAAGCTTTATATGATCACCATCAATAAATAACTAAAGAAAACAAAAGCAATTTGGAGGAAGAAATGAAGCAAACACCTAAATAGGGCGAGATACTTGCAAAACCACTAAGGAAAGGTGTATCAAAATTAGCATCTCATGTGAAAGGAAGATTTTAATAAAAGATGTAAATAAATTGAAGAAATTATTTTTGATATGCAAAAAGATAAATAAATAAGTAAATAAATAAATAAATAAATAAAAGGAAGTAATGAGGTAAGTATAAAAAATGTTGAGACACATCATAGACAAATGCTCATTTAAAGGTGAATTGAACCCGATCCTGGTTATTGCTGGTTAAAAGACCAGGTTTAGCCGACTTTTTACATTATTATGGATTAAAGCGGATTGTCGCTGGGATCGACCTTGGCCATAATTGAATTTAACCCAAATCCATACCAAAATTAAACAAAAATATCGAATAAACAAATAAATAAATAAATATTAAGTAAATTTATAATAACTAATTGCAGTAAATGACGTCATCAAGCAGTAACAAAAGTACTTTTCAGTGAGAAATTGTGCGCAGCACATCACGCGTGCTGCACTCAACGTGTGTGAGTTCCGCTTTCCTTTTTTTTTTCCTTCAATATTCTCGAAACACAACAAAAACCTTTTAGTGAATCAAAAATCGTTCGTCTATTTTTGATCTACCTAAAAATTTCTCATCTACGAACTCTTCCATAATAAAATTCATGAATTTTACCCATAAAGATGGGAAAGGTAGGAGATTGCCTACCCGAGGGCAATTAGGGCAAAAATGTTATACTCATCGACTTTCATAGCAATTAGCATAAAGTTTAATTTTCTATAAAAAATTTGCAAATTTAAATCACTCAAAAAAAAAAAGAAATCCTTGAAATTGATTTATGGATTATTCAAAAATGTCAACAATCTTTAAATAGTGGTAAAATTTATTTTGAAAATCTAAAATTAAAAATTTCAAAATTATTTCTTTTTGAGGTAAAATATTTTAAACTGACGAATATTCATTGAAATGACTCGAACTTATTATGCTCATCGAATTGTGTAGCATTTAAATCAGTGACCGACTGGGTGATTCTAATTAAATATGCAAATGAATCTGCTTAAGAGTTGGTGGTTACTGGTTGACCCAAACAAACATATTAAAACTACTTACATTTTAACTTTATTAAACTTTAACTAATTAGTAATTAATGCCTTCATGCCCACCTTCTTGACTTTACTGAGTCTATAGGGCCCCTTGTTTAACGCCACTAAAGGGTCACAACATCTTCGTCCATTTAGGTTTAACTCTATAACATAGAGGTCATTCTGGACTTAGACTTTTAAGGAAATCCGAAGATAGTTGTTACTTGAACGTTATGAACGAAAAGAAACATAAGAGGCGATAGCGATCGACGAGCAGTGGTGCGTCGAATGTTTGCTAAGCGCACTGGTCAGTGCGGTCCACATCTATGGGTAACCAACTTAAGGCCAAACTCACACAACTATTGACCAACGCGTCAATGGTCGGTCATCGGTCATCGGTCATCGTCCATTCATTTCAACGCACAAACCTTTCAATAGATAGCCTTATTTCTTGTTTTCACTCATACAACCCTCCAATCATCCACATAAAATGCCGTTCAAAGCAATACCCGATCCCTTCACCCAGTCCACTTAAACCTCATCGATCACGATTGATTATCGATTGCTGCCTAAACTATCCTTTACTAAGAACTCATTAAAAATTAAAAATTAAAGAAAAGTAACTATAATTATTACATTACTATATCATCACGTCTAAATAACGTCGAAATTATTTTCTTCTCAATATTATTCATCATAACAAAAAAAAAAAATTCAACTTTTTACGAGATAATTTTTCCTTTATACGAACATTTATAACTAACCACATATTAAGCAAAATATTTTGAGTGGTGAAAAACTTATGCAAATGTTATACTTCCTAAAACATCTACCTGAGGCACTAAAAACAGATATATGCATAAAAGGTTCCTAAAACCATAAAATAAAGACACCAATCGAGGATATTCCTTTATTGACCATCAACAAAGAAAATATGCACATCCAAATAAAGACAAAAAAAAGTAGAAAGAACGAACGGCACAACTTATTGGAGGATTAGACGCCTTTCTTCTGGTTCTAAATATAGGCCCACTAAACAAAAAAGTTAAGCAACCGAATAAATAAGCACATTTTTGATGAAATGGTGACCATTAAAAATAAAAGCAAATATGGTTGCTTTGATTCCCCCCCCCCTTTTTTTAAGAATAAATATGCAACAAATTCATCTTACCGTAGAAGCACTTCCCCATTAAGCCTATCATTTTATACCGGAATAATATTTTCTCGTTTTTTTCCCCCAACCATTAAATCCCGATGAAATTCATTGAAGCAGTAATTAATTTTAAAAAAATCACTCTTATTCTCTAACATTTTCATGGTTATTTTTTATCAACTAGTTGATAAGCTATCACTATTATTATCTATCATTACATAAGTGATAAGCCAACGGCTAACATCATTAAATCATTAATTCAATGCAAATATTTAAATTACTAATTTTTATTCAAACAAACTTTACTTATTACTTCCCAAAAAAATTAAAATTATTCAGCCATATTCCATCACCACTACCACATCAAATCAACGCAATAATAACACTGCGAAATTGTCAAATTCAATTCAAAAAATAGTGAGATATTGATAATGATAGATGCAAAACTAGATTTAAATAGCACAAAAAAATATCCCAATTATGCATTTAAAAGTCAATAACGATCATATAAAAATATCCCCATCATATTGCACAATGAAGTGCCGCTCGTAACTTTACAATTACAAGTAGAGACAGACGGCTGGCTGTAAAACACGATTCGGGTCACACATAGGGAACGATGGACGAAGAAAAAAACGATGATTGAAAGTATCGTCTCTCGCAATCGAGATCAAACAATCGTTTTAGAACCGTGTTTTGCGAGTTCCTTTCTGCAAAAATTAAATTCCTCTCGTATCATATCATAGAAATAATTAATCCACATTCATAAAAACACTTCCAAGAAACTTTCTAATGCTTCAAATTGAGGATGTTTTCCCTCATTCTTTTATTTCCAAAGAAATTCATAAGGAAAATTTTTAAATATCGATAGAAAACTTTAAAAAAAAAGGAAATTTACCACATGGTTTCTTCCAATTAGAATATGCGATTCCCATTTAATGCTTAATGAAATTATCGCAACACCTTTTCGAGAGATGAATATTTAAAGTTAAAAAAAAACGAAAAGTTATCTATATGCTAGCATTCGCACAGCTCGGTTTCCCTTGCACAAATTTATATATTTTTGAATATTTTATGTTTAGACCTATGTAGGATTGCTTATTTATATATCGAGATTTATATATGCAAATTAATCCTAACGTTTACATATGCAAATTTATCCCAACATTTACAAATGCAAACTTGCGCACAAGAAAATGAAATTTTTATTGCGAAGATAAGATATAATTAGCCAAAAAAAACATAACTAACAAAATATGCATACCTTAATTGTTTTGAGAAGTCATTCTCATGCGCTTCGTCATCCCAATTATCTTCCCATACATTCAACTCCTTAAACAATAATCAAATGAGAACATATTATAGTAAAAAATTTAAAGTAATCAACATTTTAATTACTTTTGAATTGCATCGAGTAAAATAACATTCATAAAAATAAAATAATCCACAATTTTCTAAATTCATTCGATGGTTTTATGATTAAAATTTAATTATTTAAATACCATTTTGAATTCAAACAATTCCAGTTCAATTAGGAAAACACAGCAGCCGATATTTAAATTCCGTCATTGCCCGCTGTAAATTCCTTTCCGATCTCGTTATATCTTAATTCGAGAATTGCGGTAAGCCAGGAAAATCCCTGCCCAAGATATGCAAATTCAACGCGTATCACTCATTGATCCCTTCCATTCCCACCCCTCCCCACACCGCCCATCCCCCGGGAGATCCTTCGTTTATTCTTCCTTCCATCTATATGTAATCTATCCAAAAAAGCGCATCACGGACATTTAATCAACTGAGTTTTCGTTGAAATTACTTAGACAATACTAATATAAAAATATTTAATCATAGGAATATCTAATTTTTCCCAAATAAATTATTTCATCAAAAATAAATAAATAAATTAATTAATTAATTAAATAAACTCATCTTGTTCCTTCCTCTTCTATTTTACTATTATTACGCTATATTTAGAAAAAAAAATCCCAAAATATAAACCTCTTCCTCTTCAGCATTTTCCTTAGCTTGCCAATCCTGTAAAGGGAATTCCTCAAATTCGTCGTCCTCCTCTACACTTTGCACTTCCACCTTTTTCGGTTCTTCTTTATCATCCTTTTTTGTATCAGACATGATTCCTTTCACTCGATATAATCACTTCAAAATTATTCAATTTAAGGATGTTGGATTTTAAATACTCAAAAACAAATAAACAAACAACAATCAATGGCTAATGACATTTGCGCATGACAACGACGACTGCCAACATAAATATCGATCATAACAGTTTTCTTCCAAAACATAAAAAGCTGTTTAATCTATGGTTAATTGATTAATTTTTTTTTAATATTCTGGCACTTCCAAATTAACAAATGGCTATCTGGCGATTTTTTTTATAATCAGCAATACCTTATTTCTGGGAAATTTCTGAGGCATTAGACATCCCTTCCCTCCCAAGAAAAAAAAAACATCCAAGTTATTAAGGGGTAATTTCGGCATTTTCAGCACACCGTCAATTTCTGTCTCCATTAAAAACACCCCCCCCCCCTCTAACCCCGTTCATAGGAACTCTATCTAGGCTGGTGCGCTCATCCGCCGCAAGATTCAAAAATAAAAAATGTTTTATCTCCTTTTTTTACGATGATATACGATATAAACTACCGTGGAATCCTCAATATACCCCCCTCCCCTCCTAGACTTTTGGAAGAAATAAAACCACATCGGTAATTTCCCCTCTTTTTCCAGAATAAAACTTTAAAAAAAAATTGTTCTCATGCATGTGAAATTTTACATTTTCATTTTTGCACAACATAAAAATTTTAGCAACAAAAAATTGCCCCATCATTAGATTAGCAATCTCAACACTAAATACTCTCGAGAATTTTATAACACCTGGGGTTTTAGATGGTAAATCTAGGGTACGGTCATCATTAAACCACCCATGAATAATTCTATCAAGCATATGCAATGAATAGTAACGATCAAGCTAATGCAATGATGCAATATATGCACACAAATGAATAAAGATAATGCGATAGGGATTCGCAAAGATTACGGATATCCTCGAAGAAATGAGAAACAACAACTCAAAGAAGTCATTCGGATTTAT
This sequence comes from Baylisascaris procyonis, assembly GCA_037389465.1. Classification (NCBI taxonomy): domain Eukaryota; kingdom Metazoa; phylum Nematoda; class Chromadorea; order Rhabditida; family Ascarididae; genus Baylisascaris; species Baylisascaris procyonis. The sequence goes on from JAZARR010000110.1 coordinate 2,894,202, forward strand.
TTTATTAAAAAAAAAAAACTCTTCCAGCAATAACAACAAAACATTCAACGTTATATATATACTTCCTTAAAAGTCAATTCTTTTTTAAAGGATTTTTATAAATCTATAATTTCTATTTTTTTTACAACTAAAATTTGATAATATTATAGTAGATCTAAAAAAAAACCTCACTTCCGAAATTACCATAAATTGATATCATTATTATACAATCACAATTTTCAATAATCACTAATAAAATATAACTAATAAAATAGCTTCACATTGTTATCGCTGATAATATTATTTAAAACTTTAAAAACTTTAAAAGTATCTTATATATGATAACGATATCTCGTTTCATTGTTCCTCTTCATCTTCTTTGCCTAAACGTTTCCTCTCTCTCCTCTCTCGGTCGAGAATCTCGGCTCGTAAAGGTAACGATTGTGTCATCGATGGCCTTGATGCTTCACTTAGATCATCTAAAGCGCCTGTTATCCTGCAATATTATTCTTTTTGCTGGTGAAATAAAAATTAAAATTTTCATTAAACGAGATCCTTTTAAATCGGGATTCACGTTAATTGCAATGATCTAGTTTTGAAATAAAAAAGGGAATAGGAAACGGGAACAAGGCGATGGGAAAGGAGTTGGAAAATGGGGAGGTCAAAGGTCATAAACCTAAAAAACGCGTAAAACGTTCATTGTACAACGAGTCCAACTTTATTCTATAACTCAATAATTCCTCCAAAGTTTTCAACTACGATCGCATTCAGTCGACGAATTTTTCTTGCAATTCCACCTTAAGTATATTACATATCTAACAAAAATATTCCCTTTGAAATTCTCAATAATGCAAGAAGATATGCGTAAACCTTAATGCTCTTCAAATATTTTCCTTGATATGACCGCTTCGAAATCGTTCAAATAAAAAATTATTTCAACACCACTTACTCATAATAATATACAATGTAATATTTAAAATTACTTCTTACTTTTTACAAAGAACTCCCAAGTAACAGCAGTTGATGAGTTAATATTTCAAAACTCTCTCCACCCCCATCCCCCCACCCCCAGATGGCGGAACATTCTTAGAACCCCAAATCCCTCTTCATATCCAAAGTTATTATAAACTTCAATATCATCGTTCATTTTAAACTACTAATAACCTCGTCCACCCTAAATATTTTAAAAAAAAAGAAGTATAAAATGAATGAAAAAATAAATAAATATAAAAAACCTAGCAGGCTGCTTAGGCTGAATCCACCGTGGATAAACTTTGTCATGCAAACGCCACGCCCCATCAAGGCTTGCGATATGATTCTCGAATACGACGTATTCAACCACAGCCTTTGGTTCCACTTCCGAGCCCAATATTAATCGACCAAATTTATCATAAATTGCCAATTTCTAAGAAAAAATAAACTTCAAATTACAAATTAGATATGGTTATATATTCTGCGTACCTCATATTGTGGATAAACTACTACCCACATGGGTGGGTATTCTTTTTATAAAGAGAATCAATGGAATTAGAATAATTATCTCAATTAAAGTGAGCAAAGCTCATCAATTCAGAAACTGTCAATAAACTTATAATAAAACCCCACAAAAGATTTTACGTAGTGAATAAATTATTTATGCAACATCCGTACAAATGTGAATAAAATTTAGCCGATTTTTCATTCTCTTATTTATAAAATTCTTTCATTTCACCAATTATTTCATTACTAATTTACTTAAATTTTTTTCGAATTAAAAAAAATCACCTCACAAATGAGTGAAAAAAAATGAAAAAAGTGAGAAAATTTTGAGAAGAAAAAAATAAAATGAGGGCAAAAAATTAGCGTTAATTATATTTGAAAGACAGACTCATACTTATCTTATTCGTAAAAGAAAAAAATAAATGCAAAATTGCGACTTTCTAGTTAAAGACCTTTTTTCCACTCCCTGTTATATTATGTATATCTTTTAAAATTACCAAACATCAATTAAGCTCCAAAATTTGATAGTATAAAATTTTAAAATTTGGAATATTACCAAATCCCGCATAATATTTTCAATTTTCTTTTTTCAAAAAATAAAAATAAAAACAATTCAAATGAAATTCCACCTGTACAGTATGCATTCTAACAGTGAGTTGTGCGATATCATTGCCTGATTTGTATGGACTATCAGAGCATCGGATCGCAACCACTCGAGATGGTTCCTTCTGTTCGATCATTTCCCATACCACTGAACCGTTTTCCACATCGGGCCACATTTTCTATAAATCAACTAGCCATCTTTTTCATTGTTCTGTAATCAAATGAATGAATAAATAAATAAATAAATAAAACCACCCCACTTAAAGAATCAGGGGATAGAAAAATTATACAAATAGGAGACGGGAAAGCCGAAAACCTTCCTTCCAATCTCTTTTAATATATTCTTAAAGAATTCTTAAAGAATTCTATCTAAGGAAGGATATGTTGAACTCCCCTAATATAGGGTTATATATATGTTTTGTTCAGTCTTGATTTAACTAATAAATCCGATTCAATTGATAAATAAATTCAACTTAATTGGCGAACCTTGGTTTAAATTGAATTATATATTAATTGATAAATAATTTATATAAAAAATAGAAAGTTATGGGTTCGACTTCTACCCACAGGTATCATCTTCTTCAGCAACAAATAGTGCTATTCGCTGCAGCTATTTCAAATCTTTTTTACATAAATTTTCCCACATATCTACCGTTAGAATACGTTCTGGGTTTCAACTTCCCTCTCCGTTGATCAACCTTGTCATAGGTCTTATTTCACACCATTCGGCAGATTTATTTCCTCATCTATAATTTTATACTCTTTACATCAAATACTACAGTACTTGATCTATAAACAGCTTACAACACTCGAAAATCGATATTTTCTTCAAATCTTTTCGAGTATTCTAACAAATGTGCTACTTTAATCAAATATGGAATGAATAACCATCATAAATAATACATTCATAAAATTAGACCAATCGAATCAAAAAAATAAAAAATAAAATAAAATAAATTCCTATATAAAATAATAACCGAAATTATGAGCAATAAATAAAAATAATACTAACAACAAATGCGTGTTCAGTAATATATTTGTGTAGCATGACCTTATCACGAGCCATAAGCGCCTTATGTGCCTCCACATATATTGAATCGGCCGTTGCACCAAATAGCTGCCAATAACGAAAAATTCAAAAAAAAACTTCATACCGCTCAAAATTAATGCAAAATTTAACTAAAATGTGTGAGAAATCAATAAAGCCTCATGAAGTGGATAAAACAAACAAAGCGTTCATTTGAAATAAACATCGCTTTATCATTAACATCGTTGATTCTTAGTACTGGATCAACGAGATCGTGATCGATCTCACTTAGCATAATCAATTCCCGATGCACTATTTGAAACCTTGACATAATAAAGATCAAATATTGACAGCATAAATGCAATCATAGATCAAATCTGTGTAACCGCCGAAACCATTTATAATACTTCTCAGCAAATATTAAAAATCCCCATACCCACATATAAATATGATCTAAAATATTTGCCGTTAAAATACCCAATATTCTACTACTAAACGGATTCTACTATAAAGAGTAAATCATCCCCTGATATCTCGTAGAGAAACAAAATAATGAAGTCTTTGAAAAAAAATAGGAAACCGCTCACCTTTGGATCGAATTTTTCAAAGCCCTCTTTCTTCCTTATTCGATTTCGTCCGTTCTTATAGTTGTGCCAACTAGAAAAGAACTGAAGCATCAAAAAATAGATAAATAAATAAATAAATAAATAAATAAATAAATAAATAAATAAATAAATAAATAAATAAATAAATAAATAAATAATACGAAAGCCATCTTACTTCAAAACAATAAAACGGTCCAAATTTCATTAAAATTTACAATATTAGCAGCAAATAAATCCGATTATTCAAGGATCAAGCATTTATGAGGATATATGTTACATTTGGGGATACAAATATCACTTCATCGTTACAATTCCTTTCCATATGTTCAACGAGAAAATACAACAAAAAAGGGATTTAATAAGCAAATCAGATGGTTTAAGATCTGCTTTTAAGCTAAGCACAGCTAGCATTCAACAGTTGCCCTATACGGCAGGTTTTTGAATAACCTTCTAGTAAACTTATAGCTGAAAATTGACAGCCGATCGCTATACTCAAATCAAAAGTAATTTAAATAATACAAGAAAAAGTGATCTGAAATTATAAGTTATCATTGCATGATGATCTCTGCAACTTCAAGATCACCTCAATGCTATTAAATTCCCCCAAAATGAATCGAAAAAAAGACAGAAATCATTGTGAATGGAAACGCAATTAACTCACAAATGAAGTGCGCGTTCTTTGATTTCTTGACCTTTCAACTTCACAGAATCCGTTAGTGCAGATGGAACGACGAATGGAAGCGGTTCTTCTGGAGCAACATATGGATCGACAACACCATCTATAAAAGGAAATTCATATTCAGAAATCATGTATTCACGAAGAATTAGACATCGGAACTAAAGGTTCCGGAGCTTTCTGCCGTATCAAGTTCGATCTGCGGAATAAAATCAAGAAACTGGAAGAACTGAAAATGTAACTTACAGAACGATTGTAATGTGATTTGGCCTTCATTCCATGAACGTGGTTGCACTTCCTTATAGGGATTTAAACCTTTTTTAAGCATTGAAATACGAAGTTCAGCAGGTGACATCGTTTCCTGTTTACGTCTCTCCACATCATCGGGTAGTTCTATCACTACGGTTTTTGCGCCTCGTAGCTTAAAATAAATAAATATTTATTTACTCATGCTTTCTATGCAATTTTTGAAAAATTTAAGGCAAAATAAATTGTTCAATATATCAAAATTTTGTAAAAATATCACGCATTTTTCGATTTAGATGATACAAATTTAGTTTAATTTTAGCTTAATTTGGCGGGGAAGGGGCGGGGAACAAGGGGCTTAGAGGTTTGTACTCGGGAAAGGGGATTCCCAGAAAGTGAAGTAAAATTTTAGTTGTGATCCGGCAGTGACTAAAAAAGTTTATTAAAAAATTTATAGAACTTTTTTTGAAAAAACTCTAACATTTGCTGATCTCTAATATAGTAGGTTCGCTAAGGAGTAAATCTATGTCGTATATTTCGATGGCATTGACCACAAATTTGCTTATTATTTTGAGGGAAAAAAGATAAAAGCTAAGAGAGAATTTTGTGTTATTGATTGCCCATCGATAATATATGATATGCAAATTTCAAAAATCTCTCGAATTGTATATTTACGGCGAAATTATAGCTTATAATTTTTTGAGCTTATAAACTGGTGAGAGCGGGGGTTAGGGGGTTATAAACTAATGGATACGATAAATTGTTTCAATGCTAGCAAATCGATCACTGTAATACTCACCTAGAACCTCTATCCAATATGTTGATTAGAAATGAATTTAATGAAAGTGGTAACTTTACAATTGTGACATTATAAATGAATTAAATGAAACGAAAATTAGCATTTATATGAGTGCAATTTTTATTCAACAATACAATTGAGTTTGATCTTCAAGGTCGCGAACTCACCTTGAGGTACCTCGAGATCCCGATATCTAGATGGCTGGGTCTTACCACTATACCTCCCAATTTCAACAAGAACATGCGTTAGTGATGATAAATCGAAGCATCTAAGGTTTGGCGATCCCTAAGTCAGGTCAGTCACTTCATGCTCAATTGCTCGAGCTCAAACGAAGCGGTGCTTTCATGATTGTGTTGCGGGGTTTCATAGCTCCAACTTGAAGCGAAGAGCCGCTAGAAAACTTCAAGCTCAAATAATTCAGAATGCATCGTCAAGCTGGGCAAGCTTCAACGTTGATACGGATTGCAAGAATCGAATCCTTGTCTCATCTCATTATTCAGAAGTAAAGCAGCTAAAGACGGACCCGTTTGAATCTACGTTCGTTGATTGCGGTATGTCGATTTGCACGAGCTGGATTCGAACGCTTCATTCCAATAAAGCGTTCTAAATCGTGTCGTTCTTTATGATGATGAACAAATGCCTTCTGAATCCTTTCGCATGATGCCATCGCAACGATGTTTCGGAATCCAATACCGCCAGCGAAACCGTATGCCGACAGCATTTTCGACGCTTTTTACATCAATCCGAACCAAAACACACCAATTAATTAGCTTATTTCAGCTATCGCACTATAGTTCTTCAAGCTCTAAACGAATTGATCTCATAAACGTTTATAGTTTCCTTAGTAAATCATTTTTATAGGTGATTGTGATGTTGTTTCACCAATTTTTTGACGCAATTACTTCCTATCGGAGGAAAAAAAAATGCATAAATCGGAAGTTAACGACCTAACATTACCTCCAGTCGCTGACCATTTTACCCACCCGAACAATCTTCACGTTGACTACGACAATCAAACGATTTGCGAACCATTTCTATAACTAGTTTTTGAAAAAATTTTAGAATATTTTCATTTTTTCTATGTTATTACCTCATCGAAAACATCAAATGTGATGTTTCCCTCTTATATAAACCATAAATAAATAAAGGTAAGGACCTCGAAAAATAATTAAAAGTGTATCAATAAATAAATAAAGGTGTGAATCACTGTTGACTTCGGTTCGCAGCTGAGAACGATCGACATTTATTCCTGATTCGTGTACGCATTAGCAATTGATGACAAAACGACCACCGGCGATGCATAAGCGTTTCGTCTTTCCATCCCGAGATTGTCTGTGGCTGTATGTCTGTATATGTCTGTCTATGTGTGTATGCGTCTGCGTGTGAGTGTGGAATCGTTACGATTTCCTGTTGTATAATAACCGATGAAAGTTCGTTGCCTCATCTCTATCTAAAGAAGTGCCTCTCCTAGTGCCATATTTTTTTATAGAAGCCACCTGAAATTCGGGAGGGGGGGGGGGGGGGGAGCAAGGAGGAGGGTTATGTTTCCTTCACGAATAATATTCAAATTTCTACAAAATGTTTTTTATGATAGCCAAATTTCTTTCTCGCTTATTTATGTTCTTTTCTCTATTTATTAGCTGTGGATTTATTCTTTACTTCCTCTAAATTTTCTCTTCTTATTGTTTTGCTGCGTTGAAATATTTTTTTAAATACAAATTGATCTATCGGAGCTTATTAGATAATTTCAGCTCCATTTATCGACTTTTTTTTGCAAGTTATGCGCGTAATTACTCTAGAGCTGCTGAGATATTTTAAAAACTCTTGAACAAGTTTAATTAAATCCGGTCTTGACCATAACTGGAAACGCTGTCCGGATTACATCCGATCCGTAACGCAATTGAGATAGAGATCCCGGTATATCATGCCTCAGAGGTGATGGATCGCCGCAGACCCGCGTTAACAGGGATCCCGGTATGTCATGCTTCAGAGGCGATGGATCGGCGCAGACCCGCGTTAACAGGGACCCCAATATATCATGCCTCAGAGGCGATGGATCGCCGCAGACCCGCGTTAACAGGGATTCCGGTATATCATGCCTCAGAGGCGATGGATCGGCGCAGACCCGCGTTAACAGGGATCCCGGTATATCATGCCTCAGAGGCGATGGATCGTCGCAGACCCGCGTTAACAGGGATCCCGGTATATCATGCCTCAGAGGCGATGGATCGGCGTAGACCCGCGTTAGCAGGGATCCCTGTATATCATGCCTCAGAGGCGATGGATCGGCGCAGACCCGCGTTAGCAGGGATCCCTGTATATCATGCCTCAGAGGCGATGGATCGTCGCAGACCCGCGTTAACAGGGATCCCGGTATATCATGCCTCAGAGGTGATGGATCGCCGCAGACCCGCGTTAACAGGGATCCCGGTATATCATGCCTCAGAGGCGATGGATCGGCGCAGACCCGCGTTAGCAGGGATCCCTGTATATCATGCCTCAGAGGCGATGGATCGGCGTAGACCCGCGTTAACAGGGATCCTGGTATATCATGCCTCAGAGGTGATGGATCGCCGCAGACCCGCGTTAACGGGGATCCCGGTATATCATGCCTCAGAGGCGATGGATCGGCGCAGACCCGCGTTAACAGGGATCCCGGTATATCATGCCTCAGAGGCAATGGATCGGCGCAGACCCGCGTTAGCAGGGATCCCTGTATATCATGCCTCAGAGGCGATGGATCGGCGCAGACCCGCGTTAACAGGGATCCCGGTATATCATGCCTCAGAGGCGATGGATCGTCGCAGACCCGCGTTAACAGGGATCCCGGTATATCATGCCTCAGAGGCGATGGATCGGCGTAGACCCGCGTTAGCAGGGATCCCTGTATATCATGCCTCAGAGGCGATGGATCGGCGCAGACCCGCGTTAGCAGGGATCCCTGTATATCATGCCTCAGAGGCGATGGATCGTCGCAGACCCGCGTTAACAGGGATCCCGGTATATCATGCCTCAGAGGTGATGGATCGCCGCAGACCCGCGTTAACAGGGATCCCGGTATATCATGCCTCAGAGGCGATGGATCGGCGCAGACCCCCGTTAGCAGGGATCCCTGTATATCATGCCTCAGAGGCGATGGATCGGCGTAGACCCGCGTTAACAGGGATCCTGGTATATCATGCCTCAGAGGTGATGGATCGCCGCAGACCCGCGTTAACGGGGATCCCGGTATATCATGCCTCAGAGGCGATGGATCGCCGCAGACCCGCGTTAACAGGGATCCCGGTATATCATGCCTCAGAGGCAATGGATCGGCGCAGACCCGCGTTAGCAGGGATCCCTGTATATCATGCCTCAGAGGCGATGGATCGTCGCAGACCCGCGTTAACAGGGATCCCGGTATATCATGCCTCAGAGGCGATGGATCGGCGTAGACCCGCGTTAGCAGGGATCCCTGTATATCATGCCTCAGAGGCGATGGATCGGCGCAGACCCGCGTTAGCAGGGATCCCTGTATATCATGCCTCAGAGGCGATGGATCGTCGCAGACCCGCGCTAACAGGGATTCCGGTATATCATGCCTGAGAGGTGATGGATCGCCGCAGACCCGCGTTAACGGGGATCCCGGTATATCATGCCTCAGAGGTGATGGATCGCCGCAGACCCGCGTTAACAGGGATTCCGGTATATCATGCCTCAGAGGTGATGGATCGCCGCAGACCCGCGTTAGCAGGGATCCCGGTATATCATGCCTCAGAGGCGATGGATCGGCGCAGACCCGCGTTAACAGGGATCCCGGTATATCATGCCTCAGAGGCGATGGATCGGCGTAGACCCGCGTTAGCAGGGATCCCTGTATATCATGCCTCAGAGGCGATGGATCGGCGCAGACCCGCGTTAGCAGGGATCCCTGTATATCATGCCTCAGAGGCGATGGATCGTCGCAGACCCGCGTTAACAGGGATTCCGGTATATCATGCCTCAGAGGTGATGGATCGCCGCAGACCCGCGTTAACAGGGATTCCGGTATATCATGCTTCAGAGGTGACGGATCGCCGCAGACCCGCGTTAACAGGGATCCCTGTATATTATGCCTCAGAGGCTTTGGATCGGCGCAGACCCGCGTTAACAGGGATCCCGGTATATTATGCCTCAGAGGCGATGGATCGGCGCAGACCCGCGTTAACTTATCTTCCTATGGTCGTGGATTAAATCTATTCCCGACTCCGGTCCTAACTGAGACCAGAATTGACCTGAATCGATGTTGATTATGAATTCCATCAGCCACGTAAATTTTTTGCCCATCGATTTTACAACCTGAAATTATTCATCTTTTCTGTCAATATTTTTGAACCCAGGGTTGGTTGTATCGTCAATAACGATAAACGATAAATATAAATGTAATAGTTTCAGTTTACCCGATACGCTTTCTTATTTATTTTATTTTAGGTGGATATAATATTCGTTTCGTTGTTGTTGTTTTAATTAAAATTCGCCTATATATGCAAATTTTTAATTGATTAATTAATTTATTCATAAATTATACGCTAACATTTCAGAAGTGACAATTTAAACGGTGCAATCAAAATGCAAAAATTGGACATTTTTCATAAACAACTTCTCGATGAATGGAAAAAAGAAAATAAACGAGATTTGAAACTTATTGGTGAAATTCTTCAAAATGCAAAGGTTTTTTATTTGAATATATCTTTTATTTATTTGAATATAGCTGTCTATCTTTAATTTATAGGTGAGATATTCCATTTAGCAACATATTTTTGCTTTAGTATTTAAAAAAAAAATAATAATTCTTACTCTTGATTTATTTGAAGATTTAAAGAGGAGATTAAGGTGCATAAAACTTAAGTGAAGTACCCACTATTTTAGTGCATTGGAGCACGTTATGAGCTGTTCAACACATTTCCCTTCCCTCCTGTTTTATTATTTTTCCCATCTTTTCCCACATGAATAGGTGGGAAAGTCAGCATTTCCCATGATCGTTCATCCTTTAACCCCTTATATTTAAGGATGCGATGAATAATGTGGAATCACTAAAAGGTCTTAGTGATGCGGCGCTTGTCACTATTCATCGTATGTTTTTGATTCTATTTTTGAAAAAAAAAGAATATTTTTAAAAGTTCACTCTTTTTTTTTCAAGGATAATTTGACGGAACGTAGCACTCTTTTTAACGCTTTTATATTTTTGTTTTTTTCTCGCTTTTCTTTAAACATTCCATATTCAAGTTTTTATTTATTCATAATTTAAGTTAGCAATTTAACGTGAATGCTAATAATCGAAACTCGATGCATTTAGGGGATATATTTGAAATCGATGCTCTCTATGCAGTTCTTCGTGCTGATTTCAATGGATTTCATGAAGCGATTACGGTGGTACTTAATTTCTATGATAGCTATAGGTGATATATTACTCTTTTTAATTAATTAGAGGTTGAATTAATTAATTAATTGCGCAATGAATGAAATTCGAACTGATGATTTTCAATAAACGATCTAATTTTCTAAACTTATCACCCACAACTGCTTGTTTTTTTTTCTTTTTTTGAATTGCGGGTAATGCATGTTTAGGTTTTTAGAGTAAGGCTATTTCCAAGAGAAACAGGCGCATTTCTAAAGAGATGCACACCTGTGTGATAACGGTAGATTCGTATATCTGACCCGAGGATATCGAATCTTTGTCCCAATTTATCCCAATCACAGTCGATTATGAAATTGTGTATATTTATGCCCTAATTCATATTCTCTCAATTTATTAAAAGATGGGAGGTCCTTATGGAGTTGAAAATGGATTTTTCTAATTTATTCACTTATGAGGATTTAATTTGAATAAAAATAATTCAATCGATTTTATTACAATTAAGTAATTTCAATGAGAAATGAGTATTAATGGGTATCATTTCTCAATTCATTTAAACAGTAACATCCTATACACTTAGGTAAGCTAATCTTTACGATATGATACGGTCATTTTTGGTCAGAGGATTCGAACGTTGCTCAACATGACCGAACTGAAGATGGTGCAATTGCCATTGATGTCGTTTACTTTTTCCCCTCAGAATCCGTGTTTCCTTTTATAAATATTTATCCACTTTTTGAAATTAATAAGAGATCAGTTTTCAGGAGTTTTTTTTTTCTTTTCAGCTCTGGAGGTGAATCGCCCAATAAATATCTCATGATTGGACTTGATTTAATGTATTTACTTGCAACGAATCATCTTGCCGAATTTCACATGGCAAGTACTAAAACTATTCCTTTTGGTTAACCATTTAGTTAGAAAATTAACAAAAAATAATTGAACTACGGCATTCCACATCTATAAAAAATGACTTTTTTATCAGCTCGCCAAGTGGTGATTTTTTGTGGATTGGCTATTCCATAGCCGGGCTATCACCGTATTAAAATCTTGTGCCTTGTTTAATCGAAGGATTTTTTTTTTCTACACAGTGATCTTCTAAATTATAATTTTAAAGTTTTTTTTGAGTGAATTGAATTGAATTGCTTTAATAAATATTTTATCTATTTTTGATTTGTTATGGGTGAGAAAAATGTTGCTAACTGGCTAAGTCGTTTGTCTTCTAGATGCTTTCATAAAGAAACTGGCAAAAAAAGATATTTAAATGTGTTTTTTTTAAATCTAATATAGCAGAGAACTTTTTTTTTCAGTAAAGTATGAGTTATCTTAAACATTTTTCACATTTTATTTTTTGTCGAATTTAATTGAAAAATTAACTCTTTGAAGATTAATTAACCATTTTTTCATTGCAATTTTGAAGAGTATCAATTGTAGTTATTAGAACAAGTGGATCAATCGGTGCAACAAAGCAATCCATATATATCAACACCGGTGAAATTAGAGCAATCACTCATTGAAGGTGTTTACAATAAGGTCTCTTTTATTGTCTTTATTTTTATCACTTTTTTCGTTGGTTTTTTATTGCATTCTTATTTTTATGTATATTTTTACATGAATAAATTCAATTTACCTTTAATGATAGAGGTGATTTTTGAAAAAAATTGTGCAAGAGATTTTTATCCATTCTAGAAATTTTTTTTTAGGAAAGTTGGTAATGTTTTTAATGTTTTTTAAGTGTTAATGTATAAAAAGAAGATATTTTATTTAAAGGTTGATTCTATTTTAAGGTTGTTCTTACTGAAGGTACTATCCCGAGTCCTTATTATGCGGTATTCATTCGTATTTTAATGGACACTGTGAGGTTGGTGATTTAAGATTAATTTCTGGTTACTTTTACAATTAGCGATTGAGGAAGCAAACGGAAGAATGCTTTGTGGAAGTAGTTTATAATTTAATTTTTTTTGAGAGAGAATTTTATATACTTTAATTTTTTTGAGAGAATTTTATTTCGTCAATTGGTTTCTATGTTGATTATGAATATGCTCAGGTTAAACAGGTATGGTAAATAGTCGATTGTCGATGCTTTTCACTGGACACCTTCGAAGGTCTGATAATCACTGAGGATGGATGTTATCAGTTAATGTTTCCTAACAGAATTTAGAGGATGATATTAGAACTGTAGAAAGTTACGAAGGAATATGAGGGATAGGATCCTTATCTTAGCACCTCGCATAACCTCTAGTCGATCGGAAGATTCATTTCTGTCTTCAATAGTTCTTCGTAAAACTTGACGGACATCCGGAAGGGATGAATTATAGAAATGTTGGATCGTTGTATCAGTTTTAGCCGAATATATTTGCTGTTTCCATCCTTAGTTTCCGGAATGGTTGATTTAGGAATCCGGAAAAATTTCCAGAATGGTTGATTTAGGAATCCGGAAAAATTTCCGGAATGGCTGATTTAGGAATCCGGAAATGATTTCATTTCAGAGGTGAAATCGCGACCTGCATTGAACGAGCTTTCAAAAGGGTTTCATTGAAAGACGCTACTCAACTTCTTCTTTTCAATAACGAAAGCGAAGTGGTGCCGTTCACTTCGAAGGTGCGTGCATTCACCTCATTGCATATTAATGAGATATGAGAGAAGATACCAGATCCCCATAGGAAAGGGTAGAGTATCAGTAAGGGATGTGATAATAAAAATCGAGATGAAGATTCGAAATTTAATTGAAAAAGAGGATGCAATGAAAGTTGTTTCTGTTTGAATCGTATTATTTCCTTGTTTCATTTGTTTCCTTTTTTTATTAAATGGTGAGGAAATTAAATTTTTGCAATCAAATTAGCACATACGCAGTATTTTTTGTTTGTTTTTTTTTTATAAAATAAATAAACGACATATTTAAATGACTTGTATTTAATTATAAATAACGAAACAACTTAATAAATGTATAGCAAGAAGTATGTACTTTAAAATGCTAAAAACATTCATCGCTGTTTCTATTTCAGCGTTGAAATCCTCATTCGTAGATATGGAATGTATTTATCTAACTTAGACTTATCCACTTTTTTCCTTTTTTTTTTAAGTAGAAAAGAATTGAGGATTAAATGAAATCATGAATTTTATGCTCTGTATGATGGGGAAAAATGTCTTATTCCTTTTTCTCCTCTTATTCCACCTTTTTTTTTCTAAAGGTTTATTGGGGTTTTGTGAAGGTGATATAAGATTGCTTGCAGCGTGGATGGAAAATCGAGAACAATGTTTTCCTCTTCGATATTGAAAAGCCTGTTGAGGTTCTTTTAGAAAATTTTTATTTTATTTATTTATTTTTATTTTTATTTTTATTTTTTTGAAGCTTTACGATTTTAATCAAAGAAATTCGTTATCGGAATATCCAAAGCAACGTCACTATTTTATCTTTGTTATCATTGTTAGTGATCACTGCTATTGTCAATCCCAAAGTAGTGCATTATTTGCGACAATACTATAATATATGATGATGGTTGTATAGCGTAAATGAGTTAATTGACTCTTTGGTGTTGTATGTTCCGGAATCATACTATTTGCTCATTTGTCGGCAATATTTATATTTGAGCGCAAAAAGTAATGAAGTATTGTGCTATGCCCTCCAACATTGCAAGCATTATAAAATATGTCTGCAGGTAAAATTATTTAATGAACAGGTGATTGTAGTTTGCAATAGTTCCTTTACAAATAGATATTTATTATTTTTGGTTATTTATTTATTTATTTATTTATTTATTTATTTATTTATTTGGTGTGGTAAAATAATTGTACATTTCAGCCAATGCCAAAAGCGCATCTCGATACGAGTAGAATCGCGAAACAGACGATTTTCTATGCGAAACAACTTGAGATGATTGTTTGATTTATGTGTGCGAAATTATTTATACCCACTTTTCACTCTTAAGAATGGAGCTTATATGAGGATGATTCAAATCGATGAGTTTTGATGTACAAATTTATTTTGTATAGAGTATTGATCGAGCTATGAATATGACCAGTTAGTAGAGTAGTGCAGTCTTGAAATATGATTTCATATCACTTTTTGGTTGAAATATTTTTGAATGACCACTAACAAAAATGAGGAATGAGAATTTGCAAGAATTGCTCATTAAAGAGAGTCAAATAAAGAGAGGTAATTTTACTAAACCTTTGATTTTAATTTAATATTTGATAAAAAAAATTTCGGAAAATCCCCAGATTAAATTATGAAATGCATGATTTACTACTCAACTGTATTTTAAAAACTTTATATTCTGTTTTTTTATTCTCCAAAAATGTGGAATCATCCTAGCTCGTGGTACTCTTAGTTTGTTCCGGGAAGGAGGGGGGGGGGGTGAGAGAGATGACAGTGGGCTAATTGTGTTGATGTATGCGCTGTATTGTAGTCGGTCACTTCCGGCTGGATTGCGATTCTTATAAAATACTTCAACGTTTGCATTAAAAACTTGAAGTAAACGGTTGCTTTTTGTTCATTGTAGAACATAATGCGAGATGACGATGCAGATCATTTGGTTGGATTCATTGTTACGCTAATAGGTGAGCAAAGCGAAGGTACAATTTCCATGAAGGTCATTTCTTACTGCTGACAAAGGCGTTGTGATAAACGACCTTCCTTCGAAATCAGCTGTTACAAAGTTCTAGGTTAGAAGATTGCTTCAAGGATGTCAAATCTCAAAAGGTGGTATACTTGATCTTAGTTATGTTCAAGCTTCAGAATTGAAATTTACGTTGATCAGCGCTTAATTGAAAAGGCATAGCGGACATAATGAAATGACATTAAAAAAGTTTATGTTTCGAGAACAGATCCTGTTGTGCCACAATTTCGTAGTGAACACACTTTGATATCTTCTATAGTGAGGGTCCTCATTTGAGGGGTGTATTCGACATTTAGAGTTAAAATCCTGCTGGATTCAGTCATCGTAAACGCATTATCGGAGAACAAGCCAATCACATCGGCACTCAACTGTAGCCATACGAAAGGGGTTATCTTATCAGCACTTAGTTTCAGCTCATAGTTTGACTCATCGATTTGCTTGAACTTCTCAATGATCACTGTACCAAACGTCGATTCATCGGCCTGAAGGTATGACCATCTTGAGCGGTACTAGAAAAACATCTTCCATGAAACTCATTAATTTATAAGGGGAAGGTCGCTTGATAGCTTATCAACTTTGAACATAAATTCTAGATATGAATTTTTAACGAAATTTTCATGCAATGAAAAATTGATGCAATATAATTTTGAGCAAAAGATGCTTTATAAAATTTTTTCCGCATCCTGCATATGCTCATTTGTGATGTTCACCAAAAACTTACCTTATAAAGTTTGTCTGGATGAAGGATAGCATCATAGCCTACTTGACAGCCATCTGGACGTAGTAATCTTCCTCGCATAATGAACTCCTCATCGTCCTTAAGAGCTTTGCTAATTCTGCAAATTGAACATTCTTGTAATTATTTTAGTTTGTAATTATTTTAGGGGATAATAAAGGTGTTACCAATTCAATAAGGGCAATATTTACGTGACTTATTTCTAGGTTTGCTTTTCTTTATCTTCCTCTCATTGGTATAGAGTATAGGTGCCTTCACTTGCAGGGGTATAGTTTAGACCTTCCTTTCTATTTTTATTTCTCTAATAATTAAAAATTTTGAATGAGAATTTTTCACTTAAAAAAAATATTGCTGTACTATTTCTCAATAAATAAAAACAATTTTCAAAAAAAAAACAACAACTATGAAACTTACATTTCATTAGCACTCTTCTCAAAAATAAGCAATGGCATCGATATGAGTGCAGGTATATCTATTGTTTTATTGGCACTATAAACTGGTTTGAAACCATTCGTCCATGCTAGCATATCCACCACAACCGTATGATTAGCGAGCGTATTAGTGTCATCGGAAACGATGAATACCCGTAAATTCGAAGCGCTATCCAAATACTTTAAAATTCAATTTTTACAACTTAAAGAAGGAATATTTTAGATTCTATAGTTCCAATGAAATTTGAAATTTCTAATAAGCTCTAAGCAATTTGTTGTCGCTATGAAGTTTACAAGCTGTAAATTTTCGGACACGATCTTCTGAACTCATTGCTCCAAAATGGTACGATAGCTCGTCGAGTCAATATGAAGTGCTACCGATAGCTTCCAAGAGGATATATAAGGGTGCTTTCCAGTAGAAAGCAATATACCCCAACACCTCAGACCTAAACATCTAGTGGTAAAGCACTAGACTAGAAAACCCAAAGTGCCACATGGATCTTGTCCCAAAGCTAATTTTTGAACGATCTCTGCAATGAGCTAATATGAATTCTTATTGACACCCTCAACAAAATGGATTCCTTATCGATAGAAATTTAATTTTTTTTAAATCGAAAATTGTAAATTTCAACAAAAATTAACCATCGATATAATAGTTTTATCGAAGAATCGTCTCGCAAAATAGTGTGCTGGTTTCCACGATAGATCATAGTCAATCGTCGACCAAGTTGGTGCTGCCCAAACATCATTCAATTGCCAATAAAGTGCACACATTGTATTACCCTCTCCGTTTGTGTTTAATATACCACGCCATCTGAAACAACTGATAACTGATAATTATTTTATCTTGCTTTCCCTTATCATTTAAGGATATTTGCATATTAAAAAAATTTGAGAAATATTATGGTGAAATTTATTTATCAATGTTATCAATGAAACCGGAAAAAAAAACGTCGAAGAAATGAAATCGCTTACCGTCGATAATGTTCGGTCTGCGTTTGATACGTAATTGCTTGATGTAACTGAGTATAATAAACAAAACGATCCAAGAATGCGGGAGAATTTATATAGCGACATTCATGTAAATAATTTCTGTTATGTGATGAACACTCGCTAGGAATCTATAATAGTATTTCATTTTCAACTACTTATTTTAAATATTTTTTTTTTCCATTCATCTTTAAACTTATATTAAAATATTTGCGTTTGATTGAAATAAATACTACAATTATTATGTACACTTTTTTTTTTTTGAATTCATCGTTTAGGTTGGCAATTAACCGATAGTGAGTGATTAAACATATGAGCTGCAATAAAAAAATATCAATGAGTTTTTATAAAAACTTATGTCTATTTCAGATAAGTACATCGAAACTTTAAAGTACAGGTTGATGATAAGCTGTATAATAATTGAAATGACCTCTGATTTTATATACAAAGAAGTGTACTTCCCCAGATGCATAAGTAAGCTTGCTTGCCCTTTGGCAATGTGTTTACATAGTTGGAAAACGTATCAGATTTACCTATATCTTTCATACTTACTACATTGAATAATGATTAAAAAATATGTTTAAATAGCACAATCAATGATAAAAAGCAGATTTTTTTAATATACCATAAATGCTTCAAAGAATTTCAATTATTCGATGCATAAAGTGGAAAATTTTGAACAATTGCACTCAAAAATTCATTCCAATATCTATAAAAAACCCAATTTTTCTCGCATCAGTGAATCGAAAACGTCAAAAGATAACCAAAGGGTGAGAAATTTATGTATTAGAGTGACTGATAAAAGTTTCCGGCATATTCCATTAAAAAGTTTGCTAACATAACCAAATTTGGTTTCACTCACCTAGCTATAGCTAAATGTGTTAGATGGCTGTCACGAAATTTGACAAATATTCACAAATATTAATATTAATGACAGGAATAATTTATGCAAATTAGTGCAAATCTTACCCGAAAATGAGAGAATATCATAGTGATAAGCGAGAGAACCCCACCAGGATGATGTTGCCGATCGATCATCCCTTTACTCATATAATACCACTCCGATTCATTTAGATAATGCAAAAGAGTTTCCCTACAAAAATAGATTAATAAATTCCGATAGAAACCCTACTCCAAATTGGGAGAATCTATTATATATAGAACTATTTAATACAGAAGATATAGAAGTCAGTACAAAAAATCACTAATTATTTTCACGTTTGGCTAACGTTTTTGGCTCTACCGTTTGCTCTATCGTTCGGGTTTTTTCTGGATCTCATCGTATGGTGATGCTTTCCAGACCTATAAAATTTCGTGCGTGTTTTCCAACCCGTTGCAGAGTTATTCCGGTAGGGTACCGTTTTTCATACTTAAGCATTTTTGCTCATATCTTTTTGTTGGATTGTTCAATTTTTGATTTCTTTTTTTCGTCGTCTGGTGGGTTTTAGTGCACATTTTATGGGTTGGGTGCGGATTTGTGAGAAAAATCCTGAATATGAAAAATTTTCCGGAATTGCTTTAAAATGTATGAGGAGTAATCCGGAAACGCTTATTATTCCGTCATTTTTCAATATTTTTGTTAGATTTTTATAGGACCTCTTAGAAATTTTGGTCCCTACCTGCCCGTGAAGAAAGATTGTGGATATTTGATGATCCGGAAGAGATATCAGTTCGGGAACCGGAAAATCGATTTTTGGCCGTATCTCGCTTCCGGATGAATCAATCGGGCCGAAATTTTTTTATTTTCCATGGTTTAAGACTGGCTACTGGATTTTCGGAAAAAAGTCGGGCTCGATTGAAAAAAAGTTGGCAAATTGCCAACTTCATTTTTATAATTTTTTTCTGTTGCTCGCACAGTTTTCTCATCTACTGCAAGTTTCACCTCTTCTCAAGCCTATTTCAAATATATAACTTGGGCTTTGCTCCGATCCAGGTTTTTCAGGACACTCGGAAAATTGGAAATTTTTTTATTTTCGGCCATAACTTTTTCCCGGATAATCGCAGAGAGGCGCACATGGCGCCATTGTACGCCGCAGGCGATTTCCTTTCCAACGGTCTATAACATGCCTAGGCTATCTCTACGGGAAATACTGGAAAACGCATCTGGCGACGAGAAAGTACACTAAAGTGAGAGAGTCAGAGAAATGACATTACGCGCTTCTATAACTCTGCCACTTTTTCATGGATTTTGATCATGCTTTTTTTTTAATCAATTCAGTATTTTATTCCCTTTCGAATGATATATACACTTTGTGGGTTTTTTTGTAGAATAGATGAGAAAAAAAATAAAAATTAAATTTATAGTGTAATTCAATAGAGAATGAATTTTTTCCATTGCAACAACTGCATCCAGACCAGAGCAGAGGGTCGAGGGGGACGGCAGCCCCCCGCGGGGGGGTTCAGGGGGCCTCCGTCCCCCCTGATCTTAATATCAGTACTGAAATAAAAAATATTTAGTTAATAGGTTCGTATCGTCACTTCTTTCTGCGATCAACATAGGTTCTATTTGTTTCTTTTATTTTCATTCGTTTTTACTTTCTTCTTTAATGAAGTCTATTTTTTAGATTCATTTTTCGAAGATTTGTTCAGTAAAAAAATTAAAATATGCGAAATTTCAATAGAAATGTACTGTATTGGAGATTTCAGAATTATTTTCTCCGCAACGGTTAGGTCTACAAAGCAGCGACTTGCTCTGTTCGACACAGCTTTCAAAGCTCTATCAAACGATATATAGATTTTTATATTTTGAGAGAAAAGTCGAGAACCGAATCGACCGGTCAGAATTTCTCAAATCTCGACTTTTGCGATTTTGGGGGTTCTTGTTCTCGGCCGCTATATGATATAGTGATAAACGGTCTTTTGATTCGTCATCAGCTCGCCGAGACCTCTCGAACGGTATATGGACTGCCACCCTAGGGCAAACGTGAGCCGAGAAAAAAATCCCCAAAAATCGCAATTTTTGGATCGTAAGGGGGTAGTAGTAGAGGGAAAATTTGAAAAAATATCTTTTGTCGCCGATTTCGGTTTTTTTGGTATCAAACGATACAACTCGATGAGTTGATCACGAATATATGCATTGTTTGCCTTTTTTATACGAAAAGATGGAAATTATAGGTGCGAGAATGTTGCATTTTTATGCAAATGTACTGTAGTTGATATTTGCGATTTTTTTTCTCGATAATGGTGAGGCCTACGCAGCTGTGGGTTTCTTTCTTCAATATAACTTTGAAGGCTCTATCAAATGATACATAGCTTATTACATTTCGAGAGGGAAGCTGGAAACCGAATCGACCGGCCAGAATTTCTCAAATCTCGATTTTTGCGATTTTGGGGGTTCTTGTTCTCGGCCGCTATATGATATAGTGATAAACGGTCTCTTGATTCGTCATCAGCTCGCCGAGACCTCTCGAACGGTATATAGACTGCCACCCTAGGGCAAACATGAGACGAGAAAAAAATCCCCAAAAATCGCAATTTTTGGATCGTAAGGGGGTAGTAGAGGGAAAATTTAAAAAAATATCTTTTGTCGCCGATTTCGGTTTTTTTGGTATCAAACGATACAACTCGATGAGTTGATCACGAATATATGCATTGTTTGCCTTTTTTATACGAAAAGATGGAAATTATAGGTGCGAGAATGTTGCATTTTTATGCAAATGTACTGTAGTTGATATTTGCGATTTTTTTCTCGATAATGGTGAGGCCTACGCAGCTGTGGGTTTCTTTCTTCAGTATAACTTTGAAGGCTCTATCAAATGATACATAGCTTATTACATTTCGAGAGGGAAGCTGGAAACCGAATCGACCGGCCAGAATTTCTCAAATCTCGATTTTTGCGATTTTGGGGGTTCTTGTTCTCGGCCGCTATATGATATAGTGATAAACGGTCTCTTGATTCGTCATCAGCTCGCCGAGACCTCTCGAACGGTATATGGACTGCCACCCTAGGGCAAACATGAGACGAGAAAAAAATCCCCAAAAATCGCAATTTTTGGATCGTAAGGGGGTAGTAGAGGGAAAATTTGAAAAAATATCTTTTGTCGCCGATTTCGGTTTTTTTGGTATCAAACGATACAACTCGATGAGTTGATCACGAATATATGCATTGTTTGCCTTTTTTATACGAAAAGATGGAAATTATAGGTGCGAGAATGTTGCATTTTTATGCAAATGTACTGTAGTTGATATTTGCGATTTTTTTCTCGATAATGGTGAGGCCTACGCAGCTGTGGGTTTCTTTCTTCAGTATAACTTTGAAGGCTCTATCAAATGATACATAGCTTATTACATTTCGAGAGGGAAGCTGGAAACCGAATCGACCGGCCAGAATTTCTCAAATCTCGACTTTTGCGATTTTGGGGGTTCTTGTTCTCGGCCGCTATATGATATAGTGATAAACGGTCTCTTGATTCGTCATCAGCTCGCCGAGACCTCTCGAACGGTATATGGACTGCCACCCTAGGGCAAACATGAGACGAGAAAAAAATCCCCAAAAATCGCAATTTTTGGATCGTAAGGGGGTAGTAGAGGGAAAATTTGAAAAAAATATCTTTTGTCGCCGATTCCGACAAATTTGGTACCAAACGATAGATGTCGATGAGCTTATCACGAATATATGCCTCTTCTTTCTGTTCCTTATGTTTTCGGGGAAATATGCGTTATTCAGTGAGAGGGGCATAGACTCGCTGGGGTGTGTCATTCGCACTCTGAGCGCGCTTTGTGGGGGCTGGTGTGGCCGAGTTGTTAGTATAGCGAGCCATGCGTGCGGGCTACTTTGGTTCAATGCCCCTTGTTGTATTTAACTGTTGCAAGTCTTGTACTTAAACTTATTTTTTCATGGTTTTTTCTCAAAAAATGATTCGGTGGATCCAGAACGTAGCAGACGGGGCTGAAAGGGAGGGATTCGGTCCAGAAATTTGCGGATAATGGATTCAGTACTCACTCTGCATACTTTTTGAATACATGTTTAGGATTATACTCAGCTCTAAATGGTCCAATTTCGATACAGTTTTGAATATTAGACTCAGCATAACCTGAGGGCGCCAGCCTCTAGTAATATACCTGCGCTGGTGTTTTGGCGAGCGCCGCTGGCGCCAGCCCGTTTCGACACATACCGTCTGCTGTTTTGGCGGGCGCCGAAAGCGCGAGACTTTTATGATGTATTTCCTCCGCATTTTTGGCCAGCGCCGAAGGCGCCAGGATGTTTCGATGCATATCGGCGCCTGCTTCGGTGAGCGCCGAAGGCGCCAGCCTGTTTCAATAAATATCTACTGCAGTTTTGGCGAGCGCCGAAGGCGCCAGTCTGTTTCGATACATATACACAGCTGTTTTGGCAAGCGCCGAAGGCGCCAGCCTTTTCCATGCATATCGGCCCCTGCTTCGGTGAGCGCCGAAGACGCCAGGATGTTATCGTGTATTTTCACCGCATTTTGTGCGAGCGCCAAAGGCGCGGCACACCAACACTTATTTCCGTAGCTGTTTTGGCGAGCGCCGCGGGCACCAGCCTCCTATATGGTACTTTCGCCGCAGTTTCGGCGTGCGCTGATGGTCGACTAAACAGAATACTAAAAAACAAGTACCATCGCAGAATTAACTGCTTGAAATTTAATAAACATCTTTGCAGGGGAAATTTCAAGTCAGAATTACCAGCCGATGAAGGTTGATTTCATCCGGCATAGCTTAATATCTGTCAGCAAAGCTTACTGCCAAGTGTGGTACAGATTGGTTCCATTAGCTGTTGTGCCATATCGTTGGATCAGACTTAAGGTTCACTAGAATTAGCAAAAAATTAAAAAATATTCTCAACCCGCAAAGCCTCGAAGTTTTAGCAAAAATAGGTAAAATTGTTCAATTTTTGCTGACCGAACAAATGAAAGAGCGACGGCGTGGTTTATCAATGCATAAACCCTCCTTTCCGCCTCGAACTAAGTTTTTTTATACTTGTCCATTATCTCAGGTTTTTTTTTTTTTATTATAGCATCCGCTTTATTCTATTCACTCGCATAAAAAACAATAAGCAGAATTTTGAGTACTTTATAAGCAACAAAATAGAATCGCATTAAACAACGGGATTTAGGCAAAAATGTTTGACGTATGAAAGAAAAAAAAAACAAACTTTCTTGGGAGAGATTGTACGCCATATTCGGTGGCACAACGAGGTATTTGATAGACATTATCTTTCCATAAATCGATAATTTCATTATAGAAATGAATATCACCATATTTAGGATCACCTGGATTCATCGCTACACCACCTTCTCTAAATTATTAATACATTTTAAATACAATTTTGATATCAGACATCATTTTAGTTGATGGAAAATTATCACACGCGTATAGCATTAACCTACACGTTTAATAACAAAACGACTTATATATTTTCGACTGCCATAACATAATATAACATAATCATAACACAACCATAACATAATATAACACAATTATAACATAACGCTAACACAATATAACACAATATAAGACAAAATAAACACAAGTCTTATTCGATTATCCTCTTGAACGTTCCTTACTGATTGTTCATATCATTTTTGATAGTCATATTTAAGCCTCCAGTAATAACAGTTAGTTGATAATTGAAAGCATTGAATAGGAAACAATAATAAAAGTAATCCTCCTAGCTATCTCTCAAAATAGAAATTTCAAAAATCATCTACATTTTAGAAGAAAGCTTTTACTTTGGGAGTTTAATATTGATAATTAAAAAGGTATAAAACTGAATCACAACGTTGACTAACCTATGACCGCTATCCACTTCTCACTGTAAAAATAATCAACTAAACCAATAAAAAAAAGATTACAGGATAAGAAAATGAAGAGATCAAACATTGAATTCGATAAAATGGTACCTTTCTGTTTCGATTCCATTCGAAGGACTTGATAAGACGAAAGGTCGCGAGTCATCCAATTGTTCAACTATGGGTGCTATTGTTTCTTTATAAAGTTTTACATAGTCTTTCACCTGAATAAGTGCTCATTAAGGTGTTATCTGAAGATTTATATTGAAGAACTAGGGAGCAATACCTATGTATGCATGTAATTGGAGAATAAATGCTTGTGAATTCTAATTCAGCATAAATCTAGAGCGTACTTTTAAAAATTGATTTCCATAAATGTGCCCTCGTCCAACACTAATGTAACTAGCATCGACTAAAAGAGTATCCATATGAAAAGAAATTAATGTGAACGAAACCTGTATTTCGCCATTATTGAATTCAAGTAGCGAATGCACTTCAATTTAAAATCAGGCTCACCGTAAATCTTATATATTAAATCAATTTTTTGTTTAATCCTTGAATTTTTCAGGAAATACTGTACTCAAATAATTACGATAGGTGGTTAATTCGCTAACAATACTGTAAAATTGTTTCTCCCATTTCGCTTTTCTTCTCATTCATTTGTTTAATTAAATTCTCTAGAGTTCGAATCGTTAGCATTAATTAAAGCTAACCATTGCGTCAATAGGATAGTTATTCACATACCACCATTTGCCTCGAATCGCTAATTCATTCTCGTTATTGCCAGCCCATATTAAAATAGAGGCATGATGACGTAATCTATGAATCTAAATAAAATTTTCGTACAAAATAAAGGAACAATGATAGGCGTTATATCTCTATCATCAAATTCTAAACCTCAAACATATTATTATTTCAGAAATGCAATATAACATAACCACACTAAGGAACAATACGGCTCTTTTAAGAATCTAAGACCACCTCTGCCCCGATATTGTTTATTTTATTTATTTATATTTTACATTTTATTTATATATTTTATATTTTATTTTATTACTTATTTATTTATTTTATTTATTTTCAATACGGAGAGAGAGCACTTTTCATTGCTATCGTTTGCATTCATCACGTAATGAAATTATTTAGACTGAAGGAGCAAAGTAGAAAGAGATTTACAGTAGAATGAATTACTCTTAAACTAGAACATAGTTTTTAGTTAAGTAAAGTTTTTATGGGCTTCTAACGTGAATTACACTGTAAGGCTTTTATACTGTACTGCAATGAAAGCGTTAATCCTTAATTATACTGTAAGGATTAATCCTTAATGCAAACAAACTAAACGATCTAATCGCATTAATGACGCTTCGTCGAGTTATCAACTCTAAACAGAAATAATCAAAAACAATACCTGTGCTATTATTTCCTTACGAACGTTACTCAAAAATATCTCGTCAATGGGATAGAGAGCACAAGCGAACATCAAATCATGCCAAATAAGAATTCCCTTAAAAAATCAAATAATTGAAGTGAAATAAAATATTTGAAATTTCATTGATTTTTTTTAAATTTCAACTCAATTAAAGCTTGAAATCCTTTATGTTTAGAATCCTATAGTAATTAACAATTCCCATCTGCAATAATTCAAACACATCCTTCAGGTTCCGATATAGTTGTAGGATTTCATCGTAAATTTCAATGAACGTCGGTATCTGCCGTTTTTTTTTTCTTTTGGAATTCAAGTCTTAAACGTCTCAAAGTCGCTAAAAGATTCTCTTTTTACGCTGAAATAATCGAACCAACTAGAATCCTATTCTCCTGTCACATTTCCAACATCAAATAGACTCATTAACGATGAATTAAGACTATTTTTTAAAGCACCGAAATATGAAAACTGAAAAAGAAATTAACGTGTAATAATGTTCAGCAATTTGCCTATAAGCCAAATATTCTAATTATATATGTAAATCAATCATAAATAGCAATTCGCTATCATTATTTCCCATTTGTGGTTCCGGTAGGTAAAGCATTACTTCCCATAGGTAATAGAAATTACTAATAATGTGCGCAGTTACCATTTCATCTGCCATTTCGTAAAATTCATCACTCTCATAACGGCCACCACCCCATACTCGTAAAGCGTTCATATTAGCGTCGATAGTCGATTTCAAAAGAAACCTCATTCTTTGGGTATGATTTTGGGCAGGAAACGACGAAATTGGTATCCAATTAGAACCTATAAATATTACAATATATAGGAATCTTCAATTACAATATATAGGAATCTTCAAAACGTCTTTATACACTTGCAATGTTTGATTATGCCCATCATTGATAACACAATAAATCTAAAATACAACAAATGCCCATCATTGATAATACAATAAATCACAAAAGAACAAATAAACAAAAAAGGGAACTTTTGAAAACAAGAAACTATAAAGTTAAGGTGAACGAATGGTTCTAATACATTGGATTTCAATACGACTAGTTAAAATAGAAGCAAAAAGAATTGAATTTGTTGAAGTGCTTATTGCTTTAAAAGGATTTTAATATTTGACTGTTGTACACATATATCAATCACTGCAAAAACGTCACAGTTCTTAAATAATATTGATTATTAAAACTGAAATGATTGAAATTAAATGAAATTAAATTGAAATTAAGTCGAAACTAAAAACGTTAGAATAAAAAATAATTAAATAATATTAAAAACGACTTAATAGAATATTTGGCTTAATTTATGAAAAAAAAATTTCAAACAAACCTTTCAAGAAAATAGGAACACTATTTATTTTAAAGAAGAAATTTCTTCCTTTATTGGGATCATTCGAATCCACCAAATCCTGTAGTAATTCTATCCTTCGAAATCCAATTTTGATCGGTGTTGCATGAACGTCTTCTCCTTAAGAATCTATGAATGCATTATTGCAATAATGAGTGCAATTTTTTTTAACTAAATTTGATTAAATTATTTCCTTTTCAAATATTACTCCCATTCGACCAAACCAATTAGCTAAAAAATTTGTGGTAGATCTCATAGATACAGACAGAAATCAAAGGCGCAGACATCTCACAGACATAGACAGATTTCACAGACATTTATAAGGGTATCACAAATCTTTGTACAAGATCTTTTTGAATGTTTCCTTAAATGTACTGCTAAATTATAGTATATAAATAAGTAAATTATTTATAGATGTTCATTAAGCTTGCTAACAAAACGCGTATTGTAAAAATAAAAGCTTTCTGCACTTTTACCAACTAACTGCAATGATTAGTTCATTTGTTGTCGAAAATATTCAGCATATTCAATGGAGGCCTCAGGGGTGACTCTCCCGTCTTAACGCTAAAAACCTTGTGTCTAAGAAATCATCAACCCCCAAGAAATTTATTTCATACCTTCCAATTCCGTCATATCAACCCTCACTTCTCCTCTCATAACTCTTCTCTTCTATCACCAAGTACGCTCATATTAGCTTTCCCTTTTCATAACTTCCCTCCCCCATCTATGCAAAATTTTTTATCTCAATATATATGAAAATTTCTTCTGTAGAATATAAACGAACCATTTAATTTGGCGTTCGCTTTCAAGATATATAATCGTTGCTTTCCGTATCCATTTGGCCACCACAATTCGACCGATTCGGCATGAACGACCAAACATACTGTGAAGCGATTTCGGCGCATACCAATGACACGCTCTTTGAATGAAGCCCATATAGAAAGTTCAGGAATGCTCACCAAGCCTTCTAGACTGTCCGAAGAAACGGCGCTAAATATATGCATTTCCACTGTAATTATGAACGTGTCTGAAAGTAATACTACCTTCAAATTCGTGAACGTTTGAATGCATCGAAAATAAACTTGGAATATTCTCATTTCATAAAGTCTACGCCAAGTTTATCTATGCAAAATTCCCATCAACAATATATATTCAGCGAAAGTACACCAATATCTAAATTGATACCTACAATGAGCCTATTCAATCAAAACATGATTAGTTGAAATGACACCTTCCATTATATGATACTTACTACAAGTATTGCGTCGACGAATCATGTTTGATAGCACTAGATAGATGAAGAGAAGTACATAAATGCGAACTTAAAAATTAATTTGTAATATGCACATAACGAAGAAATAAATTCGAATATCTACATTTTTATAACGTAAATTAGTAAAAAAGAAAAACATAACAATAGGAACCTATTTTGTAAGAAAATTAAACCTCTGCAAATAACAATGTAGAATAGATCAACGGAAGAGTGACCTTGTTCAGCTTTGACAACGGCGCTAATACGTTCGAATAAAATTGTATTGAGACCATATAATCTCATCGGTTGCCAAATACCAATAGTGGGGAACGCAGGTCCCCAATCCCAACTAAAGCTAGCTTGAATCTTCCTGAAAAAAAAAAACGCAACTTCCTGTGATTAAGTTTGGTTTGCAAAGAGAAGCTATGAATTGAAGGTGGACTATAAATTGAACCGCAGAAATAAGATGGACCTCTGCTATAAAACGTCGAAAAAAAATATAGCTGAAGACGGTCTGAAATCCTATGGCTGATTGAAGATAGCTATAATTCTGAAATCCCTATAGCATAGCTGAAATCTGCATTAAGAAATCCTATACTCTTCTAGATGTTACTATTGCCTTTAAGCTCATAGAATAACTTCGATTCTTTGATCATTTTTTGGCAAAGAATACAGTTGAACAATTTTAATCGCTAAATCCGCAATAAAAAATCACGACATTCAAATTTCTAAGCAACAAATAAAGATAACTGAGAGGTACATTGATAGAATCTTTTTACAAAAATATAATTTTTTTTTTTTTGGTTAATATAATATAAAAGGATGAATAAATTAAATAATAACCGAATAAAATTTGCGTGGCATGCACCATGGAAAACTTCTGGTGGACAAACTGGTGGTACGTCATGCTGCATTTGTGCCTATAAAAAAAAAAACTTTAAAACTTTTCATCACTCTGAGATTTTTATTAATATCGAATAGGTAAATAATATCTATATTAACCATCTATACATGCAAATATTAATAGCAAATATATATGCAAATAATATGAAAGATATTATTATGACGCCGAATGCCAACATAATAAATAATATTTCTAAATAATAGTGATTTGAACAAATTTTCGATTCGGTTTTCCTTTTTTCGTTACTATTTTTTTTCACATAGATGTTCTATGTGACAAATACCGTTGTGTTTATTCGTGCATACATTTCAGCGCTAAATTAGCATCTAACCGATCCAAATATTTTGAATAATCTTCAACAGAATTTTCCCAAAAGAACTTTTCCAGAAACCGGAAAACATGAATTCCTAAAAGTTTTAATACCCACAACCCGACGACAAATCGGTCTAATATTCACAAATCGATTTGGTGTAATGATAAGATAGTACATACATGATAATTGTTCGCTCTTTTTTTCGAATAGCGAATTGGTGATTTGAATTCAATAGTGAGATTATTATCGCCCACTCTCCAAACCTCTAAAGGGATCAAATATGAAAGAAATTGATTATGCGTTCGTATCACCTCTGCTCCATTTAAATAAACAATTGATATCGTATCGAGACCATCAATGCTTAGCACGATAGCTTCATACTGAAATATGCAAATTTTTTTCATTCCAGTATTCCAGAAATGAATTTTTTAAAATTTCCTAAAATATACTCACTTAGTGGAAAGGTGACTTATTTTTAAGTGAGCATAAATGAGCAGAAATATAGGTGTAATCCACTAGGTGAAATAGTTGGGTGTTCAGGTACAATCCACTGGAAAGCAATATGCATGAAGCATCTGGATGGTAAGTAAGGCAAGTAAAGTAAAGGTAGTTAAACCCTGGATATTTGTCACAATCAGTGAAACGTCGTAAATAATAATCGCCGAAGGCAAGGCGATGAAATTTAAAAAAATATTCGAAAATTCACGCAAAATCCTCATCATATCACATTGTAATGTTTCTGTTTAATTTATACATTCGAAAATATTGTAACATTTTTTTTTTAAATTCTGTTTACAGGTTAATGACCAGGTAGCAAATAGGTAATCGCCTAGTAAAACCAACTGATTACAGTACCGACTATATCATCGATTCACTAGACTATACGATAATGTAGGCATATATAGGCACCAACCTCTTTCCAAATTCCATCCAAATAAAAAGTCGTTTCATATATCCAATCATCTTCGGCCACCCATCGTGGCTGTTGATCATTATTCCCATAAAGTGGTTCCGGAATAAGCCGTTGCCGAAATAAATCCGTATAAATATCGCCCGGTATTGTTGCTTTACCCATTATTGAGCCATCACGACAACGAAACGACCAATTATATGTGCCGAAATCGATTTGCTTCATTTCTAAGTTACGAATTCGGCTCGTGAACACTAGGTGAAGTGTGCAGAAGAGCGTCAAAAATGTTGAAGCGAAAATCATACTCAAAGTGGATCTGCAAATATACAATAATAAAATAATAAAATATTTATAAATATATCACTTTCAAAAAAAAAGTAAAGTAAAACCTATTTGCTGATTTTTAATTATTAAGACCTAACAATTCAAGAAAAAAACTACTCAGTTTTATTAGATGAAAATGTTTTCGCCATAAGAATTTCTCCAGCAAGACGATAGAGTACACTAATTTCGACTTGAATGATTTTTCTTTGCAAACAAATTCGATCTGCAATTATTGGACACTTGGTACGATCCGAGATCAACTATATAATTAGTGGTCATCTTTGGTCAATGATAAACTTCAATAATTAATGTATTTCATTAAAACAATCGAGAAAAAAGATATATTTAAAAAAAGACTAGTAAAATATATGGGAATGAAAGAAATCTTCACCGGAAGTGCTTAGTGATTTGTATGAGAATAGATGAGTAGTGGCAAAAAATGATAAACAAGCTTAATTGGAAATTTTAACAAATACAAGATTTAATTATATAAAATAAATTTTAAAAATAAACCGAGAGAAATTTCATTTCTTTTAATATTATGCATAATGGTCTAACAAATTTGAGATCAATATAAAACTTATTATTAACGCATTAAATTATAAGGTGAAATTGCATTAATTAGCATTTTATTCGGTGCAACGGCATTCTATGCACATATCAATTAATGAGCAACAAACAATCATTTCATTACATTGCATCATTGCAAATCGTACTATTTTGCACTACAAATACCGACGTATGTAAAAAATATAAATAAACAAAAAAATTCGCTAAATTTTTGCTCATAAAACATGCAAAGTTTGCAATATTTGTGCAAATGCAAAAAAATGCTTAAAAATTCTTGCAATGTGTCTCGCCCATAGCATTCGAGTACGATTAAAGAAAAAATACTACTTACTATTTCTCGCCGTTACTTCTTACTATTACCTATTTGAATGCTTCATGTCTTTTTTTATGGCTTCATAAGAAAACTATCAAAATTTATGCAACATTACCCAGAATAAAATCATAACCGGCATTTCTAACCGATGAAATAATATCCATAGATAGCAATGAAGACATGATGCGTTCATAGACAACGCCTGTCGACTGAACGCCTCCAACATTCACACTAGAAGTGACCCAGTTGCCAAAGAACACTGTGTATATATATGGTTAATGCCTAGGGCAAATGCAATAATTTGTTTATCACTATATGTAGAGCATTTGTCAATGATGTAGAATGCCCTACGGCTTTGCCCCCATCTGTGGAGAGTGTTTTCACTGATCATTAGACTATGCGAAAAAAATTTTGATCGGTAGTCGCACTTAGCACTGATAAACATTGATCAATCATATCATCGTGTCTGTTTAGAGCCTATATTTAAAATGATCATTAAACGATCACAACTAAAAAAAATTTGAAGGTACTCTCGAACCGAATAAAGCGATTTGAAAAAAAATATATATAGAAGAACGATTTCATTTAAACATCAAATCAACATCAATATGACATACAACTTTATATTAGTACAAAAAAACATAACAACTATAACAATTACAATGAATATAACACTAACAATAATTAAAAGCATGGAATTACAAAAGCAATTAATTATGGAAAATCTCATCTGAAAAGAAAAAACAAACGAAAATATATCATTTTTACCAATATAGGCCATCCAATGAAAATATTATTGACTGCAATTACAATTGGCCACTTTATTTAAGATATATTTTTATGGGCTTAACGCTCAACTCTGCAATCCTTTAGATATCACAACAATACTTTTATTTCTTCAAAAATCAACCTATCCCTAGTAATTTCCCCAATAATTTGCATTATGATTAGTAAATAGAAAATGAGAGGATTGAGAACGTGTACATTTGCATTATAATTAGTAAATAGAAAATGAGAGGATTGAGAACGTGTACATTTGCATTATAATTAGTAAATAGAAAATGAGAGGATTGAGAACACTTATCACTTCCTGCCTTATCGATTTATATTCTTATCAATGTTTACCTTGTTCTAAGTTTACTTGGCCATTCTATCTACACAAAGTTTATATATTTATAAATCTACTAAATTATAGTACAATAAATCCTAGAGAAATCATAGTAATGCACTTGATATGGGTGAAAAAAATTAGAACACACCGACCGAGAAGAAATTATATCCATGAGAGCTTCAAACACATGAGCAATAGACCTGCCTCTTACCTGATTTGTTTTCTAGACGAATAAATAGCCATTATATTGCAGAAATCAACTAGTTAGAATAACCTATTCATTTTTGAAATAAGAGGGCGGAAGAAACAGAGCGCCAAATTATCAAAACTTTTCCATTAGCAAATGTGATGAAATCATAAAGAATGAAAAATAAATGAGAAAATAATAAAGGATCACCAACAATTTTAATAAAATTTCATTTCTGCTGAAAAATTCTCCAGCAATATCACTTATTAATTCTATAAATGAGTAAAAATCTAATATAGAGCCATAAAAATGAAATATTCACTAAAGAACGAATAGCAACTTTTATTTGTAAAAAAAAACGGGAGTGAAATCATAGCTACATGAAGTGACGTACTAGACTACATGCAGAATGCGTCGTACATGTCTATTACTTTCTCTACCATTGCACGGTTAACGTTTGATCCATTACTTTCTCTACCGTTGCACGGTCAACGTCAACGTTTGATCTATTACTTTCTCTACCATTGCACGGTCAACGTTTGATCTATCACTTTCTCTACCATTGCACGGTCAACGTTTGACCTATCACTTTCTCTACTATTGCTCAACGTTTGATCTATTACTTTCTCTACCACTGCATGATGACCGTTTGATCTATTACTTTCTCTACCATTGCACAGTCAACATTTGATCCTTTACTTTCTTTACCATTGCATGGCCAACGTTTCACTAGGTTTCAATTTTCTTCCACTAATAAATATTAGGCGTTATTTTTTCTTCCTTGTTGAAGTAAAATAAAAATCGGCCAGTGAAAAAAATTTCTTATAGATATTCAAAAAAAATTTTTTTAATAAATGATTCAAGATTATAAAGTAAAAATTGATGCAAACGTTGGTTGATCGATGTTGTATCGGTCTTTACTCTATTAGCGATAGAATATCGATCACCATATATATATTTGATTACCTTCGAACGATTCGGCACAGATAAGAAATAGTAGTAGATGA
This sequence comes from Baylisascaris procyonis, assembly GCA_037389465.1. Lineage (NCBI taxonomy): Eukaryota > Metazoa > Nematoda > Chromadorea > Rhabditida > Ascarididae > Baylisascaris > Baylisascaris procyonis. The sequence goes on from JAZARR010000110.1 coordinate 2,928,188, forward strand.
GAACATCTTTTGCGAGTGTTCACGACGTATCGTATGGTGAAACTTTCACAGTTGAAAATAATATATGGAAATCAATCGTAGCGATGCAATTTAATTTGCATATCATAAAGTCGTACTATTAAAACATGACGCTTATATTTCGATAAGAGCCGATAATATTATTCGGCACTTTTATTTATCGAATGCGCTTAATGTGAATATTTTCGCATAAAATTTTGTTTTGTCACTTGCATATGTGTACATATCATTCACCTGCATCAATCCCAAATTCCTCCCTCCCTCTTCCCGTTCCCTTTACTATCACTACTCACCTAATCACGTCATAGGAATCCAGTCTATCGAATGTTTTCAGGAAATTATATGAGTATAAAAACACCCGTATTTTAAGTACCTACAAATCCTCATAGTCGCTGTATTTATAGGGAATTCCTACACAAAACTTTTTTTTTTGAATAAAAAAAAAACTAAACAACGAATTTTCAGCTTATCCTCTACCTCAAACAGGCATCTTAAACAAGATCAGCTAAGCATAGAAACTTGAAAAAAAACCCCCTAGGAGATTAAGCTTAACAAAAAATTGTTAACAAACATTTTTAAAGTATTCAATAACTGTTTAAAAAAAAAGGAAATTCCATTATTCACATAATATAGTATTTCCTATCAGTGTTCTATAGATCTACATAATATACAAAAAAAAACAAAAAAAAAACAACAAATTTACATTAAACTTGAAAATCGTATATCCTTGCAGCAGACAACTCAATAATGCAATCTACGATAAAATTAACCTTATTCATTTGACCCTTAGGGCTTAACTTTACAGCATATTAAACTATCCCTTGAGTGCATCAAATAACCCACTAAAACATTGCAGCTCTACCATCTCGTATCGTGTTTTAATAATCGTTGCTTCTTCCCCACGTATATGGTACCCGCATTACCCATATATGGTATTACCAATCACTAAATAAACCCTATATGAGATCCTTCAAACAATCATCATAAAGTTCGGAACTAATAAGTAAGAAGATAAAGAACCGATAAAGTAAGCCGGGCAGAAAAAACAATCACTGAGAATAAGCTACCTAGGAGAATGATTTCCGCGTAAGTTGAATCACTTTACGAGGTACTTCAGTTTCACTCGTCCAACGATCGGTCGAATCGAATTTACCACGTGATTTGACGAAATCCAAAAATGTTGGCACACTACCACCAACACCAAAATAATACAATTTTGCAGCCAGAAGTCTAAAAAAAAATAATTTTATTGACTGAAAATACTTTAATTGTATATGATCGGAAAATTGAATTGTCGAAAAAAACGCCACATAGGGTAACCATTCAAATTTAAATTAGACCTTTAAAAAAAAACAAAGGTGCTTCAAAGATGAACAAAAATATCGAGTGTCCGGTACCTAAATAAACTTGAAAATCTACAAAGATTTAATGCCATTTCGTCGAAGTAAAACTATAAACGATTCCTATATATGATATAGCGACATCCATCTGTTAATCAATAATACAGCATTCCTATGAGAGAGAGAAAAAATCTAAAGCATATTTTTTAAATGATAACAGTAAATTAGTATGGGACAGATAGAACCAATCTATGTTATAACGCCAAACCATATTATTCGATCTACACCACCCACCTTCTCCCTTTTTCCCAAATAAAACTGATATTAACCGAAGCGTTGCATAAATCGACCACTTATGAAAGCTTTGAGTGGAACAGAAAAAACTCTTAGGAAACAGATCTATCTAACTGTAAAAACGTCGACTGCAACCATCGACTATAACACCAGAAATTTGCATTTTGCACCTTGTGTTATATAAATAAAGACGGCGAACAATAACGAACTACGAAGACAACTTACACAAGACCATCCGGTGCCAATGCCGTATCAATAAGATCATGTAGTCGTTCATACATACATTCATTGTATATCGTTTCCGCTGAGAGGATTATATCAAACCTAAATATAAACTTCAATGACATAGATAAGCATACTAGAAATATCAATTAATATTTATTGAAGAAAAATGAATAAAAAATACTCTTCGTTTATTCGATTTTTGAACCTATGACTTCAAATTTTCTGCACAATACTTTAACCAACTGAACTATTAGAGAAACCTCTACACTGTTTTATACGTAGTTGAAATTGCGTTATCTTGTTTTCGAGTTTATATAATCAAGTTTAGAACAGCACAACAAGTTTGGCAAACATAAATACGATAAATAAAAGAAAAGGAAACAACATAAGCTCAAACTTTCATAAGGAGACTAATCGAACGGTAAAAAGTTATTTTTTAAATTTAACAACTAACAAGCAGAGTAAACAATAGGATAGTAAGGTTTTGACCACCCATAGTTTCTGAGCAACATTAGCAATATTAAGTAAAATAGCAATACTTTGCATCCATAATAAAGTTAATTTTTAATTACTTCATCTGCTCTTAAAGTTTCATTTCAAAGACGATACTCTTCGAGGTCGTTACATCTAGCACTCTTGATTATCTCACTTATCCACGTTTGCGTTGCAATATCCTAGCATCGATAGTGCCAACTCACCTTCCGCCTTCCACTTTGACCTTTCTCTGTTCTTGGCTGACCTTTGGTCATCTGCCTTCTGCCTTGACCTTTATAATAACCTCGCTAGCGCATTGCAAATTGTAAAATATATAAGGAAATCGCTCAATTAAATTATACATTGGATACCTTTCTGGAGCAATCCATAGCGTATAATGAGGCGTGATATTAAAGTTAACTAAGGGTCACTGTGCCCATTAATCCAGAACCATACCACGTACATCAAATTATGCCACCGAAGATCATTCCACTAAAATGTCACGTTCCCGTACTATTGCAGTAGAACTGAAATAACCGACTATTTTATTTCCTCTTATTAATTGCTACTATAGACAAATAAAAGACCTTGTAAACCACCCTTCCCTTCTCCCCCTCTCCTTCCCCTCCCCCCCCCCTTCCCCCCACCACATCTATAGTCATAGTTATGGGTTGCAAATTGCTTTTCATTAAAACAACGCGAAAAAGAAACTAACTTCCATTTCTGTTTTTCGAGATACTCTTTAAACTCCATCCATTCACCAACATAAAATTGACACTTATCTATTTTCACTTTATTTGGCGCAAAATTATCCTTTGCAAAGCATTCGATTACCGCTTTATTCTAAATAATTCATAAATTTCTTTATTACTGAAAAAAAATAATAAAATCATATCTTCATTAAACTATCAAACGATTTAATATCGCTGTATTATATTTATATCTCATTAGAGACCGATAAATTTAATAAATAACTAAAATAAGAATTATAAAAATAAATGAAAAAATGTGGAATCTTTGACATTCAAAACGATGGAATCTTCCAGAAAAAAAGTGGAATTTTCAAGTGCAGGAAATATCGAATGCCTCTTTTGGATACAAATTTACTCCTAAAATCAATAATGCACCATCGATTTCTTTACACTCCCCTCGTCCTTATTATGCATATTACTTCCGAAAAAAACTCACAAAAATACTGACCTTTAAAAAAATTTTTAAGTTCTTTCTAAAATTCGAATTAATTTTTTTAAAATTTTAATTAAGCACTTACATCATTAAGATTTCAATATAGTGAAAATTATTAAGCCAACTAATGGCCAAATTTAATCGAATGCATTTAGCAAAAAATTGAAAATTTAGAAACTCAAATGGAGTTTTATTAATAAAAATAATAATGAATCGTAAAATTTTCTCAACAAAGGAATTTTCAAGCAAGTTGAATAAAAATAAGAAAATCTTCCCATAATCAGGCTCAAAATGATCTCTTATCATTTCTTTTGCAGATATAAACCTATATAAAAAATTAATTTTAGGCAATACGCTAGCAATATTAATACAACAAAAATGCTTCATATAGTTTCATACGCTTTATGCTATAGTTTAGTTAAGTAACAAAGATTTCATCTTCACAGCTTTTTTATACAAATTTCCATCTTTCCATTCATCTCTCAGCAAAAGAAAAAGAAAAAATAAATAAATAAATATGGTGCGACAAAGAATCTACAGGAGAAAAAACAACAGTACATTCCATGAAAAAATAATATAATTTTTTCTTATTTAATTACTTATTAATCAATTTATAACAAAATCCGATGAGATAATAAAATAGCACTAACAAAATCCTGTACAACCGCGCTTTTAGCTCCTTTTTGAAGTGCAAGTACGGTTGGAAGTGCCGCACCACAACCGATCTAAAAAAAAAAAATTTGAAGCAATAAGCATAAAAGACAGATTACTCACCAAAATTGATTCCCGAAATAAAAGAGCCTACCGCATTGCTGACAATCAGCTGTCATGATGCAAAAAAAAAAAAAAAAACACTGGCAACATGAATATCGATAATAAACACTCCAAAATTAAGACAAGAAAAACATAAAAAGACAAAATACAGGTATCTGCAAATTAAAAAAAAAAAAAAAACTTTAAAGAAACAAGCACTACCTCCACAGTTAAACACTTCGCTATTACAGATCATATAGGAAGGGGACCAATATTTATTAAGCGGTATAATCCTCGTATCTTAAAATATCAACTACAATTTCGATGATGATGGAAAAAATTTTCGTCGATCTCATATTCTTTCAAATATTTACGTATTTTTTCATTGAATTTTATTTTTAAATTTTACTTTTATTATTTTCAATGAATCGTTTTTAGAAATATCGACTAAAAAAGAATTACCTCAAGAACTGATTTGTCGATGAATACAACTTCATCGGGACTTGAATCAACAAAATTACACAAGTCAATTGAACCTTCCCATATCTTTAAACCACCTAAAAACCAACATCATCGTCAATAATAAAACAAAAAAAAACATGAGAATATCGGCTAAAAGATACAATAGCTGCTTTTCATAATCGACGATCTAAAGCATCTAAGCTTTGAGTAGCAAATATTTATATTTATATTTATACTTATATTTATATTTATATTTAAAAAATTTTCTTGTAATTTGTTCACGCATGAATAATAATTATACAGATTTCTTCTGATGGTAAAAGATATGTTTGTAGCATATATTTGGCGCACCATCATGGATCACCATCATAAAATCAATGGAATTATTTTTTTCATTAGCTAACCTTCATAAATTCCAGCTGTTAAATCCGACTGTGCAATATCTTTCAGTTCAACATCACCATCGAAGCCTCGTTCATGAAGATTCTTTGCAATAGTTGCGGAGTTAATAAAGAACAGCTCCCGATCTGAACTTAACGTGATCCGCTCTAGATGAGACGCTGATACGTCTGCTGAGCTCATTTTCTCGTTGATCCTTTCTGCAAAAACCGATCAAGTATTCGGCCTCATATATGCGATAAAACCTAGATACGATTCAACGATTGATATTTACCGATACACTCAGTAAATTTACATATCTTGTTTACCTACCACAGTGTTACTCCATACTGATATCGATTGGTATAATGATATTGATTTTTTTGCATTACCGATCGATAATGCAAAAAATCAATATCAGTATACCAACTCGTTCCTGAAATCGATCCTGAAGCGTAACGGATCCGGAAACCGTTCCGGAAAAAACACAACGCGAAAACTGAATTCGCTAATAGTATTACAAAAGAGCACTATTAAAACGAATAGGCCCGTCATTGCTAATGTCTCAAGTCAACATTGCCAGTATCCTAGGAATGCACACATAGAATATTCACAAAATTTCAACAGTTATTCACATTTTCTATGTTCGCTATCGACCTACCATTCAATTGATTACTTTTATTTCACATTACAAATTAAATATTTATTTTAAAATAAATAAATAAAACATTTTATGAAATGAAAATAAAATAATATATAGTTCGGTTCGATATCACAAAGATTTACTTAACTATTTTATAAGTGAGGCAATATTTCAGAATAGAAAATTTTATTTACTTTTCCATTATCGAATAAATAATAACACCATTAATGAAATAAATAAAGCACATATATTAGATTAGAATGAAATTAATAAATATATATTCAATAAAAAATTGGATTACGTAATATCATTTTTCTTTTCATTTTTTTTTTTTGAAAATAAATAAATATTATGTCAACGAGCAAACAGCGAGGAGAAATTATACACTGCTTCTTCGATCAATTCAACTGTATGAATTGCAAGAGCAAATAATACTCGACACAATTCATATCAATTACAAATAGGAAGAGAGATCAACCCTATTTTTTTTATAATTTCGGTTTTTGAGGTATTCAGTCCTCTGAATCCTTTAAAAATACATCAAGTCCTTATTTCTTGCTTAGCGTGCTCCTTGATTTCCTTCGTTACTATCCTTTCAAGGTCTCTCCTTCACCACCTTCTCGTAATTACCTTCTCTCATTTCTCCTTCACCACCTCCTCTAACTAGCATCTTCCACCTTCCTTGGGTCTCTCCTTTACCACGTCCTTCTAACCACCATCCTTGTCCCCTCCTTCAGCATCTCCTCTGATTCGCAATCGTCTTCTCTAAGCTTCTATTCTGTTTCATCACTCAACCGATCTCCCCCAACTACCTCCTCCAAGACTCTCCTTCATCCGCCTCTCCCCTCCTCTAACTCCCTTCCTAAGCACCTCCTCTAAATCCCTTCGCAAACCTGACTTCTCCGGTGTTCTCCGCTGAGAATTTCGTTCATCATCTGCACTGAACCCATCCCCACAACTCCTTTCACTCCTTACCTCATCACTTCATCCAATTATGCAAAAAAGTCCAGATACTATCCTTTGCTGTAACACCTGACAATTACCATATGCAAATGGAATAACATCCCACTGATATCTTTCAACAATCGTTAGACATCAATTATATGAGGAACATAAATCACATCACTTTAAACAACGTTAATTTATTTGGTCGTTGATACAGCACAAAACATCCTTCCGAATCAATAACATTTAATGAAGACGTGAGTTAGCCGTTTGCTTGAGGCAACTAACGAATGGATTCGTCGGTATCGCGACTACCGCATGCGTAGGTCCTTCTGAAGTTGTTTCGGTAATGATTCGAGAAATATAAATTTAAACTTATCAAGCAATGACTCAATCGCCTAGCAACCCTTATTCGTCGACCAGATCGGTGGAACAACTTCTAGGTCTCAACAGTCGGCTCAACAACAAAGCTTGTATTTCCTATTTTTTCATCACATTTATAAACCATAAGTACATTTCAATTTAATAAATTTCGTGGAAAATTCGAACTAATTAATTGATTTAATTTTTTTTATTAATTCGTCAAATTTCGCAAAACACAGGCATCTTACCTTAGGCAGAAAAGACTGGAGCACACAAAGTGAAAAATTTTTCTAACACTGATAATTGCTTCTCAATTCCACCTTAAAAAGCGTAGAAAGTACTAAGGTGAATATCGCTTTAATTAGTATTTTTTTCTTCAAATAATAATTTTTATTCGTTTTTTTTTGTCAGATAAGGCAATGCTAAATAAATCTCTAAATTAAAAACCCTTCCCAACAAATTAAATCTAAAAGTTCTTTTGCTAACTCAGTATATCAATTTTAAATATAAATTAAGAAAACACAGCGCCTATACCACCACCACAGCAATAAACGGATTCCCTTGAATTAAAACGAAAACCCAAAAATCAACCAGCTTATATTAAGCGTTAAGATTTCAAAGTGTTTATTAGCAATATCATGCATATTCTTTCAAGCAGAAACCTTCACCGATTTACCCAGTAGCGAGGTTAATATTACCCATTTAAATGATCCCATGAAGTCATAACATTACCACACCGAATATGTAAATTTTCCCATCTAGTAATATCCATCCATCGAAATTCAATTCGTATCAATACTAAATTTGTAGTAGAACATAAACCGTGCAAACATATACATTTTACTGATGTCATTCATGAGTAAAATCGACGTAATTTCCGGTCACCGCATTTTCATTTGTATACTCAGGTATCATGTACGATAAATATAACCGGGTAAATATAACCACATATGGTAAATCAAAACATCATAACCCGAATACTGTATAAATACGACGTAAACCTCTCTTACAGGTCAGGTAGAACTTCGGGAAAAAATACGACTATAAAAATAACCTCGTTTCATCGTAGTTCTCTATTTTTTTGGTTTCCATGTGGCAATTTACCACCTCATCGACTTCAACAAAAATAGACCACCCACTTTAAAGCACATTCCCTCATATCACTGATAAATCCTCGTTACCCATGAATTCCCGACAGGAAGTAAGCAATCATAAAAGATTAGTGAAGCGATAAATAAGATGGGAAAAATATGAATCCAACATTCCCATAGGAAATTCAAACAAACGAACATAACTTTTACTTCACACTATATAAATATCACTTTATCACAGTTATAATAATAAATAAAATTATATACATTTGATAAACTATAAATGCAATTCCCATAAAAAAATCATAATATAGTATAGATAAATATTTTTAAAAAAAAAGTTCAAAAAGAAATAACCACGAAATGCATGCAAACCAATCGAGGTCATAGAAATGTTCATTACGAATATCGTACGAGAAATGTTAATTATAGCCATAAAGCTCCGGAAAAATGCTCCAACCTATAAACAAACACTCCGGAAGAGTGCTGACCTTTCCATTTTGGAAATTTCTACCTAACTTTATCAGCATCACCTATCTAAAGTCATCTCACTGAAAATTACCATATCCCCGTACGGTAACCGTATATGAACAGCAGAAAGAAAAGAACGAAAATATACCACCAGGAAGACTCGACGAGATATAAAGATGAAAGAATTAAAGAAGGCCGATATCACAGAAGTGATCTTCAAATATCGATTGAATACTGACGCTCATTGCCTAAAGCCATAATCATATTCGTCGAAAAAATCCGCATTTTACCCAACCTGCCCAAGCCCTCGGGTAATGTTCCCCAAACATCAATATATATTTACCCTCAATAATAAATAGACAAATAAACTAAATAAAATAAAACTCTGTGCTCCTAACAATTCACCGAAATAAAAAAATGGGGGAATTTGAAGCGAAATAATGAGAAGGTATTCGTTGAGGCTAATGCTAAAACTTGAACTTTTTAGATTTTCGTCGAAACTTCAGAAAAAATAACTTCCGTAAAGAATCAACCTTATTAATAATTCCTGTTGTAAAATATTTAAAAAAAAAAGTAGCAATTCATAAAAATATTTACAAAAAAAACGCAAATTTCAATAACACTTTAGAAAATTTCACAAAAAAAAGCTAAGAAAAAAGAAAAACAAATTTTAGCAGTGCCATTCGTTAGCAATCAATTAGCCAAAGTGAAGAATAGAAATAAAAAAAAAAAAACGAAGCATTCACTATGCATCTTCATATCCACATGCAATATTATAAAGTTTATTCCCTCGCACTGTCAAATCATCACAATTTTTAGCATTAAAAATCAGATTATTTAAAATAACTGCAATCATCTCATCGAGATTGAAAGCCAAGAAAATTAATTTACTAGTAAAAATTCGTAACGCCCAACAAATTCAATCTAACTGAAAGCAAATAATCTTCGCTTGGCTGGTGGTCTGATCGCTAATCGATAATTTTTATCGTTATCGCAATAAAATGAAAAATAGTATTGATGAGGAGAAAATAGAGCCCATATTAATATAAAAGAACGGAAATGCGCTAGAATAGAGCGAAATAAAGAAAAAGAAAGATAGGTGCCTATAAATTATGCCCGATTGGTAGTACCCATACCAACATCATATAAGTCCTTAAATTTTTGTGGACGTTTAGCCAAGCTGAAACCAGGCTCAAATCTATTTCGATAGTTGCACTAGTTGGCCATATTTCGATAGTTGTGTTGCACTAGTCCCCTCGTTTCATACCGCTTTGCTTTTTTCACAGGAAGGAAATCAAATAAATCAAAAATTTTCTTTTCTCTCAAAGTTTTTTAGCAGAATTAGCATTCATATGCTACTTGCAGAGTCTTCATCAAAAATAAGGACCTTTAATTCTCTCATACGGTCTCTATCTGAATCTAAAACATCGAATGAAGCCAGCCAAGCTAACTATGATGCCTTTCCTCTTCCAAAAGACCGATCAATCTCAACTCTTCCCTCTTCTCATCCCCCGAAACAAAATAATCTTCCTCAGGAAGTACAACGGAAGACACAAGAGGTGGCCAAAGAAAATGAGGAAACAAGCAAAGCGCAAAGAAGCGCTAACGGCCAGAAGCAAGCGCCGAGCCAACGAGTCCCTGAACGGTGCTCACTGTACCTCCATACCAACTGTGATTACGCTCCTCTTCTTTTGCCACCACCGCTTCCATTTGCTCTCTACTGAACTTAGCAACTGTCGCGATAACACGTGCTAATGTCTGCAAAATAATATCTGCATAAATCCACACAAATGAATTAAATAAATAATAAAGTTATCGATATAATAAAGGTAGGGGACAGGACTGTCAATTAGAAGGACTTCCTATCTTCTGGAAAAGAAAGGAAACCTTCTAAATTTTTATGAATTTTTTTTTCACAACAAAAATCTCATTAAAAAATTTCACTTTATCGCAACAATAAAATCCTCTTCGATTTCTTCCAGAATTTCACCTTCGTATACAGCACTACCTTGAACTATATCGAACCCATCGTCCTAAAGACCTCCTCTACTCAGCCACAACTTCAGAATATGCTGCTTATTCTATCTAAAAATACTTTTCAATACGATCAAATCTCCGAAAAAAAGGAAGAAAGACCTCAACTTCCACAAGTTTTTACTTACTTTATTATTACAACTTTACAACTAAATTAACCGCTCTAACTTATACTTCCTTCGAATAGCCACGAGGAAGGGGGAAAAGAGGAGGGGGAGAGGGTTACATTATTGATGTTTATTTCTAACAAAATCCTAAAATTCAACTTTCCAAATAAACAATTTCCATCAGATTTTGATTCCTCTTGACATATATTAAGCTTCATTCAAACATCGGTACCACGATGATCACTTCTACGAAACAGAATCAGAGCCGAACCTGAATACTATACTTCGTAAACGAAGTGATTCGACCGTCGAATCTCATATATCACCATATTTTTGGACATTTAAAATCTATCACAACAACGAAATATATTTTGTGCATTCATTCAACTGCCTCCACCTAATTTATCAGCCATAAATCTGCCTATATCATCAGCTTATCAACCATTTCATTAAAACACTTACAACGCTCTCTTTGCCAAGAGTTTCTCTTTCGCTCATATATCGATAGAGCACATTACGAAGATACTGAAAATAATAATTAAGTCATCAGCACAATACCAAAAACATGAAATTCATAAACTCTACGGCGCATATGTCCACCCATTCCCTACGCTGTGGTACGACCGCGGCAGGCATGGATCGCTATGTGCCGCATCCTAAGGTATAGCAAAGGAGAGAGAGATAGGGAGAGAGGAGAAAAAAATGAGGTCTAGCAAAGGTCTACATATTTAACAAAAGTGTCTCACGTATATCTCCATCCATCCCGTATCCGCATAGATTAATTTGTATGCGAATAATGGTCGACTCGAAATCAAATTTGTCTCTAATGCTCGTGAAAAGTTGTCATAAAAATTTCAATTAAAAAAATGCAAGTAAATTTTCAAGTTTTTTGTTCATAAGCTAAAGAAATTAAATTTACTAAACAAATTTCGAAACGGTATTTTGTATTCTCCAAAAAAACCCCCACGATTTGAGGTATCTAATAAAAAATCTTTTATATAAACGAAAATAGGATAATGATAACAGCATAACACATTTATCAAATAGGTGATAGGGAAATTGATATCACCAATTTTATCATTTCTCTAGTTTTATTAAAAAATTTCAAAAGAACATCAAATCAACTCTAACTTACTTCAGCTTCGGTTGGTTCAACAAAATTTGGGCTGAGATCGCATGAGTTTTGCCTGTTCACATTTTGCGACGTATAATTCTGCAAATTCATGAATAAATAATTGCGTTTATATGCTAAGAAAAAGATCCATTAGCTCTCATTTTACCACCCCCCCCCCCCCTCTCCTCTCAATACCACTCTTTAACATTCATAAATTTCCGTTCATCTCCTCATAAACCTATTCGGTTCAAAAACTGCTCTGATAGCTGCAAGAATAGAAAACAACTAAACAATCCCAATGCAATATTACCAAAAAAAAAAAAAAAAATCGAATCCGAATAAACGAATAACATATAACAACTATCTAAAAGTTGTATTAAAGAACAACGTACTGACTTAATTACAAACAAATACTGCTTGCAAGAGGTAAAATGACGCCTAATCCCATCATGCAGATAACTGCTCAACACCTCAAATAAAGTTCTTAAAGCCTTTCAATTCGAGATATTCGATCGGAAGCATAGGTGTTAAGGAATCAATGATGACGATTTGTATTAGGTGAACAGCATCAATCCTATAATATAAAGAAAGGTAATTAAATTATAAGTACCTGTGCATTATTGACATCAACACTGACTGTGCCATTGACGAGATTGTTGGCCTGCAAGCCACTGTTCCGAATCGTTTGTGATGTTTCCTTCTTTACCGCAGCCAACTCAAGCCTTGAAAAAGGCACCATTACAGGTCAGTATAATCCACATTTATTCGGATGATATGTACTTTCATCCCAATTCAAATTACGTTCCTTCCCCTCCCCTCCCCCCCCCACCCCCATCACACCCGACGCCTTACTTTCTGTTTCTCACTCTATTCCTGACAAAACAATATTCCAAAACAAAGAAGTGGCATCCTTTGCACAATTCCATTTCAATCAGTAGTATTTTACATTTAAACTAAAATATTAAGCAATGAAAACATCTCACATTACCATTCCAACAACATTTCACTGTTTCCTCAAGCAATCACAACAATACAAATGACGCATTATCAATTGACAAAAACTTGCGATTACCGACCTATGCGCCTCTTTCATGTCAGCTATCTCCTTCTTATATTGCAGAACACGCTCTCGTAACGTATGCAACTCTTCAACATCCTGTAACATCGTCGAATAAACCACCTTTTTACACATATATCGCCGTTCAATATTAATTAAATCGTATAATTTAATAAAATAAAATAATTTAAACGCATTATTCAACCGATAGATGTAAGACCTCAATATCCAATAAGAAAATAACACATTTTCATTAAAACTAACAAATTAAAAACCATGAGAACAATCTCTGCCATACTGTCACCCCTATCTAATAAATCGAAGTTCAATTATCACACCTCTAAATAAGATCCGAATATGGTCACAATGGGTCAACTTTAAACCGAAAACGGTAAGATTTCAGGTCCGATGAGGTTAATCAAAATTATATCACTTAAACTTATCAGTCACCTAAGTACCTATTCGAAAAAAAGGAGTAATCTGGCACACCATCGGTTCTATTTCATCGTCAATGCTCCATCCGCCTCTTTTCTCTGGTTCCATATCAACTGTCGATGATTGCTGTTGAATCGTTTCGTCTTCCGTTACAGTACGCATATTCTGTGACATCAGATTCTTAAAATTAAACGCAATAGGAAATGAAAATTTACCGGAAATGAAAGAAATATTAAAGATAACGAGCCATCCCACTCAAAAATACCTTTAAGTTTCCTCTTTCAAGTCGCAACATATCAAAACCTACAAAACGACTCAAATTATATTAGTAGTACCTCATAAAGCAAAGAAGATAAGCAATAAGCATTTTTATAAGCAACCTTTTTGATGTTCGTCTACCTTCCTAGATTATTTTTGCTCATCTGCATGCCTAGTTGGATGAAATTAATATAACACCAACCGAGAGTACTTCCGATGACGGTATACCTTTAGCAATATGCAGCTGGTTACCGCAAACAATTGGGGTTGGTCGAAGGCGATGAGTTAGCTTCTTGCCAGAAATATAAGGAATGTGGCAAAATGCGTCTAATCATTTTTCATTTTCAAGTAATACCCCCCCCCCCCCTCCCCCTCCCCTAACTCATTCTCAGCAGCCATCTTCATAAAAGCAATGCCTAGGCTTCTATTTTTTTGGTCAGAAACGAATAAAAATCGTTGAAATTAGCTGAACCTCAATTTTGGCATTTGCTTCGGCTAGCTGTTCGGACCGTTCGTTAAGATCATGATAGAGCTGTTTGATTTCCTTTTGTAGATCACGTAACATCCGCTGTCGATCAGCGTCTGCTTTCGCTACAACATAAATACACTGCAAATCGACGTCAATCAAATCAACATATAAGGCGTAAGCATGATTCGAATCTATGGCGCCCAAATAATCGATCTGATGTTCCAATAATCACCATACATCATATCAGTGACCTGAGGTTGTTAGTTGGGGTCTCATATGCACAAAAAGACATACACTAGCTGCGTTAATCATGTAAAAAAAAAAAAAAAAAAAAAACTAAGCTAAAAGAAATGCGTTTAAAATCCAAGAAAAAAAATTTTTTTTGCAAGGCAATAGAATTCCAAAATTATGCAAACAGTTACCGATTGCTTTTTTCAGTTGTTCGCCAGCATCCTTTTCAATCTCGACAATTTTCATCTCCAATTCTTTCACTTTATTATCACAGTTGGCATTCTCCTCTAGAAGCTTTCGATTCTTCATTTCTATGTCCTCATTCTGCACATTTCTTGCTGAAAAAAGTTTCATTGAAATTTAACAAGTCATGAGGGCGGAAAAGGAACAGAGAGAGGAGGGAGGAATAGGAATGAAAGAAAGGGAAATTCTTTTAGAAGTTTATAATTTCTGGGAATTTCATCGGGAAAAGACGAACCATATTACCCATCACTACAAAGTGAAACCCCTTTGAAGCTTATATCTGCTGCATTCCAATACTAAAACACTAGAATTAATTCCCGCATATACATGAGCAAATTCTCTTCTGATTTATCGCAACGACAACAATTATCTATACTACGAGAACATTTCCATGTAACAATGACGGATATGATAAGTAAAACCTCAGAAATCCACCTCACACCTTCCACGAAATGTCCCAAAACCCACTGAATCCATCATCTTCAATATCCTCATCGCAAATTTTCTACTTCATTATAGCAATCCCACCAAAAATTACCATTTAGCTGCTCAATTTCAGCTTTGAGTTCTTCCACAAATTTTCTTAAGGCCGTATTTTCGTTGCTATCGTTTTCTCGACTCCTTTGTGCTTCGGTTATCGCATTTCGTAGACCATTCAATTCTGCTTCCAATTTTCCGACCTCCTAAATGATAATATTATGATCACTTGTAGTAAAATTTGGGAACATTGCCACAAACACACTAATTAAATAATCGCAATATAAAGGCTCTTCTATTTCATGAAAAAAAAAAACTTATAAAGTTATAAACGAAAAAAATTTAAAAAACTTTAGAAAAAATTCAAATACAAAAAAATCTCACTAACCGTTGCATTATTATCCCTTTCGGCTGCAATCGCTTCAATATTTGAACGAAGATCATTGATAATTTTCTCATTCTCTCCCTCATCGATGAGTTTTTGCTGTAATTCCGCAACAGTCAACTTGAATTCATCGATCTGCAGATCGCGATCCGCTATTTGACTACGCATATCGTTCAACTGAAACATTCATCAATATCTCTCAATATAATCGAAAAACGCAATAATAAATAATTTTAAGTTAAAATAATTAAGAACTAATTAAGCAAAAAATTACAAAAATTACGCAATAGATACGTGTAATAATAAAAAATAAAACAAGAGAACCGAGTAAACGAATAAGGACAAAACATGTTCAGATAAATGCACAATTAAACTAAACTAATGAGCGAGCTCAATGATCACTGAAATAATCTAACGGATAGGAATTATTACATGAAATGGAAAGGATATGAATAAACTTTAAACGCCAAATCTTAGTGTACCGCCATTTTCATTCAATGAAAAAAAAACAATTAAAAACCTGAAGAAGAAGTTCAGCCTTTGCAGCTTGAATATCCGCATCGCACTGCTTTCTAATTTTTGCCACTTTTGTCTCTGCTTTCCTCTTTATTTCGCTTATTAAGCGCTCTGTTTCCTGCAAAGTTTATATCTTTTAAAATATTTATTACCAAAGTAATTATCTCTATAAAATAATAAATCGTATCATATAACTTCATATAAACATATTTTACAATGTCTCCTCCCTCTTCCCCCCCCCTCCCACCTCTAAAGAAACCATTAAATCTAAAGGCGCAAATACTTTGATCCAAGTCACATGATATTAAACCCTCATTCAAAATAAGTTTAAAATAAGTTCAAAATGATCTGTATTTCAATTATTTACCTGGTTTGGTGATAATGAGATCAGCAACTTTGCTCAGCAAGGTAGCGGCAAGATACTGGTGCTGTTCCTAAATGCCTTATATCTACCATCTATCGATGCCCATAATATCAATCAGCAATAACGAATGCAATCCACCATAACCAACCTCCTTAGCTTTAGCAGATGCATTCACACAATCTTCTTTAGCCATCGAAAGTTCCGCGTTGAGTCTATCTTTCTCGACTCTTACCAAATCCAATTCAGCCAACTGTTTCTGTGCCTCTTCTAGCTGGTCGTTAGAATTCTTTAATGCCAAAGCGTATTGTTCTCTATAATTCACAAATTCCGTCAACAATAGATAAGTATCAACAAGAAAAGAACTCCAGGAAATAAGGCAAAACTTCTGAGCATTCTAATCCCCAAAGTAAATAACCACGACAAAGGTTGACGTTCTTTGAGTCAGATTTCTTCCTGGCCCATATGAACTCAACTGAAAGTGAAAAGGACCTTCAATGCCCACAGAGAAACCCCAGCGTTTTGAACATCATTTTTGTAGAAAAATATACATCCTTACGGAAAAAAACGTACGACCTGCACCAAAAAATCCCACTGTGTTGACAAATAATTGCATATTTTCCCCCCAGAATCCTTTTCATTGCATCATGGCCACTTTTAACACAACGAAAAACCATACGTCTGCACCTCAGTGCAAAAAAAGATAATTCCATCACATCCCCGATGTATTTTCTCCCCTCACCTTAAGAAGCTTTCACTTGCTAGCATAATCAAATCTTAGAGAAAAAATTTAAATGAGTATGAAATAGTTCCACACAGTAGATCGCAGCGATCACATTAGCTACGATACGGAATCAAAGACAACTTTCGGATCACATAATAATATTAAACTCACCTAATCTCATCCTCCTTTTCTTGTTTTCTTTTATATTCTTCCACAAGATTGGCGAGTTTAGCTTGCAAACGCTCCTCCTCTGCACGAGATTGCTTCAACTGCTCGTTGATCCTCGTCGTTTCATCTTGTGCGTTTCTCAACTGTATCTCAACGCCTTCCAACTGGCTCTTTAAAAGTAAAAGATTGAATAACACTTGCTTTTTAACATCACAGTCCTCCACTAGAGTAGTAAATTACCCCACTACTATTCATAAAACGCTTACCTCTTATCCTCTTCTTTCTCCCCCTCATCCCTCCTCCCTCTTACATTCATTCCATCCCTAAAAATCCTCAAAAATATCAACTGCAAACGCTAATGCTTATGTCATATAAAGCAAATTCGGCGACCCAATCTTCAAAAAAGTTTACCAATATCGTTAAAATTCTACACTAAGATAACCATATCAATAATCAACTAACGAAAAATCCAAAGAAATCTCTCAGACGATGAAAAAAAAATATTTCAGTGGAAAATTGATAAACGACTATTTGGAAACGACTGAAGTGATCAATTTTTACTTGCAATTAAATATAAAATAAAAACGTCTCTTCATTTGATATAAGATTAGCAAATTAACTTCTATATAAAATTTGCATTCCCAACTACAAATCACGATGTTGGCTAAGCAAATCACGAAAGTCATTACAGGTAAAAATGAACATAGCTGGAATTGTGCATACTTAAGAAATGTACAAAACTACACAATTATACCTGGCGTTGAGCAAGAGTAGTCTTGAGGCTTGTAACTTCATTTAGGTGCTCCTTCTCGATAGCTGTCAAATTTTCGATTTTCTTTTGCAGTTCACCCACAACTGCCTCCTATAACAATGCTATCGTTATACATGCAAAGACATCTCTACACAACCGATATTCGTTGGCCATGCCTCGTTCCCCTTTATCACTTGCCTTATCACCATCAATATCACTACTGCCAACTACAGCCCAACCTACCCAGTATCACTGATACAGCCTTTAGTAGATACAGCTTACATTACTACCTCAACAAGCCACTACCGCATGATAACAAAACATTTCTTAACAGTTCTTCACACCATTTCAGGATTAATTCGGGGATTGTTGTTATCAGTATTCAAAAAGCAACTATCGCAACACAATCAATGATAACGCAATTGATAAGCCTCACAAATAACTAAGGTCGACTCATCATCAATCACAAGTACTGATAACGATGCGTAAACAAAGAAATCATTAAATTTGTAACGATTCTTCCTAATCAAATCCTTAATAACTGCAAAAAAGTTTTCACCCTTCCCATATAACAGCTCACATGCCTCTCCCCTTTTCCGTCGACTCTGTCCTAAAACGAAACAAAACAAAACAAACAAACCTTTTGAAGGAATTCATCTCGAAGTTTTTGATTGACCGCATCAAGACGAGCAATTTGATCGCCTTGTTCATTAAGCTTCGCATTTACCACGTTTTCCAAATCTTTGCAACCATTTTGAGCTACCAACAATTCATCTTCCTAAATCCATCATATAGGTATCAAGCTTATCCACCCAAAAAGATGTCATAACATGACTTTTGGCATCTAGTAAAAAAAAAAATTGCTTTAGCGCAAAGTTTGCGATATACAGCATAAAAGTTCAATAAATGCGCTATCCTAGCCACATTGAAGGACCATAGAATTAGCAAAAACATCGCGCAAAAATATTCCATCCAATATGCAAAGTTGCAATAACTTAATTCAACTTGTCGGAGCTAAACTACGAAAACCTAACCTTATTAATTACTATATCGTTATTGAAAACTTCATTTCTTACCTTATTCAAAACTCATTTAGCACACAAAAAAGAGTAAGAAATAAACTCACTTTTTGCTTAGCATTCTCATTCAAAATTTGCAGCTGGTGCTTCAAGTTCTCCAGCTCCTCATTTTTTTCCTGCTCCAATTCATCTATTCTCTCGAGTAATCCATCTCTATCCGACTTCAATGTCCCCACTTCATCAGCTAACGATATCTTCTCCGTCTCCGACTCCTTTAGTTGCTCCTCCGTCAACCTGAGGTTGTCATGTAATGCTGCTGCTCGTTGCTCAGCCCTAAATATAGAGACATTCCTTAAAAATATTAAAACAATAGTTACAGATCCATGGGTATTTTCCATGTTACTATACCTGATCGAATATTCCGTAATCATATTTCAAAACTCTCCTCTCCTTCTTCACCTAAATCCGCAAATTGCAATTCTACAATGAAAAGTAAAACTTTCACAAACCAATTAATTATTACAAGTAAAAACTGAAATTCAAAGAAATCAGCTTACTCGCTAAGTTCCTTAGTTAATTGCTTCAGAGATGCATCCCTTGTGGCGAGTTCTTGTTGCACAGAAACCAGCTGGTTGTCATTATTGGTCATTAGAGAAGAAAGTTGTTCTTGCAATTGTGATACTTTCTGAAAATTAACACCGATAAGATATATCCTCGCAAACGCATAATAAACATTCTCACTGAAACTCATCGAAAAATGACTGCAGTTTATCTTCATTCCCTTCAATTTTTTAATGCATTTACATTGATAATAAATTCTGAACATTACAACTAAGTGGCATACACAATACTTTATAGGTAACCCAATATAACTGAATTCATCCAATACGACCAATATGCATTAAAGGGTATTTTCTACTAATTTAAAATGCAAAAAATTAATTCCTAAAATTAAAATCAAAACTGCATTTATAAAAAAAAAAGTCTGCAACGAAAATAAATTATTAAATCTAATTTCAAAGAGGATATATGAATAAAATAAGAAGAAAATTACTCTCACATTGCGTTCTTGTTCGAATAATTTCTCCATTTCGCTTTTAGTTGAAGAAAGCATTTCGTTGTCTGTCAATTTTTCTTCCAATGCCGATTTTAGTCGAGTAATTTCATTCGTTTTTGATTGTAATTCTATCTGCAAAAAAAAGGGATTAAAAAATCAAGCAACGCATAATGAAAAGGATGCCCATCATTATGTCCAAGAAATCCAAAGACTAAATATTTATAAGCCTCATAAATATGATCCCATATTCTGCCTTACTTCAAATTGAAATAAAAATGATTTAAATTCTCAGTGATTATCTGCTCTCTATTTCTAACTCGAAATAAGCCTCCAATAAAGAGACAATGGCTTACCTCAAGTTTCTTTTGTTGCTCTTCTCTATGTACTTCACCCTCCTTCAGCTTCTTTATAGTCGATTCCGCTAAGTCAATATCGGCAGTGAGTTTAGCAATATGTTCATTTTTGAGCTCGAGCTCTTTCTCTACTTTTGCCTTCTGCATATGGGCAGCTTCCGATTCCTCCTGATACCTCTTCAGAGATTCCTTCGCAGCGTCCAGCTCCTCTTTCTTGCTGGCCAGATCGGTTGTCACCGCCGATAACTGCAACGTACAAAGATCCTAGAGATATACGTAAGTAATAAACATAGATCCACGGCGGCTGATACAAAATTCGCTCAACCAAATTTGAATCCCACTAAATTTGGAAAAACATCTTGCCCAACCAAACTAATGACAAAAATTAAAATATATGGAATGTCATGTCATAACTAACTGACCCAACCGCTTGCATAAATTTTCTGCAAAAAAATTCATTCATCTGCAGCTTGATCTGACTTAAAATGAAAATCCAACCGATATAAAATGCATGCAACTCATTAGCACTTGCAAACGTCTGTAATTTTTCCAACTTCGAAGACTATATCCATCGAATTTCATTCGAAGACCATTGACAAAACGAAGCAAAAATCGACTAGGACTATAAATATTTACTCACATATAATCCAGGAAAAAAGCCCATGTAATTCCAGAACCATATACCTTCTCTTTTACGGCTTCTACTTCCCCTAGCGATGAATGCTTCTCGGCATTCAGTGCTCGGATTTGTTCCTCAGCATCAGACACCTTCGAAGAGAGATTCGCGTTCTCGTCACGTACATTAGCCAATTCAGCAATCAATGAGGATGCCTCTTCTTCGAGTCTTCTTCTAGCCGTATCCGCCTCCTCTTTTATCTCAAACAAGTGCACTTGAGCATAATTAAATGCACAAGCATGAAACTAAGATGTATGCAAATACATGCATATACAGGTATAAAATCTACATGGAATCACCAATTTAGTGACCCTTTATATTCACTAAAATATGCAGTCAAAATTTTATTTATTTTGCTAATGCCCTGCTAAATGTTATAGCAGCTCCCGTATTTTCAGGAAGCTTTATTTCATATTTTCACTGAATAATACTTGGTGAAGCATTCTTTCCCTTAAACCTCTCTTGCCAAGACATCAATGAAAAGATAAAAAGCAAAACGCATGCAATAATGGTGATCCAATCGTTCATCGTCCGTCACTTCATAAATCAGCTTTTTTCAGGCTGGCGGTTTATAAGGCGTATATCCCATACGATGAGCTCAAGTTCAGTTACACTCCGTTGTCCCTCCAACTGCCTTAGTCGTTCAAATGAACTTCGAGATGAAAGCAGCAACGAGAAGTTCAAATCCAAGCTCTGTCATTACCAACGGTGAAAACAACTATACGGATATATGACCCAATATTTATATTGAAGTGCTGATCGTTTCCGTTCCAAATGTGGCAAGTGCACTATGGCATACATGCAACTACCATGCTGATGAAAATAAATGCAAAGCAAATAGCATCGTTATTAAATACTCTCACCGCTCCATCAGAATTCATTATTTTCTATAAATTTCTTCATACTGAAATATTTCATCCTCCATACCTTTTTTTTCAAAATTTCCTCAAGTAAATCGAATTCGTTTTAACGTTACCGTTGAATTGCATAAATCAAATAGTGCAACACAAACTAAATACTCCGATACAGTGCATTCAGTTGGACAGATGCGCCTTGAATACTCAAAGCGCATCTGTCCAATTGAATGCACTGCGAAATATCCACCGATAAAATAAACATTCAAAAATTCTTAAGCATTCATCATCGACGCTTATGGGAAAAAAAATTAAAGAATGCCACAATGAATAAACTTATAAAAACACTCTATACATCATTTCACAACAATAAAAACACCTTAAAAGCACGCAACAAACCGGATGCAAATGCCTAAATTAACACCTAGTCATTGAACGTCTGCAACCAGATTTAATAAATCCCACTCCCTCTCTCTTCCCCCCCCCCCCCTCGATTTGCTCATAGTATTACTTCACTGATGTCCTTAATAACCGATCATCATAAAACAATAACTGCATAATTGAAAATAAAGATAAAATTGTAATGCATCATGCAATATCACAAGCTATCTTCAAAAAAAAAATCTTAAAAAAATACCTGGACGGAGCTTTCGTTCCGCCACGTCAAATTCCGCACAAAAAACTTTGCACAAATCGACTGTTCAATTCAAGGAGATAAGCTATCATCGATGTTCAATTATAGTTCACAAAGATTCCCTTTCCCACCATCTGGGTAGAGAGATGGATAGGAATGGAATCCCTCTACCCAGAACATCATCTCATATTGCCACGAATCAATGCAAAATTTTCCATATTATTAAAACAATTAAATTTCCCTAAGCATCATAAATCTTTCTTATGTAAAGAAGTTTGTTCATTTGCATTCTTAGCTTTGTCTCATATAATAAAAATAAATAAAATATTTAAATAGCGCCATAATTGGAGCGTCTACTTGCTAGCTGCAGGATCTGGTTTGATGCCATTCGCTGACGAACCTTTCGGAATGGCAACTACGATACATCATACATAAATATCCCCTCCCCCCCTGATTTATATCCCTCAAAGATAGTTTATTTGTAACTTAGGTCATAAGCAACAAATTAATTTTCTCAAAAACCACATAGAAATAGGATATCGACAACTGTTTCTTGAAGACAAATGAAATTAATTAAGGAGGAGAAAAGGGCTCAAATTCTCATTAAAATATAAAATTCGAAAAAAAATTAATCAAAACTCCATATTTAGTAAAATAAACCAAAAATTTTTTCTAATCCCAATACTTGAATAATCAAATCTTAAAGTGTTTCATATATTTCATTAAGGAAAAATAAAACTCTTTCCTTCTAATACTCTTGCATCGATCGAATTTATTCCCCCCAAACGAATAAATTAAACAATATTAAAGCATTAAAATGCTTTATTATAATTACCTGTTCAATGTTTGCACGCATCTTCTCGAATTCTTCTTTACTGAGTTCACCTTGTACAACCTCAGCCAATTTGGCATGCACCTCCACACGAGATCTCTCCAATTCATTGCGTGCTTCAGCAAGCAATTTTCGATCTTCTTAAATCAATTCAAATGATTTGCTTAGAAATGACTTAATAGCCGAATATTTATTACTATTCCAGAAAGAATATATGCTGATATAAATTTGCGGCTTTAGGAGATTCAAACCCTCACCAGCAATGGACCTGAGGTCAACAGAAATGGACTTGAGGGTTGCGAACTCGAACGTTTGAATACTAGTAAAGGGAAGGGGGTGAAGGGGAAGGAGCTGATAGCAATCATATCAAAACAGCTCCAAAAAAAGAACCTAAGGTCCATGAATTCGAGCCCTAGCTACCACTAACATCTTTCCTTATTTCTACGGGTTCGCTATTGCCGCTTACTATAAAATGATTTCTGAGTTAAACACCCATCAAGAAAAATTGAGCTCTCATAAAATCTGGAATCAGCATTTTTCTCCAAATCTTTTATTCATACTATTAATTTCGTTCATATTTTCATGGAGCTAACCAAAGGCTGGATCGATAAAATCCCCATTTATTCTAAATATTGAAATTTATATTTGTTAAATAAGTCAAAAATAATTCGAGTTAGAGTAAAATTTCTTTCTTAGTAGAAGCCGATCGGATCAAAGAGTGCAGCAATGCCGAATTCATAAACGATGGTCTTGGGACGAAAACTTACCATAATCAAATTTCATACTGTAGTCACAATGTAAAAAATATCAGGTAAGGCCTCTCTAATGATTTTAGAAAGTTTCAAAATAGATAATTAAAAAGCAAAAGTAAGTAACCCTCGAGATCGGCAGTCGCTTTCTCAGCTCGTCGTTCCATTTCCAAATATTTCTTTTCGGTCTCATTTCTCTCGTCACGAGCCAATCTCAGTTGATCCTTTAATGAAATTTTTATAAACAGATAAAGCAAAAAAGGATCATTGACCACGAAGCATAAATTGAACGAGGCAATATTTAATTTCAGAATTTAAAAATTAAAAAAAAATTGCTCAAGATTATTTGATATAAACATGAATACCTCAAGCTCGAGCAAAAGTCCTAGAATCTAAAAAAATTCCCACTTTAAAACATCAACTCTATGCTAGCAAATAATCTAGAAATGATTGTAGTAATGAGGACAATTAATGCCGGAAATTTCTTCGATAGTCCCAAAGCTAAAAATCGAAAAAAAATGTTACCAACAGCATGTTTACTTATTCATCAATAAAAACTAGACTTTCCATTTACTTACGAGTAAGGCTTACTTACAATATACTTTTAAAAATATGACAGTAATTAGCTCGAGCATCAAATATTTAGAGTAAAACAACAACATCAAGCAATTATTACCTGCAGATGTTCATGCATTTTACTCAGTTCTTGACTAGCTGCTAATTCGACAGTGAGTGTTTCCTTCTCAGTTTCCAAATTGCGGATCATGGCCGATTTCTCCTCGACAATCACCTTCAGCTCTTTAATTTCAACTTCGAGACGTTCCTGTTCATTCGCCGCACTAAATTCAAAAAAAAAAAAATATATATATTCAAAATTATTTGGCAATTGTTATCTATCTCACAATATTCATTCCCCTTAAAACTCAACTGCAGTGATATGATATTAGGGATGGCATTCGGGTGAGAAGTAACTAGAGATGTTCATCTTATTTGAGAATCATTCGCGAAGACTGTTGAGGGGCTAAATAGGGAAGAAACAAAGAGGAGAGATGGTATCGGCAAAGAAAAACCACGAATAACTATTGGCCATAAAAATTACGTAGTTATAACAACGAGTAGATTATAGTATCCTTAAATTCTACGAGAAAACAGCAAACAATAAACGTCACCTCCAGTTTAAACATCGCATAAATGGCAAACAAGACATCAACGATAAGCCATTTGGTACGCCAACATAAACCTCAAATATGAATCTTTCTACCTATCTCTTCCACTTCGCCACTCTCAATTATGCAAAATGATTTGGTGGCAAACAGATTTATGTAAATTTTAGAAGCATAAACCATTTTCTGAGATTTTTTGTGAGAAATCCCCTGTGGTGATGACATCGCGATATATATATGTATATATATATATATATATATATATATATATATATATACCGATGCATTGTTGCTTTTTTATTTATTTATTTTTCAATGAACAGATCATTCATTACGAATACATTCTCGTCATATCGCTTCCGCCTGCTCTGCCCCAATGCCTTTCTGGCCCACTTGGCTCCTGTGGACTTTAGATCGGCCTCTCCTCCTTCCAGGTCGGTCGCGTGAAGGTTAGGGCCTAGGCCCGTCCCTTGCCGTCGAATGCTGATGAGCCGATTCACCGTCGTCCCTCCTATGACTGTGAGGACCTGTTCCGCCACTCTTGTCCCGATCAGTGTGCTGGAGAGGGTGATTCGGCTGAGCGGAGCCAACAATTCTGGTCGGAGCTTCACGATCGACCACGCAGTAGACAAGGCAAAACGATGAATGATTGTTAATTTATTGCACAAAAATCGATCATCAAAATTACGATGCAACCGGCTGGTTTACTCGATGGAATTGCAAGAAGCGCATATTCTTGTTTAAAGTGAACGTTCAATTTACCCTACTACCTGACGGGCGGAATTATCAAAAACTATAGAATATTGGCCTCCTTAACAAATTTTTCCAAACTTTTTAAACGTAGATAGGATTGAAAGTTAAAACCTGGTCTGTGTATTTTCAAGTTGTTGCCTTAAAGTTGCAATTTCATCACCATCGATCGCTTGCTCGTTGATCACCTTTGCCAATAAAGTTTCTTTCTCTTTTAATTTCATTGCTAATCCTTCATGCGATTTTTTCACTTCATTACTTTCCGCTCGCAATTTTTTCAATTCTTCTGCTTGTTGTGTCTGAAAACGAATAAATCTCTCAAATATTACATATTTTCCCAACGGATAGTTTCTTTAAAAATACTCTATTCTCCTTCAATTTTTTTTAAATTTTATGACAATACAGTAATAATTAGGAAATTTATTTCAATTAAGAAAGACTGCATCATTGCTTAAGGTAATAGTAATCTGAGCGAAATAAAGTGATATAAAATGATCGACAGCGATGGCGTAGCCAATCTTGGAGGTGAGGAAATAGAGAAGGATGGTGATCGGTTATATTAAAGGTTGCTAAACAGGCAATATAGACCTGCAATGATCCCTTAAATAATTGGCCACCTACCAACTACAGCAATAAGAAACCTCAAAGACCACCTAATTCGACTGTTACAACAGTAGTCACCTACCTCTCCCCCCGATCGTCATTCAATCATTACATTGATAGCTAAAGAAGAGCAGCAAAAGAAATCAGCGTATAAATGCGATAAAAAATTTTTTAAGCCAAAATTTTAATATAAAAACGTACAATTGTTTTCTGTGAGGTTTTGCGTTCACTGGCTGCATCACTGCTCACGTCTTTGAGTTGCGCTTCTAATTCGGCTATCTTCTTCGCATTCGTCTTTATTGCTGCCTCCAATTGCTCTTTAAATTCATCTCTTGCGGAAGCGGCACCTTCAGCTTCCTAAAATAATTACCTCATAATAACTAATCTAATATTTTCCATACGACAAATTCGAGAAGAATCCAAAACTCCACCTCGAAAACTCAAGAGCTTCGAGCTCAAGCGATGAAATTCTATTCTCCACCTCGAAACTTACGTTCCTGGGTCCTAGGCCTTGAGTGACGACATTCTGCAGCATAAACTAAAGCATAACTATCCACCGTTTGGAGCTCGGTTAAACGACAAAAGACAATCGCGCCAGATACATAAAAAAAGGAACAACGGACGGTCAAAGATGAGGGGGGAGGAGCTGGAGGTTCAGGTAGTTTCAGATAAAAACCAGAAAGATTATTTACATACACACGGTGGAAAGACAAAGTCAAGGCGAGATAAGATGTGAAGTCATTTGTTGGTTTCGACAATGACTGAAACGAGTATTATACCTACTTTCTTAAGTTCGCTGACGATATGCTCATGCTCTGCAATCAAGGCGCTCACTTCCTCCTTATGTCTCGTATCTTTGGATTCGATAGCCGTAGCCATTTCCTCGACCTGTCGTTTATGCCGTGCTTTCATATCGTCTATCGTCGTTACCAATTGCAACTTTTCCTAGTAAACACAACTAATAAACAAGAAAACACTTGATGATTCCAAGTTCTATTGGATTCATTGCCATATCCAATAAAACTTGTGGATCACTAAGAGCCCGACGAAATTTCTTTTCCTGAAATACCCCTTCTCTTGAATGATGCGGGAAAATTTGAAAAAAAGGAGCAAGAAACAATTAAGACTCAGCAAAAATTGCCTTTAAAAAATTTCTGAAAATATAAATCCATTAATTTTTAAAAGCACTTTCCGATCACCGATAAATTTCAGTATCCTAGAATCCGCATAAAAATTCGCCGGAAATTGCAGAACGATGGAAGAGGAGAGTAAGGAAAAGATGGGATTAAATGCTTAACTATACTTCTCGCTCATTGCTCACAATAAAATAAAGTAAAAGTAGTAATTACTGCAGTAAGTTGTTCAAGCATTGCACCAAGATTCTCATTTTTGCGATCACTTTCAATGACAGCGGCCACTTTTTGCATTTCACGTTCCTCAATTGCTAATTGCATTTGCTCTTCTTGTTCTTTGAATCGTGCTCGCCATTGTTCCTCCTAAAAGCACCAACCTTTATCAGTATTAATAAGTGATAATATCACAATATCAAATGAAATGGTAAATACCAATTCTAGAGGATCAACTGAATAATTATATTCAATGAATGTCCTCACTCAATCCTCTTCACCACCATAATATCATAACAATAAAAAATTTTCCAACTTTATTTTCTGCCTCTTCCAAAATCGATTTTCTACTGTCTTTATCCTTATTTTTTACCTTCCAGCCATCAATAGCAAATTGCCATCGACGGTCACCACGAACTCTATAATTCCAATTTTCTCCTCTCTTTCCCTTCAATGACCAATTTCAGGTTAGTTCCTTCCAAAAATCCCCGAAAATCGACGTCAATCAAACGGAAACTGCGACCTTATCGTTCATTTCTTTCCCGCCCACAATAAACATAACTATATAGAGTGGCTATTTCTATCTAAGAAATGAGTTATTACTATTATTACTAATAAAATTAGTATTATTATTATTATTACTGTTATTATCTTTACTAATCAATCAATAAATCAATAACGAACCATTTTCTTCACTTCTTCCTGCAGTTTACGTTCATCCTCAAGTCGATCTTCATTTCGTTTCTTCTGCATTTCCTCAATCAGCTCCTGTCTCTTCTTCTCTTCTTCCTCTCTAACTGCTTTTACGCCTTGCTGCTTCGCCTCCGATAGTTTCAACACCATATCGGCTTTCTCGCTTTCTAATGCTTCAATGGTCGATTTCAACTCATCAATCTGTCCTTGTGCATCACAGCCTAAATTATTAAAGCAATAAGGAAAATTACCCATTTACCTGGATAAAAATTACCTGGGGAAAAATTTTTATGCATTTAGGTTAAGCTTAAATATTGAAAACATTAAAGAGAGAGAAATACGAAATAGACAAG
Organism: Baylisascaris procyonis; assembly: GCA_037389465.1. Lineage (NCBI taxonomy): Eukaryota > Metazoa > Nematoda > Chromadorea > Rhabditida > Ascarididae > Baylisascaris > Baylisascaris procyonis. Next base: position 2,957,242 of record JAZARR010000110.1, read on the forward strand.
AGTAAAGCAGTAAAAAAAAAGACGGGAAATGACCTTGTGATTCCAGCAGTTTATATTTGGCTCGAACACTTTGCACCTCGGAGTCCCTTTCTTCGATTGCAGCATGCATTTCCGCCTTCACTTTTGCTATTGCCAATGTTGCTCTTAATCAAGTCATTATATGAGAAAAGCATAAATAATACCACATTGCTTTCCACTTAAATAAGAAGACAAAATATTTTTATATATAACACAAAAGCGATCTCCTATATACGATTATTATAAACATAATTAAATCAAGAATAATGCAACAATTTGAAGTAAAAATTGGAAAAGGTAAATCGTTTTCAAGCAGTAACTAATTTCCTCCTTGATTCCCCGCTTCTCGATAAAATTTTATTTAAATATCAGCATAATTTCAATCCATTTCGCTTTCAAAATTTGTGAAAAACGGAAAGATTATTGCATTTCAACTACAATGAAAAATAATAATAAAAAAATCAACCTTTCCTCGGAATCGTGCAATCGCTTTGTCCATTCAGCCTCCAAATGATCCACTCTTCCCTTCCATTCTGAAGTTACGCGTTGTACTGCTAGATCGCTTATTCCTTGCTGAAAATTATGACCGGAAGTAAATGTCCTGTATTTATGACCGGAAGCAAACGTCCTGCCTAACCACTTCCACTACAGATTTGTACAACAATAATTGATGTAACAGAGCATACTACGAACTATCTTACTTAACATCAAAACACACAAATCGATACCTTCCCCATGCTCAGTACCAGGAAAAGCCAAACCTTCTCCAAGGCCCAAGTTAAACTTCATAACATAAATCACCAAGCCAAGAAATGACCTAAAAGTAGCGTAAATAGCCAGAAAACGTCATGTCCGCAGACAAAGTAGCAATACCCTGTTAAAATACCTCTCCATATTCCATTACAAGAGTTATGTTAACCTTCGTTCACACCTCTCTTACAAACAAACGATAGAACATCCACAGAATAGCACCTAATAACCAATATTGATTGAAATACAAACATAGAGTCATCGTATCATTACATTCTCGAAACCTCTACCCATATAATAACGATAAAAACCAACTAAATAATGAACAACGAAAAATCCTATAGCATTGGAATCATAAAATAGAATAATTTCATGCACTTTACCACTTTTAAATCCACTAGCACTCACATAGTGATTGTAAATTTATTCACTCCTCTTTCCCCTTTATTTACCTTGAAAGAAATGCAAACCTCATCGAAATCGCCTTCAATTTGCTTCTTAAGGATTTCATTCTCATCGATAAGTTGATGAATTTTTTCCTTATTTTCCTTTATGCTTGATTTACATTTTTCGAGTAGCTCTTGCAATCTCTTCACTTTTGCTGCATTCGCCTCCGACGATGGGGAACCTTCACGATTTGCCGATAACTGAAAATCACATATTTTTTGATTAATATACCAATGATCATCATTTCTTCTTGATAACAATGCGGTCAGCTGCAACATAGGTAAGACCAGATTCTTTAATTCAGTCCTACCAAACCACTCTGACTAGCCACCTCATCGGAACGAAGGCCGTGCAGCAAGTCCACGCTCTCCTCTCAAGCCGAACAACGATGAATCGACTTGTCGACATCCCACTGACAGGAGACGAGTCTAAGCCTAACCTTCATGCAACCTTATAACTGCATCTAAACGAAAGCAGAAGCGATATGCAGAGAAATTTATTCGTAATGAATGCTTTTTTGATTAAAATGAATAAACAAATATACTAATCCAAATCCCTTCAAACTTTTTATTCGTCAATCGCTTATAAATTAAAAAAATTGTAGGTAACCGTTGTAAAACATTTTAATCAAATTGCACAACAATTTGTTGAAAAATTCTGGACAGCCTTGATATAGTATTTCAATAATTCTTAGCTAACACATTCAAATCTATGAAATCATTTACCAGTAACGTCATTGATACCTGGGTTAATCCAATATCAATCTATGAGCTACTAGACTTATCTCAACAACAAGATCATATATATTCCATCTCTAAGCCAAGATAGCAACCACTGACCTGTTTAATTCGAGTATCCCTTTCGGCAATATCATTCTTATATTTTTCATCATTTTCGGCCATCTTTTGAGCTAATGTTCGCTTCTCGTTTCTAAGCTTCTCAATTCTTTGTAGTGCCTTATCTTGAGTTGCTGCCAACACTGTCTATAAATTTTTACCAAATTTTATCTACCAACTAACTACAAATTCTAAAATTTAAGCTAAGTCGCATGTAATGCATTCTTAACGAATTCAATATGACTATCAGTTGATATCAGCAGATAGATCAATGCTGCTTGATGTCGTATACCCTTTATCATATATCAACGAAACAGATAAGGACAGGACTATCCATTTCAAGGTTACCAAAAAACCTGCAGCCATTAATAATATGGATTTTACAATTTTTGCAAAAACTATTCCGTAAATCATCCCCATAATACACTAACATACTTTTAGATCCGTTTTGTGCCTACGTATATGGAACTCGATTATGCTATTTGTACATCTCTACTCTTGTATGTGAAGCATCACAATACTCGTGCACAATATTACCTGTACGGCGTATAACCTTTAGCTGCTGTTTAACTGTTTATATCAAGCAATCTTAGTAACGCATCACAAGGTAAATGAAGGCGTGGAAATTGAATACCAAAGAATAAATAAATAAATAAATAAATAAATAAATATATATATATATATATATATATATATATATATATATAATAGATGAAATAAGATATAAATTATTCAAAAAAAAAAACAAAACAACAACAACATACCCGACATTTTTCGTTTTCACGAACAATTTCATTATAGATTTTAACCAACTCTCTATATTTGTCCTTATAATTCGCTGCTCTCCCTTGTAATTTATGCAACACTGACGATATCTGAAATGATCAACGATGATCAAAGATCTATTATTTTCCCAAAGGAAACTTTTCTATACGTTTATCACTTTCTTCGATTGGGAGAAATTACAATCAATTAATCAACAACTTTCCCAAAGGCTTAAATTTCTTATTTTAAAATAATTTATGATTTTTGAGCAGAAAGGTTACCTAACGTCATCAAATAATTACGAAAAGAAAACGAATGGTGCAAATTATGCCTCAATATCGAAAAATGACGGCAAGCAGCTCGACGCTTGTTAATGAAGATTCGAGTCCTCCTTCGTATGGTTGTGATGAGGGAGGATAGGGTAGGTTGGAAGGTTATGATGGGATGGATGGGGAGAGGGAGAGAGAGGGGAAGCAGGAAGCTGTGATGGGGGAATAGAGGATAAAGCGTTACTAAAATATGAGATATTTATAGTGATAAAGATTTACTATTAATCTTTTTAAAATCCATTCATGCATGCATAGAATGCAACCTTTTTTTTTTAAAAAAACCTGTGATTTCAAATCTTTTAAATCTTTTCAAAATCTTTTAAAAAATCTTTTTAAAAATTTCAAATAGTTCAAAAGCAAACTGAAGGCAACAACAATCCACAGATCTAGCATAGTCGACTCCAACAAAGCAACACGTATGCAGGCGTCGTCGACTCAATCAGAAGAACGTAACAATGGAGATAGAGGTTGCCGATACATGTAAATTTAATTTGGCGGTATGTTCAAATATAGTATGTTCATGCAAATATATTCCGTATTCTCCCACACTTTAACGATCTCCTCATTTGGTAGCATCCTATTACATAATTCAATAAACATACGATGGCCTTAAACAACTTGCCTGTTCCTTAGAAGCATTGCCAATAAAAGCAGAACCAGCAGTGCTTTCGCTCTCAACATCCGATGATATCGTCTCAAGTCGATGCGAACTCATCATACCCGGGATCGACGAGAATATCGTACTCAACGAGCTCAACAACATTTATACAAATCTTATCAAATTCAACAATGTAAATATAAAATTAAACAAAAGATTAACGACTTTAAACAAGCAGTTCCATCTGTTTTTTACCTATATCAACACCGCTAAAAGAAAAAAAAATAAAGTTCGAACCTCTCATTACTCTCGACGGATCCAGCAGAATTCCTTCTTTGACGCGGTTCGCCAAATATATCTGTCTCCGATACCTCTTGCATAAGAGCTGAATTATTCAACGATCTATTCGCCTGTAAGTTTTTTTTTTAATAAAAATTTGGCAGAAATTTAATGCTCTGCTACAGACGATATGCGCTTTATCGTATTCTATCAAAATATAAACCCCCTATCAATATTAACTTCATTACAGTTAACATTCACCTAGTACCTCCGTTGCAAGAAATTAGATTCCAACCTGCAGAGATATGCAGCTGCCAAAAATCAATGATCTTCACTACGATAGACTGATGTCGCTAATGCATAGGATATATAAATTAAAAACAACTGAACTTTAAAGCGCCTCGTACCAGGAAACTTAAAAAATATTTATGCTTTTAAAATATCACCTATTTTTTCACAGACTAGCAAAAAATACGCAATGAAAATCTACTTCCTCTTCACTTTCACGCCTCAGCAATTTTTTAATTTTTTTTCACCCGAAGATTTGGTGATGCAGTCCTTAATTCAGCGGCATTAATCTACGCCTGTTGAGATATCACTTGATCAACAAAAATGCTTAACGTTGACCGATCTAATCACACAAAATTTAAAATTATATTACTATTAAATATGGAAAATAATAATTTCAAAAAAAAGCATAGATTAGATGATAAGCAGTACTGACCACATCACTATTTTCATGAGTTTCACCTAAATCCACTAGATTGGTGGTGCCATCCACAACGGTAGACGGTGATTCATCCACTTTAGTTGTGCCAAAAAATAGTCGTGTATGACCACTAATATCACTGCCAGCATCACTCTAAAATATCAATTCATTTTCAGAATATACCATTAAGCACTAAATAGATGCTTGAAAATAGATCGTTCTAAACTTTGAAATTTTTAAATTTGAGTATTATCCAACAAAAAAATTTCTGAAAAAAAAATAAATATAAGAAAGTGACCGAAATATTCGTTCATAACTTACTTCCCCAAATGAATATATAAAATAATAATAAAAAATAATAATAATAACAAAATTTTGGGGTTTTTATTTGTTCACAACACAGCAATCGTTCACTCCACTTATCTGTTGATTAAAATTCTGCGGGTTCACAGAGGAAACACTAAAGCAACGATATAAGAGAGGAATATTTTCAACGAAAAAGATCGGAAGTTTATAAAAATAAAAAAATTTAAACTGAAAATTTGTGATTATTGTAAAAAAAACGTCCATACATAAATTTAAGACCAACAAAATACGCTCGTTAATAAAAACGATGAGTTGAAAGTTTCATCGCAAAGAAAAAACGAGGAAGACTTTTAACAAGCTTAAGCTTAAAGCCTAAAATTTAAAGCTTAAAGCAAGAAGGTTAATTAACATTCAAAAAATAGCATAATATGCAAAATCGAGAGTGCAATTAAGTATAGCCGCATATAATAGTAATCACTAATCGCGATTCGATTTTTCACTGCGGTGACAGAAGGCAGAAAAAAAGCAGAAGAAATAAATAAATAAATAAAAATAAATAAAAAAAGAGAGATAAAAAAGTAGAAAGCAAGAGATAGAAAAAAGCAAGGCAGCAAGTCGATGAAAAAAATAACTTTTTCCTCATCCGACGACCCTTTCAAATTCCGATTCGCCGACGGCGGTCGCAACTATATCCACATATTTCAGTGGGATATACTCATTTATGATACGTAATTAGGTGATGTCCACCTTCGATCATACAACGCTTCGACATCAAATATGCCACCAAATCATTTAATCCAAATATCTACCCTATTTTTATAAGACGATTCATTCAAAAGCACACTTATTTCTTGTATCCATAAGTAAGTAGTTTAAATTCCCTTGTGGATCTTCCCATGGGTATCGCGACACCTCCTCATTGGTAACTTATTCCATTTTGCACTCACCGAGCGTTCAGGTACCGTGATAAACTCATCGCTCAAATTGCTAAGCGTAATTGAATTGCCATTTCGGAATGAATTATTCGACGATACTATCGGATAATTTTCCCACCCGAAGAAACGAAAATGCCAATTGATAATAAAATTTACGATTGTGAACATCCACTGGAAAATTTAATAGTACCCACGCATGCTAATAGCCCAATAAAGAAACGAAACATGCAGTCAACAATACAGCATACTCCTCTCGTAGCAAAAAGATTCCCGGCTGATTATGGATCGGTCTTGAATCCCGAATGGGTTAATATTTAAATAGCCATATATGCCAATCCCTTATCCCCTTCCCCCCCTTCAAACAAAAAAAATTTAGCTACGAGGGCGCAAAAATCACTGATACGTCATAGCGGAGGATATCGCAAATGTCGACTCACTTTTATTCGAGGAATTAATAAACAGCACGGATTTCCGGTGCCAATTATGTTAACTGGAGTCGATCGATGCTTTATTGAAATGAATTTAATGCTTTAATATCTACATTTCTCTCTATTGACTTCAAAAGAAAATACATCATCTACAAAAAGAAAAGCATTGACTTCAAAATACATCTGCATAGGGAGAGAAGCAAAAAAAAAACAAAAAACAAAAAATAAAAATAAAATAAAATAAAATAAAATAAATAAATATATAAAAACAAAAAAAGAAAACATCAACACAATCATCAATATAGTAGATTCAAGCATGCATATATGTAAATACACAAAAAAGTATCCTTAACAATCCAAATGGTTCCATGAAAAGTTAATAAATGATCGATGAACTAACTAATATGGTAATTAATTCTTACCGCTCCAGAACGTACTTGTTGGGCGATATTCTCACCGTAATGAGAAACGGTTGCCTGTAAACGTTTCGCTTCATCTTCTAATTTCGATTTCAGCCCTTTGAACATTTTCGAACGGCTGAAATCAATGAAGCATTCATCACTAGACAAATCCTAATATCCCATTCCTTATCCCGTTATCCCTTCTCTATTCTCATAGCCATTCAACTCGGGAATATGTACGACATATTGGGAAATATGCATTTATATTACTCATCAAATATGTAAAATTTTGTTGATGCAAAATTTGCATATTAAAAATAATATAAACAACACATAACAATGAATAAATTTGCATAATAAATCGAGAAATAAAATGAATACAGACCGCTTTGCTCTTGGTTTTTTCCGATATAACCTTAGATATAGTTAATAATCAAAAAAAAAAAAAATCTGCAGCCCAACTTTAAAGGCCGATACCGAGACGACGACTACCGGCAACACACCTCCATAAAGAACAATCCATAACAAAACATCAATAGTAAGTAAGTAAGTAATCTGTCATGTGTTTGTTTATTTGTTTATCTGTCATCCTCTGTCGTATCCGCTTACTTATTTGTTAATCGTTTTTGATGGATTCCTACCCGTTATTCCTAAGGCAAGTAATAGTTGCCAGCCGTTCACTAGCATGTTCCTATCTGTGATCATAGGTTCGCTTATACTTGCTTTTCGCATAGCTGATGGGGTTTCAAACGGCGATCAAAGATTCAATCACTTAGCCCATAAATGAATTTGCATATTATGTGACGAAATTTGCATATTACATGAAATACCCCACGTACAACTATTCACTTAGTTGCGCTATTATACTTACATTAATTTTAATGCTATTCCCCAAAGCTCTTTCATAAATGAAATGAGAAAAAAAGCTATATTTTTCAATATCGTTATTAATATTATAATATCTTTTGCAAAGAAAAATTAGATACGGAAATGCAAACCGATCTCAATAAACGATCAATTGAATATATTTTAAAGCTTTATTGCTCATAAAAACATCAATAACAATACGTAACAATATCATATTCCACAATAAGAGTGAATATTTTATGTTAAGATCTTCTTATCGAAGACTAAAGACTTCAAAACTCAGTTCAAAACTTTTTGAAATCTTCATCAATAATTCTTTGTCTGAAACAATTCCAAACTGACTCCGCTTTTTATAACCATCTAAAAATTTTGGGTCATTTAAACTGTAAATTTTGTTTCCCTCACGAATGTATTTATCTTATTTCCACTCGTCTCCCTCTCTAATCCCTCTCGCAACTCCCCTTCCTATCTAATGCCTCATTCCATCATACTCCCCTTGTTCAATGTCTACCCTTTTTCTACCCATTCTTTCCCATGCCCATATGAAACAAAAGCATAAATAAACAACTGCACAAAATCATCGAGGTTAAAACAATACAAATACAAAAAGAGTTGATAATTCCTTCAATGCAATTCACATATTTACCCAATATTAGGGTAGGCCATTTTGCACGAACGATGAATTGCTATTGCAAGTAATTTTCTTCTTCTTCCTTGCAATCGTTTCTTTTTCAGCGTTCAATTCATATCCACCAACTATATCGTATGTTTGCTTCGCCAAATCACACATATCAAACAAATTATCCACCGATTTTTGTAAATATTTGCGATCACTGCTCGAGATGTTCCTAAATAATACTCAACCTTAGATAAATTTAGGTTAATTATTATCATATTATCCCCTCCCCCCTCTCCCCGAAAAAGACAAGCTTTCTTAGTGATCCATAGAAATGACTCGAATATATCCTTCATTTAAAAATATCATTGAAAACAAATCCCTTCAGATATTAGAAATTATACTTTTTTTCGAATAAAGAAATTTTCATCATCTCAAAGCAAATTGAATATCCATTCGAAACGAAAAAAAAGCAAATATCCCAAACGAATCTAAACTTTGTCCACGTCCTCCTTCGCTTTTCTCTCCCTCTCCCTCTCAATCTTTCAGCAAGAGATGGAAGTTATGGCTAGAGATCATCTACCAAAAACATCACCATCTCATCTCGATCCTTAACTTTAATAATATAAACAATAACCAACTAACACAACAAGTATATTGCCTTCCGTCGATAATACCCGAGTGGCTGTACTTCGCATTGGCTCTTTATCAACAGCCAATGTTCGACAAATCATTGCGGCTGCCTCTGCATTTTCCAGATCTATTCTAATAACTCTGCAAGATAAATCTATTATACTAAAAACCTGAAAGTGAAAAAAAATTCCGGTAATAAAAAAAATATTTCCCGGGGAAAATATTCCCGAAAAATATTCCCGTTTCTCCTAATCATCCAGGAATGAAGAGCTCATAAAGGATAGTAAACTTAAAAAATAATTTAAAAAATTTAGACAATACATCAAGAAAGATTCACTAAACAACACTTTAAAATACAAGTAAAAAAATTTTTTTCTGGGAAACCAGTATTAATATTGAAATTCCCAAAAAGAAATGACAATAAAAAATTTCATAAATTAGTAAAAAAAAATGTTTTAAAAAATCTAAATGCATCTTAATAAAAGTGCATGAAAATACAAAAAAAAAAATTTACAATTACAAAGAACATTTTAAAAAATGCAACATTAAACAATATAATATTTATAAAACGATAATAATAAAAAAGATATCGAATAAATTATACATTGAACTAACCAAAAATTCGAATAAAGGAGAAACAATAAAGGAAACAGGTATGTAAGCACAATTTCCGTTCTATTTGTAAAGTAAACACTTACGCTGAATGCATACATTGACTAACAACCGATGAGGTATGTTGATGTTCCTTAACGTCGTTCTCTTCATCTGATTCATCGTTGAATTCCACTATTGCATCATCTCCCTTCTAGAATTGAATATTCACTTTAACTTTAATAAAAGATGCAATGAAGCAATTATTTACACCCATTTATCTAAATTCACCTGAATATATTAGTCCACATTTTAGAAATTAAACAGATTCCAGATTATATCGACTTATTTTTTAAATAATGTGACATCCATTGAAACGTATAAGCCCTACCGCTGGCGTTGAATGGAGTCTCAGGTAAAAATATTTGGAAAGTACTACAGGTAAGTCTCAGGTGAGAGTGAAAGCATTTCAGAAAGGATGGAAGATAGTCGGGGAATAGTTCGAGCTATGAAGAACGAGTTTCGTGAATAAATAGCACAACGTAAACAACTGCAGAATGCAAACATTGCACTATTGAATCACAGTTTTTTAACGTTTAAAAAAAAAACATGGGCAACTAATAAATTCATATATGAGAGATGAACATCGTAATATTATAATAAAAACTAAATCTTTTTTATTAATTTAGTAATAATAATGCATCCAAAGTTGAAAATAAAAAATTAAAACAATTATAATTTAAATATTAAAAAAAAAATTTATTAAAGAGAGAAATTTATCAATTCAAGAAAAATGAAAAGAAAGACTATCGATAAGGTTAAATTTTATGGAAAAGCTTCTAATAGAAAAACTATGAGTGTGAACATTTTCGAACAATAAATGCCCTCAAAGTAATATTTCAAATAAATTAATAAAGAAGAGGAAATAAGTTACATTTAAGGTGGAACATGATTCCATTGATTCGTCCATCATTGACAACGAAATTACTTTCAAATACGAGAAGAAATCTGCAAATATTTTGCAAATTTGCATATTATATTTTATCTGATGATAGATTATATTATAAATGTGCAAATATTTCAAAAACTTACTAAAGGTTAAGGTGAATTAATATGCAAATATCTCAAAATTTATTGAAATTTTAAGTAAATTAAAGCTTAGAACGAGCAAATTCTATGCAAAAAATAAATAAATAAATAAACATTAACACTAATTTAGATACCGTAATAAATAGAGCCAAGAAAAGAACGAAATTCTAACTTAAATGTTTGCAAATAAAATGAAAAAGAAGCTCCGAATATTTTCGAAACGATATTTGCCATTTCATCTACTCTTATCAAATTAGTATTTTTTATAGACGAATAATAAATAATAAAAATAGTCGAAAAAATTCTTTTATATCTAAAATAATTTGAGTGATCGCGCAAATCGACAACAAAACAAAAATTTTTTTAAATTAAAAATTCCATATTTCTAATAATTCTAAATATTATTTAATAATTGACCAAACCCACAACCCATATAACCCCATCCAGACCGAAATAAATAAAAAAAACCTCAAAAATTCTGATCGCAACTCTCCAACATTTTATTTTTTCCGCCGCTGCCAACAAGCGCATCATACAAGTGCTACGATAGATGAAAATTCGATGTATTAAGCGCCTAAAATCTATTGCAGCGCATTCTTAGTGGGATTATAATTGTGAGTATTAACTTCCGGTTTTTATTATGAATTATTCCCTCAGGCAAAGTTTTTAATAATCATCTAAAATTTATGACATAAAATGCTTAAAAATAAATAAAAATTTATATTATAACGATTCATCGCAAGCAATAAAATAAGGAAATCGTAATTTCAACGTTTATGAATGAGAAAATGATTTTTGTTGGAATATTTTTTAAAATAATGAAGTATTACAAAGTAGTCTTGTTTGCGAGCGAGTTTTTTTTTTCTTTTCGCTGCAAATCGTTAAATCATCTCATCGACAATGATTGTCTCACAAAAGCAATAAATGAATGACGTCATATGATGATTTGAATGCCGTTTAAATCGTTTCCGGATGTCGTATGCCGGAAGATTCCAATGAAACAAACAAATCGCCCATACAATCAACTTTCTTTCTAGCTTAAAGAGTTTATTTTTAGGCGATAAACGATTCTTTTGGAAGACATTTTCGGACTCATAAATTGCATAGTATATTGATGTCATCAACAAATCGCTTCTTTATTTAATGTGCTCACATTTCTATAGTGCTATCATTTTAGAGGCAGTCGTTTGTCAATAGACGTGATTCGTTGGATCGCTACAATGAATCCTCTTATGCTACCTTCGTAGATTCACTAAAATTTTATTTAAAACTATATGTAAATGTTTTAATTTATAGAAAATTTTGCATATTCAAATTTCAATGAGGAAAATTTTCGACTCGTCCAAATCGTTTACTTAGATGGTCATCCAAATTGTTCAAAATTTCTCTCGAAAGGAAATCATCTTACTCAAATAATTTTTGTTAAAAATTCACTAAATATCACATCATATTTAGTGAATTTTTTTTTAAATTAAAAAGTTACCATTTAATAATTAACTGATAATTAATTTTAATTAATCATTCATCTCTTTAATTTACATTCGACGAATTCCCATATATTGATTTATTTCTAATATCTTTGAAAGCGTTGTCGATTTTTTTATGGGCGTTTTCCGAAACTCGTCTCTATTAACGACTCATTGATGAATGTTGTTTTCATTGCTGTTATCCCCTCATTGAATTCGAATTGTAAAGTAGTTGAACGATGCGCAATGTATTTTTATGTCACGCATTGCCATTTTCATCCCATCATCCATTCCCGGGAATCTTTCATCTCCCGTTTTAAGAGCAAAATGATTTCAAAAAAAAAAAAAAATTTAAAAAGATTTTAGAATTTAAAAATGTTGAAAAACATATCCTTTCAAATTAACCGAATGGTTATCTAATATAAGTTTATCTAACCTAATTAATTGTGGGCCGTAATAAATCGAATATTCTGCACTTTGTAAGTTTTCGTGGAAATATTTCATTTCAAATCATATTTTCTTCGCAACATTGAATAGTAAAAACATCGCTAAATAAATAAATAAATAAATAAATAAATAAATAAATAAATAAATATATATATATATATTTCCAATTCCAAGAATAATATATAAAATTTACATTAACTAGGATGGCAGACAGGTGAGATTTAAAGGCGTCAGAATGTTATATGATCGTATCCAGGTGATTGATGAGTGTTATCGCTATAAAAGAATTCATAATAAATACAAAATTTATTGTTTATATATTTTATTTGCGTCATTGTTTCATATTTACGCCACTTAAACGGATTTGATATGCAAATATATAAGCTTGCCATATTTGATTACTTTTGCTCAGTATTTCTTAAAGAACTTGAATGCCAACTTTGTTCCTTACAACTTTTTTCGATTCCATATCGATGCGCATCAATCTCTCGGTCCATCTGTATATATATATATATATATATATATATATATATATATATATATATATATATATATATATATATATATATATATATATATATATATATATATATATATATACATGCAACTTAACCTTTAGATTTATTATGCAATTGCATTGAGCATCTAGTATGCACTTATTAAAACATAGCGATGAAATATACGAATGGAATATTCAGAGTATTCGGCGATCGAGATCGGTTATCTCCGTTATTCGCCTCTCTACTCGACGAATCGAAAATCTATGCCAATATTACGGCTGTGACGTTAATGATCCCCACCCCTTCAAAAAAATTTCGGGATTTGAAAATATTGAAATTGGTACTTGGCAATATCCATTAATAAGCCGAGAGAATTTTTATGGTAGTTAGGCCTAGGAAACGAAGTATTTTTTTCAAAAGTATTTTATTCTGCAATTTGAGAGTACTATTTAAAAATATTTTTTTAAGTATTAAAATAGTTTTATCTAATGAGTTCTTTATCACCCATAAAACACCATTACTGAATGATAAACTTATGCTGTTATCAATGATAAAATATTACTAATTTTTTGAAATCATAGAGAGATTTTCTCAACTTCCATTCCTCTCTATTGCCTTTTTTTGGGATGGATTCGATCGATCCATACTGTCTTACAATGGGCGGATCCAATAGATCCGTCATGTCTTGCAACAAAAGTATCGTGAGAATCTTTCTTCACACTTATTCAATTGTTGCACTCTATACGAAGAGATGATCTAATTTATATATTTGTTGATGTATATATATATATATATATATATATATATATATATATATATATATATATAGTTCAAAAATGAAGCTTTATCTGAATATTCCATTCAAAAAATTCTCATAAATAGAGAGAAAATACAATGGAATGAATTTCATAGATTTGAATATTTTTTTAGTGAAAATTTATCTATACGGCAACGAAGAAATCAACTTAAAATCGAGATTAATTAATTAATTAATTAATAACTCCCAATAAAAATTTAAATTTGTTGCATTTTGGATTTGAATCCCAATCTCTTTCATTAGATAATCAAATTTTTTGATGGTGATATGATTTCCCGTTCGTAATTTTTCTTTTAAATTCTCAGAATTTTTCTGCAATATTTCTCAAATCTTGTAAGCAATCACAGTACTCTATCGTATAGATTTTTATCCTTTTATCCCCTTTAAAAACTGATCGCATATATTAGACTATCATCGTGGGCTCTAATGTTCAATTCCAATGGGAATTAATGAATTTATGAGTGGCCAATAGTTTTATGGCCAATTTCAATTTATTCTATAATTATTAATTTTTGATGATTTTTTAATCTAATTCACGAAATGATGAGCATATGCAAAAGCGCATGAAATGTTAAGTTTTGTGTAAGTTTTTTTTTCTCACTTCTCATAAATGAATGTCTATTTTTGCGAGCAAACCTATTACGATATATTTCGCCATTTTTGTGGATAAAACGACGAATTAAATCGCGAAATCTCGAAATTTTTTCGCACAATATGCACATATCGGAATATATTTACTTAAACCTACTCTTTAGCAGTTTCTTATATTCTCTACTCATTACTACTGCATTATTTTGTCTATATTACAAGCTTGAGCCTCATGATCCATTGGTCTACCGTGTCGTTGGCCTGCAGTATTATTGCTCTACGGTATCATTCCTCTGTAGTATCATTGGTCTACCGTATCACATGTCTACAGTAGAAGCGCGAAAAACGTTGTTGAATTAGGAAGGGCGTTATATAGGGATGGAAAAAAAAAAACGAAACGCAAAGAAAGTAGCCACATTTCGCAGCGTGAATTATTATTTATGAATGACACCCAAGTCATGCAATCGATTGTGTGGGCGATAGTTGAAAGTCTTAATGAGATTCACTTCAAATGGGATAAAATTTCAGGTGTGCTAACGACACGACGAGGTGAGGTTGTTGTATCGCGTGCACAGCAACGGATTCGCTGATGTGTTCCGCGACCAAATTGTTTGTATTATTTTCGATTATCATTCAATTCTTTTTCGTATCGCCACTTCCAGACGTGTATGTTTTTTTTTTTTTGAGAAGAAAATTTTTTATTCCTTTTTTTTCTCACTTTTAAAAAGGCGAATTAAAACTTGAGCATTTTGAGCGTATAAAATATAAAACAAAGAAGCAAATTTATTTGAGATGAAATTTGGTGTGCTGCCACGCTTGAATCATTGAAAATATTCTCTTACCTGAATATCTTCGATTACCTTTTGTTTATAAATAAAAAAAAAGTTACAAGGGAAAATATAAAAATTATTTGAGAAAATAGGCGGAAAAATTGGCCTTTCTTTTGGAAGGTTTATTATGAGAGGGCAAGGAAAGTGAGAGGGGTTTCCGTCTATCAACGAAAGAAAATTTTCGTAGCGAAGAGTTTTACTTTCAAAATTATGATTATTTTAAATTATCTTAATGCTATTTTTCAAATCGATCTATAATTTAGATCGATGTTATTTAACTTCGTGTTGGGCGTTTACACTTTCCTAATCGATAAAATAGTACAATAATTTATTATTAAAATAATTGTAGATTTATTTTATAGATTAAGCATGTAGATTTATTTTTATAGATCAAGCATGTAGATTTATTTTTATAGATCAAGTAATAGAATCTCTTCACGAGAACCACGAGCAAAAGAAATATCACCGCCAAGCTATATGAAACGTTCGGATGATATTCGATTTTTTTGGTTGAATGCTTTACGAAGAAGGCTCAACGATGGTGAAAATTTAGCATTGCCCTATACAGAATGGTGATGAGGCATCTATAACGACGACACACAATTTTCATAGATAATTTCGTTTTGTTTGGCACGCTTGCCTTCATAATAAAAAATTAATTCACAATTTTTTTTCTCTTCTTTTTTTTCCACTCAATTTCTATGCACTAAATGAAATTGCATACAATCACCTAAAAAAAGGGCAACGTCTAGATCAAAGAGATATTAGTTCAGGGCAGATGGAAGCGATATGAAGAGACACTTATTCGTAATGAATGCTCTATTCGTTTAAATGAATTAATTAATAAAATAAAATAAAATAAATACCTTATAATAGTCGATATCTATTATGAGCCGTCTTATCGCTGCAATCGTCAATGAAAAATACCGATAATTTGAAAAGTTCATCTATTCTACCGTAATTATTACGATCTGATTACGATTGAGCTTAATAAAGTACAGTAACGATCAAATATGTAAGGTAATCAGCTGCTTTTAATGATGTTTAATTAATAATAACGAGTGCAGTGCGAATATTTCGTTTCGAATTAAGAATTTATTCATCAAGTTCTTGTTGCAAAGATGAGAGATCAATTGTTGAATCTTTTTTCTTCGCTTTTTTTTCATTTTCTTTTATCGTCGAGAAGGGACCCGATTTAAGTGTTGCTGAGCTTACTGAAATAAATCGATATGATAATAAAAGAAATTTATTATGTTCATTTAATAATATTTATTTTACAGTTAACAGAAATATTAGAATAACGATAATATATAACAAAAATATTGTAATAAAAAAAAAATATATTCGAAAAAAATTGCTGATGCATAAAAAGCTATCGCGAAATAAACCGCCTAATATTGTATTATATTTAAAAAAATTTTAAATTTTAATACCTATAGCCTCGTAACTATTTTGTAGTGCAAAAATAACAATTATTTCCTTGTCTCCTATATTTCCTTGACTATTTTTATTTTTCATCTTTCCTCATTTAGAACTATCCTCAATGTTTCAATTAAAAAAAAGCGTCTTGGATATACTCCATTTCTCTCAAAATTAATCGAATTCATTTCTATATTTCAATTAAATAAGCTATAAAAACTTACCAGATTTAGTTTTGAGCATTTTTCTTGTATTTTTTGGCGTTTCCTCGAGGCAATCCTTAAAATTTTTTCAACACATTTAATAATAACGAGAAAATTTTATTGATTAATAGAGAAAAAAATTTTTTAAAATGAAATTGTTGTGGAAAATTATTTTATAACATTGGAGAGATAGATTACAGAGCCGATATATAATCTTTTTATCTCTTAAATGAAACTTTTCACATCGAGTTTCAATTTTTGCGCTGCAAAATGTCATATTTTTCGATTTCCTTGGAAAAATTGTGTATAATTTTTGGAATTGCTGATGATTTTTTCACTTTTCCAGTGAATTTTTCGGAAAGGTTCAACCCTTTTATTTTCTCTCATCGATTTATACTGTCTAAAAAAAAATCTACGTTACACCACTCGAAAAAATCTTCAAAGCGATGGGAATAAGAATTAAATCATAAAAAAATTAGGAATTTCAGAAAGCGAAAAAAAATTTTTTTGAGAAAAGAGAATTTTTTTTGCTAAAATTATTATAATTCAAATTTTACTTTTAATGATTTCCGCTGCACATAATAAAGTTGCTCACATCATTGTATGCCAAAAAAATAGAAAATAAAAAAAATTCCGCTTAAAATTCGAACTTACAGCGTCTTCGCTATGCGATCGGATTGGTGCTCGATGATGAAGTGTACTATCTTGCGTTATATCAACTGAAATTATTATTTCAACTTTAATGAATAATGTTTGAAAACTTATAATTAAAATACCAGAAAAATTTATTTAATGCCGCCAACATTCTTAGAGAAACATTTTTTCGCAAGTTTCGATAGAATTCACTTCTTTTTTTTGAGGAATTTTTAAAACAAATTTTTTAAGTTTTTTTTGGCAGTTTTTCCAGAATTTGTAGCTGAAAATATTTTTATCTAGAAATTTCTTCCGGTTTCTTTTTTTTTTTGTGAATTTCTGATGCCCTTCAATGGAACATATGCAGTGAGAATTTTTGAAACGCTATTCAAAGTAGTATATTCCCGTAAAAAAATCTGATATCATAAAATATTTCCGCAGTTTTGAAATAAGATAGCTGTTAAAATTTCTTCAATATTTGGATTTTTAAAATTAAGTGGATGCTTGGTACCACAAGTAGAAACCCAAAAGAAAGGAGGAGGATTTTATTGGGATAAGGACGTTTAATAACTTCGGGCAGAATAACTCCGAATAACGAATATTTTGATGCATAAATTTTAGCTACTCACCGATATTGCACACCATCTGAGCAGCATCGAATAGTGGTTGAGCTGTGACATTTCTCTGCAGAAATTACTAAATTAGGATACTAGTAAGGGAAATAAACTTAAGTAGGATAAATTAGAGGTTTAAATTCCCTACTTGTTCAATAAAAAAACCTGAAAATTTTGTGGCGAGCGAATATACCAAAAGGATATTTGAAGGAAGTATTGAAATATTGATTGAAAAATTTTTTTCTGACGATCAAAATAAAACGCGTTAAGTTGTCTTACTTATTACTTTATTCGTCGATTAAATTATTTAATTCGTCGATTAAATTATTTGACTCGTCGATTAACTCTATAACCTTCTAACCACATTTAAAATTATTACAATAATTTACTTCTTAAGAATATCGATTAATCAAAATACTTTGAAAAAAAAAGAAAATTGTTTAAAAAAATTTTTTAAAGCATATATCGATAATATCACTGCAGTATCATTTAATCATATATACTTCAGAAGAAAATCTTACCTTATGAGCGCGTTCTAAGTCGAGACCTCTGAGAGATGATTTTGACGATTTATGGTCAGCTTCAACGAGAGATTTATTTTTCTTCATTTTCTGAAAAGATAATAATTCGCCACTCTTCCCTTGAATATTCTCGAATGCTTTGCAGATAAATATAAATATAAATATAAATATAAATATAAATATAAATATAAATATAAATATAAATATAAATATAAATATAAATATAAATATATAAATAGGAGAAAAAAATATATTTATAAACATAAATATATAAATAAATATAAATATATTTTCAGAAAAAGGAGAAAATTCATCCATAATAAATAAGACTGTGAAAAAACCTCCAATAAACTGAACGATAAATCACAGGCTAATTTCAATAGTTTGTGAGGTGAACTTTTATGTTTATTATGAAATATGGAGATAAGCAGCGAAATTTTTTCAGTAAACGACCAATAAATAAAGAGTTTTCAATAAAGGAGAGATCAATAAGCACACAATTATGACTTACCCTCCCGTCGGCGGATTTCGAATCTGCAAAGATAGGCATTTACAGTATGCAACTGAAATTATAGAGGCATTATGATATATATATATATATATATATATATATATTTATTTATTTATTTATTTATTTATTTATTTATAATGGCTAGAAGAATGTTGAGAATGGAGAGACGAAAAGATTGTGTTATTGTCCTTTCAAATTCTTTTTGTTAAGTAAGTCTATTTGATTAAGTTTTCATATTTGTATCACTATTATATCACGAAACTATATAATAGCCTCATAAGTAAACAAATTTTCGAATCAATGATACATTATAGTTTATTTGCATAACTTTATTACTATACTGTATATTTCTCTATTATTTAAATAAAATATAAACGAAATAGATAAGTGGAATATTAAAATAATTAAGTTCACTTCATAATCCATCCATATTTTTTATATGAACACCCCATTTTCGGACTGCAATCATTTGCGCTCAGCAAATTATTGATTAACCAACCTCTTTTCGTAGTATTCTTTGCTTTCTCTTCATTGCGATTCTGAAATATGCAAATAATTCTAAGCAAATATTTTTTTAGAGTAAAATATTGCAATTGCCTCATTGATGAAATATGATTCGGGATGAATTAAAGTTTTTCTGTATAATTGTCCTCAATAAACACAGAAATATTCATTGCTCATTTTGTTGGCAATCATACAAACTTATCAGCTAGTATAAATAAACTTCCAACCATTAGCATAGTTAAATTCTACATTTTTTTTTTTTTTTTTTTTTTGCAAAATTTCTCTACGTTTCATATTAAAGTGAATGTATTTTATTTAATTGAACATTAGAACGAATTCGCATATAAATTCGCTTGCGAAACGCATTCATATTCACCAAATTATGGAGGATATTCCGCTCAGCAATAATCTTGTAGAAGGCGAGGGATGAGGGAAGCAAAGGTTAGAGAAGGTGACCGGAAGATGGGAGGAGGGGGGGGGGGAGTGGAAGTAGCTCGAAATTTATAAGTATAGTTTGAAATTGTGCAACTATATCCTTACCACTGAAATATTTTTATCAAATTTCTTTTCTGCTCTTCATATCTCTATCTTAGTGATCTTTTTGTGATCTCCATCTTTGAATAATGTCGCAGAGAATACAATGGAAGGAAAAAAAAGATACGCATGAAAACCCTTACAATAGGCTTTTCTCTTCGTTCATCGTTCTCTTGCTTCTTCGGTACAATTGGATCGAATTGCGATACCGGATCACCTAAGTCGATTTTAAAAATTCATTCATAAATTAAAGGTTTGTTTCTTTGAAATTTCTTTGAATTTCCACTAATTTACCTTTGAGTTGATTTTTGGAAGTGCAAAATGGAAAAAATTCAAATGGGATATGGAAAATTTCATAAATTTTATAGCGAATGAAATCCATTGTTTACCACATCGATTTCAAATTATGAAAGATAATTGTATGGTAAAATTGTGCTAGGAAACGTTACTTAGCTTATTTTCTTTAATATCTCAAAGTTAGAAAATATTATTGAAGATTGTTGAAACTAGAGGTGAGAAAGGAATGACGAAGGTGTGATCTGAAGAAGTAAATGAATAATTTTTTAAATTTTTTTCAATTTTCCAAATTTGGGAGGAAAAATTTTTCAACGGAGAAGCCAAGTTAGAACCCATTCAATTGAATCGAAATATAAATATTTATTTTGATCTACGAATATCACGCAGAAAGCGATGAATTATTTATAGTAACTTCATTGCCCATATATCGAATATTTTCCCTTTCCTTCCATTCCACTCCCCTTCCTAAAGCGTTTATTTCCGCTGTATGCAATTAAATAATATAAATAATATAAAATTAGAAGGGAGCGGTAATTGTCGCTTGATTTTTCTTTAAAACCATTCTTAACATTTAGAGGATTGTGGGATAAACAAATATATTACTAAACTAAATTTTTTTCAACGATTTTTTTTTTGGAATTTTGAAATAAGTAAGAAATGAAGTTGAATTTTAGAGCATACCAGTTTGTATAGGCGAATCGTTTGCAGTCCTTTTCTAAAATCACAAAAAATATAAATAAAAATATTTCAACTTTATAAAACATCAAAATTTTATAGCTTTTATTTCTATGTTCTGAGATTTATTATTGCTATCGTTTTTAAAAATCAAAGAGCATTTAATTGATTAATTTAATATCGTTTCATGGTTATTATTGTTTATCAAATAAACGTGTTCATTGGTTCAATATTTTTGTGGGATTCTTTATAAGCGATAGCGGTCGTAATATCTTAGATGTGTATCCATAGAAGCGAATTGCTTTGCTGCTAAAATTTCCGATTTCAAAATCCTTCAATCCTTTTGTTCTCAATTGCAATATCCAATCATTTAGCGCAATTTCGCTATAATTAGCTGTTGTATTTTCTGGCCTATGCAATAAATAAGACTCTTAAAATATTAAATTTGCATAATTTTATTTTATGCTAGTATCAATAAAATTTTAATTTCCCATCGAAGATTAAATGTGCGATCTGCGATTCGCACAAGCCAATTTCCGTTATTCGTGAGAGTTTAGCGCATTTCTTTATTTTTAGTTATTGAATGAATGATATAATTTTATTAAATGAAAAGTAATCGCCAAAAAACTATAACATTTGAATGTTGCAATTATCAAGTATTTTAATTACCGAGTATTGCAATCATTTGTTACTGCAATTCGATTATTACTTTATATTGAGGTATTTTGCATTCTAGTGCAATGTTATTGCCATTTTCTTATCCCTATAGAAATATGTATATACTTCTTCGCTACAAAACATTGAATAAATTCGATCGTCGTGAGAATATTTGCGAATGAATAACGGTTACTATTGGCAACACGACTGCAATATGCAATACAATTGCTAGTTCGATTTAGCACAAACATCACTGAAATTATCGATGTTATTCACTATAGGCATTAAATAGAAATGGTGATGATATATATACGCATAATTGCAAGTGCATAATCGATTGGTGATTAATGCATTGCATAGTCTTGAATTGAAACCTTCCCCTAATAAGCCCAGTCTCACCTTCCATTTCCTTCACCTTCCCCACTCTTGCTCTGATATAATCCATCTGGCTCAAAAAAGGAATGCCTACTATGAGCTCCGGAGCTTTTGATCGTTTTGTATATCAAAAAATCGTCACTCATCAATAATGTAAATAAAATCAAATCATTGCCGCATATTTTTTCGTTCAATTCGAGAAAATGATAAGCTGATATCAATTGTTAACAAGTTCTAACGTTTTATATTTTTTGTTATCAAATTCAAAATTCTTTTATCTCCTGTCATTAATTAAATTATCAAAAAAAAGCTATTGAAATGAGTGCTTGTATAGATGAAAATTATTCCGATAAGCTCTCACCTTAAACATTTGCCTTTGTAAAAATTGTCGTGATGCGTGAATTTTGCCGTTCTTTTTTTTTCTGCCCCTGAAGATGTAAATTTTTATTTTTTAATTTTCATAAATGAAATAATGGCGATTGATTTTCAATCGTCTTTGTGAGAAATTTCCCTCGATGAGATCATCGAAAATTTACTTTCTAAAGAAACGCCGGCAAGGAGCACTTCTTATTTCAATAATATCAGAGATATATCAAGTATCACCTGATTAGAACATAGATCTGAAAGGATGCCTTAACCTCGAAATACAATCAATTTTTTGGCTAACTTAATATCGGCTAAATTTGCTAATACTTTCGAATGCACGATGTGTATTGCACATAACAATAACAATGCGATGTGAAGATAATCTAGATCTACTGAACAAATGCATATGACCAAGAATTATACTATGTGGTAGACCAAGCGGCTATAGATCAAGCGAGAATAATACGCCCTACAAGCTAAGTCAAAGAAGGTCAAGAGCATACAGGCAGAAGAAACGACCTACCCAACACATGTCGTGAGGCTAGTCTGAGGCAAATTCGGGAGAGTAAAAAAGGGTTTGATATGTGCTCATGTGTTCCCTCCAGATTCTAGACTCGTCTTGAGGTCGAGTGAGCCTACACGTGTCCGTTGGAGTGCGCGAGGTGATCGAAGGCAGCGTGAAGTCCGCCGCATGCGACTACAGGATCGTGCCGACGATCGAAGCTATCCTTACGAACGAGTTCCCTACTTGTTTGGTACCTTATTGTATAAGAGTGACAAACTGTTCATCCTTATCCCCGTGTTACGATATATAAGTATTCTATACTGTATATAAGCATGTACAGTATAAAATACTTGTAGATAATAACTCCCTTATAACAAAAGTAACCATATCCGCATTAATAGCTTTAAATGATGTTTACCACAGAAATAAAGTACCATAGATGAGGGAATATTTAACAGACGAGAAAATGCGCTAAGAAGTATTTGAACAGTGCGTGAGATATATCGAAATGAAAGCGATATTCAAAAGAAAGATGTAGGCGTTGTCGCTATGCAGTTAGCTTAATATGTCGATAAAAATTGCTCATATTAAATGGGGTGCTAACAAATGAGAAAAAAAGAAAAGTAAAAGAAAAGAGAGAAAACAAGAGAAACGAGTTGAAATCACCCTCAAGAATATGAGCGATATTTAAACGATTATTTAGCACCTGCTTTCTAGCGATTTATTCGGCCTATTATTTATAAATTTAATTTTCGTTATTTTATTACTCGTTAATTAAAGCTCGCTAAATAATTCGATTAATCGAGAACGTGCATCTATCGTTTTTATCGTTTCGATGAGAAAATTTCACTAAATAATTCATAAAAATTTTTAATAAAATTTTAAGGGCTTGCATAGATGAGGATTGCTTCGTAATTAAGCCTAACTAGTTGATATCCCGCTTTGCTTTCCCCCTTTCCTATCATCACTTCTCGAACCACTTATCTCTTTAATAGTGAATATTAGCGTACCTGGTTCTTAGCGCCTTTTTTGTAAAGCGCCACCTTCAAACTATGTAAAAATACGGCAAGTAATGGAAATTGAAAGTAAACATATGATGTGCAAAAATAAATTTATTCAAGTTGCATTTCGTGAACGCATTTATGAAGCGAATGGAAATTATTTCGATGAATTTTTCTTTAATTTGCCGAAAAAATTGCATTTGAATTAATGAATTAAAGAAAAGAAAAGAAAATTTCTTTAATTTTCAAACGGCATTTGCGTAAAATCGCAATAAGAAGCGCAATTATGGCACATTTGTCGGAATGCATGTCGGGTGCGTATTTGTCGGTGACTTAATTTGTCGGCATGTAACCGAAAATTCATATAGACCTATTTAAATAAGCGTTGATATATTGCATTTGCATATCAAATTTTTGTATAAACCGGAAGCGAAGTTTTCCTCCGACAATATCTGTTATGTGGTCGATTAAACTGCAACATTTTATTTGGTAGTTGAAGTCGATACAACAAAGTGATCGATTAAAGAATAATATAAAAAATAAGCGCTAATTTTAATAAAATATATGATGAATATACCAAGTGACATCATTATAACGGGAAAAAATCGATTCTGCATGATGTTTAGAGTGAAAAGTTTTAAATTAACTATCAAAAATTTCGAAAAAAAAAATCAAAAATTATGGTTATTCGATAAGCATATTCCTAAGCATATTGCCCAATAAAAACAATTGTGTTATTTCTGACGACAGCGAACATAAATGGATGATCAGCGTTGAATTGTGGAGGTGGTGGAGGTAGACACATCACCATAATACCAGCCATTGTTGATGCAGCCGCCTCACAACCTTCCTCGTTCACCTGCAACAATAAATAAAGTTTATTTGAATAAATTCAAAGCAACTGTCATAAAATCAAACTAATTTAGAAAACTAAATTACGGAAAAATTGTTGAATAATTTCGTTTATGAAAAAGATTCTCAAAAAAAATTTTTTTTTAAAGTTTCTATAAAAGGAAAAAACAATTTCATTCAAAATATAGCGATAAAATTTATTATCAATTCAAATAAAATAAAGTGGAATGTACGTGGTGGATTTCAGAATAAAACAATCCTGATTATTGCATAGAATTTTCATATTTGCATAATTTGTATGTCGAAGGAATGAAAAAAAAGCAATTTCTAAATTGAAAAATTGAGAAATAATTGAATGAAATAAATTGACAAATGAGGAAAAACTTTTTCTGTATTTTTCTTCTTGTTTTTTTTTTTGCTGGCGATATTGAAATCTAATATGGTGATCACTGAGAGAAGTGAATTTCCAAAATTGAATGAAATTTTATCTTTTCTAGAAAAGTGAAAGAATGATAGGAAATAGGTGAATAGGCGGAAGAAGTGTGGGGAGAAGAATTTTCCTTCTTCACAGCAAACAATTTTTTTTTCATCATTTTTAAATGATATCTACATAGATAAACCTATAGCTTAAAAAAAAAAATGTTCTCTCTAGAGTACTTTGTGTTGATCACATTCAATATGAATATATACGTGCAATTTACCATCTAAGTTGTAAAAATTTCTATTTTACAAATTTTTGAGCTTTGTCGTTTCATTGCAAATAGTACAATATATATATATATATATATATATATATATATATATATATATAATATATATATATATATATATATAATATATATAATATATATATAATGTATATATATATATATATATATATATATATATATATATATATATATATATATGAGTTATAATTTCAAAAAACTCAACAAAATATTTACCACTATAAAGGATTAGCAAAAGAAAAACAATAAAGAAAAACTATCAAAGAAGAGCAATATAAAACTTTTAAAAAAAAACGTTTTTTTTTTATAACTATTAAAAACATAAAAGAAAACATAAAAATTTCTTTTTATAAACGCAAAAATTTCTTTCTATAATAATTAAAGAAAAAAAAACTATATAGCTTATATAATAAGATGACTCTCCACGTTGACATAATATAGAAAACTCGAAAAGGGTAACTGCGCAGACTTACAAGAAAATTTACAAATATAAATGTAGTAATATTTCATCGAAAAATAATAGTGAAAATGAAAAAAAAAGCTGAATAACGAGTACCATAACATTAAAATATTTTTGCAAAAAAAGAATGAAGATAGGTCAATAGCTGATCAAGCGGTAAAGCAACGCCCTAGAGAAGAAACTACTAGATGGGTGATACAAGCTTAAGTACCAATTAGCCATAATTTTTGATCTTAGCCTATAGCATTTAAAATCCAAAAAAAAAATCCGACAACAAGTCTGTAAGTTGAAATTCAGGAAAATTCAGTCAATAACTTTAAAATAAGCCAACGGAAGAGAAAGAGGTTAAAATCAAATCTTCAAAAATGATCGATTCAAACAATTTTTGAAATAATTCAATACTGAAATACCTCTAATATTTATTATATCGAGTAAAAAAATCACTAAAATGATAACATAGAAATAGACACTCTACAATGCTGTAATAAATAGATATGCCTGTAGAGCGCGCGCATTTGCAATCCAAACTTGTAGACAAAACTTGTAGATTAACGCTCTATCATAATCAATGCAGCAATAACCATAATTTCAGAGACTTATTTATTCAATTAAAATACGTTTCACTGGCTATCATTTTTGAGTCGAGCATTTTCTTTCTCAGCTATGAATTTCAGAATCGATATTCCTTCTTCCATAAATGAATCCAGGATCTACTTTATCTATATCTTTTTGTATTATGCGATACTGAATTCAAGATGCTTTTATCCTAAATATTTCTAAATACTCTCAGTGATGTCACTCTAGTGTTCAACTCAATCCTGTCCATTATGTGAAGTATTCAATTTCGATCAATTAAAAATTAATAATGCTCATAAAGCAGTTATTAAATGAGTAAATTTCTTTCAACTATGAACCAGCGGTATGCATAGAAAACTATTTTTATCTTCATTAGCAAACTTAATGCAATTTGCAATGCAATGCAATGCAATTCTACGACGCAAATCTCAATCGATTTCTAAAAATATAAAACTAATGAATTTCAATTAAATATAAATTAAAAGTAAAGTGTTAAATGCGTACACAATCAAATGGAATCAACGTGTAGATTAGTTGAAACGACAGAAATCATTTAAGCGATTTGACCAATAAAAAGTATTGTCGAATCTTTGACGAGAGCAAAGAGAAATGGATGATCGGCGATAAATTTCAACGGTATACGGGATGTGACCACTGCACAACGTAATTGCATTCCAACTACTGTCGCGGCAGCCGCTTCTGTACCCTCCTCGTTTACCTATAAACCGTCGTTTAACTACGATCATTTAAATTTTAATTGCATCCCTGTTAGTAAATATTTGCATATGCTGCGCAAAAAAACCTCATAGTTAATGGAAGAAGTTTTTAGAATATTCGAGAATATTTTTAAATGCCACATGCTAGCCAATGGCACATATCCGTAAATCCGAATTTTTCCGGAAAGAAACCGGGATCTCTACATTCAATCCTTACTTTAACTTCTTTCATCGAAATCTACACAACAATTGATGGCGCCCATCCGATCACGCTTGCGTGGATCTATTAGTCCGTCTATTTAATATACTGAAACTCAATCAGTGAAGTTCTTCTTGCATAATTATTTTATAATCAGCCAAATATGGGATTCGCATTAATTACGAATAATATTCGTAATACTATTTAAATAGCGATCAAGTAACACTTGAAAGAGTTGCCAATTATGTCAAATATTTTGAGAATCGGCGATAATCGTTATAACAGACTCGATATGATAGCAATGATGCAATGTCTCTCTATTTACATCGCTAATAAATAAAACTGCCTATAAAATCTTATGGCTATAGTCACGTTCACCTATATGCAATCGATACACATGAATAATGAAAAAATAATAATAATAATAAAGTAATATTTATAAAGTTTCAAGTTCTCTCAATAAAAAAATAAAGTAAAAATTAGCAATTTAAGGAATTCCCTTAATACTCCGTACTTAAGCTTAGAGCATACTCCCGATTCCATTTAATTTCCTCAATTTTTTATAAGAGAAATTATAGCTCATAGATTTATTTGGGAGGATAAACGGTAGCGATTTTACTTTTGTTTTACATATACAGATAGTGGCACCCATATCAGTTGTACTCAATTCTCTAGACAACAACAACACTTTCATAAAAGTAGATATGAAACTGTAATAGAATAAATTTTGAGGCAAATGTATAAGCAGGGAACTTGAATCAGATAATAATATACTCGTGAAACAATTCATAATAAATAGTCAATAAAAAATTATCGAAGTAAATTTAGCTATTTTCTTTTAGATATTAGAATATAGTGCTGCGATAGTATCCTTTTCAATCACTCCAATATACAACATTAATATAATTTTGAAATAACGAAAAAGGGATTGATTATATCAACCCCCCAGTCCTCTGCCCCCTCCCCTCTCTCTCTTCCTGCAGATTAGATGATGATAGATAGAGAAATGAAAAAAAAATTTGAAAATATTGGGTATTTCTAAGCAACTGACCACGATAGACTTCATATCTATTTCCACTAGGCATAACAGAAATGGTACGATTTTTGACAAATAAAATCTAAAATTATCATGGCGGCATTTTTGCAACGTACCTATCATAACCTTCCCCATAAGTGAATACCCTCCCTCTTATCTTTTAAATGCCATCGATGATTTTTTAAAACACGCTCTTAAATGGATGCGAATTTATACAAGAAGCAAGCTTCAGGCATTCGAACTAAACACAACAACACCGCGACATCAACACAGCACATATTTCTGATAGTGCAGTAATGCCAAACCCGAGTACATAAGAATATTTTCAATTGAGAAATATCAACGAATAGTGAAATATAAAGAGGCTTATGGAATAAAAAGTTAGAATTTTTTTTTTCCATTAGAAAATCATCAACAATAAATTCTCTATAAGTGAAAGAGAAAAATTTTCAATTGAACTGACCTCGATGAAAGCTTTATGGATTACATCGGAAATGCAAAGTGATGCATCGCTGATTCCTGAGAAATTAGCAGACGCTTGGCTGAAAGCTTCTTCGATACCAAGCTTCTTCAACGTCTCAACGAGCTCGAGCTTCTTCTCGAGCTTGAATCTTGGCAGCTCCACCTTTAAAAATTATAAAATAAGCGAAGAAATCGTTTCTTTTATCAAACTATTATATTAGATGAACACAATTCAAGTATAAACTGAAATATTTTTTAGTTCCAGCTTTTGCACATCGAAATGCTACTGCAGTTCATAAACTATAACACCTCGTTAATCAGGAAATTCTAAGTTGCATATTTCAGAATATTTTTAAAACTTAAAAAAAAGCATTTTTCACAACAAAAAAATGCATTTCACTAAAATCTAAGCTTTACAAAATAATAAATAATAAGAGCTTAATGAATAAAAATTGTTTCTTATCACCTCCACTTCAACATTGTCGCAATCGCTGATCATCTCCATAATTCTTTGTCCATCCAATATTTTCAATTGTTTTGCAAGTCCAAATCTCTCCTTTGGTAAGAAAAAGTACATATAAACCTCACCATTCACATATGGTAAACCCAATGCTTGCCAATCGGAATCCTCCACATAATTGAATTTTTTTTTAATTCGCATCATATCAACCTTAAAAAAAAACAATCGCATATAATAAGAGAAAATTTCTATAAAAGTATAATTGAGAAAAATTCATAAAAAGAAATAAATGACCTTTATATCTCTTAGAAATTCTTCCGCTACGATTGATAGAGGTAACAATATGCCATTAATCCAGTATAAGCGTTTCCGTAAAACAAAAAAAAAATAAACGGCTTTGGTTTAGAAAAACTTGGAAGGTTGTATGGAAATGAGCGCAAACCAAAACGATGGAATTAGAAAGTTAGATTCAACGATCGGAAAACCTCATAATATACGCTATATAGGGGAAGACGATAATCAACTATACAAAGAGGTTTACTGTACGATTTGCAAATTGCATAAAGGAAATTCATTGCAAAGCAATAGCTCCCTAATTTTGCAATATTTTTGCAGAATGGATGAAATATTTCGATTTTATATGATTTTATGAATTGCTGTAAGACCTTTTTGTAAATTTCAATAAAGTAAAATTTAGAATCATAACTAACAAATACTGCAAACAAAACATAATCAATGTATATCAATGTAAACATAGGAAAGTGTATTTACTTGGCGATGACGATCGGCTGTTGTGTAGAATAATTTCTTTTTTGTGTCCGCTTCATCGAATTTCTCTGCCCAATCACCTTTAAAGTATACTGCATTGACGAGAATAAGTCGACTATCTTCAGTGATCTTATCCGGTTCTATTATATTCTTGATCATTGAATTTGTTTGACTCTCTACCCAAGTATTGATTTCCTGAAAAATCACAAGGTTAGAAACGAAATATATTCAGTGATGAAAATTGATTTTCAATAATTATAAAATTGTTTTATATTTATATAATATTTCTTTTTTTTTTTGTAGATAACGTTATACTTTAAGGGGCGCTAAATTACAACAAAATAATTCGTTCATTTCGTAAATTACACAACTTTCCTTCTTTCATATTTCATTAGCAATCATCGTAATATTCTTCAAATCCACAAGTTTTAAATGAGTTCAATTCGTTGAATATTTCAAATTTTTATAAACATTATTCTAGAGGCGTTCAATTATATCTTTTTTCCCATTTGCAAATAATAATAAAATTAAAAGGGGGCGAGATTAAAAAGAATTATTTGTTATATTAAATCTCTCATTGATAATAAATAGAAACAAACATTAGCAACGGTTGTAGCTTGCTTAAAATCGGCAGCTTGTAATTGTCCAGCATATTTATGTTTGATTAGCGACATAAATGCATCCTTTAGTGAGAGACCTTGATCGATATAGAGTCTATTTGCAGTGTTCAATACATAACCATTCGTTGATTTTGATAATTCATTCACTAATACGCCGAAATACTCATGTATTTCACTATCCGGAAGACCTATAATAAGCTATTGCAAAGGATATACACTCGGTGAATCCATCTATCATCAAAAAACTTCTTAATCATCAAGCTTTTATCTCTTTTTATGTGTCTCTCTTTGCTAATTTCCCAAAAAATTTGCAAAAAAAAAAAAAAAAGCAGAAATAAATGCGAATGAGATAAGAAGGAACGATGCAATATGCAGTTTGCATTTATTCAATCTTTTATGACTCAAGAATAAAATATAGTAAACTTGAAATCAACAATTTTTTCTAGCAAGGGGAAGGAATCGAGTTAAAAATATGGTATAAAATTTTTATTATGCAGAAATTTTTATTTTTATTTTTAGATATTTGCCTCATTATCATTTACATTTTACCAATAAAACATTTGCATACCTTTAGCTAGTGCTTCATTCATTTCCTGTTTAGTTTTCCCATCGGCACCAGCATATGTCATCGCAAGTGCGATTGCTACCGAAAATGGTGAAATCACCGACGATTGATCCTCATCGATACATTGTTTTAGAAGATCAAGTGCGAAATTCGCTTGCGCAATAGCGATTGGTGATGCCATCTCTTCCTGGATTAGTGAATATATATTAATTCCATTACAAATAAAACCGCCCTATATAAGCATATTTCATGTAGCTGTTTAATAATAATATCAAAATTCAGAACGGAAAGTATTTCATTGTTATAAAATTTACAATCAAAAGTAATCTTTGAGACTAAAACTATAGAATCTATGAAAAATAAAAAAAATAAAAAATCCAAACATTAAACAGAGGTAAATTAAAATAAAAGTTAAATAAATAGTTATCAATAATTCAATAGTGCAATTGTATAAAATCGAATAAGAATCTGCTTTGCATAGATAAACATTTGCTTTAATTAACGATAAATCAAAAAAATCAAAATAAAAAAAACAACTCAAATATATAATGCAAATAAACTTTAAAAAAATGAATAAACTCCTTAAAGAGCTTTAGATCAACAAAAACGTCAACTTATATGGATAAAAGTACACCACAGAAAGCGATAAATATTGTTACTAAGCAATTCAAGAAACCAATAGCAACGCATCTCACCTAACAACACAACGAATACAATCCAAGTAGGCATTTTTTTTTAAGACCAAACGGGTGGTCCACATGGTTCAAATGGTAGTGCTTAGCACATATTATTGAACTCAAATTATTCCCCAAAATGCAATAAAATTTTCCCGTAAACGAATATTCATAACAGAGAATTGAATCGACAGAATGGAAATTTTTTTGATTCTTAATTTGAAATTTTTGTGAATGATTGTGAATAATCCATCCTCGAAGAAAATGAAGAAAAAGCACATTGCCTTTAAATGAATATCTAAGAAGCATTTTAAAATCGACTAGAATTTTTTGGTAATTTCACCTTAATGGATTTTTAAATTAATGAAAATGTTACCTTTCAGGTATGTCCACTTATATAATGATAGCTTCCTTCAACGTGAAATATGCTGAGAGAAAACTATGATTTTTTTTTTTCAAAATTTTTGAACGAATTACGTTGGCATGACTTCGTAAATTACTTTATGCAATTATATAGTCAACGATTGGAAATTACATTAGCAAAAAAAAACATATTTTTTATTAAAAAAAAAACATAAAAAATTTATTTTTTCAACGTTAAAATTATAGACGTTGAATAGTTAGTTGCCCACAAAAAAAAAAAAGGCGAGAAATTGGGGTTTCCATTGCTAACAGAGAACACAAACAATGAATACGAGTATCAAAGAAAGAGAGACCGATGCTACACAGCTTTACTGCTTGCATCGTTAGCAAATTTGGTACATAACAAAGTAATCACGATCGTATACTCTATTGACATAGTGTTTAAATAAAAAAAAAAAAAAAATTGTGTACATAGAGATGGTTTTGCACCAAAAGAAAGTATTTCCTTTCAGTGATAAGCATTGATATTTTCTAAGAATAGAAAAAAATTGATAACGCAAGAAAATGCATACAATTTCAACTGATAACACAAGAAAATATTCGGGAAAAAATGCTTTCGAAAAAAATTTTTTTTGGAAAAAAAATATTCGGAAAAAAATAATTCCTTGGGAAATTTGCATAATTAAAAAATAAAAAAAAATAAAAACGCTTAACAGATTTCATTTAGCAATAAATATATCAATATATTTGATTGTTCATTTGCTTATGAATGATTATAAATTTACCTATTGAATTTTGATCGTTATCAAATACCACAAAAGAGATAATGCAATATTCCATTCTGATAACTTTATATAGGAATTGATCTGATCACCTGTATGAATTTTTTGAAACCTTTGAATATAATTAGCTTCGAAATTGACAGATGAAAATGAGATGTGGTAGAGGTGAGGTTGCAACTTTTATATAAGGTTGGGAAATTTCATAATAAAACTTCCTTTAGTCTCGGAGATCGAACATCCAGAAAGACAAACCGACAGACACATACAAACATACGCATAGATACGACATCACTATGATGCGGCATTGCAAAATAAACTTGCAAAAGCGCATTGCAATCCACACGATTTCAATGAAACATTACGGTAATGCAAACGGTATATGGTAAAATAATACATCCATAGATGATGTTGCGCTCCTCTCTGTGTGTGGTCACGGAATTCGGTGACGGGAGGAGAGGGAAAGTGGGATAACCCAAAGCAAAGGAAAATAACCATCAACTCACCATTCCCCTAAAGATTTCGATGTATTTTTTAATGAAATATAAAAGTTTCGAGAGTAAAACTGCAGCACACACAAAAACACAACGATGTAGTTTAATCGTTGTAGTCGCTTATGCTCAAAATCGATTTTCCTCCAATGAATATGCACACGACAACGAGCACAACGTGTGGTGTGCTATTTCACAACTACGATGATTTATTTACGCTCAAATTAAAAAAAAAAAACGAGGAAATGCTGTGAAAATTTTCAGATAAAGTTGGAAAAAATGCGTTTGCAACGTTGAGCACTGTTTCGAGCATATTTTCATCAATAACAGCAACAAATTTCCCCCGAATATATGATAATCGACACATCGTCCACACGTATAGTAGTAATAATAAGTTAACAGGAAACAGTATATAACTGAAGTAATAGTGATAGTAATATAAAATGTAATATTGGTACCAAAAACCTTGGAAAAAACGGCACATTACATTTGGACACTAGAATGTTGACTAGCGTAGAGTGCAGCACTGCGAGCTAAGGGAGGTGACGCTTGCAGATAGGGAATGCATTCGACTGAACTGGTTATGTTGGCTCTACACAAATGACTATAGGCAAGTGAGTGATTCATCAGCAAAAAAAAAAAAAAAAAGATTCAAAGTACAAAACGAGCACAAATAATGCATTCTGCATAGCGAGAGCTTAAATGGTGCGTTTCGAAATCACCGATCATCTCTCAGAAATTTTATTATGAATCATCATACTTCGAGCGCTCATCTTATAGATCATCACGTTATAAAGAGGAATGAGAACGTTTCGTTTACTAATGCTCTATCTGAAGCATTTTTTCCAGGTAATCCAGGGATGACCTCAGGTAATTCAAGTAATTTCAAGTAATCCGAAAGTATAACCTCAAGTTTCTTTTTTTCAACAGCGAAGTAAATTCAAGGAAGGGAAAGTGGAGGGGAAAGGGGAGGGGAAGCGGCCACGATCAGCAGCCATTGCTAGATCATTGGAGATAGTTTCGCGGATCATACAATGCGCAGACGAATCTTTAACAGTGATACGTTTTGACTTTATGGTGGTCACTAAAGTGGGCAACAACTATATGCCAGCTATCTTTCTGTGGTGATGGATTGCAAGGCCGCGCAGCGGCTGAAATGTTTCCTCAATAAAGATCTATCTGTGCCTCGCCATTATCCATAAAATTGCTTCGATCATTCTCTTTTTGCATTTGCATATCCATCGAATAACTTTATTAGCAATATTAGATCCTTTTATTATTACAAATTAATATTTACAACCCTAAATTATAGTTCCAACTTTCCTATAGCTTGGATTTTGCTTTACTGACTTCTTCATCTATGCAAAACGTCTGACGAGAGCGGGATTCGAACCCGCGCCTCCGAAGAGACTGGTGCCTAAAACCAGCGCCTTAGACCACTCGGCCATCTCGCCCCACGAGAGGATCTTTCATTAAAGTCACCATCTGTACCATTAATCTACAACTTCAGGGAAAGTTTTATGTCAATTCCTATGTCACGGGGAAGTCTGACTTAGTAAGTTTCGACAGTGTTCCAGAAATGCTGATATCTTCCTTACTAGCACTTTGAAGTTAATAGCAACGAGTTGGATTCATAGCGACGAATCTCTGCGTAAGAGGAAGAAGGACTCTAGTTTTATCAAATCTATTGAATGTATGGGTAAATAAATTTCCTATAGGTTATCGTTATTGGCGGTGATGAAACGCGAGAAGTCCGATAGTTTTTGCAGAAAAAAATTGCAGCATCAAAGAGACAGATATGGAAACTTTGCGGCATATACCAATTTTGGGCTTATCTAATCCCACAGCAAACTTAATTGAATTTTCTTACGATACGTTTCAACTTGCAATATATGCACAATTTGAGTGTCTACAAATATGTGATTTCTGTTAGATAAAGAGGAAAACAGAAATTTATATAAAATTGTAGAATATTTATTTCAAATACGTTGGAAAAACGTTTTAAGTTCGTCCAGATATTTCATATTTGAGCCATCAGGTTAGCGATAGTGAAAATAACTCACAGCCATAAAAACAAAATTTATAGCTTAAATAAGATGGAATGAATGCAATTATTTGTTACAATTGTAGGGGATCACAATAGCGATTGCAAGCAAGTGTTATCGAATCGAAACAAGAAAGTTTTACTCAATATTTCGTTTAGCATTATTTCCTTAACAAAAAAAGTGGTCAATAATTTTAGTGCACGCTATTCTATTTCAATTAAAATAATAAGTATTCAAGAATCGCTAAGAGAAGCGCTAAATCATAAACTATATGTCTCCAGATAGTAGTGCTCGGAGCTCTTATTTTATCAAAAAGATACCTCTTCGATCGCTACCCCGATCCGTACCCTCCCATCTCCAGTCTTCAGGTAGCCTCCCTTCCGTCAGAGTAATTAGCTCAGTAAATTTTGGTATATAAAAACCTGATATAAAAGGCTGTCGTCTATAAATTTTTGTATAACTACTTGGGTTAGAATGAAGAGGAAATTTCTGTGATCGACTCGTAAAAGAGGTCATTTCTACGGAAAAAAAAACATTTTAGAATTTATTCTTTCACTATTTTCCAAATATCTATATAGTCGATGATAGCGAAATCAAAAAAGCGCATACCGCGCCAACCTTTTTATTGTCACTTTCGATTTATTTTCCTTCAAAAGAGCTTTGTGGCAGCTGGTGAAATTAGCCACATCTGCTAAATCCTGACTCCTTGTTGTGTTCACCACCTGCGGCAAAATGAAGCGTCAGACTTAGTCTTTATCATCACTTTCTAACTAATTCATTGCTTTCGGTCGAAAAGAGAGGAATCTTTGAAGATAAAAAAAAATTTTTTTCGAATATAAGGAATATATTTTTGTACATTTTTGAAATATAAATTATTTCTCTAAAATATTTCATTTTTTAAAAGTCGCATATTCAACAAATATCTCTTTTATGTCATTATTTCGTCAGTTATAAAGTGGCTAGCTAAAATTAGCACGCTATTAAGTTAGTAAATAAAAATTGAGCAGTATAATATTTTTTCATTTTTCTCAATAATATTTCTTCGAAAAAGAATAAGCAAATTTTCGCAATTGTTTCATTTTAGCTCACTTTAATCGAAAATGATAGACGATTTTTACGAGTCTGCCTATCATAAATCGTTCGATTCGTTGATCTCCCACTTTTTGCACGATGCTTGTTGGATTAATTGATTTGACTGCACTGTTCGATCGTCTCGTTCGACGCTTTCATTGTCTAATAAAACTTTCATTGTTTTTATCATTATACATTCTAAATTCTGAGCAGATTATTGTTTGATATATCACAAATGGGACAAATATGGGATAATCTTCGAGGGATTTAAGAAAAATCGACAAAATAATTGAGTTATATAATAGCATCTTTATTACGATGAATTCAAATGAGTCTTCCTAAAGTTCCTCAAAGATCCGAATGAAAAGAAAAAAAAAAACTTTGAAAATTTACGAAAAGATTTTTTTTTTTTGAAAATATTTTCCTCAAAGATTTAATAAAATTCTAATCTAGAAAATTAATATTTGATAGTTTAGAAATAAATGCAACAAATTTTTAGATAGATGATAAATTAATCGTTAGGAGTGCTCTTTGATCAGATTTTTTTTTTTTCAGCAGTTAACCCATCTAACAACTGCGCTAAGCAATCGTCTAATCAAATGCTAAGCCCAGAGATCATGTTTTACTGTTATCTTTAAGGTGTTGCATTTTTTTTTTTCATTAATCGCTGAGAATTGTTCTTGGTCGGTTGGTGATGTTAAGGATTAGTTCACATCTTGTGATAATTGTATGGCGGTGTTTATTGGATTCTCGCGTTCACTTTATCGCAAAATTACTTTGAATACCCTTATATTACGTACTATGAAGTTTATTGAACATTTTAATTACTTTTTTAATTTATCTGTTTTAATTTTAAATATTTTTAGTATTATTATTTACTCTTCGAAAAAAAGAGTGATTATTTATTCGAATAAAAAGTTATTTTGCGATAATTTTCTTTTTTTTTGCTTCGAAATATTCTTTCATAAGCGAATTTTTCGTTTTAGAAATTTATAAGAAAATATCCAGTTGAAATATTGATTAAATTTTTTTTAAAGTTTAATTCGTAATTATATTTATTTTTATATTTATTTTTACCACTCGTATTAAGCAATAGGATCTGGCGGATATAAATATGTTTAATTTTATATGAGTTCTGCTTTGACAATATCAGTTTAGTAACTGTTAATTTACTATTATCTCCTATTATTCCAAAATAATTGCTATTATAGGAATGGATCCCATTTTAGCTGCCTTCTTCCTCAAGTATAAAATAGTATTTTCAAAAAAAAAAGAAAATTTTTCCTAGTGTTCTTCAATAGTTTTTTTGCTCTCTATGAAAAAAAAAGCACCTATCGTATTACATATAAACAAAAAATTGATATAAATGCATAGAGATGTCTATAATGATGAATAAATAAAAATATTTAAGAGTCATAATCGTTTGTTTTTTTTTTCTTTTGTTTTGCAAATTTTTATAGATTCGATTTAATCAACGATATGAAAGTATAGATATATTTGTATTTCAGTTGCGAAAAATGCGCTCTCTTCAAGTGATCCTTATAACTATTCACTTTTGTAGTATTGTATATTCATATCTCTATCAAAGGTATTAATGCTGTATTATTTTAGAAAATTTTTCATTATATTTTAAAATTAAAAAAAATAAAGTCGGCTAAGTGATATTATTCTGAGGGCTTAAATTATTTAGGAACTCTTTGGATTACTTATATTTGATATTTGAAATGATTTATCTTTTATTCAAAGATTTTATTCAATTTAGAATACTGAAAAAGCCACTGTGTAAATCCTTAGCTTTCAGCAATTACCCAAAGGATACTCAGCTCAGTGTTCACCCACAATATGGCTCTTTGAAAAATTCGTTTAGGTGTTCGAGATAAGCTTCAATTTCAGCGTTTTCCAACATTTTTCTGCAAGTAATGTAGTTTGCAAAGAAGTGTATAATTGCATCTCACTCAGTCATGTTCCTCTTCTGTTATTGCTTACTCATGGTGCTGGTGGATTACTTGTGGAACTGGTTCGAGTACATTTCGCATTTCTACATTGTATGAGTCAAAATAGGCTCGAGTACCATGAAAATGGATATCAAGGTCTCTAAGTAATGAGGAGGGAGGGGCTATAGTCTAAAAAATTTTGAGTAAATCCCTACTGAAAGAACTTTAAAAGTGATGTTTTCTAAACGAACCACAATAATGCATACAATAAGGTGACGAATCCAAATATCGGAGACAACGTCATCGAAGCTAATAATTTCATCTCATTTATATCATTGCAATAGATTTAATATTAAATCTAGGTCCAATGCTAACTAATACTATAGGCATTTCAGGTTTATAATTTTTTACTATTATTCATTTCCTGGCAGAACAAAAAAAGAAAACTTTTTACATAAATCTTTCAAATATGCAGACATGTGGACGAGTCAACAATTCAACGTTCGCAAGCCGATTTTGCAGTACAACTATTGCGATCAACGATGCGTGACGCTGAATCACCAATAGTACTATCACCGTTCTCGATGGGAATCGTTTTGGCGATATTAAGTGCTGGAGCAATGAGCAATACACAACAACAGATCAACGTAGCACTCGCCGAAGGTATCATATGCATTTCAATCAAATAGCCTACGTATTTCTTTACTATTTACACATATATTTTGTAATGTTGCTTAAATCCTTAAATGTAGGCTTAGGAATTAGGGAAATTAAACATGATTTTTCAACGTTTTAAATTCTGAAAAAAAAAACTTCAAAATTTTTGTGGAATATAATGGAAGGAACGAAAGAAAATTAGCGCATATCTCGTAGTATTTTATCGTATTTCTTTTATGAGCAAGCATTTGTTTAAGATTGATCTCGTGCACTCAGTTTCTCTGCCAATCTTATGATCCATACAAAGTTTTGGATTTCGGTTCATAGATCCGTTTTGTTTAAATTACTTCCTTTCTAGTAGATAAGGGTCAAAATAACCTAACATTTAGTTATTTACCTGACATCTTATTAACTCTGTTGTCATTCAAAGTGCGATCCTTCTATGGCAATTTGGCAGTGGCACTAAGAATCGTTAGCCTGCAGCACTCAGTATTGGCAGCAACACTTATGGTATAATATTGACCTCAAGTTCGAGCAACACAGTGACCTCAAGTTCGAACAACATAGCTGGAACTTTCTCAGTCGGGTATTTTTAGGTTTCGAGGCGAATCAAATACAAGAATATTTTATATCACAAGAAAATCGACTCCATAATGAGTCAAATGAAAGTGTATTTCGTTTATCAAATTTAATTATAATTCGTCAACAAGATGGATTCGCACTAAATAAAGCGTTTGTCGATCGTGCAACAAGTGATTATGATGCTCTAATTCGAGATATCGATTGCTCGAACGTTTCGGCTCTCATTAACGTAAACGTTGTTTTGAATATTTGCATAAATCTAATTTGCATAATTTACTAAAATATCGGCCAAACCTAATTTGCACAATTTATCGGGAATATGTGACGTATTTATTTATTTATTTATTTATTTATTTATTTATTCAATCATTCACTTGTTTATTTATATATGCAAATTCGCTGAAAACGTAATAAACAAATTGGAATGATGAAAGATTAATTTTTATTAAGGAAATCAACCAATGGGTGCAAAACGTATCCGAGTCGAATATTAGTGCGATCGTTGGTGAACGCAATATTTTATCTGAGCCACATTTATTCCTCGTGAACGCCGTTTATTTCAGCGGAAATTGGGCAAAAAAATTCAAATATGAAGAGACATTCCCGAAAGAATTTTATATTAATAAAGATAAAGTGAAACAGGTTGGCAATTTTTATAATATAAAATTTAATTTATGTGAAATTTTTTTTTAATATTTTTAAATTCACAAAATTTCATTTTCCGATGATTGCAGATCGTAGATAATATAGCAATTGATAAAGTATATAATTATATTGATTAATCAACTGCTTCTAAATACCTCAATCACCTGAATTTCCTTAATCAACACCTGAGAATATTTAAATTTTCCAGGTCGACATGATGCCAATTTGGGCATTTGGTTCATTTCGTTATGCGGAAGATGCACATGTACAGCTGCTTGGAATTCCATATAACGATAATGAAACATTTATGTATTTATTTCTACCACGTGATAGGGATGGCCTTGGAAATGTGATCAATGAAATTACTGGAAAACGAATTTTTACACTCATAAAAAGGTGTCGAATTGTTGATGTTGAGGTTAGAAATATTTTTTTAATTCGTTATTTAATTTTTTTTTGTTTTTATTTTCTTTTATTTTTTTCGATAATTGAAAAAAAATGCATTTATATTTCAATATAAAATATATAAAATATAATTTTTTTTTCACTATATGAATTTGGCACATTTTTAGATCCTCTTTTCTTTCTATCGAAGTAATTAACTGTTTAGAAAAATGAATCACTGAATACAAAAACCATCAATCAATATTTTTTGAAAAAATAAATTTC
Source organism: Baylisascaris procyonis (assembly GCA_037389465.1). Lineage (NCBI taxonomy): Eukaryota > Metazoa > Nematoda > Chromadorea > Rhabditida > Ascarididae > Baylisascaris > Baylisascaris procyonis. The sequence continues at coordinate 2,998,654 of JAZARR010000110.1, forward strand.
CATTTTGAAAGAAATTTATGTTGTACCGATGGAACCCTTTTTTTTCCACAATAATTTTCAAGATTTTTGGTTATAGTGATGTTTAAATTTTATAGTGAATTCATCGAATAAAATAAATTATAGGTGGAAATTCCTGTATTTCGAATCGAGAGTAATTTCGATATGAAGGAAGCACTTCTTAAAATGGGCATTAAAGATGCATTTGCAACAAATGCCGATTTTTCGGCTATTTCACAGAGCGATCTCTTTATATCTGGCATTCTTCATACAACATTCCTCGAGGTTTCAACGAATTTTTTCTATCTCGTTTTGAAAAAAAAAAAATCTTAAAAAATTTAAAATCTATCGTTTAAAATTTAAAATTTAAAATATTTGGCTCTATTTTCTTGGTGAAAAATTTTTTTGAACTTTAGCAAATTTTTACTGTTTAAAAAATTTGTTTAAGTTCATCAAAATTTACAAGCGAAAGTTTGCTTGAATGTTTTGGGATCATTATGGCTAGAATTTTCTCGATGAAGAGTTAATGCGGGGTCAGTTAGATTCGTTTTACAGTGGAATTTGTGATTTAGGAAACATAAAAATTTTTTTTTCACTGCAAGAAAAAAAAATTCTTTTCAGCGTAAAAACTCGTCTCCATATATGTATATTTTTAAGAAAAATTCAGCTCACTTTAATAGATTCATTTTTGCAGCGCATTTGCAATAACCTAAAATTTTCCCGAAATTCGTAGAGATTGTCTATCACATGAAAAAAATAAAATAATAAATAATAAAAATAAAAATAAAAAATAATAGTAATAATAATAATACCGTTTTATTCATTAAAGGTGAGTGAGAACGGTACCGAAGCGTCGGATGTGCCTAGGCCAAATCCTCGTCCTTTGCAACGAATGCTTTGGCAAGGTGGTCATATTAAATTTATTGCTGATCATCCATTTTTGTTCGCTATTCTCAGAGATGATATTGTATTGTTTATTGGCCGCTATACTTGAAACGTCACCGAAAAAAAAACGACTCTTTGTTTTACTACGATAGGACGATCCTCGATGAGAAATCACTTTGAATTCTACAAATAAATTCATCCCTCTTATTTAAAAAGAAAATAAATAAATAAATAATAATTCAAATATATAATGAGAAAAAAAAAAAGAAAATTGAAAATGCAATATGATAAGCGGAAATAAAAAAATACAATTACTATGTTCCATTTATATCGATTTACGTTTAATTATTTACAAGACGGAAGCATATTATATTCATATTTAAATATCGGATAATACTAATATTTTTTTTTTATTGCGCACAATAAACAACTCTTCGTAAATATCAAAAATTAAAAAAAAAAAATTGATACATACATTCATAAATTTTAAATAGACAATAAAAAATACAAATATTCACAATTTCATATGTGTAGATGAGATAATTCTTACTATGAATTAATATTTCAATAACTAAGTAATTAATGAAATATTTCATCGGAATTATTTCATTCCAATAAAATTCCTCGATTTTTTCTCAAAATTATTAAAAGCTTTAATATTTAAGACTAGAATAAAAATTGCAAATCTATTCCTATAAAAAAAAAGAACTATAACTATACCGTTTTATTAACCTAACTACTTTTTTAACAAAAATAATCGGGCATATTCATTTCCGGAATTTAAAATCAAGAAATCTAGAAATTAATTACTGAATATATAGGTCAAATTAAAACGATACAATTTTTGGAATGTTTATTAGCCATTAATGAGCTAACTACTATGCTGATTATTCACGAATAAACATAATAAACTCAATCGTTATATGCAAATAAGATAGCGTAAATAGGCACGTTTACACCGACAATGGCAGACATTCCAACAGACATATTCATAATATCAGCTGAAAAACAAATTTAACATAGATTTGCTCTCAAAGCTCTATACGTAAGACAGAAGAAATAATAAAAAAAATAAAAAAGAAAACTAAAGCGATATGATACGAACTGGGAAGAATAGATCTTTAAGAGATGATCTAAGATTTAATAATGTACATAATTATATATTATTATCATAGTTATACTAATAAAAAATATCACTTCAACGCTTGCAAATATAGATAGCCCAAATAATACAGTCGATGTTATGTTACATCATGTATATTTTAATTAATAATAAAGAGAAACAAATATTTCGATATCAAATATTTTTCAATCCTCATATAAACGTAACCCTTTATCTCAACTCTTCAATTCCAATATCCAGTCCTCTTTACTTCCTCTATCACCGTTCCCCTTCTCATCAAAACTACTCCCTCTCATCCAACTCCGTCCCCCGTCCCTTGGACCCGACTTCCCAACGCAGGGTGGAGGAATAAACAAATATATGAAAGCCAAGGTTTCTTAATCGCTTATAAATGCTCAAAAAATTTAATGTTCAAAAAAATTTGAAGAAATTCAAATTTTTTTATGCTCAAAGGAAACAAAGAAATGACTACAGCGAATAAAAATGATAAAAAAGCGATAGTGAATCAATAGTTCAATTCTCAATGAAAATCATAGAGAATTTAAATTTTTAAAAAAAATTAAAATTTTTTTTCTACTTTTTATGCGTTATTAGGGAAATGCATAACTTTCGCTCCTTCCTTAAAACATATTTTTTACTTCGGATGTCAATTTTCTGCAAATTATTACTGAAAGAGGTCATCTTTTGATCAAGAAAACGAAGAGGACAAATTGAATAGCTAACAAAAATCGATTCATTAATGCATTAAATGAACAAATCGAGAAAAAAAAAGATATTTTAATATGACTGAGTGAATTTTATTAAATATGAACAACTATTAAAATTTGATCATCAAAGAAAAAAAAACTTTGAGATAAAGAGATAAGCGGACGAAAATCGAGATGAACCTAGCATTTCTGTTTTTTAATTAATAATAATAATAAAGGTTTTTTAATAATAACTAATAAAGGATATGACAATAATTTCTAGAAGCTATCGAAAGAGCAATATTAAAATATCGTTCAACGAAACGAACAATATCAAACCATTTCCGTCTTTCATATTGCCACCCCCTTCAATCAATAAAAATTGCACTTATCTTATGATAATATAGCCCGGTAAGAAGGTTGAACGAAAATTAAAACCTATGAGTCGAAAAATCGTTTAAATATTACAGATTAAAGAATCATTGAAAAAAAATAATAATAATAAATTTAAAAAATAAAAATAAAAATCAAGCTCTTCAAAATGAACAAAAAAAAAAAAGAAACTTGGAATAATTTTGCAGTGAAATTTAAAAAAAAAAGATTAAGAGAACAAATTATGAACACCCGATAAAGCAGCACTTCTTTCAATAAATTCCATTTCCTTCTCAAAAATTGCATCACTAATCCTTTTTTGTAGACGAACACCATCGGCTGGTGAGACTTGATAGATGAATCGCAATTTTGTTTCAACTGTTCGAGCTGAAAATGAGTAAAAAAAAATTACATCTCTTCGCGATTATTACTCTACAGTGCTACAGTAACTAAATGGTACAGTAACACATTGACAGTATCATAGTATGTATACTACACTAGCCAAATGAAATTAAAAAACAACACAAATTTTCTCATTCACTTACTTTTTGACAAGTAAATATGCAACGGCTAACCTAGAACCTTTAATAAAAAAGGTGACTGGCAAGCATAACTCGATAGGAAAGGGGATGGAATGGTTATGACAACAATTGCCTCCAGAATTTCAACAGTTAATTTTTATCACCTAAATTACAATTTAACTCGTAATTAAATCACAATAATGGGAAGGGCTATTCCTCTGAAGATCGATGGACAGGGTCTAGAGCCATTCTTATGCAGCTTCCGGATTACTAAGGATCTCAATTTACTAGGTATGCCTCCGTATTCCATATTTCTATCAACCTTCATTTCACGACGACTTGTGAGGTATTCAAGTGGCTTCAATGGAACATCGCCAATTGTTGATGATTTTGCAAACTGTAGATCCGTAGACTCAACAACTCGACAGCAAATATGAACATATGTACAGAAAGAATCAGATACGTTAAATGGCTACTGTATACAGTACTATGAAATCAACTCAGCTCTACCGCAATGTGATGGACGAAGAATTGGGAAAATATCATGAACCAGAGGAAGGATTTGTACTAAATTGCTGGATTGCTTTCAGTCAGTTTAATGCTAAAATTTTTGTTGAAAATAAACGACTGCGAAAAAAAAGGAAAAACGCTATATAATTATATTCCAATTTAATAGTGTTATAATCTTACTATTGAAATATATCTTACATTAATTTATAATCTTACATTAATTTACATTAATTGCATTAATAATCTTACATTAATTTACATTAATTGCATTAATAATCTTACATTAATTTATATAAAAATGAAAAACACAAGTTTTGAAAAATTACCAAAGTGCGTGAATTGATCATCGGCTTCCACTTTCGGTAATAAAAGTTGTTGCGCTAATAAATTGCCACCATCCATTGCTCTTTTTCCCGGTGGTTGTATATCAAGAGGGAAAAGATCGTGCGTCGATGGACTATCGAGGGTACGTTTCCGTTCGGTGATCGTCGATTTACCTTCGGATTGTGTATCGGAAAGTCTATCAGTTTCCGAGTTTGGCTCATTGCTTTCAGCATTTTCTTTAGCTAATGCTTGTAGACTTTCGAGTGCACTAGCTAAAGAAATCGTCGAAACGGTCGCCGTTGCGGTAAGTGGTGTTGTTGTATCAGCGCATTCATCTTTCATCGTCAACGACGTTTCATGAAATGGTGTATTCGGATGTGAATAGGAATGTGACATTTGCGCCTGCGATGCCTCATAAATTGATGAGATCGATAATGATGTGCTATAAAATAAATGCTACTTATTGAGAATAAAATTATGGAAATTTTTTTTTGTTTTTTTGGAGAACCTTTTTTAAATAATTATTCAAGTAAAAAAAATTTTCCGGTTGAAAATTTTTTTTAGACAATTGCCTAAAATCTTCGCGATGAAATATATCATGTTTGATATCAAATTATTTCAATCTCTGAGTTAAAATAAGATTTACAATAGTAAAATATAAATTATTGATTAGTATTTACTGTAATTTCTTTGAAAAGTTTTTTTTTTAAAAAAAAAAAAAAATTTGTATTCCTTAAATAATTTAATCATTATTTTTTTCAATAAAAATATTAGAAATGAATATGTGAAAATTTTATTAATTATTTACTAAAAAATTATAATTTGAAATAAGAGTAAGCTATAATCTTAATAAAGAAATAATAAAAAAAAGTTACTCAGTCCAATATGTTGAATCCTTATTGAGATCAACACTATCCAAAAAGAGTAAATGTTCATAAAAACGCCATTGATCTTTGCCCGTTCGTTTAGCACGCCGAAATTGATCACGAAGCATATTCCATTGCCGTAGCAATTCATTTTCTAGAAATTATCCACAGTTTTATTTGATTATACCTGTGAGAAGAAATGATGGATAAGCCGGAATAGATAGGCTAAGCACCCTTTATTCCGTGATGGCATCAACCTCTATAAGTGGATGAATTCTGATTATTTAAAAAAAAAAATCCCTCAAAAATCGAAGATCAGATCCTTGATTGGCCCATAGTTGGTTAGAAACAAACCACCTATATTGGAAGGAAAACTATGAACATCAAATTTGAATAGTGATGAATGCAAATTAAAACATCAACACAATAGGGGATTCAGAACAAGGCAGTAGGAGAATTAATAATGAAATCAGTAAGCACAAAAAGTTTTTAAGTTGCTCTAGCTCAGAAATGAGGATCGATTTTGTTCATCAATAAAAACATCGTCCACAAACGAGTGCGAACTTGAGACATTTCACTTACCGAGCGAATGCTATCCCCCTAAGCTATCCTGGAAAGTATTGCTTCAACAAAGAGAACATGAAGCTATAAGAGATGATATAATTAAGAAGCATTTGTAAAGCAACTCTCAAAATTTAACATCACAGACTTAACAATTGAGGATATTGAATTAACGGCTTTTTCCACTTTCTCTAAACAATATATCTCATTCAATTCTTGCACTATCTATCCAAATGCAGATCACCCGCGGGAAAAGAGGATGGGAATTAGCTAGAGGTTTCATACAAAAGAGCTAGATTTTCAAAAAAAAAAAATAAATAAATAAATAAATAAAAATTATGCTGCGATAGTACAATGAAATAAAATCGAACCAGTTATTCGAACACCATATACGATGCTCATTTTTCTCGCAATTTGTGTCATAACGACCTTCTTCCATCGATGACAACGATAATTTTTATCTTTTGGATTCCATAGACATTCCGATTGGCAAAATTCTTTTATCAATGTCTCTTTCATATTATCACACCATATCAAATGATCATCCATTCGCTAAAATAATATAAACGTTTATATGCATTAATATATCGGAGACCTTTAAATTTGAGACACCTATTGGTTTTGTAAGGTAATCATTATTCATTGAATGAATATAAGGTATTATAATTTAAGATTAAGAATTCCCTATTTAAAAGAATCGATGGGATTTTTAATCACTCATAAATCCCTTCTTTCGCCACCTTTTTTTTCGTTACTAATGGCTATATTCATGGTTGAGAAATCAAACAACCAAAAAGTTATTTACCAATACAATAATATTTTTATACATATTCCACAGATACTATTGGTTGATTCTCGTTCAAAATTATCTCACAAAATCATTAAATCCAAGGAATTTTTTTTTTAACAGTAGTGATAACTTGCATGACATCTTGTAATGCTCAAAGATTATATATGGATATATTCGTTAAACGTTCCACATTTGAATTAAACTTTTTGAATAATAAAGATAAAATATTGCTCGCTAAATTTACTATGTAAGTGGTCAAACAAATCCAATAAGATTGACTGATGTTGTTTTAAATTTTTAATCCCTTCCTTTCGTTTTTATTTACAACTAAAATCAACGCATCAAAGCAGAGGGAAGGAAACTGCTAGAAAGACTCGAAAATAAGGCGAAAAAGCCTTAGAAAGTACCATTGATAATGCCTTGCTCTCAGCTGCTGCCATTGCCAGCGCTTTGCTATCAACGGCAAAGCACGATTCGGCAATCACTGAATCCTTCATCGGAATACAGTTGTTGCTTTCAGCCGATCCCATTGCCACCGTTTTGCTGTCAACGGCAAAGCACGATTCCGTAATCACTGAATCCTTCATCGGAAGGCAGTTATTGCTCTCAGCCGATGCCATTGTCACCGTTTTGCCGTCAACGGTGAAGCACGACTCTGCAATCACTGAATCCTTCATCGGAAGGCAATTGTTGTCCATATTCAAGTGAATCTGAAAAATATGTTCTCAGCTCGATTCTGATCCAACGACAGAACGTTTGCTCGCCGAGGAATGATTGAACGGGATTCAATTCCGGGTAAATGGAATTTCTGGAAGGTAAATAACTCAAATTTCCTGGGAATGGGATTTTCGATTTCTTTTTTTTTTTGAGAATTCTACATGAGAGATTAAGCAGGTGCTGAAAACATCTAGTTATTCGCTTCACAAATCATCACCTTTCTAGTACAACTTTCCAAAATTTGTATAATACAAATGCAATTTTCATATTTGATAATATTGAAGTAGGAAAAATAACAACTTTAAATTAAATAATTTAAAGAATATTGCAAATTTAAATGTTATACCTCAATTAAGGAAATGACGCCATCGAATGTTTCAAAGAAGAGAATATTTCGGCAATATAACGTTAATGGAATAAAATGTTTATGAAAATTTAAATAATTAGAAAAATTAACAATTGTAAAATGAATTTCTCTTTTAAGGTGGAAAAAAAATGATTTCAAAGAAATAAAAATTCAAAAATTTTCAAACTTGAAAATTCTATAAAAATGATAAGCACTCAATGGAGATTTTATTATCATATCGGCTTAAATATATAATAATAAAAAAAAATTCCCTTACATATTTAATATCGCAACACAAAATTTTCATTTTGCTTCTAATAAAATAATCCAAATATTAGCAATATTTCTTTCTTATTGAAATAAACTTTTATATGAATAAATAATTTTATACTGCGATTAAAAAAATAAAAAATACCCAACCATTTAGTTTAATTTCAACCGAAAATTATTACTACAAAACAAACGTTTTGTTATGTCGTCCGATGATGTTGAATGCGTCCGTTGGTCGGAGTGGGGGAACAGCGTTTATCGGCGGCCAGCAAACGCACACAACGCACCGACTAACAGACACGCTCGCGAGTGGAACGCACGCGAAACGCGACGACGTATGCAGACATACGCGCAGACAAAAGACTCAATACGCGCCGCTTACGTCGACCTACCCATCGTTCACTAAAAGCACTTTTGCTTGTTCAGACTCTCGACCGCCCACGTTGTTATTTCCATTTCGATTTGCATGTTGGGCAATGTTGTTTGGGCAAGTATTGCTTGTTGTATTACCATTCAAATACACCTTAATATATGAGAACTTATTACCTTTATAAGGCTGTAAGGTACACTTCCTATAGAGGACTTAAAAGACACCCGGCTGGCGGATCGGGAATATCGGAGATCATCAACGACCTACCTGTAATTATGCGCGAAGTAATAAAATGTACTTACATCTTAAAAATAACTTCAAATGATGAATGAGGGTGAATTTTCGATTCGATTCAAGTTTTAATTAAACGCGAATGTGAGATTATTGTCACAGACATGAACAACAAACGACAACATCAGACAAAACGACGTCTTCGGACATTTTCTTGCATAAAGATAGACGATATCCTGAATTGATTGAATATTTTTTTTAAAAATTGATACAATCGATTTTCATGAGACCTATATATGTGGCGAATATAAATTTAGGAATCCACTATTAGATCGTTGAAGTGATTAATGGCGGCTGAAGTGATTAATGGCGGCATATATATTTACATTTATATTCGTATTTGCACTTATTTATTTATTTATTTATTTATTTATTTATTTATTTATTTATTTATTTATTTATTTATTTATTTATATATTTATGTATTTATCATGCCTAGCATTTAGAACTCAGTAACCATTGAAAGTGGCGTTATTAAATTTGATGGTTAAATTCAGCATTGGAATTTTTTTGTTGTATTCTCACCAATTCTTTAATGCTTCTGCACTTTATTTCCGGTTGAAATGTGAAATGTGACGAGTATAGAAATTGAGTTTTTCGGGACACTCGAGAGAAATAGATATGCACCTTTCAGGGTTATTTCTAGTGTTGACATTCGACGGTTATTGAAGAAAATGCACACTCTTCCCAAGTCGAGAGTCAGGTTTTTCCGGTATCAATACCAATTTTGGTATTTAGGAGGTATTAAAAACTCCGAGTCTTTAACTCCGGAGCTCCTCGAATTTCTAGGACTCCGGTCGATCGATTTTCGACGAAGTTATGAGTATTAAACGAGAAAACTCGGATTTACGTAACCCAATCCGAACCACTCTAAAAAAATATTTTATTTATAAAATCAAGTGCTCTAAATTTGTTACCTAAATCATAAAATGGATATAGGGTTTATAGTTTTTTTTTTTTCTGAATTGTTGCATTGTTAGAGATTGCCTTAATGCTTCTCCTGTATTTTCTGGATAATAGAAAAGAAAAATTCCAAACTTCAAATGATTGTCACATTAATGAGCAATTTTTAAATTTAGAATTTTTTCTTTATTGAATGCTTTATAGATTTTTAAAGAATTCGACGCTATCCCAACTTTCAAGTACCATTATTCAACATAATATTCGTTAAATTCTTCTCATCATCGAAAATTTTTAGCTGCAACTTTTGGCATACATCAAAGTTTTTGCCTCAAAACGATTACTTGATGAATTTTTCTACTTTTTATTTATCGTATACTTTTATGTTGGTATTTATGCACCTTCGAATGAAACTTACTGCAATTCTTCTCTCAAATTTGATATGAAGAAGATTCGATTACCTTTCTAATCAATATAAATCAAAATCCACTAAATTCTGGAACTAAATAGATGAGAAAACAGCTCATTGCGACAAATAAATTAGCACTAGAGTATCAGCCATTTTAGTTATATTTCAAATATTAGTGCATAGAAGCTTCAAAATTTCGAAGCTAATGACGTCATAAATTCCACGTAAAAATCGTTCTCGTTCATCGAATATTGAAACGAATCGGCTATTCGCGTAGGAATCCGATCGGGTCTTGGTGTTTGTCGAATCTTTTCAGGATTTTGTAATCAGTTTATCAAAACTACAACATTTTTCGTTAAAAATTCGCCTCAATAGGTCAGTGATTTAACTGGAATGGTCATAGCAGAGTGACCTCGAGGGGTTGAACTTTCACCTTTCAAATAAATATCTCATCGTACAACGAAATGTTTTACTTCAAAAAAAAGGCAAACTCAAAAAATATTGTTTTATTTTTTATAGCCTATTTCATTCATGCCTTATAAGTTTCGTTCTGTACCTTTTGCAGTTGTCTGTTCAACATTTTCATTATTCATATATCTAGATTCTTTGATAAAACTTAATTTGCTTATAGGTGATGATTTTGATAATATTTTCGCATATTTTTATTATTATTTTCTTTTATATTTGATGTCAGCATTGTTTTATTACTTCATTTATTATTTTACTTTGTTCTTATATCGTGTCTTATTTGACGTAATTTATTATGCAAATTTTTATGCAATTTTTTTCAACTGGTGACGTGATATTTGAGGAATTAAAAAAGAATGGCTCCCAACAACGGAATCGACGAATCGGTAAAACAATCGCTTAAAGCAATTCCATTGATGAAGACAAAAGCGGGTCCAAGAGATGGTGATCTTTGGATTCAGGTACAGTTTATTCTTTTTCTTTAAATGAATCTACCTATGACATGCAACTAACCCTACCGTATGACTCGAAATAAAACCACCAGAGATTCTTTTATTAATTTCTGAAAAATTTTCTGCAATCGATTGTAAAAACTATTATTATATCTAAATTTATTATCAAATTCTAATCTTATAAATTGATTTAATTTCTTTTAATTTTTTAATGAATTCATTTTTTTTCCGTATATTTAAAGTAAGTGGAATTCCATTCCAATTATTATTGAAGTTTTGAAAATTTCAAAAAAATTTTTTATTGCGAATATCCAATCGAATTTCAGCGACTAAAAGAGGAATACGAAGCACTTATCACATTTATAAGCAATAATAAAATGGCCGATACGGATTGGTTTCGTCTTGAGAGCAATAACGATGGAACGAAATGGTTTGGCAAATGTTGGCATTATCACAATATGCTCAGGTTCGTTTTTTTTTTTGTCCATTTTTGTAAATTTTTTAACTAATTTTTCACCGCATTTTTGGCTTCCGATGAAATGCGATTTTGACGACAGTTAAGAATGGATTTGGCCCATACAAAAATGTTCGATTAATCGAATTTTTTTTGGAGCCGATTTTAAGCGTAGAAGTTTTAATGATAAACTTACAAAGTTGATATAATTGCAATCGACCAAAAGAATTATCAATTCTCGAATTTTATAAAATAGCGCCAACTCTTATGAGTATAAATAAATTTGCCATTATTTTTTTCAATGAAATCTCGCTGAAAATTAGAATTTTTTTTCAAGAAATCTTTTTTTTTTAATTTCTCAGTAATCACAGTTAGAAGTTTTATCTTCTAGCATAAGTTTGTTGGATTTTCAGACAAAATGCTGTGTTATTAAGGAATTTTTTTTTGTTATTGTTTTTTTCATTTTGCCATTTTTGAGGGTACAAATACTGCATTTTATCAATAAAATGACATCTTGCCTATTAAATTATAATCATTATAACCTTGTTTTATTGACACTCTTATTATTTATTATTTCAGGTATGAATTTGATGTAGAATTCGATATTCCAGTGACCTATCCAACAACGGCACCTGAAATTGCGCTGCCAGAACTCGATGGAAAAACCGCTAAAATGTACAGGTGAGAAATTGAAAACATCATCTTAGTCATATCGTATTCATTTATTCATTTTTTCATTGAAGAAATTTTTATTTTATTTATTAGAGATTGTTGGATTTACTTTTATATAAACATCAACTTTTCAAGGATACTAAGTGATGGAATCGAACTAAAAATTTATATGGGAATTCGTCTTTAGCTATTGATTATAATTTTCGAATATGGCAATGATGGGTTTCTGCATTATGTATCGGAATTTCATTTCCTTTGAACTAAAATTTAAAAGCCAATGCGAGAAAAAAGGTTTTATTTGTGAACTTATTTATAATCTTCACAAAAAAAAAATATTATTGAAATTCGAGGTTTTACTAGTATCGTTGAGTGCGGCAAAATTTCAGTTTTGTCGATACGTTCCCCATGATCCTTTTTGTGAGTAAACAGTGGGCAAAAAATGGTAGAGTAGAAGCTTGCTCCTTTCAAATCTTATAAAATTTTTTTACTATTTCTTGAATTTGAATATAGAATGACATCATTGTCTATCGATGTAGTGTCTAAGTTTGCCAATTTTTTTTAATTCTTTTATTTTTTATTTATTTATTTCTTTCTTGCAGAGGAGGAAAGATCTGTCTTTCTGATCACTTCAAGCCGCTTTGGGCACGAAATGTGCCCAAGTTTGGTATCGCACAAGCATTTTCGTTAGGATTGGGGCCATGGTTGGCGGCCGAGATTCCTGATCTAGTGGCTAGGGGAATTATTCAACCGAAATCTGTATGAATTTACAATCAGTGATGAAGATGTAATGACACTTTTATTTTTTATTTGTGAATGATTATTGTTAAATACGTTTGAGAATTGAAATCTTCCTTCCGAAAATGATTCAGAACGTTGCAACTGAGTTGCTGAATTATTGACAGTTTTTATATTTTATTCGCAATGGACTGGAGGAAGATTTCATTCTAAGATACCTTTAATTTATGAGTTCAGCTAAGCAGAAACTGGCAAGACCATAATCAAAGATATTTTTGCCCGTAATTTTTAATATTCGTTTTTATTCTTCTAAAATTTCCATTTATTTTGAAAATAATATTTTTATTTGTTTAAGTAGAAAAAAACTTCTCATTTTTAAGTAAAAATGTTGATTTTATCGGAAACTTTCTTTAGACAATAATTGCTTCTATTGGATCATTTCAAAATTTTATGCGGCTAAAATTTAAGCAACAATTTAAAATTTATTTATATGTTCGTAATTGTAAGATATATTTACAATGATCACCTTTTTAGGAATTTATTATTTTTTTTTTCAAATAGTCAAAATTTTCAACTAAAAAGTTTGAATGAAAAAGAGGAAATTAAACAATTTCCTAATAATTCAACAAATCGTATTTTGCCTTCGTTTTTTTTTTTTTCTTTTATCAATTCCCTTCCGCAAGGAAATTTTTTAGATTTTTCTCATTATTTTTTTCTATGCCTTATTTCATGGAAATGCGTTTTTTTTTTTGTATTTCATGTATGAACCGGTTTTGTGGTGAAAAATTTCATCGTGAATGTATCTTATTTGCAAGAAAATGAAAAGTTTTTCTGTAGTTTAGTGAATCGACTCTTTTGACCTATTTGATCATTTTTGATGGTATACGATTACATAGCCTTGAAATATTCCATAATTTAAGTCAATTTATTTCCATTTCATTAATTGATGAGTTTTTTTATTCACTTCATTTACGGATTGGGGAGGGAGGGGGAGGGGAAAGGCATAGTTTTATAGTAAAACAGTTGTTCGTTAAAGAAGCATTAGGTGTATGCGTGTTGGTGCAGTAAAAATCAATATTTGTGTCACCTTGTTATTGCAGCTATATATTTGTATGTACTCAGCAATATCATTTATTATCAGTAAAATGTAATCAGTGATAAAGGAATTGCGATAATTTCAGAGAAGATAAGGATTATCTTCGGATAGCTATGTGAAATAGAAATTAAATACTCGTTTTTCTGTTGAAAGTAATTATTGACAACCAGGTGGTGCTAGGCACGAAGCCAACGAAACAACCGGAGTTCAAAATCGATGGAGTCATTGCTGAAAAAATTTAAAAAAAAAATGGCTTGTTTACATGAACATGAGGCGTATTTCGTTGCAATTCTGCGGCCGCTATTGCGTTTTATGGGTGTGTAGGTGTATGTGCGTTTCATTGCTTTTATTACCATCTGTTGTTTCGTCAAACCTTACAATTTTTTCACCTTTATTACTTTTATGTCTTTTTTTTTCATTTATTTGCGGTGAATATTAGTTGAAAAAACGAGAGGAAAATGCACTCAAAATGCAAGTATTATTTCAAAAAGAAAGGTAATACTATAAGAAGACAAGGAAGATGAGTGGTACTCAACGATTGAATTTTAAACAAAATTACTGAACATTTTTATTGAGTGAAATTTGTGCAATACTCTTAGATTTATATTACATTTTCACGTTTAAATTTTGCGGGAATATTATTGGGATTATTTTCCTTCACAGTGAAAATATTATCATTGTTTCACTTTTTTCTATCCTTTTTTTTGTTCAATTTTTGGTATTTATATAATGGATTTATAGAAAATAGATCGGAAAATTTTTTTTTTATTTATTATATGGAAATAAAATTATTTACTATATAATCGTGTTGTTTTTATGTTATCTTATGCTTTATGCCGGTGAAGTGCTTTAAGAAGTTCTTTAAGGATTTAAACCTAAATAATGCAGGCGAACTTCTGAATCGAATTTTCTGAGCCTTAGTTTAGTAGAAAATTTACATCATCTCTTTGAAAGGTTCTCATTTCGATAAAGGTCGCCGATACAAGTGTCGAATTCGACCAGTTTATGAGCTCTGACTCATCTTTTTCTTTGCCCAACTGTTTGATGGCTTTAATGAGTCGACTACTTTCCTGTTACTTCTAATTCGGCAAACTGAGTGAATCGTTATTGACGTAGGAAAGGAATTTTTATTAGTTGAAAAAAATCTACATTAATATCAACTCGGTTAGTGCCATTCATCCGGAATTTACGCTAGAGTTGTCCGGAATGAAAAAAAAAGTATATTATGTTAGCACTCCAGATTTATATGCAATTATATTGTTTTAAAGTTGGGGTTATTAGGTTTGTTTTAAATTTAAGCCGCATTTTTCCTCACATAGATAGGCTGAGGCATAAAATTACGCTCAAATTTACTCTTAGCGAAGGGGTCAATTATTTTAGATGATTGAATCTTTTGCTAGTTGAAAATCTACAAAATGTAGACATGAGAATAGAGGTTCTTACTGCTAGAGCAGAAATGTGCTTCAATTTCTAGACATAAAATATTGATTATTCAATCAATAATATCTTTAAAAATTTTCATTTAATTGGTTAATATTTTCTAATTGAGAATTTCTGAAAATCTACGAGAAAATCAAATAAAATTTGATTGCCTTGAATAAGAATTTATGAGGGAAATTAATGAAATAATTTAGAGATTTTTCAAAGACAAGATATATTTGATTGAATTATTCAATTCAATTTCGAATTTAATTACCAATTCAATATTCATCGATTGACATCGAAATTAATTCGTTTGGTCGTTTATTGGTGTTGACCGATAGATCCGATGAATGTTCATCAATTTCTACAAAGATTTACATTATTCTTTTCTGCTTTATTAGTGCCAACCAATAAATAAAACTTGCCAAAACTTTTTTTCCGTACATAAAAGTAGATAAATGCAAACAAGAATCGTTTTTTGCTTGTAAAAGAAATAGATGCTAATATTGAAGAATTTCTCATTCAATTTACTTTACAATATTCGGTAAATATGCAAATTTTTTAAAAGCAATATGATTGATTATTTCTTTTTTATATTTTGAGTTTTTTTTTTCAATAAAATTGATAGATCAAACGTGATTTGATGTGGGAAGTCATATGCTGTGTATATCCATTACACCTCCTTCAATTTCTTAACTCTTATTTCTTTAGTTCCGACAGACAGACGAACAAATAGACAGACAGACAGACAGAAAGACACATAGCATACATTTGTGCAGACAAAACGTCGCAGTAAAGCACTCTTGCAAAGGAAATTTTAAAAAAGCATATAAGAGGATTGGCAGAGAGTTTAAATTGAACATTTAGTGTAAAATGAGCGTCATATACATCCTAGCAACGCTATTTTCTTTCTTTATAGATTTTTGATGTCGTATAAATGAGAGGTTGCTGTTTTCGAACGACTATTCGAAATTATCACTTTTTACCCGAAAAATTTACCCGAAATTTTTTACAACTTGACTTACCCGGAATTTATACTGATCTTGTTCATATAACATGAACGAAGTTGATTTCACATGATGCTATCTCTCGTTGCATATTCGTGTAATCTATACGTTTGTCTATTTAATAAGCGCAAATATTTGAGCTTGGAATTTGATATTTATTATTTAATATTTAAGATTTAATATTTTTATCTTATATATAAAATTTGAGCTTGAAAAGCATTGAAGTTAGATTTTGGGAAATTTGTTACGGTCTGAATCGTATGACGACTCAATTTCTATTTGTGGGTCGATTTACGAATTGATAGATCTATTAAAGCGGCTATAGATACTGAAAAATGCTCTACAATTTGAATAAATTCTACAATTGATCTAGTGGAATCATTCAACGATTCGATCATAGTCTATTATCGATTTGATCGATCGATATTCTAATTTTATTGATCGTTGATTCTATAAGATCAAAATCAACGATCAAAAAAAAAAACTAAAATATCAATGCATCGGTTGTAAACGTTTTCTTATTCATTTGTGATGATTTATGCGAGCGCAGTTGGTGTGGTGAGCTACTAGCCCAAAAACTGTATGTTGTGTTAGCTATCTTCACATACGTTTCCGTTGATTTAATATTTATTACCTATACGACTGATGTTTGCTCAGGTATATTGTCCTGTTTGTTTATTTGTTATTTTATTTTTTATTTTATTTTATTTTATTTTATTTTGCATATTAAGAAACATTTGAAGCAAAGATTTTCCCACTCATAGGCCTTGAATTCATAACTATTAAACACTAGGAGAAAATATTATGTAATAAAGGTGTTTATGTGTGCATATTATTCGATCACAGCGTGTGGCGTGCATTTTTAATAATTTCCCATAGTCATAAAGAGCGCCGTCAGCCATTGGAATATTGTGCAATGTTTGTCTTCATATTTATTTAATTTGTTATCAATATTACACTGTATTATAAAAGAGATTTTTTTTTAATTTAAATTTATAAAAAGTTTTATTTTACTTTTGTTTATGGAATTTAAATATTAATTTTAGTTGTGGAGCGGGGGTGGATGGGCTTTCTCACATGCCAAGGCCACTTAAATTCCTCTCCCCTTCCTTCTTCGCTCTCCTCTGCTGATCTCAAAAACACTACCACCACAACTTCGATTCATGAAGGCGTGAATCCGCGAAGCAACGAAATCCGCGCAAGAGAATCGAAGTAGGACGGGTAATCCTACAATGCAGAGGATCTCATTCACTATTTTTAATTAAAATGGTTTTAATTGGTTTTAGCAAATGTGCATTATGACAGCATCATATCTTTATGCATGTATATGTATATTTATCTATTTATTTGATATTCTCAAGTTGGAAATTATTTAAGTTATAAAATTTTATCTAAAAAAAAGCAATTTTCTAAGAGATCCGAAAATATTTTCCACTAAAATTCAAAAAGAATTCGAAAGACATTTAAAACTATAACAGAAATTTCCATGAATCTTGTGCTTATCGAATTATGAGCCTTTTATATAAGTTTATACCAGTCGATCAGGTTAATTAATATACGAGTGCATTATTCTGAATGTTTATTATTCGTTAGCAATTTACGAAATCGGTTGGTTAGGTGGGCGAACTACAAAAAGCGCATATCGTGCCAACGCCTATCAAGTATTTATGTGTTTATTATTTCATTATTGAATTTTTTAATGATAATCTTATACGTTTGCGATACTTTTCACTGCCTACATAACTGGTAAGCACCAATAACCGAGCAATGTAACAAGGGAATAATGCAGTTATGAAGTATTTACTTCAATCATTCAAACAATGACGTCATTCCGCATTTTCTTTTTTATTCAAATAAGCTAAATCTGTGCATTTTTGTAGTGCAATAGAAAAGAATATAAAACCTCGATGTTTCCGTTTGTGGGTCTGTGTGTCTGTGTGTCTGTCTGTTGCATTTTCCACAATAACACTCCAACAATTCGAACATAGCGACTATTTATCTTTAATCTATGTTTGTTGTTATTTTCTCTTCCCGATAAGCGTTCCCGTTCTTTTTCCCATCCCCAAAAAAAGAGCATGACGTCATTCTATGCATCACTATGAAAGTATTTATATTTGGTAAACATATTTTACTAACGCATTCCGTGCATTATTCTCGTTGACTAATCCATCACATGATAACATTGCTTATATCGATGACGTCATACAATATAACCTTTTGCTTATATCGATGACGCCATACAACATAACTTTTACAGCTTTTATTCATAATGACGAATAAATTGATTTCCGCTTACACGCATATGTACGCGCTCATATATCTGAAATATGTTCGTTGATAGCCAATAGCATGAAGCAATAGTGTTGTTTCACTTATGTCGTATTGTTAGAAGGTAGGTGTCACCTGAGGTTCACCTGAAACATTGAGAGGTGTCACCTGAGATCGACATTTCCTGTCTTTTTTTTGACTCTACAGAGGTCGTAAGCAATTGTACGAGATATTATATATATATATATATATATATATATATATATATATATATATATATATATATATATATATATATATATATGAGACGTTAATTATTCATTGTTGATTTTATTATTAATTATTTTTATCTCTATGTAATTAAAATTTTCAATAAAAATGACATCATTACTATCAAAATAGCTAAATTTATCTTTGAAAAGAAGAATAAATGTTGACATTTTTCAATGAAAATTATACATTGAGAGATAACGAAAGGTTTTTTTTAATTGAAATTCAATATTTAGCAATAAAATGTCACTAAAAATGGTAAAAGAAATGTTTATACACTCTATTCATTCTCTATCGTATTTCCAATTTTTCGTTTCTTTTTCTAAAATGTGTAATTGCGTGGTTGTGCTTTCACATATCGTATATATAGATTAGTGGAGCAATTTTCAACGCATTATCCATGAAAGTTAGGATTACGAAATGTGTTTGCTCACAAAACCAACCGGTCTCATAAATTATTGGCCAATAATCTATGAGACCGATTCTTTACTAATAGAATCACTTAATTTATCAATTTTCAAGTCGATTTATTAATTTCTAAAAAAGCCGAAGGAAAATTTTTTACGCGCTGCATTAAGTTGTATTTTATTGAAGAAAAAATTGATTTTTTGTAAAGCATTTATAAGAAGTTAGTGTGTGTACTTTTATTATTTTCCAATAATTTATGAAATCGGTTGGTTTTGTGAGTAAATTTGCAAATAGTTCATTTGGTGCTACTCGCTTTAGCATATCTTCTTTGTTAGCTTTTTCAATCATTCTTTACGGGATGCATAATGAATTCGTTTTGTTGTTCTCTTCGGATTGTTTTTGATTTGCATTTTACAAGTTGTTTGTATAAAACTAAGGTAGATCACTTTTATAAATAGGTGTTATTAAGTAGGCACATGTGGAATAATTAAAGCCAATATATTTACGAAAGTTTATAAGTATAACATTGATTAGCACTATGGTACCATTCATCCAATATAATGCATTCATTTTTAAAATGCTTTCGAAAATTATGAATTTTCATCGATGAAAATGATTTGTTCGTCGAAGTAAGCGTTCGGAGGGTGTGCAGTCGTTTTTTTTGCTGACAGCTGCCCCGCTTAGTGCCAGATTATCCACGTGAATATATCGATTATGCTTTAAAGCTATTATTAGATTTTGTTCATTTTGTTACGTTGATTTAACTAAGTTTAATTTGCTCGACTTTCATAAATGAACAAAATTTTTCTTTTTATTATCGCTGTAATTCTAAGAAACGATTTTTAGAGTTCCTTTAGGTTTCGTTTCAAGGTTGATTAAGTTTTAAGGTTTAAGGTTTAAGGTTTAAGCCGTAAGGTTGAAGATTTAAGTTTCAACTTTTATTGTCTAAGTTTAAGGTTCCCAAACAACGTACCCAAACTTCCCTACCGTCTAGAGTCGTTCGCTTAGAAGGGTTTCACTTTTCCATCAAACCTGCTATAAATTTACCAGTGAATATACTCGATCAGGGAAGGATTCATGTCACGCTTCGAGATATTATTTATATTGAACGAAATTTCCAAAAGAGCAGAAAATAAGTTCCTAAAGGTATTGGATATTTCATGTGTATAAAAAAATTTTTTTATTTCAAAAAAAAACCGACATCTATTTCAAAAAAAAAAAAAAAAAAGTAGCAAAATAAAATTGAATATTTTAAATTGACCTTCCTATTCTTTCCGTGATAGTGAAAAATGTTTTATTATTTCATATACAATAATAATAAGTTGAGCACTGTTTATATTCGGTATTGCTAAAATAAGTTGTTTTTTTTTAAATGCCCTAAAGCGAAAGAGAAAATCACTTGCATTTCATCTTGAAAAGTCACAAGCATTATTAACCCTGGGCTTATAAAACGAAACTATACGGTTTTGTATTTCATGAGAAAATAATTTAATCAGGGAATATATTTCTTATAAATTTAATTTTCTTGGAGTATAGAATATTTGTAAAAATAAAAATTTATTTTCTATTTCATTTTTCACTCAATATATGAAAAATATTCTCTATTCTCTTCATTTCTTTATTTTTCTGCTCTCTTTTTTTTTTCTTTCAAATCCACTAGACAACTTTCTTCGAACAGTGAAACAAACGCATTCAACGCTAATTGCACATTGTATCTATATTCCATTGTTATAAATTGTAGTTTGTAGTTTGCAATTTAGTTGATCATCATCTATATTTTATTATCACAATGGTAATCGCTAGTATCGACTAATATTCATAATTCTTTTTTAGTGATTTTTGTTTAGTATATATTTTTAGGGTTATAATGGAAAAGGCCCTCAGAAAAATTAGAAATACGACCGGATATGAAACGAAACCGGAAGAGACGGAAACGGATCATCATTAGACCGGAATCGGAACTATACCGAAGATTCGTTTTAAGATGATATCATGGCTGGGATGTATAGTAAGACTGGAAGGAGCAATTAGCCGGGAAAAAAAAAGGAGAGAGCAAAAGTTTATTTGAAATCGGTCATTTTAAAGTAATTGATAAAATATAGACGAATTCAACGAGATTCTCTTTTGAGTATAAAATGCAAATCATTTGAATATGATTTATTCTCATTGATATTTAACGTAAAAATTATATCAGAAATTGAGAAAATTTTTTTTTTTTTTGGAAAAAAAAAGAAATCTCAAAAAAATTTTTTTAATTCGCTGAATGAAATTGAATTTTATGTTTGATTTTAGCTGTTTGAAAGAGTCTAATTTATGCAAATTTTTTATTGTATTGGATAATTTATGCAAATTTTTTATTGTATTGGATAATATCGAATATTGTTGGCAAATTTGATAAATTTTCGCTGAAACTTTAAAAAAAGTTGGCTGTTTTTTTTTTAAATTTTCAACGTGCCGATTTCAAAAGTAGATATAGAAGATCACCGATCATATTAGAATGGACAGTATCACCTAAGCTTAAGCTACATAACCAGTAAACTTTTTATTCGAATTTTCAACTTTTTAATATGAAACTTATCAACAAAACTTATCAAACTTTTATCAAACTTGATTGCAATATCGCAAATTAAAATATTGCATTGAAAAAAAAAATGAAATTTTCGGTGACTATCTTCGACCGATGGAATAAATAGAGGTTGCTAAACAACAGATTCGTGAAAAATACCTTCACCTTTAAACGAAATAACCAATCGCATTGCGATTATCTATAAAAGGTAAGGTGCAATGAAGCGATGAACACCAATAATCACATTTGTCGAGGTTTATTAGATGTTCAAAAATTGAGTCAATCACGATGTTGTAATATTGGCGATGATAATTCATAGAAGCAGCAATAAGAAAATACAAAACGATGCTTTTTTTTTCATTCAAAAAAGAGAATTTGAATGTGCAACGGTGTGTGGAACGGAATTTGAAACGAATAATTCATTGAAACAGTTACCGCGAGTATTGCATCCGATGAATGGGGCCATACTTCATTTAGGCTTTGTTGATCATCGTTTTATGATGTGAGCCGCATTTCTCGATCAGCCAGCCGGGTGCCGTTAAATGCTGACAGCCGCCGCATCAACACAACCTGCGCACGTCAAGACGCAGTACACATACGCATACACACGCACACATACATACATACACACACACACACATGTAGCCATCCATACATACATACACATCAATATTGGTGTGGCAGCGTTGCTTTTCGGGCTTCTCTTGTTCTCTCGCAGTCGCTTTGCAAGATCGTTCTAGACATACTCTATGCGAACGCAAAAGCAAATGGTATCTTGCGATGAAACTATAAACCGAATAGCTCTGTTCGGATTTTAATTCCATTTTTCGTCAACCCAAATAGTTACTTTTATTTTATTTTGTTTACCTTTTTGTAATTGTTTTTTTCACGCAAATAAATGTTTGTATTAATGTTCAATGATAAGTTGAAATTAGACATGAATATTGATAAATATTTGTTTTTAAATTTTTTTAAGGTTATAATCAACATTTATTTAATTGCTTAATTTACACATATTACGAACTGGAATATTTTCGAAAATGATAGTGAATGTATAATGCATATGTTTTATTTATTAATGATTAATTATGCTCTCTAAGATTGTTTAGTTTTTGGGGTTATTTCTTACTGCTTATTAATTTACTTTCTATAAAGTTCTTCCACCCATTCATCCAACATTTTCATCTCTTCCTTCAGCGTTCCATTTTCGAGTCTAAATAAAAAAAATAAATTGAATATGCATATAAAATCTCGCGTAAAAAAAAAGTAAATTGGGGAAAAAATGAGAGAATTTAAAACGGAATTGAGCAGAAAACAATATGCGCTCCGAAGGAATGGAGCTTAAATATAGTTTGTGCCCCCTATTTTGCTTCATTTTCTATTCTCCTTCCATCCCACTCCTTTTAATGACAAGAAATTTTACTTATTTTTTGTTACCTTAGCGAAATTATATGTCCTGAAATATTTCCAAGCAACATCGTCTCAGATATCAATCAAAAAATGGAAAATCAATGATTCTTTTCGTCATATCCTCTAATTATTCCCCATCGCATTTTTGAATATTTAATTTTTTTATGCGTTAAATAGAAAAATTGAAATTTAGTAAATTTTCATCCCGTTTTATTCATTTCAGATTAAACTCTCTTCTTTTATAAATACATTAAAAAATGGAAAAATTTTGTTTGTTTTTTTTAAATTTAGCATTCGAAATTCAAGCGTAGAGATCGAATAATACAATATTACCACTCAATAGCAATAGACAATTATTTTAACCAGTTTTTTTTATTCTTACGTCGGCAAAAAGAAAAACAAAAAAAAAAACAGGATAGGCATATATGATTCATTGAATTTAATTAAAGAAGATGAAAAAAATAAAAATTATTAACGATGACGTAGAGGCAAAAGTTGTGTTCAAACATATAAACATATGGAAGATGAGACGATTGCAAAAAAGAAAAACACTTGCAAAACATTATTTGAAATGAGATTTATTAATAATAAAGATTTATTGCTTCATAATAATGCGGTCGAATATTGATGATTTTTGAAAAAGAAAAACGGAAATTTTTTTTTTTTTAATTTGAAATTTCAACAACAAATGTGATTAATTTATTCGAGACATGAAACGATAAAATGAAAATATAAATTTAGAAAGGAATTTTCAAAGAAAAATTTAAAACGGATGAGACAACTTTGTGGACGATTTTAAAGTAAACGGAAATAATTTATTCAACCGAAGAAAGCATTGAATATTTTGCAACTGCAATTTAATTTATTTTTTTATTTTAATTCAACAAAGTTTTTAATAGCAATAAATATCGCTTAATATCGATTCTATTTCCGCTTATTTGAAGAATTATAAGTTTTTTTTTAAAAACAATACAAAAGTAAATAATCGATGAAAAATCTCTCGAAAATTCAAGTTCACGATATAGAAATTAAATTCCAAGAAGATATTAGAAAAATAGACGATTCTATTATAGTATAATCGAGACTATAAAAGCGCCGTTCCATAAGGATTTAACCTCTTCGTAAAGTGGGATTTTTCCAGAAATTGAAAATTTTATAACATGCTTTTTTTATTCCGATTTAAAAAAAAATGTTTATTTTTATACTATAACGAAAGAGAATGCATTAAAAATCACAATTTACATTATTGTTATCATAAATCGATATTCTTTTATTATTTTATAAGCTTATCATATCACTTTTAGGTAGATGTAGGGAGTTAATCATTGAGTTTTTGAATTGAAAGAAGAAAAAAAAATATTCATATGTTTTGAAATTTTCTCATCTAAAATATTTCTTTTTCTCAGCTTCAACATCAATTTTTATTTCACCATTTGAAAGCAGACAACGCTTTTAGTTTTAATGTGTTTTCAGCCGTTTCCTTTGCTAATCGTTTTATTTGTTGTTCTTTTTTTTTTTTTTATTCGTCTCTTTTGCCCACTTGCTTAATGTACTTTTTATTTCAATGTCTGTGTCATTTTTAATAAAAATCGTTTTTTCACATTTTTTTTTCTGCATCGATTTCCTCTTATTGAAATGAATGACCGTCGATTCAATGAATGACCATTGATTTGAAGTTTTATTACCAAAAAAGTGACCGTTGGGTTGAAGTTCCATTACTGAGTGAGTGACCACTAAGTGGAAGTTATTGAGTTGAAATTTTATTACCAGATGAATGACCACTGAATTGAAATTTTATCAGAAACGGAAGATTTGTTTGCCTTGATGAGTGGCAATTTTAATGCCAATTCCTTATACAAATAACTATATATAGATACAAAAAAAGGTATGAAGAGATTATTTTTTTTATAGTATATAAGTTTAATATAATTTCTTATAATTATTGATAATTATTTTTGAGTTTTTTTTTTATTTTTTAAAATGAATTTTTCCCGGCAAATAGTCTTATATTTTAAAAAATTTTATCTCGGTAGAATGTCATTTCATGATTATTTAAGAAAATATTCCTAATTTTTCATCACTTCCAATATTTCCTTAAAAAGGACTCTTATAAGCATAAAAGTTACATCTAAATTAATAAATATATTACATCCTGTTGCTATCAAATTTGCATTTTATTTAGATGAATTATCACTGCAAAATTTCCAATTTCTAACGATCGTAATATGTTTTTTTTTTTGAATATTCAATCATATCCTTTCTAATATACCTCAACCTTTTCGTTAATTAGCTTATATTTTTTTCTTTGAATAATTTTTGCTTTTGATCGTCGAAATCATTTATCCTACCGTATCATGTTGGAAATAATGCCCTAAGCTCTTTTTTTTTTACTACGGTAGAGTGCTTTTTTATCTTAATTTCTATAGTATTTTATTATTTAATTAATTTTTATTGTTTCCCGATGTGTGATCTTTTATAAGATTCTTGATAATCCAGTATTTGATAATGCAGGTGACCTTTGCTTCGATATTTCTCGATTCGAATAGTTAAAGCGTATAGCATTTGAATTTTTGTTGATGAATCGAATTTTTTTTTCTTATAGGGGTTTTGCTGGACAAGAAAAGGATCTTCTTATCGAGGAGATCCTCTAAGCTTTTTCCGATCATCGAGAAGCGTCTCCGATTCGACGACTTCTACTAATTTTTTTTGCCGCCTCAAAAAGGATACTTCCTCCGTAACGCATTACGGTAATTTACGGTAGTTTTTTTTCTCTTCGTTCTTTTTTTTGCCAAAAATTTATTTACAAATATATTTTTGTTTAGAATTTTCATTATTATTATTTTAAAAAAAAATATGGGAATAAAGATGAGATATTCAATGAACGGCTAAAAAATAATCCGGTCGCAGTGAAAAAAAAAAAATTGAGATTGAAAATTTTTGCGGCGCTCAATTTAAATTCAAGTGTGTTTTTTTACGCATGGAAATATTTACCCGTTGAGGTCAATTGTTAATTATTTGATCTTTGAAAAATTTGGCACGCTGAATATAAGAGATTTTTTTTCTTCAAATTTTTAAGCACAAAATTTAAAAACTAATATGCAAATTAAACTCAGTCTCGATTCTATCTGACGAGAAGAAATAAGATCGAGAACTGTTTAATCTGCACCTAAAAATTTACCCACAGGGAAAAAAAGGTTTGCAAAATCTAAACCGTTTATTTCCAGGATATTCAATAACTGTACTAAGACCGATATAGTCCACCTCAATATGATCGCAAGTTAAATGGGATCGGTGAATAGACTCATCCACTCTCATCGAAACGGATGGGAATAGAGAAAAATTGGCAAATAATTTAGAGGTTATTTAGTGTTTCGGATGGAGAGAATATGGGCAAAAAAAATTTTTTTTTTTAAACATTGAAGGAAGAGATATAGACCGAAATATTTTTGCTGAATTTCTTCAAAGATCATCTAAATGGAAAGTGACAAAGAATGTGAAAAATATATATAGAGAGAGACGCCGATCGTGTGATACACATTGTAATGGGAGGGGAGGGAGGGAAAGGACCCTTTGTTCCGTTCCAAAATAGAAATTCTTTTTTAAAATATTAAAAAAAAATTTTTTTTTTCAGGATGTTCGTCGAAAAAATTCTCTCTAAATCTTGCATTCGATTCCTCTAAAGGTGAGTGAATCTTCCTGTCATATTTGTTGCGATGTTGAATCTATCCCACCGTATTTTCTCGAATAAAAACCTCTGGGGTCTTTTATTATAATATCTCTCTGTTTTACTTGAAGTTTTTGTGACGACTTGACCTTTATTTTGTTAAGTAAAGGTCGAGCTTCATGTTACTTCAGAATCACAATTCTAGAAAGCTTTACGAGAAGCAGCAATAGAAGACATGAAGGTGAGTGGGCAGTGTAAGGGAGAGAGAGAGGTATTGATGTATTTGTGTGGATGTGGATGAATGGGCTGTGTGGGGCTAACGTGTGCAATGAAGCTCGTCACGAACTAGCTTCATCTTGCTTGCTTGCATTGCCTGCTGCTTTATGATCTACCGTTGTTAGCTGTATATATCCCCACTTTCTTGATCTGTTTCACTTTTCTGCTTATAATTTAACTTATTTTAAAATATTTTCAATAATTGAGGTTGCAATTTTTATAGTATTATTAATAAGTATAATGGGAAGAATAGGGGTCAACTTATAACTTGGATGCCTGTAAATTTAACCATATAGCTTGCTTACCTGTAAATGCAAACATCCAAGGATAAGTTTGACGGATCTCATATCCGTCTGATCGCCCAAATATCCCTCATCCTTCCGGTGGATATGACTGGTTATATATATATATATATATATATATATATAATGTCTGGCAATTTTTCGGTCATATCGAACACTAAAATTTATCATTTGTTTTTCAATAGGAATATAAAAATTCTTAACAAATTTCCCACTCAAATTTTTATTTTATCATGTAAAAGATGATTTTTACTAAATTTTTTTGGTTATTAAATCGCAAAAGTTCAGTTAAAAATGATAATTTTGGCAAAAATTTAATTTTAACCAAATATCTGTAAAATAAGTGGAAAATATATACCCATATGTAATTCCGAATAAATGCGGAGAACAAAAATATTTCTGAAGTTTTTCACGAACATTGAAAAATCAACATTTGAAATATTTCATTCTGTTTAAAAAAAAATGAAAATTTCTCAAATTTTCAAAGAAAAAACAATTTTCTTTTCTTATGACAATTTTTCAAATAAAAAAAAAATTTTTTTTTCAAAGAAAATGAATTTTTTCTCTCATTTCGACTGTTAATTTATAATAGGATATTTGAAAATGAATTAATTTTTAATAAATAGAAATAAAAGAAAAAAAGAACAAAATGTTTGTGTTAAATTAGAGAGATATTAGAGAAATAGAGGCGATAGCGAGTCTAACGCATATAGCATCACAATTGCGCAATGCAAGTGCATTCTCCTCTTTCACAATTCCAACAAATATATTCGCGTTGCGTTTATTGGGATTTTATGCTCCTTTTTTTTGTGTATATATTACATTGTGGGCATATTTTATTGGCTTTCTAAAGGGGAAGGGGTAATAGAGGAGGGAAACGGTAAGATCTTGATTTGGATCTCTCCCCATGTGGATTACGGTTTGCCTTAATGACCGTAGTAGGTTGCCATTTTGTAGCTGTCATAATAAACGAGCTCCGTTACTTCGATGAGGTCCGGTCCTTCATACGCCAAAGATGGTCGTCGTGGTTGGAGATGGGGGAGGGGGTAAGGGAAAAGAGGTGAGGAAATAAAGAAAGGATAAAAATTTATCCCCTTCGATGTCTTACCTTTAGAATGGCGTTAATTTTTAAAAGTAAAATCTCTTTTTTATAATTTATGAAATCCATTATTTTCTTTTTTTGCTTTTTCAACTATTATTTTGGCTACATAATTGCCCAAACTCGTAAAACTCTGATACCCTCCCCCACCCCCCCCCACCCCCTCACCCCACCCCTCCATTGCCCTTTAACCTAAATTTCAGGCGCAGTTATGTCGTCCGATAGATCCGTCTGTATATCGCATTTTTCAATTTAGACTCTATAGGAAGCTAACCTTAATGGGATTTAGAAAGCTTTCAATAATCATCGAACCAGACGCATTCCCAACAGTAAATTACCACCACATTCTTTATGGTTTTGATGAGCGAAAATATGGGACCCCTCAAGGCCTTTCTGGGGATTTCATATTATTTTCATCGTTCATTGTGAATTGAATTCCACCCCTTCTTTAGATCACTCCTCCAATCATGTGTAGTTATATGTCTTCTCCTTTCATGCGTCAGTACTTTCATATATGTTATTTAATTATTTAAAATTTATGTTGCGTATTTGAAAGAGTTCGTTTGACTATCCATTTTTCAATTCACTCAGATGCGAGTAAAACCCTATTATGGTCATTGGTCATTGGTCATTGGTCATTTCGTAGATTTTAGTCCAACTGCCCTCAAATTTGATCTAGAATTATTTGATTTATTTTTTAAGTATAAGGGGAGATGACATTTATTGGAAACGAATGAAATTAATAATAAAAACGATAATTTCAGGTGACGTGATGTCGTTGGATGAGCCAACCGAGGCGTCTACTGTAGCGCAGTCGAATGGAACAACACAAAAATTATTTAGTGCACGCCAAAATAAGCTTGCTAAACTTGGCAAACAGGACGGTGTCGATGAAGAGGTTTTATTTTTTTGATGTTTTTTTTTACAATTATTAAGGAAATGAAGAATGTAATACAGTTTTATTTCCGTTCAATTCCGCTATGCCTTTTTTTGACGTTGATTTGCCTAGAAAACTGGCAGTCTCAAATTTTTTTGCCGATCCATGAATTCAAACTTTTTGCCGATCCATGAATTCAAATTTTTTTGTCGATCCATGAATTCAAACTTTTTGCCGATCCATGAATTCAAACTTTTTGCCGATCCATGAATTCAAATTTTTTTGTCGATCCATGAATTCAAACTTTTTGCCGATCCATGAATTCAAACTTTTTTGCCGGTCCATGAATTCAATCAAGTGACCTTCAATCAACAAGTGTCATCTTTTGATGGTTGGGTATTTTATGGATTGTTGAGCTATACTGTTATGAACTTACTATGAATTATTACTCGCTTAAAATGAGTTCTATTGTGGGTTTTGGCTATGACTTAACCTGCATAGGTATGCATTCCTATGCCGATAGCTTATTGTTTGAAGTGGGTTTAGTTAAATCTGTGATGTTGAAGTTTCACCACCTTCAAAGTTCTGGATTTTTGCAGATTTTTGTATTTGATTAGGCAATTTCCGGTTGTAATTTAAGGAAGTGGAACGTTACGATGAGAGCATTAATGAAGATAATGAAGAGCAAAGTAGGCAATCCGATACGATGAGTCATACTAAAGTTATCGATGTAACTAATCGAACAACTGACGTATTAATGCCACCATCTGAGGTGAGGGTATCTATACAGATTTAATGATATATTTCTATATTTCTTCAGATTTAATGATATATTTAATGATATAGGCTGAAGTTTGTATGCATTCGGAGTGAGTGGAAAGTACCACGGTGGGAGGGAGGGAGGAGGGAGGGGGGGTGGTAGATGTTTTGTGTACACCTTCGCCGTGCTGGCGAAGAAAAATTGTGAGATAAGTGAATCATTTATAAGGTATACAAGAGTTCATTGTTATGAGATCATTGGATGGTGGGGCGAACGAATAAATGCCCAAATTTATGGTCCAATCAAGCCTATATGGTGCTGATTATTTTCATGATAACGACGAAATAATCTTTTTTTTTAATTTGTTTATAGTACTTTTTCCTATCATAACGACCTGATAGTGATGTTTTCCTCGACTCTTCTTTATTGGAATGATTAGAGTCGACGCTATACACATTCCTTTGACTTGCAAGTTTATTTGCGACTACCCGTGCTTCAATTTTTATCTTCGATAGGTATATCATTAAGGTATATGTGCACATTTTCTTTTATTTTTATTTTTATTTTATTTTATTTTATTTTTTTTTTGTAACATAAATATCACTTTTTTTTCTAGAATTTACAAAAGGTGTTACTGCCATCATCACTCTATGCGGGTGTATCGAAGCCAAAATTGCTAGTTCGAAGTCATGCACTATGTGGAGATGACGATACAAGGTTGGCCGTACGATATTCTTCGGCTCCTCGACTTTCCGCCACTCGTTCAAACGCATCGTCTGTCTCTGTTGGTTCGTGAATGGTTTCTTTCATTTCAGAAAATATTTTATCGTCTTTGGAATCTTAAAATAGCACTAAACTTTAGGAACTTGACAATTATTTTGGAAAGGGTATATTGTAATATTTGAGAAGTAAAAGGTATGGACGCCGGATGGTGCAATTAAGTCAGCATCGTTACAGCCTTTTTTGTCTTATTGTTTCCGTTTACGTTAGCCCGAAATCAGATATTGATTCATTTGAAAGGTATTTGCAGATAATAGATAAGCTTTCAGAATCGAACTATGAAATGTACACTGATTCGACGGGTATCGATCTACAGGCGTTCATAGCAAGCACTCTACATAAGAATGCAAAAGATCGACAGATGCTTCTCCAGCTTGAGCGGAATATGTGTATGCTTGTCAATGACCCCTCGTATGCTTTTTTATTTTATTTTATTTATTTATTTTTTTATTTATTGTAATTTCAAGAATTTAGAGCTGATATTTGGCTTGGTGAAATGTTGATTTTTTGTTGACTATTTTTTTTCTCTCGAATGCACCAATCATGAACGAATATAAAAAATGCCTTGAGGACATGAAATAGACTTCGTGCATCAGAATCCCGTTCCTTCTCCCCTCGCCCTCCCCCCCCCATCTCATTGTTTTATCCGATCTCCCCTATCATATCCTTTTATTGCCATGTTATCTTTACCACTTCCGGCTATCACTTCAGCAATTACTTTTCTAGACGGCATTCGCAGAAATTTCCGGTGATGAGTTCGTATAATCGAATGTTGGTGCATCGAGTAGCAGCATTCTTTGGTCTTGATCACAACGTTGACCAAAGTGGCACTGCAGTTGTTGTCAATAAAACGGCGCAGACTCGAAT
Organism: Baylisascaris procyonis; assembly: GCA_037389465.1. Taxonomy (NCBI): domain Eukaryota; kingdom Metazoa; phylum Nematoda; class Chromadorea; order Rhabditida; family Ascarididae; genus Baylisascaris; species Baylisascaris procyonis. The sequence continues at coordinate 3,030,445 of JAZARR010000110.1, forward strand.
GTAAGCCGATTTTATAAACTTTAATTATTCATATGTTTGCGCTTTTTTTGCTCTCAGGGATAGAACGGTGCTGTATCATAGGTGTTGATGACCTTACAAATGACTGAACTTGACGGCAAGTGGGTCGAGCTCCCGTATAGGTTGTGCTTGCCAAAAGAGTTCAGCTTATCAGGTATCACTATTATCAGTTATCAGGTATCATCAGAATATGCATCATTATTAAGTTCTTCGATGAGAAGAAAAATGATTCGTGAAAGAAATTCGGTTCAAAATTTCTCTTTTTTTTTGAAACTCTAAAAATAATTTTTTTTCGTTTTTATTTCCGGTAATCTTCCCTATTAAAATCATTGTAGTGTTTTGATGTCTTCTTTGGTGAATAACTTGTGCTTGGTAAAGAGGAATGAAGTATTTTAATTAACTTTTTTTTGTTAATGCAGACCTGATGTCGAATTTTCATCGCTGATACGCAGCGATATATTCACCGACGAACCACGAAGGTACTTGAGGAGGGATGCACAGAGTTTTGAAGAAGTTAGTTGTTGTTTTTTTTCAGCTTCGTAGGGCTTATTTACAGCTGTTTGCATCTTTGATAAGCTTGTTTTCTTCATCCGATTCTTTAATTACCCTGCCTTTATGCATTTACATAAAGGAGTATATAACCGTGATTAGCGTGAATTGTTTAATTAACTGGTAGGTGCTTAATTTTATAACAAACGAGAGTTTAATTATATACAAGTGAGAGTTTCGAAGAGCAACTAGCATGGTGAATAAGCATCGTCGCTGTAGTATCACGGTGTGGGTGTTCGAGTACCGTCGACTCTATCTTTCCTTTCCTTCTTATATCATCGTGTTGCTAATTATGAGGCTAATCTAAATCGGATTGAGGGTCGTCAATGTTTTGGTGCAAATGCATTGATCGGTCGACGAGCACATTCGTTCGAGGTGGGTGAATGTGCGATACCGAATTCGCAACGCCTAACAGCTGCATGTCAATTGCCTATCACTACGCAATTACATATGAATGTATTTCCGCAACAAGATTCTACATCTACTGATGCGAGTAGTACACATGTAAGGATCCTTATTGTTATTCCTCTCTTAGAAATTATTTAGTATCCTCTCTTCTCTCATTTCAGCTCCCTCCCCCCCCCCCACGTTTGATATGGGATTCTTAATTTACTACCCAGGTGAGAGAAGGGTCCATCGATTGTTGAATTCCTTTTAAATATTTCTGCAATCCTATATTTCTTTTCACTTCCGCAAGGAACTAACTATGTTGGCTGTTTAGGTAATGCCCATTAAATAAAGCATAAGCATTTATCTTGTTTTATGAGGCAAATAGGTGAAAATAGAAAATTTTTTTTTAATTGAAATAATTGTGCACAATATTTGATTTCAGCTACTTGAATCACCGGGCAGTTGTTATTCGTATGGTGAAATGCCGTATGTGGGTGTCTATTCGCAATCGGATGGTGCCGCATCATATGGTACTCATCCAACCGCACATATGTACCCGTGGAGTAGTAGCTCAGAAAGCTATACAAGCTATAGCTCTTCTGTCGATCTTCCTCCTCATGTCGTTTCGCCGGCGGTACATTCACCCAATCGACGACCTCCACTACTTGCAGTTCGTACTTTTTTATGCATCGTCATATCGGGGGTATGGCTCAAGATACGAAATAGGTCGTTATATCGGTTGATCACGAAATTAAACACCTTTTTATTTTATACCTTTCTATGGGTCCCTAGCAAGATATGTTCTTGGTTACAGGCGATTGAAGTTTAAGCGGATGCCATCCTTGAAATTCATCGATATGCCACGGCTTTATGTTAATCTTGGCGCTCTGAAAATATTGAAACCATTTTTTGCTTTCTTGATTCATTTAGTAATATGGTAAGGAAGATATGTTTTTGGTCGGGAATTTATTGACTATTTTATGTGGGTGTCAGCATCGACTGACCCTAAAATTTAAGCAGTGTTACAGAGGAGCACACTTTTGGCCGATACAATGATTATCCGCTGCCCTTTTATATGGGAAATTATATAGTGCTGAGTGATTTATTTCTTGTATAGGTGGATATGTGATGACTTGCGCATTAGTGCTCCAAGCCTATATATATATATATATATATATATATATATATATATATATATATATATATATATATGTATATTTATATTTATATCAATTCTTTATCGCCTAAGGTTATCGTTATTTGCAGAAATGTGGTAGCGTGGAAGCTAGTGTGGGTATGTATAAAAACTCGAATGCACATATGGGTTTCATTGAGCAGAGGCCGTCTCCTGGGCGAAGAGTTTCTGCCGGTAATCCATCATTTTAGCTTTTATTTATCTCTTTCCTTTTTCTTTAGAAGGTTTAAAGAAAAAATTTTCATTTTTATTTTTTTAAAGAATTTTTGTTATGCGTAATAAAATATTTTTGCTTTTTTTACTTCCATAAATCTATATAAATTCAAATAGAAAAAGCAAATACTCCCATTAGAGCTGCATTTATTTTACAGTGAATATTGAGAGAACGTTGTGGAGAATAGCATTGACGATTTTAGCTTATATCTTTATTTCAGACATATTTATCCACCATTGTGTTATTTAATGAAATGGGAAAATATGAACTTTTCAAAGATTATGGATCAATAATTTCAGAACGTCGTCGAACGTCAGAGGGAGTACCCGTTCGTGAGCCGTCGATTCCCGAGCATATGACCGTTTCAAATCCAGTAGATGATGAAAACGATGGTGTTGTGCCATCAGCACAACCCACTGTTTATTATGCGATTACAGGTGCGGAACAATACCCACCGGCACCATATATTGTTGGTGCAGTTCCACGTGAGGATTCTATATGTTCAGTTAAATGTTAATGAATGATAATGGTAAGGGTTATTCGCTTACTTTGATAACCTTTGGGTCCTTATCCTCGGAGAATCGGTCGACGCGATACGATCGGTGTGATTTGATCGATTCGTACAAATCATTTGCCGCAGTTATTTATTCAAATGGTCCAAAAAATTCGTCTTTTTTTTGACTAAGTTTATGGCTTGCCAAAAATTGATGAGAGGAATTAACTTGCAGTAACGATCTCACAGTTTTTATGATAGTAGTTGTTTTTTTTTTAATATTGCTCCTACCATTCATAAAAACCGTTTGTTAAGAGCTATATAGAAACCTTTGTGGAGAAAGGAAGGAAGAAAAAAAGATTTGACTCTGCTTCCTCTATTTTTGCCGTTGTTTCCTGGACTTTTTTGCTTCCTTCTATCTTTTAATGCTGATGATATTTTAACATACGGCTATGACTCAAAATGATTTTATCACCTTTAGTTTAGAGTAGAATTTCAAATTTTTCCAACAAAGGGAAATTACTTTTCCCTCAAATCGCGCTGATTTTATTTATTTATTTATTTATTTATTTGTTTGTTTATTTATTTAAATTTATTTATTTATTCAAATTTATTTATTCATTTCAGGGCAGCCTTATGCAGCGATACCGCCTTATGTGCAGTGTCTACCTGCCAATATGCCAAATGCATGTCAGATTGTTAGTTTTTCAATTATTTGCATTTACTTCGATTTTTATACGATTGTTTATGTTCGTTTTTTATGCTTTCTTTCTTTTTCTTTGTGCGATGTCCTCTTCTGTAACCACTGATAAAATTACAGCAAGGTGTTACACAACAAATCGATTCACTTTGTATTGGTGAGAGTGTCGATGTGATTCCATCTCAAATATATGCATATTCAATGCCTCAAACCGCACAACCAACCATTCCCCCACAACAGGTTTTATTTTTATTTGCTATTTTCGATGCTTTTTTTAGTAATCGTTGGCTTAGACTAAAACACTCGAGAAGTTTCTTTGAGGAAAAGAGGAAGAGAAAAGGAACTCTAATCGATATATGTCACGATTTTTTTATCCTTATCAGGCTAAATTTTATTATTTCAGCTTATTGTGACTATCTTAAATAGTATTATTTTTTTATTTGTTCACTTATTTCGATTACACATTTTTAAATATGAAGCTGGATTTTTATAAGAACTGTAAAATTGAAGGTATCCACCTACTCGGGGAAGGGGTGAGGGGGTGGTAGGGGGGATTAATGTGGGCTGATAGATTGACTACTGCTGGTTAATGGCATTTCTTGTAAGGGATGAAAAATTCTGACAATAAAATTATTTCTTAAGCAGGTTTTACTTTATTTAGAGAGATAGAGATTAGCTGAAATGGTTTAGAAAATAAATGATATCAATGCTTTTTTTTGATATTTTTGGTTTAATTTCTTAGTATTCATTATTGCAGATGGCTCCTTCTGCTCCTATAGGTGCTTATTATACGAATCAATGCTACTTTTTTCCCGTCCTTCCTCAAGGTTATGGTATGTCTTTCTTATTAATTTAATTAAAATCGTCTTTTATATTTATTTTAACGCAATTCGATTAACATTATAGGTGATAGAACATTTTTATATTTATTATCAAATGAAAGGAGATAGTGAGTTCAACTCAAATATCTCAGATATTATTAAAATTTTTGTGCAAATGTTGTCAACTTTATTTTCTGGTTTCTTTCAAAGTCATTCTCTAGGCGCAAGTTGTTATTGCTCTTCATTGATGGTTGAATATACCTGAAAATTTTTAATTGAAAAGTTTTACCTGGAGGCCTTGCTAAAGATCTCAAGACAAAACTATTTACATTGCTAGTTGCTTGTCTTTCATTTTAAATTACATCCAAGCTTGCTGTAATTCGTTGTACTATAAGCGTCATACTCTAGCTAGAATTGGATAGGTTTAAGGTATTTTATAATGCATCGGATCATATGTGTTGCTGAATAACCTAGGTCTTTTTTTTATTTTCTATATTATCTATTTTAGTAATATTTAGGTAATCTAGATAAACATCATTTAGTATAGACAGTAAATGAAAGGCATTATTTTCAGTGGTACCTGGTGCAGCATCACCGTCACTCTGTCGTATTGGATCTGTGGCTATGGGTCCGCGTCCAGCATTTGAATGCTCTCCAGCGCCAGAGGGCACTTATGTTGAAGCCGATTCGACCACTAATGGCCAGCAATTTAGCAACGCTGCCGAGCAGTTTTAATCCACATTTCATTGTTCTCTTCTACTCTACTTTTGTTCTAGAAAAAAGAGTGTTTCAATACGCTTTGTTTTATGGTTGTTGTATGGTATCGGTTACAGTAATACTCACTATTACTGTAACACAGTAATACTCACTAGTTTTACGATGAATAGGAAAGACGTCACTAAGGTCTTCTTTTTGATTATAAAACGAAAGTGATTGAAAATTTGTAATTATCTTCATGCGAATAACTTCCGGTTTTTTTTTTCTTTAGAAGGGATTTATTTTATTAGTGATCGTTGCTAATCTTTTCGAAATTATATTTAAAAAAAAGAGGATATAAAATTTGAAGAAGTAGTAAGGATCGAATTGCCGATCGTATTGCGGCCATTTCCCACCGTACGCTGAGGAAAGAACTTTTAATTTTGCTTAATTTTTTCCTGCATATTTCATATGTGAAAAAAAAAACAGAGATAATCTTTATTTCGCTGATATTTCTCTCATTTATTGTTTTCATTTTCATGTCTCATCAACTCCACATTTATGCGATTTTTTTTTATTTACCAATTTTATTTCTGATTCCAAATGTTTTTTTCTTTTGCTTCATTCTTGTTTTCTGTTTATTGACAATATTTTCTAGTCTCATTTTATTACTGATAATAATGATAATAATATTAATAATATTAATAAAAATTATAATTATAATTATAATTATGATAATAACAATAAATAACCTATTAAAGCAGTTGAATTTTTAAAAAAAATATTTAAATAATTATTGATTTGTTTAGTTGCACAAATTTTTTTATAGTTTAGTCGGAATAGTTGAATTTAAATTTAGTCATATATGCTTTTTATTGCCATAATTGCTTCTTGAAGAGTTCTTTCCTCTTTTCTGGTCACATTGTTTTTTAATGCTAATTAAACGTTGAATTAAGTGCATTCAATTTTTCATGCTAACCTTAGAATCACTAACATATAAATTTATTGACAGCTATTCTATTTCCGGTTTTTTTCTTTTATAAAGGTTTTAGAGGGTCAAACGTTTACCGCCCATCAAAGATATTTTATGGGATTAAAAAAAATAATAATACTATTGAATAAAAATTTATTGGCGGAAGTAATACAACATGAAGAGAGATAATTGATTGCTGCTTTAGACATGAAGACGGAAATAATAATTGGCCATAGAAAAATGTGATATATATATATTTTTTTTATTTTCGCTAGTTAGATATTGTTTTGTTTGATGTCGATTCAATGATATCTTTTAGAGGTTTTTTTTTATATATCTGCGAATAATCCGGTGATATTTCTTAGCCGTTTTATAGTAAAATGCTCAAAGTTTTTTTTGTGTTTTTGTATGTGTGTGTGTGTTCTATTTTCGTTTCTCTTTTGTTTTTTCTTTTTTTTTTCTTCTTCTTTAAATCTCAAAATTACAAATAGATTCATAATATAATATTGTATTAAAAAAAAAAAATGTGAAATATGAGGGATAAATTTCTATTGAACCCATATGTGTTGATTTTCATTCAAAATATTTAAATTTATTTATATTTTCTTAACAATTTGCAAAAAAAAAAAATTTTCTTCATTAAAAATGCTCAATAATTCATTACTTAGTGAATATTTTCTATTGAAATCATTCAATGATGAATTACTACATAGAAAAATGGATATAACGTATAGAAAGAAGCAAAAAAAAAAAAAGATTTGAAAGGTATATATGCATCGTAGGTGAAAACAAATAATGACATACCGTACAATAATTTATGGAAGTAAGCAATAGAAAATACCGTACAATTTATGTAGATCACATACATGGAGGTATCGTAGTTTTCCTGAATATCTCTACCGTATTAGGCATGGTTATTGCAAAAAAAAAAACAAAAAAACAGTAATACGACACCTCAATCAACCAATAGTTAGCTCTTCAAGGAATAATTATACTATAGCTCAATGCGAAGTGGGGATGAAAAGGTTGAGAGTGGATGGCAGAAATTACTGAGCTGTAATAAACAATCGCTTATTTAAATGAAATCATCGAAAAAAAGTACTCAACATTTAGAAGAAACCGGAAATTGATTAGGTTTTCAGGAAACCGGAAACAATAACCTTTAGTATACGCTCTCCAATATTTACATTCAAAAAGTTGAATAAAATTGCAAAGAATTTCTACGTTTCGATTGTTGTTTAATCGACCCGATGAACGTGTCGAATTTTACATTTGAACTGTCATTGTTGATATATTATTTGAAATTTTGCTTTTTTCATATTTAATTTGTCATCAAATAATTTTTCGTTTCGGTTTTCATATTTCATTTCGGGTAATAACATTGTTTACAGTTAGAAAATTGAAAAAAAAATCAATCATTTAGCGTGTAGATTATTTAAAAAATGCACCAAATTTAAAGGTAAAATTCCAACATTTGGCTATAGAAAATATTGCTCGTGGGTTTTTTTCAAAATTTTTTCAAAAAATCATAATAAATTGAAATTTAGAGGGAATTTTTTTGAGTTCTTTATTGATAATTGAAATCGACTTGAAAATTCCAAACATAGAAGTATAATTTTAAAGTAGTCAATATTGTGAATTTCATTAGTTAATGTTTATTTTTATTTTTTTTTTATTAAATTATGATTTCATTAGTTGATACTTTTATAAATTTTCTAAGCGAAGGCAATACCATAGGTAAGTAATGGAATTTACCCGTCGATTTTTTTGGGCATTTTGGGCGATTGAAGTGCTAAAATTCATATCAAAGTTCATTTAATCTATAAGGTTGCAGATTCGATTGAGTATGATCGTCTATTAAAAGATTATAATCGAATATTGGTTATTGTTATTATAAAGGAGCAATATCACCGTCGTTTCGAGTAAAATGTTGTCGATGTTATATTCGGGTACATTACTTCAGGTTTCGTTGTTACGTCAATGTCGTGCTTCACTTTTTTCTTCTTCGTCAGCAAAATTTGCAAGAGTGGTAACTCTACAATCTGAACCTGAGGTACAATTTTTTTGAGTGCACCGAATTTTTGTATTTTTATTTTTATTTTTTTAGTTTTTTTTTTTACTTTAAAATAATGCATTTTTTGTTTGCAATTCCGCAATGCGTTTGTAAAGGTCTTTGTTCAGGAGAAAATTCATTGTTGATATGTTTATATAAAAGATAATTAAATTCTGAGCAATAGCTTAATTTTTTTTTGAGACGATAGGTCGAGACTAAGATGCGCTCATAAACTATTTTATTCGCTTCTCAGAGTCATTCTTCCCTAAACAAGAAGAGAAAAAAATTGTTGAGATTGGCCTTCTTCGTTGTTAAGCCCCACTAGGGGGGGGGGGGACCAGCCGTTCCACAATGAATCCATTAATTATTTTTGTTTATTTTGGAAAATTCTATCGAAAAAGGATTTTTTGATAAATAGGGAAATTTTTATAACTTTTAAGTTGACTTATTGTCAAGAAATAAATAGTAATGTCAATTAAATTGTCAGGACACACTGAATCCATAGCATTTTTGTGATTTTATTAAAATCTAATCCCGCATCATAAGCCATAACCAATGGAAGAGTGGTTGAACCCGTTTTTGTCTAGGTGTATAAAGGGTGATCGTTGAATCGGTATTGAGACCGGCTTTAATCCGGATCCATGGAATGAAGAAATTCGATTCTAGTGGGGGGTTTTTTTAAAATGATCATTTCACTTTGAGGGGGTAAATGGTGGTTATTTGCATGCTGTGAATCATTAAGGATCGGTTTTTCTCGATAACATTGGCAATATACCTCTAAATGGGTATTATAAACTGTTGCTGAACTGCTTTGATTTATTCTGTTGTTGATCAACGCTGTATCCAATCTTTTTTTAAGCAGCTTTATATCAGTTAAAAATATGCGTCATTGGCAGTCTTATTTTGCATTTCTGAGATAAAATTCGATGTTATGCAAATTATATATGGTACCATATTTTGAATATTAGGTGACATATCTCTATACTACGATACAGTTGCTGGTGGTCTTGAGAGGTGTTTGTGATAGATGGGTATTATTCACTTGAGAAGAGAGGCAACCTAGTTAAGTTCTTGTTTTCTTCTTTCAGACACATTTAACTATAATATCTACAAGTTATGTATATACATTGATTTATTGTTCACCGAGATGTTCATCTCTAACGTGTAACCATAGGTTTAATGATAAACGTTTTAGGTGTTGTGTTTTTCAGCATGGATGTAGATCATCGAAGAAGGAAGCAAATAGATCAATGTTTAGTCTACTCCCAAAAACACGTGGTGTAGTGATTCCTTCATTTGATCTACAAAGAAGACTTTGCAATATGCTTTCACAATTTATTTATCAACGCTTTTTTGAGAAGGAATATACACGTGAAGGATTTTTAAATGGAATTACTGAGGTGAGTTACCTCTTTTTATAAATAATATTATCTATTCATAAATAAACAAAGAAAATTATAAAATAACGAAAAGAAAAAGAATGAATTAGAAAAATATTATTTTGAAAATAAATAAATAACTTTTCAAATAAAATAAATAACGTTAATTATAGAAATGTTTTATTATTTCGATGTGTAACATTTTTATAACGCTTAATTGGTTTCTTTTTTTTTTGATAGAAAATATAACTTGTAACTTTATATAATTGCTAGTTAGGGTTGGCAATTTGAATATTTGCTAATAAGATGTAACTTTATTTTATTTTATTTTATTTTATTTCATTTTATTTTATTTTATTTATTTTATTTCAATACTTATTTGAAATACCTGTTAATTGTTTTAAGAAAATTAATAATTACCTGTTTGAAATTTAATAAATAAATTCATAGAACATCTTAAGGCAGCAATACTCTGTGGACAACATATATCAAATGGGAATTGGGATCGATTAGGTGCAATTATGAACTCAGATGCAGTGGATGAATTACGTGAACTTTATGATAGCCTAAGTGAAAACGATAAGAGTAGATTACGCTTCACGATGGATGATGTGATCTGTTCGTTTATCCATTCAGCTTTTATCAGTGGCAGACGTATTTTTCGAAGTTGGTTGGATTATTATTATTTTTTTTAATTTTTGAGATGTTTCATTGATTATCGTATAATCTCGGATAAAATATCTCAATGGAAGCAAATCCATCCATCCCCCTTTTATCTTGATGACAGCCTGCTCTTTTGCCTTCTTTGAAACTTGAGATAAAACTTCCCACTATTTAATTTTAGTCTGCGGGAGTCTGTCTCAACAATATTTCACCCATTACTTTCGAATATTTAAAAAAAAAAAATTGTAAAATTTGCAAACTGCATTTTCTTAAACCGTTGTGCTTATTAATAATTAGTTTTGTTTGTAAAGAAATTTTTGAAAAGCACGCCACGAAAGAGTCAATCCTAGTCGTCAGGAAAGACATCGATGATCGTTAACACTTCGCAGTTGGAGTGCTAAGCAATAAAAGTAGAATCTTTAGTTAATGTATTTTCCCAGGTTGCAATTTTTTTCTTTTTTTTCAGTTTTTCATTTTTTTAAAAATTGTTTCAGTTTCTAAACCATCAAATTTTGCATTCTATGCGATTGCCGTTATATATATTCGTCGAGATATCAGCGTCAATATGGACGAAACACCAAAGAAGTTGTTAGAGATATCACCACCTGGAAGTATTATGATCTCGAATGTGACGTGAGTTCGTTCATCTGTTTGATCTTATTTCGTTCTTTGAACATTTTTTGGCCAACTAAATATTTATGAAGAATTTTCAAGCAAATATTGTAAATCTCTACGATATGGTACGATGGGTAAGTATCGTCGATTTCTTAGTAAAAGTTTTGAATCTTGTTCAGTGCTGGATGCACCAACCTATGGATGGGTCTTTATCTTGTGATATACTCTCTCTTTGAGGCGTTCAGGTATTTTAATGTGCCGCCCTGCACCATCCTTCTTTTGTTTCCTTGTAGAATTGTGAACGATTTCAGGATTTCAAGGCCTCTGAATCCACTTGGCATTTGGAAGGTGACAAAAATCAATTTCTTCGACTACTACAGCTGAAGTTTCTGACTTCAGCTTATATCATCGAATTTTATTGGTTTATCGCACTCCCATTAGAAGCTAAAATAGGAGATAGGATTGGTATGTTTGCTGGTTCTTTTTATGTCTCGAATTTATGAAAAATTCGAATATCAATTTTAGATTGAAAAAAATTTAATGAAAAATTTTTGAATTCATTATCACCATTGTGTTTATTTAAATATACGATGAAAAATCTAATAAAAATGAGCTTTTTGGAAGTGGAAGATGAACGAATAAAAATGGGAAGATAGTGGAGGCCTCACTCTTCCGCTTCATAAAAAAGATTGCTTCTTATGGGAGTCTGCGATTATTTTTTTAATGAAGTAGGAAAATTTTTTCATCGATCATCTTAACTGTCACCACTAATTTCCGGTAAATTCGATGTTGTAACCTGAAACAGTCAACGAAAAAAGACAACACTTTAATAAAAGTTGAACGTTCTGCTATATTTGAACATTGAATTATTCTTGATGATTGATGACTATGTGAGAGATTAATAAAATTATGCAAAAAATTTTTGAATAAATGATTTTTTAGTCTTTAAATTCTAATGGTTGATGTAAAGATGTTCGAGAAAAATATATTGGCCATATTAGAGGTCAAAATACTATAGCCAGAATATTTTTATAGGAATGCATTTCCATAAAAATAGACGCAATTATGGATTGCAATCAGTAATAAAATAAAGCCTGTTTGGTTGGAAAGCCTAAAGTTAAACGACTTGATTTGCCACTTTATTTCCCACAGCTCCTCTTCACTTACCCATAGTAATGCTGGTAGTTTATCACCACATTGATGTGGTACAAGCTTATGAAATAAACTTGCTCATGCAATACCGCAACATAAATCCGCCTGAGTGATCAATGATCAAAGGAAGTTCAAGTTTTACATTCAAAAATTGACTAAACCTCCAAACTCGAGATAAGATTCGACCAAGCCCTACACTCATCTCCCTAGCGGATTTTCAAGAGATCTTTTTGTTTCGGTCATGTTAACGAGTGATCAAATCAGATCTTGTGATCTCGATCATGTCACCTTCATTAGCAAGTTGTTTTGCGCATATTCGTTTCCAATAATGGAAAATTTCGATGAAATTTATGCTGCATAATGTTTCAAAAAATTTACTGTGCATAGCAGGGTAAGGATACATACAAGTTGTATCAAAGCGAAGAAAAAAAATTTAAAAAAATAAAAATTCCAACGTAAATATCACCAAGGGAAATGAAAAAGGAATGAAAATGAACCCTGTTTTTTTCCTATACTCATCTCTCTTTAATGTTCGAATTACCTTCGTAAACATAAGCGAATTAAAGGTGATTATAAAAAAAATTATGTCAAAGGAAAATAGATTCTCATAAAAGGCTTTTTTTAAAAAAGATGAAAATTTTAGACTTAGGTGCATCCTTTCGCTATAAGCAATATGACTAAAATGCACAAACATGATAAGCGTAGAAGTAGCAAGAGATCAATACGAATAAATAGGCGTTCGAAAATGGCGCAATTGTCGGGTAGCTGCGAAATTGCAAATTGTCACCAATAGGCCAACACGCAAGTCAACAGGAATCTGACTGAATACGGCGCAAATGTCGAGCAGCTATAAAACTATAACTCTCGACAACAACTGCCGTATTTGAAGGCACACAACTACGAAGATAAAACTTCTCTAAAACGCAACACCAATTTATGCAATGAGTAAAACAACATACATTTCAGCAAGTGAAAATGAATGAGCAAAGATCAAACAGAAATATACAGTATCAATTCCCTGTATCAGGGAATCGTGACTTGTTTCTATTTTTAGTTACTTATCTCATGAGAAACCAAAAAAAAAAACGAATTCCATCACAAAAATGTGGAAAATATTCGCATAAGGAATTTCTTCGAAAATTGCGAAGCTCCGGAATCGGAATCGGTTTTTTTTTTCAACTTTTTAAACAAATTTGATTGAAAATATTACGTAGAGATTGTGATCTGCTAAGTATTTATGTAATGATCGCCTATCCTAATAGAGGTGTTCTTCCGGTCGCCGTTTTTCCGGATGACCGTATTTTCTCGAAAATTTTTTGTTCCACACAAGCGGAAAAAGTACCACTTCAAAAATGTATTAAATTAATTAAAAAATTTAAAATTTATATAAATAGATCCATTTAAATAGATCCATTATTCGTCTTCATTCGGTTTATTTCTTTTGGTCAATGGAAAATATTCGACAATCCCCGAAGTTGTGTTTTGCACATTTTTTTGTACACTATCGGCACCCTGAAAAAAGTGAGATTTTAATGAAATATCATTTAAAACGAATTACTTATTACTAAGAAATCTTTACTGTTAGAGTTTTCATTATTTTTTTTACGAAGGAAACGAGGAAAAAGGTATTTCAACTGAGCTAACACGAACAAATATTTTTTAAACTTCAAGCATTCTTCATATCCACATTTCCTGGAGCTATAAAATTTCTACGACGATCAACTATAACGGAAAAGGTACATAGAACTACTTAAGAATGACGTTCACAAATTTTAAAAGTACACAAAATTGCAAATATTTTATGAAATTAATCTCGAAATTTATAGGAGTATAAATTTGCGAAGATGGATGGAGGGGGGGGGCTTAATCGACCTGAACAATCTAAAACAAAGATGATCCGGTTATTTTTCATTTAAATCGTGACTTAATATCCAACATTGACAATGAATACAGCTGTGCGCCGACTAAAATATAACTGGTCAACGTTCAAAAATATATTGAGACAGCTATATAAACAGAATTGAAGCGAAAAAGAAGGCAGAATCACCTTATAGGAATCAGACGATAGATGACAAGATCCAAGTACATCAAGTTTTCTTTGTATCAATGGCCACATTACATCATCAGCTGTTCTATTTGCAAGTAGATACTGCACAAAGACGGAATCTGTTTGTCCCACTCGATGAGCACGATCTTCTGCTTGTTTTAGCGTCTGCAACGAATCCTCTATATCTCTAGAAGCATTTAAAGTCATAAACAAAATTAGAGACGAACCGAAACCTGTCGATGTCCCTTCAAAACATAAGCAACGGCGCCGAATCGGATCAAATAGCCGAAGCTCAAAGGTATTCCCCATACAATCGGTCGGTATCGGATCGGCAAAACCTTTCACGAGAACTTCAAAATAGGCCTACTTCTTTCATTTTACAGCGATGGGGCGTCGATTCTAGAAAGCATAAAGCAATATCCTCGAAATCAATATACACTCAAGTAAAACGTCACCCCAGGATTCCAATGCAATTCGGCGAATACGACGACCGTCGCCGCTGTAAGAGTGATACCAATACCAGCTGCTGTCATCGATAAAATAGCTACAACTACATCGTCGTCTTCTTGAAAAAGACGACATTGCTCTTCGCGTGATTTTGATGCCGTTGTTCCATCTATACGAATTGATCTCAGACCCTGAAACAGGATCAAAAAGCTACCGTAATAAACTCAAATTACGAGGTTATCCGCCTCTCAGAATCCATCCTTATGCCCTACAGCAATAATCAGTGGCAAGGCGGTGCAAAAAACGGTGCAAAAAGCAACTATGCGTCTCAACAGCTGTTTGTGATTGTAATAAATTTGACCTTTCCAAATTAAATGAACAACATATAAAACACTTGCAAATATTACATCTTTGGTCATATCAAGACAATCACTAATCAAGCAAAGATATGTAAATCCAAACCCCATAAGAAAATAGCTTCTGAATAAGGACTTATAATACTCGCCTCAACTCAAATAAAAAGCCACAAGGCTCATGTAAACTATGCACTATACTAGGAACATTAAAATGCATATTTTTTTCTCGTTTTCTATATGTAGGCCCATCAGAACGACGTCTTCAGCGGTATTCTAGGCTAAATTTCAGCGGAAATAAAAAAGCCAAGAAAAAAATGAAAAACTCTTACTTTTTTGGTCACATACATGGAGATGGTATCAAGTACAACCTGATGATGTGCGAATACCAATACTTTTCTTCGTGGTGCACCCTCATAGAAAAAATTATCCACAATATGTGATGCAACACTTTTCGCTTTTGCGATACCAGTCTCATAATAATATCCAACAAGGCATTGATGTTTTGTCTCGTTATCCTTCAAATATAATTTCACATTTCTTTCATCGATCAGAGAGATGTAAATGAAAATATAATCGCATAAAAATGAACCAATAATATTTGCATAATGATTCATATAGATCGACTTTATGCCGATTTAATATCCCTTCTATAAATCAACTATCCGCTTCAAACAACCAAGTACTGCAAATATACTTATATTTTGCTTTGAATGAAGAAATACTTCGGTCTTGTAAATCCACAAAATCAACTTCCCATTAGTGACCATTTGTTTCCCACGAGAAATGAACGTCGATCTGACGGATGTACCCGTATCCCCCGTGTCCTGTAACTGTATCTTCAGGACAAATATACATATTTACGAGTAAATGAATGATCTTTTTATATATTTTTATATATTTTTATGCAAACGCATAAAAATATATAAAGATATACAAATTAAAAGTGGGAATAAATACCGCAGCGCCATGATATGCAGCCTTCGCCGATCGTAGATTCGAAATATTAACATCAATAGAACCATCGTTAAGAAAAACCACCTCGCGACGTTTTTCGGGTAAATCGTTTAGCACATCTTTTTTCAACCTCCTATAGAGAAATAAATTAAAAAATACCATAAAAGGTAAGATGAATTTATTTTCAAAAAAAAAAATTATTGTCACTTAAAGTGGTACCACTACCCTTGACCATTATAACCGTTTCCCAGAGGGAATAAAACGATATGAGTTGAGGTAAAGGAAAATCGCAATGCTATCAACAACTCATATAGACAAACGGTTGGTCACTTCGCATCCATACCAACAAAACACACCAACTAAAATGTACATAAATGAATAGAGACCATAAAGTTAGCTTGAAGGTCTCTTAAACCAATATATGCACAATATATTATACAAACTAATTAAAAATATTCATATTACCATAACAATAAATAAAAAATTAATAATCGAAGAGAACGTAAACTTATTCAGAAATTTTCATAAATGCTTCCTTCTAGAGAAAAAATTTTCGAATTTTTTTTAATAGTCGAAATAAACAAAAAAATAACGATCGCTATAAAAACATAGTCAATAATTTAATATTGAAAATATTTTTTAAAAAGCTTTTTTTTAATTTCTTGCAAATAATCACTTCAATACAATAATAAATCAAATTATTGTCAAAAAAAATTTTTTTTTCAATAAAAAATGATAATTGAATTAATTAAATTAAAAATCAACCTAATCATAATACTATTCGATAGAATAAGTGCCAATTCTTCACTATTCGTACATCCCTTTGCTTCGAAACTAAAACGTCCTTGTTTCCCATCACAATATCGATTTGCGAAATCACGAAAATTTGGGAATATTTTTGGGTCGATTATTCGAATCTGTGAGAATAATTCCACCGGACGTGATAATGCTGGTGTACCACTTAGTAATATCACACGTAATGCCCTCTTCTATAAATATTTTCATTAATCATCGCCTCATTATTTTCATTACAAGAAAATATAAAATACCTCCATCTATCGAAGACATAAAGCAAAATGCATCACTTCCCTCTCATCCCCCCTCCCTCAACCCCGCTGCAGAATATCCATCTATCAAATTGCCCCCCCCACCCACCACCCACCAATAAGCTAGCATATTAACCCATTAAATAAATAAATATAAATCACTCAAAATACAGCTTCACTATTACTTCTTCTTGATAAGAATTAAGCTCCATCATTCCTCCTCGTTCCTTACTAATAAAGGTCCCTATTTCCCTTCGTAACGGTATATGAGCCTCACTAAATCTACTTAGTAAGCATACTGCAGTTTTACCTAGCAACTTAATAAGACATCATTTATTCAGTAAAAAATAAATAAAACAAAATAAAATAAAATAAAACAAAAATTCGCAATAAATAAGTAAATAAAAAACTAACCGAAATATCAGTAGCAACTTTAGTTCGTTGTGCTTGTCCATCTTTTATCATATGTGATTCATCCTGAAAAATAAACATCGTAAAAATAAATAAAAGTTGAAAAGCCGAATAGAATAAAATAAAAACAATAAAGAAATTATGCGAAGCTAATAAAATTGCAAACGAATACGAACGTCTTTCTGAATTGAAATAGGCAAATCGTCGTTTTACACAAACCTCTTGATGATATCGATATAAAATTCATTTAGAATTTCCGGAAAACCATCTTAAATTGGGAATATTCACTATCCCTCGCCAAACCATCAACTAAGATTTATAGATCTCATTTCTGATTAGAGATGGATTCAAATCATTCAAACAAAAAAACCAATAAAGTAGTTCCATTTCCTCGATGCATTTCCTTCACGATGATCTATTTCTTTAATTTATTTTCCCTCATCATTTTTATTTTTGAAAGCTTATTTATAATTTATAAATAATTTATAAAATTTTCCAATAAACCTCATAGATATGGAAATAAAAAATAACTCACAAAGACGATTGCTTGAAATGCATATTCGAGTAGATGTTTTCGTTTAATTACCATCAAATCATAGCTCATTATTGTGATTGTCATTGCAGATTTCTGCATCGGTAATTGATCACTGCCTTTTTCCAATATATATACATTATTCACCGATGGTAAGAACGTCTTAATTTGCTATAAAAGGCACAATATATCAGTTCACTTTCCCTCTGGATTAAAGACGATGGGAAGAAAATTGAGTAAAGGGATCGGGAGAGGGATTTGAAAAGGATAAGAGGGAGCAGGGCAGAGGATAAAAAGATAAGGAAGATGGGGGAATTATGCAAAAAAAAGTTTTAAATTTAATGTAATAAACTCTCAGTGCTTACAAAATTTTGATTAAAAAAACACTTAAGTAATTGCAATTATTTTATAATATCCCCTAATATAACTCCAGATTAAAAAAAACGATCAAAATGTAATCTGAATTTTGAAATATCTTAAAAAATTTTCCCTCCAATATGAATTTACCATACTTATTTATTTAGATTCTCTTAAAATATTTTAGCAAACCTCACATCCACTAATAAAGACTGTCATATTGCATTAAAAAAACCTCAAATATTGCACAAAAAAATCACTTGGCACCTATAGCTATTCAACAACAAAAAACCAAGAATATATTAAAACTCAGTTTGAATATAAAACTTACATTCATCCATGAGAATTTGACCGATGAAGGACAAACGATCAGCAATGGCCAATCGCAACTAAAATATCGCATAATAGCTAATGCTTGAATCGTTTTACCTAATCCCATCTCATCAGCGATCAGAAGACGACCTCTACGTTGTATTCCAAATCTGAATTTACATTAATTTTCTTTCAATCATGCAGTAAGCATAAATCGCATGCGATAATCACCTGCACATTAGCAATTCGCATCTGCACAAGTTAGGTCTAACTTAGTAATTTTCGATCGTTTATCTTAATATCTAAAAATAAAGAAAAATTAAGAAGGATTTAAGAATGCATATTTCATAAGGGATGCGTCGATACTTTCACAATTACTACCCACTAGCATTTTACTAACAAAGCAACAAACTTTATCTGTAAAAATTTTACTCATTTTTTTCACCTTATTCCAATAAAAAAAAGAATGCATTTCTTTGAAAGTTTAAATACGATATGATTGCTTTATAAAAAGTAAGACCGATATATTTTTGCATTTAAAAAAAATAATGGCTTCGTTTACTCATTTATATAATATTGGAATTTATTTTAAAAATTAAAAAAAAATAAAACAAAAAAAGAAACCGCAAATAAAATATAACATACGAAACTCCTTTGCGTTGGAATGGGAAAAGCGCATCAACAAGTGTCCTTTCGATAGTGCCCTCCAGGCATATTTCCTTATTTAACATTTTGTTCATACCGTTGTGTTCACGCAATATCTTAATTCATCATGCGTTAAGCGTTATGATCGAATAAATAAAAATAAAATTCTATTTATGAATAATAAATATACTCAAGCAAATAAAGCACCTTAACAGCTATAATCAACAAAAAATTCTTTAAAAAAAACCAAAGTTTTTTGCTTCAAAATTTCTTCATTTTTATATAGTCGAAAAAATTTTTTGTGAGTAAAACTGCGAGAAAATTATAAATGTCGGCCAAGCTGACAGGTCAAAACAACCTTGAAGAAACCATTCTTGTAGATAAACATACAAAACACTTATAAGCAACGACGTACAAGAGGGAATTGCTTACATATGGATGCTAGAAACATCTCGTTTATCAAATGTTATATCATTCAAAGATACATCTACAGTACCAATTAGTTTTATAGCCACAACGATGTGACAACTCAACAATGAACAGGCACGGATAACTCAATAATAGAGATATAATTAATTGAACTCTGTAAAATATTGCACAAAAAGTGATATTATCCATTCAGGTGCAAAATAAGGCGTCAGACGGTAATATTAATGATGCGGCATCAGAACACCTACATTGAAGAAGAATAATATACGTATAGTCAGTCGGCTGCACTATATAATCAAAAATTAGCCTTAGGCTATTAGTTGATCAAAGGTGAATTCTTTGATCATTCCCTCTATTTATATAAATATTAACAAACACTTACACTCAATACGTTTTCCGGAATCCTATGTAGTAGAACGGTGATATGCTTGATTGTATTCAACTTTTCTTCCACCAATTTTATATCGCCGACCGGAAAACTCCAAAGTTTTTTAATTGGATCGTAGCTCTTCGATGGTATTTCCTTTAAAGCTGTCACCAACGATTCATGAAATGGTGTAAACACCACCTAAATATTAACGGTTACAATCATTTATAAAGGCCACCAATAATCACTTATATAAGGTCATGAATAATCATTAATAATCACAATCACTTATAAAGTAATTGTCACGAATAAAACCAAAACCGAATAAAAAGTTCCATGAAGCATCCTTCATGATAATTGATGTAAATCATAATATGTTGCCGGCGAAAGGATTACGACGACTGAATTATGTCCTACAATCCCCTTAATACCTTCAATTAAAGCAATTGAAGCATCGGATCTTCTTGAGATCGGCATGGAATTTCGAAAAAAAGCTCAAAGAAAAATGAATAAAGGATGAAAAAGTGATCGAATAAAAATCTCTATGGAGATGGGAAAAAGTTTACATGAAATTCACCGAAAATTTAGATGAAATTTTGAGTGGTGACAAAGTGCTCGACATTGCCGCTGAACATAAGCTTGAGATCAATGCATATAACCTGAGGCGAAATACTCTAATATGCATTTATTTGATCCTCAAAGCTTTGATTTGTGGGTTAAAATATTCCGAATTTTTGGTTGATGATTAAAATTTACCCTAAACTGCTGAGAGGGGTAAGACTTCCAAGTATGATATCAACCTTTTTATTCAGATGACTTTTGAGAAAATTCCTTTGCTCATACTCTCTCCTCTCCGATCATCTCTGCTCTTTTATTCCCTTCTTCCTTTTCCCTCTCAATAAAAGTAGCATTGATTCATTGGTACTGCTGCAGGAGGCGATCCCTTTCCGTTGTCAGTCAAGGAAGCAAAAAGGACGTAGAAGGTGAAACAGCCAGGTGATCCCTGGAAAGCTTATATTAAAAGTGAGTTTTAAACGCAACAAATAAAACTCACACCAAAGAAGCGCTCATTGATGAGGTTGAACGTCACTTCAATTTCAACCTTGGATGGCCTCAGTGCTAAGGGATCGACATGGTTCACGATGGGTGACTGTCGTGGAGCCAACGGTTTCCCAGAATCTATTGCCGAGAAGGTCGAGTTCGTTTGTTTTAGATCATCATTTGTAGCGTGTGTTACAAATACATGTCCACGATGATGTGTATCAACAGCTACAACAGCCGTAGATTGAGCTCGAGGTTTAGCAGACGTAAACGTTCGTGATCCCACGGAAACCATATGAGTATCGGTCGACGTCGACGGTGGATTGGAGAACGATGCACCATTTTGCTGTTGTTGACGGAATGCTAAGCGTCGATCAGCTTCAGCTTTATTTCGTGCAATTCGAGCTTTCTGTTCTTCAGTTAATGCTGCCATATCTGAAAAAAAAGTGGACGAATGACCAATGGACGTGAACGCAATAAAATTAAAACGGAAGTAACGGTTTTGAGGTCAAAAAAAAGTTCAGGATGTCTGTCTAGAGTTGAGGTGATCGTATATTCTGCTTTGAAGGTATGGCAGCATTCTCATTGCTTGCAAACATAGAAGAGCCTTTTTTTGGGATTTTTTATGACCCTTTATTCAAATAGTAAAGACTATCCGATAGTTGGATCCAGGTGAGGAATTATTGTCATAGAAGGGTCCGAAATGTGAATTGATGGATGAGAAGAAAGCAATCGAGATGAGCAAGTTTCTCTATGTTTAACAAAAAAAAAACACTGAAATTTGGTGCAAAAAAAAAATCCAACAACAATAAAAAAATTTGCACATAAAAACCGTGGCGGATTTTCATTACTACTGCATTATCATGTCCAACATGGAATATTCCACATTTATCATTCATCACTTCGAATGGTTATGATTTTAAAATTTTATCACTTTTTTCGGTAGAGAAATTATTTTTAGTTACGATAAAGGTTCCTTGAACTTCTTAAATTACTCAGCGGTCCGCATCTACTAGAGTGACCACTTCTGGTCACTCAGCAGTCCACATCTACTAGAGTGACCACTTTCATATAGACGCCAGGTATCATTCGCCTCTGAGCTCGGCATTTTGAGCACAGAAAAAGATTAGAAATCTATTTCTAATACGAATAAAAATAAAATTTTTATTAGAATGCAATATGAAGTTATTTTTTATAAACGAATCAAACATCTATAGATTTTGATGAAAAATATAATAATAATAATTTTTATTCGTATAACATTTCACTCCTCTACTCGCCGATTCATTCTGTTATATAAGAAAAATGATATCGTTATGAGATGCCAACATAATCTATTCATAATCACTATTTAACACTTTCTAGTACGTGGAAAATTTCATTTTTATACGCTTTGCATAGACCCGGATGGCAAGGTATCGTTATCGTCGAACTTTGTTTGTTTTTTTTTTTTTTTTTTGACCACAATAAATTCAAAGAGACTATTTAGACTGTGAGAGTCATTACTCTCGGAGGAGTTCAATGAATGGAAGGGTTGGGGAGTTATAGTTGAATTTTTACGATATATTTCAAGTGAAAAAATAAATTTTTTCATGATAGCCAAATCCAGGAAATTGAAAACATATTTCAATTGAAAAAAAAATAATTGAAAAACATACGCGCATTTTATGATGTAAACTAAATCCAGGTATAGGTTAGATCAGTTTCCGGTTCATGCCGGAGCCGAAATACTGAACTACAATTTAGTCGGCAAGCATGATCCTGTTTGCACTCCTAAACGGGAAGAATTAAAACCTGTCTCGGCTATTGTCGCCACCGCGATCAGACCCTGAGCAAGAATCATGCGTTTCCTGCCCTTGCGTCGTATCCGTTATATTGCAGAACAAGGCTGGCGATCCCATCCTCCCCGTCGTTCCCCTCCACACCCTTTTTAACGGAAAGCGGCAGCCAATTCTTTTCCTGCGGTACTTCAATCTCTATTTGGAGCCTTGAAAATTGAGAGACTCCGAAGGACATTCAATCGTCCTTGAAGTTCGAAGACACCTTTCCTCACCCCAAACGTGATTCGGATCACCTTTAGTTAAAATAAATCTTTCGCCCAGCTGCATATACGGAAACTGCATCGATCAGCCACATATATTTGAGATCGCCACATTCCCCGGATCAGTTAAATGGGGAGTGTCATCTCGAAGATCGTGTGAGCTCCTCCAACTTTGAATCCTCACGGAGTTGGCGTCAACTTAATATCTTCATAAAGTTGGCGCTAACTTTGTATCTTCATAAAAGTTGGCTCCAGCTTCGTATCCGCGTGAAGCGTATCGTCTTCCTTTAGCTATTCCTCAAAGGTTTGCTATATTTCAGCGGCTGTTATCAATGCTGAAGACAGCGCAACGTTTGTGGACGTGTAGTTCACGTTTGAAAGTGAACGACGAGATTCCGTTGGTTGTCTATCATTCACTACGATCGAAACTACGTGTAGTGATAGCCGATGTACCTGGTCCAACTGTCAAGGGTATTCTGTCGTTTGGTTGGTGTTTTTTTTGTTTATTTATTTATTTATTTATTTATTTATTTATTTATTTAATTAATCTATGAATAAGCCGACATTTGAATACTAACTATTAATATTCCAAACGTTGAATTATTTCCGGAAGGGATCATGTTGTGTGGTATAATAGAAATTCACTTTTTTATGCATTTCCACAAAATTTATTTATAAAAGGCATGAAATTTGGTCGGTATAATATGCATCATAGGATCGGCAGTTATATCATCATTGATCTGATCAATCAATAATCATCAAATACTCGCTGATTCATTGGACGTTCTTCACAGTTAAACGTGGCAAAAAAGTAGTATGCATTTCTCGTCGATTGATTTTTCATTTTATACCGATTGGTTTTTTTCTATACCGATTGGTTTTTTTTTATACCACCTGGTTCCTCATTTTACACTAGGCGGATCAAAGAAAAACGAGGATTATACAGAATATTTATAGGAACGAACAAATTAAATGAAAATACGAATGCATCATTTCGCGTAATTTACCCTTATATCTGTCTATAACCTAAATAATATCAGCCAGATGTGTGGATCACAAAAGGGGACGGATGTCATTTCATCTCTTTTAGCAGCGTTTGTTTGATTTGCCGATTATTGGGCAATGCCATATTTTTCTCACATAATAAATTTAAAAAAACACTTAGAAAAAAATTTTTGTTGGAAAGAAATTAAATGCAAAAAAAAATTAAATTAAATGCAAAAATAAAAATAAAAAAAATAAAAAAATGTTGAAGAGGATTAATAATAAAGATTCAATAACGGGAGGTATTAGATAATAAATCCATCAATGAGTATCGATGGCATTCCATTGAAATATTATTTCAACGCTACGTTGCAATTCAATCACATTAGAAAATTGTTTGCTTATCTTATCAGTGAAGGAAATTATTGCTGTGATTGTTTTTGGGCAATGAGAATTATGCGAGACAATATTTAAAAATATTTATATTAGTAAAAAATATATATATTTTTGCAAAACTTTATTCCTCTTCGATGTTTTTTTTATAGTATAAAATTATTAACCCATGGGGCTATAACAAAACGAGGTTAAAGATTATGTAAGAGTGTTGTAAGTTATGGAGTTATTGAATCTAATTTTTCGGTTAATGATGTGATGAGTTTTTCTTTCTTGAAATCTTCCAGAATTGGATCTGTCAGGTCGAGTGGCGTGAGCTCGAGTTACATGAGCTCGAGCTTTTTTTGTTGCTATTGCTAGTCTTGAGTACTTGGTACTGCATGGTATATATGAGTTGAAAATTAGGCTTTTCATTCATCTATGTATTGTTTGTTTAGTATTCCACTTATAGTGACGAAATTTTTTGTGCCGTTATCACCATTGGTTAATCAATTATTTCTATTGAACTTACCTTGTTGATGCTGCGAAATATTCGATAAGTGGTTCAATTGTTACTACGTTCATGTATTGCTGATACTTTGCTAGTTATCTGATCGGTCATCGTCCATTGACTTTAATTTTGGAAGGGGAGGGGGGAGGGGAGATAGGGGGAGGATTTATACAACCAATTGGAATAATTTTATCAATTATGAACTGAATTATTTATGAATAAATTAAATAAATTAAAATATGAATACTTCGAAGTAATTTCTAGAATTTGCCTAATAAAACAAAATTGGCTTGCAGTGACCGAAACAAATACGGATGATGGCTTACCGCATACTTTGGAGCATCTTATATTTATGGGTAGTGAGAGATATCCATATAAAGGAGTACTTGATGTGATCGCTAATCGTTGTTTAGCTTCCGGTACAAATGCATGGACCGATCAGGATCATACTGCCTATACGCTATCGACGGTTGATCTTTATAATTTCTCGTTCACTAATCGAAATATGTAAATAAAAATTTAAAAATTGTACTATATTGTGAATATCCAGGAAAAGATAGTTGAGGTCACTATTTTGGAGCTGATATCCATTGATTATTCAAATCAAAATATCTTTATTTTTTCCTTTAATTATAATATGTTTATTACTTCTTCAATTAAATCATCTAATTCGAGTATTTTAGGTTGGCAGTACGGGTTTCTTAAAAGTTCTACCTGTCTATATGGATCACGTTCTATCGCCGAGTTTAACGGTATTTTTTATTTTTATTTTTATTTTTTTTTGAAAGAATTATTCATATTTTTTAATGTATATATCTAAATTGTTTAATATTTGAATTTAATATCTGAACTGAAATGGATAACTTCAAGTGTTCTCTTTATTTTATGTTTTGCACGCTGAATAAATTGTAATAGTAAACTGAAAGAAGAAGACCGTAAACCGGCGTTACGTCCTTCCAAATCCATTCGAAGCATGCAAAATTCCAAGTCTGTGAATACTTTTCGTTGTTTCTACCTTATAGGTCACAGGATGTTATTGAACGTGACTATACTGGGGCCTTGTAATGTACCTGGCTATTGTATTTTTTCCCTTCATCGTTACCCTACCTATGACCTTGGGCAGTATCTTCAATTTTGCAATGTTTTTTATTTTATTAATATTCTCTGTGTTTAATGATATGATTCTAGAAGGAACAATTCATCACTGAAGTGCATCATATAAATGGAAATGGCGAAGATGCAGGTGTTGTGTATAGTGAAATGCAAGATCACGAATCCGATATGGATAATATTGTATCTCGTAAACGCAAGGAATTATTTTATCCCGAAGGTGAGATCCCCATTATGTAAGATGACGTCATTCTTCCTCTCAAATTTGCATGTCAAATTATTTTTTTAAAATTTTCTTTCTTACATAAATTTAATGTGATACGTATAAAAGATGAATATTACAAACGAAATATTCAGGTAGTCCGTATCGAGTTGAGACAGGTGGTCGTTTACCGAATCTACGAACCACATGCTGCAATGAAAAAGTTCGCGAATTTCATAGTCAATTTTATCACCTCAGCAATATGATGCTTGTCGTATGTGGGATTATCGATCATGAAAAGCTATTGAATACCGTCTCTTGTGTTGGTGAGATTATTTAAAGATCTATTTTTATAGGTTTTTTTTTTTAAATTTCGATTTCTCATCCAAATATTCTCATACGGGTGATGCAAAATACCGCTGCATTATCATTTCTCTCTCCCTTCGTTGTAAAGTCGCTTTCAATTAGCCATTTTCCTCACCTCTCTCCGAGCCCTCCCATGAAATTTTGAAAAAATTTTCTCACTCCTTCGCCCTCTCCTCGAATTTTTTGATTGTCAATTGTTTATTTTGAGTTTTTTAATGAAGAAATTATGTTGATATTATTGGTAATCATTAATTAACGTTTTAGAAGAAGGATTGTTGAGTCGTATCCCGTCATCATTTCATATTCCATTCCGTAAACAGGTACCTGCAATTGAGAAATACCGTGAAGCGGTTATTAACTGTCCATCCGATGATGAACATCGTGGCATTGTGTCCATCTCATGGATTGGACCTACCGCAGCGGTGAGTTTTGTTCCTAATTGCTTTTTTATTTTTGTTTTTTTTCTTTTTTTTTGAGGTTTTGATACTTCTACCGCGATTTCTTTTGTACTCATTCCATCTTGTCATATATATTACAGTATTTCAGTTGCCACTCGATAACATACTATCGTATCAGAATCCATAGTTTTTTGTCACTCATTCTCATCGAAATATTTAAGTAGCTGAATCTATGGATTTGTGGTGAAATACCTTTGCTTTATCAGATTTGTTATTTCTTTCTTACTAACTTTTCGAATCTATAATATCTAGTAATGTGATATTATTCAGAATCAAGGTTGAATTTATTCCTCGCGTTGATGCGTATTCGATTTATTTGCAGAATTTATATACGATCACAGCATTGGAGGTATTATTTGATTATATGCAAAATACGGCTGTCGCACCACTACAAAAAGATTTCATTCAATTGGCAAATCCTTTCGCAAGTTCAATATGCTGCTCGATTTCTGAGCAAAGTACCAGTGAGATTATTATTTCTTTCTCTGGTGTCCCTATCGACAAACTATTCGATATTAAGAAGAGGTATATATCTGGACATCTTTGTTTGGGTGATATTAAAAGAAGAGAGAAGGGAAGGGATCGGTTGACGCATTACCCTCAAAATTTTAGGTCATTAAATATCATTTGCTCAAAAATTTATGCACCTATTATTCATTTGATTCATTTGACAATCCATCGGTTCGCCAAGGATCGGCAGGGATTTCTTCCAGCATTGACCATTGAGCCGTATTAGTGATTCATCTCACCTCTTTTGCGGCCTTATTATATTCTAAAATATTTTCAACAATGAGGAATATGGCGACTTCTCTTGGCTAGAGCGAGTAAAATACTAAATATGTTTAAATTGTTCAATGTTGGTAAGTAACGACTAATTGGAATCGATGTTGCATAAATATTAATATAATTAAGGGAAAGGCTAGCGATATACAAATTCTTTTCAAATATCCTTAATCATCCTTTCGGCCGAAGTTTTTGGCTGATTCCATTTCGTTTGTGAACTATATTGCGCCTTCAAAAGTATTTCAAACGTTAAATTTTTTCTAGATTATTCGAGAAAACAATAGTCGAACATTCGGATCCAAAGAAATTTGATATGGAAAGACTTGGCTTTGTTATAAATCAGTCGATCTTGAAGGCATACGCCAAGGTGATTTATAAGTTTTTTTTTTGATTATTTGCTGCTTTAAATTGTAAAATTGGTTATGTTTAATTTCAGGAAATCACATCAGAAATCTCACTGTAAATCATTTTTCGGCTTTCTTTCGAATAGCATTCTAGATGAGATTGCTGCCATATTTGAAATTTTAGGGGAAGGAATAGCTTAGCTTGACTATACTTTGAGATTGTAATGAGCTGAAAGAATAACATGAAAAGAGAGAAATAAAAAGAGGGTCAAATCAAAAACGAAAAAAATTCTCCAACGATGGAAGCATAAAGATGTCTTGTCAAAAATTTGAGGCAGCAGACCATAAATCTGAGTTTTTCATTTATAAATTTGAGCTTACAAACCTTCTTATTTCCGGTAGTCAATTGAAGTTTCAATTGAATCCGAAGAACGATAGCGAAGGACTTTGAAGCCTCATCTACAGTTCTTTTAAAGCCAAGCGCTTGTTCGTCAAGGGAACTCAATGTATTGTTAGTGGGTATTACCTAAGTAGTGATAAGAAAACTGTTACTTTGATTTTATATAGGTTAATTATAATTGAGGTCCATTTTATTTTCCAATTTGGAATAGCTGCTTATTTGGTGTCTTTTTCGAGGTTATTATAAATATGTAGGTGATTATATTCTTTTGCAAATTTGTTAGTGTTTAATTTGTGATATTAATGGACTTTTAATATGTTCTTTTTTGGTGAGAAAAAGTGAATATTTATAGATGGAAACTGCTGGACATGATAAAATATTTGAAATGATGATAGGACATCAAGTTTACGGTACCGATGAGGATCAACTTGCCGAAAGACTTAATGAAGTGGGCATATTGCATAGGTATCGATCTTTGTGCTATTCATTTTTATATTTATTTATGGATATGTGCTATGCCAGTGTGAATGGGTATTTTAGTACCGATGATGGACATTCTGAATTGCTGTTTTGAAGCATAGTTGCAGTGGCGGTTGAAAATTTTGTGGCAGTATGAAGACGGCTTCAGGCTTGGTATCTCAAGAGAGAGGTCTCTTTCGTACGTATGGGCAATGATTGATAAGGAAATGATAAATCCACCTAAAGGATTCGATACGTACCATGGCATCAAATAATGTATTTACACTGTTGAGCACCTATGAGGCATTGCTAACGACAATAATGTCATAGGAATTCAGAAAAACCTGAAAGGGGGGGGGTTATTATCAAAATCAATTGCCATTTCATGAGTTAAAAATATTAAAGGAAAAGATATATTCCGCACTAATTTCAATAAAAACCACAATTGAATTTTGTATGGAAATGGTTTTAATTAGCATATTTTCGATTTTTTTTCGATGATGCAAATTTTTTGAATTTTTTTTTTTTTTTTTTTGTAGTGCAAATGATCTTTTTTTTAATGCAAATTATTTGGAATTCGATATTACAAAGTAATCTTTGAGTGTTTTTTAAGACTACAAAATGAATCGGCATCGTTCTGGTCGAATCTTATTAATTCATATCTCAACGATCATTATGTTTGTGTTATTGGAAAGCCTTCACGTGAAAAAGTCAATGAATATGCAGCAGCTGTGAGTTTTATTTTATCGTCATATTTTCTTTATATATCTCTGTTATGCAATAGGGAGATTTGAAGTGTTATAGACTCGATGGTGTTTTAATATTTAAACATCGTATTTATTAATCAGTAATGATTTATTTTAATTTTATTGACCAGTCTTAATTCGTTCCTTTCATAATCATTGAAAGTGAAGTGAAATTGGTCAGTTATGTTTTTTTTTGGTCAGTGGTCATTATGGGCAGAGAAATGATGCAGGCGAAGGATGAAAAGGATAACTTATTATTAAGATTTTAAAGTAAAAAAAAATTTTCCTAATAATTTTCATCCTTCCTTGTAATTTTTGCTTTTTTTGGATTTATGGATAATATAATATAGGAGACAAGCTGCAGGAATATTAGAGAAAACGTCGCCGTGGAATTTTTCTGTAATAATAAAGCGAAAGGATCTCTTTATTATTTGTTTTGGAATTCCAAATTTTTGAAATTATAGGCAAAAATATTATAGGAAGAAAAACGATTGGAGAAACAACGTGAACAGCTAGGCGAGGCAGGCTTGGCCGAATGTGAACAACGATTACAGAAAGCTATCGAAAGGAACACGGTTTGTCAAAGTTTTATGACTGAAATGTTGAAAATTTATTTTGCTTTTTTGCTCTTTTTTGTGTGTTTTTGTGTGCTTTATAATCTGGCATCACATAGAAATAAATGGGCAATAAAGTCATGCATTTTGTTTTTTTTTTTTTAATTTCTAAAGCGTACTTAAAGATATCAGCTTTGAAGAGGGGGAGATATTAGATGTGAATTGAACCCTCAAGGAAGGAGAGTCGAATGCACAGAGGTCTTGAATGATCTGCGTAAACCGATTTGGAAATTTCACTTAAATTATGCCTCCATTTCTCCCAGCCAACCCTCTCCCCGCCTCCCATTTATCGAAGAAATAAGATTGTTTAAAAAAGATAACTTGCTAGGCTTATCAAAATATACTTGAAGGCATTAAAGCCGTCACCTGAGGTACTCTCGGATCTGATCGTAAAGGAGCTGGAGAAGTTCAACACATTCGAGATCGCGACTAAATGCAACGTGAAGAGGCATTATACGAGTGTGCCTCTTATCGAGAAGATCCCTTTCACAACGTTCCTTCATCGTGCACCAACAAAGTTCATCGAGGTCCATTAGCAAAAAACTTTTAGTTGTTGTACATATTTATACAATATTTATTCTCTTACTTCTATGGATTTAAATAAGTTCGGTAATATTTACTGTTTTGATTTAAGTGAATGTGCAATAAATCTAGTATATGTTTTTAAAGATATATATTGAAGTGTTGTGACTAACTCAAAAAATTATCATTTTATTGCTCTAGCTTTCTTGTTTTATTACTTCCTCTGAAGCAGTTGTTATTAGCAGCCTTCCTAAATATACGATGATCGCATAAATGTTATTAATCAGCTAATGAGATTGCAGCTTTCAATAATATGGGACACAGAGAAAATACCATTATCGAAACGAATTTGGCTAATGCTGTGGTTCGAGCTGATGTTCGAAAGTCCTGCTAAAATTGGAGATGAGGTTGAATTTTATCAATTATTTTCCAACATTTTCCCTTCAATTATTCGGTTCTTTTGCAGCGAAAAATTCATGTACTTTCACGCTTACTTGCTTTTCAGTCTTCCCTTTTCAGTATGCTGAGTTCTCATGTCTCGTCTTCTATGAAATTAATGGTATTGCTGGATTCGGAAATTCGAAAGGATTTGACAGAACTTTCCGATTTTAAGGGAAATTTGGTAGGCGGAAGGGAGAAGGAGAGGGCAGAAGAGGAGCGTGAACGACTCAAAGACTAATAAAAAGTTTATCAGGATCAGCAAGAATTGCAGTGGGGCACGGTTTTAACTGTTAGGGTTTGAAGGGAGCAGCTTCTTCTTCGTCATGTCCCTCTATCTCCCCTATATTTTCATACCGTCAACATTTTTTGCAGGTATTGCCTTATGAAGAAGTGGCGAAACAGTTTACTCGAGATCTTTTATCGCAGTCGGTCGAAGTTGGTGTCTCATGCTACTACAATCGCTATATCACTCTCAAAATGAAGGTCCTTTTTTGAAGTCTCCGATTTGAACTCCGAGTTAGATAGGATCGTAGTCACGTTGTTTGATGACCACTTTGAAGTGTAGCTGTTGATATGTTCAAACAAGCCCCCAAATTTTCTAAAATCGGGAGCTTAGTCTTTTTTCACTAAAAATTGAATTCGTTATCGTCGATGAGATGCTAATAAATGGGACATTCAAGAAAGCCCAATGCAAAATGCAGATGCTTCAGATGCTAATTGTGCATATCGGATGTATTATCTATGAGTGACATCATTTTAAGTTGGGAAAGAGCTGTGAGAGTAGGCATCCCGAAGCTCAAAAGTCTCTGAAGTACTGCATTAGCATTGTATATGAACCGTGTTCAAATTCAGGTATCGTCCAAGAATTATGCGATGTTGCAAAAATGGGCTGCAATATTCCTTGATGGTGTTGTATTCGAAGGGAGTAGAGTTGCTGTCTCTGCACAGAAACTCGCCTCGCAAGCAATTGAAGCAAAGAGAGATGGTTCGACCGTGTGTGCAACACTACTTGCATGTACAGTTTATAAACCAGGTGAGAAAGAGACTTCAATAGTTTTATTGTGATGCGAATCGAAAAAATAGTTTGGTCAGTGTAGACTCAAGTCAGAATCTGTTGTAAATTCGTTTATTAGTCGATCCGCATCTTTTATTCATAAGATGTATTTCATTATTTCATAAATGATAAGGCACTGATCAATTTAATTTTTATTAACTATACAAATGAATTTTTAGAAAGAATTTGATTCGGGACAAATTTGTGTCCATAAAAATTTACATTGAAAAATTTTTTGTTGTGAAAAATATGACCGAAATTCTGGAATTCAAGAATAATATGATTGTTGAATGTATAATGCTTATGATGATCGTTAGCAGTTAAAGCATATTGAAAATGTTAAGTATCTGTGCATGAGGATTTACTTTGTTTATAAAACTTTAAGTTTGTTTCGTTCAATTATTTAAGCTTTATTATATTTTTATAAGAGAATTAGTTATCTATCGTGAATGAGGGATATCTAGAATTGAATCATACTAGATGATCGTTTCCCAAGAAGTTTTATCAGTTTTATTTTTGTTTTTAGGAAGTAATTCATATATTTATGGGACGATACAGTTGGAAAAGTTCCACGAAGAAGTTGCCAAGAAAGCTACCATCAATCCAAAATGGGTAAGTGCCTCATCTCTTTTAATTTACTCAATCAAATTGCCAATGAAAAGAGCATGAAATGTAGTGGATCGATGCACGAAGGAGTTGAAACTTTGCATAGAATA
This sequence comes from Baylisascaris procyonis, assembly GCA_037389465.1. Taxonomy (NCBI): domain Eukaryota; kingdom Metazoa; phylum Nematoda; class Chromadorea; order Rhabditida; family Ascarididae; genus Baylisascaris; species Baylisascaris procyonis. The sequence continues at coordinate 3,063,423 of JAZARR010000110.1, forward strand.
TTTGAATTTTTTCTTTGGAATATGAATATCGGTAATACATAAATACATGTGAAATAGATAGACAGATATAAGTGGAGCTAATCGCTTACCTTTTGTTTTTTCAAAAACCTGCTGGACTGAGATATATCTCGACAACGCCTAAACAGCCGAGATATATCACGACAACAGCAAAACGGCGCGCTGCATTGAACCAATATAGCCGCACGCACAGCTCGCTGCACTAAACACTCGGCTACACCAGCGCTTGCTATGCGAGCTCTCAGTGCAAGTGATATACCCCGGCGCGTCTATGCCCCTTTCCTTGAATAACGCATATTTCCTCGAAAACATAAGGAACAGAGAGAAGACGCACATATTCGTGATCAACTCATCGAGTTGTATCGTTTGATACCAAAAAAACCGAAATCGGCGACAAAAGATATTTCTTCAAATTTTCCCTATACTACCACCCCCTTACGATCGAAAAATTGCGGTTTTTGGGATTTTTTTTCTCGGCTCATATTTGTCCTCGGGCGGCGTCCTATGTACCACTGGAGAGCTCTCGACGAGCTGATCACAAATCAAAAGGTCGTTTAACACCATAGGAAACAGCGGCCGAGAACGAGAACCCCCCAAATTGCAAAAACCGAGATTTCAGAATTTCCGGCCGGTCGATTCGGTTTTCAACTTTTCTCTCGAAGTATAGTAAGCTTTATATCTTTTGATAGAGCTTTTCAAGTTGTATTGAAAAAAGCAATCCGCAACTCCACAGGCCCAACGATTGCGGAGAAAAAAATTCCGAAATCTCCAATACAGTACATTTGCATAAAAATACAACATTCCCGCACCTATAATTTCCATCTTTTCATATAAAAAGGCAAACAATGCACATATTCGTGATCAACTCATCGAGTTGTATCGTTTGATACCAAAAAAACCGAAATCGGCGACAAAAGATATTTCTTCAAATTTTCCCTGTACCCCCTTACGATCGAAAAATTGCGGTTTTTGGGATTTTTTTTCTCGGCTCATATTTGTCCTCGGGCGGCGTCCTATGTACCACTGGAGAGCTCTCGACGAGCTGATCACAAATCAAAAGGTCGTTTAACACCATAGGAAACAGCGGCCGAGAACGAGAACCCCCCAAATTGCAAAAACCGAGATTTCAGAATTTCCGGCCGGTCGATTCGGTTTTCAACTTTTCTCTCGAAGTATAGTAAGCTTTATATCTTTTGATAGAGCTTTTCAAGTTGTATTGAAAAAAGCAATCCGCAACTCCACAGGCCCAACGATTGCGGAGAAAAAAATTCCGAAATCTCCAATACAGTACATTTGCATAAAAATACAACATTCCCGCACCTATAATTTCCATCTTTTCATATAAAAAGGCAAACAATGCACATATTCGTGATCAACTCATCGAGTTGTATCGTTTGATACCAAAAAAACCGAAATCGGCGACAAAAGATATTTCTTCAAATTTTCCCTGTACCCCCTTACGATCGAAAAATTGCGGTTTTTGGGATTTTTTTTCTCGGCTCATATTTGTCCTCGGGCGGCGTCCTATGTACCACTGGAGAGCTCTCGACGAGCTGATCACAAATCAAAAGGTCGTTTAACACCATAGGAAACAGCGGCCGAGAACGAGAACCCCCCAAATTGCAAAAACCGAGATTTCAGAATTTCCGGCCGGTCGATTCGGTTTTCAACTTTTCTCTCGAAGTATAGTAAGCTTTATATCTTTTGATAGAGCTTTTCAAGTTGTATTGAAAAAAGCAATCCGCAACTCCACAGGCCCAACGATTGCGGAGAAAAAAATTCCGAAATCTCCAATACAGTACATTTGCATAAAAATACAACATTCCCGCACCTATAATTTCCATCTTTTCATATAAAAAGGCAAACAATGCACATATTCGTGATCAACTCATCGAGTTGTATCGTTTGATACCAAAAAAACCGAAATCGGCGGCAAAAGATATTTCTTCAAATTTTCCCTGTACTACCCCCTAACGATCGAAAAATTGCGGTTTTTGGGATTTTTTTTCTCGGCTCATATTTGTCCTCGGGCGGCGTCCTATGTACCACTGGAGAGCTCTCGACGAGCTGATCACAAATCAAAAGGTCGTTTAACACCATAGGAAACAGCGGCCGAGAGCGAGAACCCCCCAAATTGCAAAAACCGAGATTTCAGAATTTCCGGCCGGTCGATTCGGTTTTCAACTTTTCTCTCGAAGTATAGTAAGCTTTATATCTTTTGATAGAGCTTTTCAAGTTGTATTGAAAAAAGCAATCCGCAACTCCACAGGCCCAACGATTGCGGAGAAAAAAATTCCGAAATCTCCAATACAGTACATTTGCATAAAAATACAACATTCCCGCACCTATAATTTCCATCTTTTCATATAAAAAGGCAAACAATGCACATATTCGTGATCAACTCATCGAGTTGTATCGTTTGATACCAAAAAAACCGAAATCGGCGGCAAAAGATATTTCTTCAAATTTTCCCTGTACTACCCCCATACGATCGAAAAATTGCGGTTTTTGGGATTTTTTTTCTCGGCTCATATTTGTCCTCGGGCGGCGTCCTATGTACCACTGGAGAGCTCTCGACGAGCTGATCACAAATCAAAAGGTCGTTTAACACCGTAGGAAACAGCGGCCGAGAACGAGAACCCCCTAAATTGCGAAAATCGAGATTTCAGAATTTCCGGCCGGTCGATTCGGTTTTCAACTTTTCTCTCGAAGTATAGTAAGCTTTATATCTTTTGATAGAGCTTTTCAAGTTGTATTGAAAAAAGCAATCCGCAACTCCACAGGCCCAACGATTGCGGAGAAAAAAATTCCGAAATCTCCAATACAGTACATTTGCATAAAAATACAACATTCCCGCACCTATAATTTCCATCTTTTCATATAAAAAGGCAAACAATGCACATATTCGTGATCAACTCATCGAGTTGTATCGTTTGATACCAAAAAAACCGAAATCGGCGGCAAAAGATATTTCTTCAAATTTTCCCTGTACTACCCCCATACGATCGAAAAATTGCGGTTTTTGGGATTTTTTTTCTCGGCTCATATTTGTCCTCGGGCGGCGTCCTATGTACCACTGGAGAGCTCTCGACGAGCTGATCACAAATCAAAAGGTCGTTTAACACCATAGGAAACAGCGGCCGAGAACGAGAACCCCCTAAATTGCGAAAACCGAGATTTCAGAATTTCCGGCCGGTCGATTCGGTTTTCAACTTTTCTCTCGAAGTATAGTAAGCTTTATATCTTTTGATAGAGCTTTTCAAGTTGTATTGAAAAAAGCAATCCGCAACTCCACAGGCCCAACGATTGCGGAGAAAAAAATTCCGAAATCTCCAATACAGTACATTTGCATAAAAATACAACATTCCCGCACCTATAATTTCCATCTTTTCATATAAAAAGGCAAACAATGCACATATTCGTGATCAACTCATCGAGTTGTATCGTTTGATACCAAAAAAACCGAAATCGGCGGCAAAAGATATTTCTTCAAATTTTCCCTGTACTACCCCCTTACGATCGAAAAATTGCGGTTTTTGGGATTTTTTTTCTCGGCTCATATTTGTCCTCGGGCGGCGTCCTATGTACCACTGGAGAGCTCTCGACGAGCTGATCACAAATCAAAAGGTCGTTTAACACCATAGGAAACAGCGGCCGAGAACGAGAACCCCCCAAATTGCAAAAACCGAGATTTCAGAATTTCCGGCCGGTCGATTCGGTTTTCAACTTTTCTCTCGAAGTATAGTAAGCTTTATATCTTTTGATAGAGCTTTTCAAGTTGTATTGAAAAAAGCAATCCGCAACTCCACAGGCCCAACGATTGCGGAGAAAAAAATTCCGAAATCTCCAATACAGTACATTTGCATAAAAATACGACATTCCCGCACCTATAATTTCCATCTTTTCATATAAAAAGGCAAACAATGCACATATTCGTGATCAACTCATCGAGTTGTATCGTTTGATACCAAAAAAACCGAAATCGGCGGCAAAAGATATTTCTTCAAATTTTCCCTGTACTACCCCCTTACGATCGAAAAATTGCGGTTTTTGGGATTTTTTTTCTCGGCTCATATTTGTCCTCGGGCGGCGTCCTATGTACCACTGGAGAGCTCTCGACGAGCTGATCACAAATCAAAAGGTCGTTTAACACCGTAGGAAACAGCGGCCGAGAACGAGAACCCCCTAAATTGCGAAAATCGAGATTTCAGAATTTCCGGCCGGTCGATTCGGTTTTCAACTTTTCTCTCGAAGTATAGTAAGCTTTATATCTTTTGATAGAGCTTTTCAAGTTGTATTGAAAAAAGCAATCCGCAACTCCACAGGCCCAACGATTGCGGAGAAAAAAATTCCGAAATCTCCAATACAGTACATTTGCATAAAAATACAACATTCCCGCACCTATAATTTCCATCTTTTCATATAAAAAGGCAAACAATGCACATATTCGTGATCAACTCATCGAGTTGTATCGTTTGATACCAAAAAAACCGAAATCGGCGACAAAAGATATTTCTTCAAATTTTCCCTGTACCCCCTTACGATCGAAAAATTGCGGTTTTTGGGATTTTTTTTCTCGGCTCATATTTGTCCTCGGGCGGCGTCCTATGTACCATTGGAGAGCTCTCGACGAGCTGATCACAAATCAAAAGGTCGTTTAACACCATAGGAAACAGCGGCCGAGAACGAGAACCCCCTAAATTGCAAAAATCGAGATTTCAGAATTTCCGGCCGGTCGATTCGGTTTTCAACTTTTCTCTCGAAGTATAGTAAGCTTTATATCTTTTGATAGAGCTTTTCAAGTTGTATTGAAAAAAGCAATCCGCAACTCCACAGGCCCAACGATTGCGGAGAAAAAAATTCCGAAATCTCCAATACAGTACATTTGCATAAAAATACAACATTCCCGCACCTATAATTTCCACCCTTTCATATAAAAAGGCAAACAATGCACATATTCGTGATCAACTCATCGAGTTGTATCGTTTGATACCAAAAAAACCGAAATCGGCGACAAAGGATATTTCTTCAAATTTTCCCTGTACTACCCCCTCACGATCGAAAAATTGCGGTTTTGGGATTTTTTTTTCTCGGCTCATATTTGTCCTCGGGCGGCGTCCTATGTACCATTGGAGAGCTCTCGACGAGCTGATCACAAATCAAAAGATCGTTTAACACCGTAGGAAACAGCGGCCGAGAACGAGAACCCCCTAAATTGCGAAAATCGAGATTTCAGAATTTCCGGCCGGTCGATTCGGTTTTCAACTTTTCTCTCGAAGTATAGTAAGCTTTATATCTTTTGATAGAGCTTTTCAAGTTGTTTTGAAAAAAGCAATCCGCAACTCCACAGGCCCAACGATTGCGGAGAAAAAAATTCCGAAATCTCCAATACAGTACATTTGCATAAAAATACAACATTCCCGCACCTATAATTTCCATCTTTTCATATAAAAAGGCAAACAATGCACATATTCGTGATCAACTCATCGAGTTGTATCGTTTGATACCAAAAAAACCGAAATCGGCGACAAAAGATATTTCTTCAAATTTTCCCTGTACTACCCCCTTACGATCGAAAAATTGCGGTTTTTGGGATTTTTTTTCTCGGCTCATATTTGTCCTCGGGCGGCGTCCTATGTACCATTGGAGAGCTCTCGACGAGCTGATCACAAATCAAAAGGTCGTTTAACACCATAGGAAACAGCGGCCGAGAACGAGAACCCCCTAAATTGCAAAAATCGAGATTTCAGAATTTCCGGCCGGTCGATTCGGTTTTCAACTTTTCTCTCGAAGTATAGTAAGCTTTATATCTTTTGATAGAGCTTTTCAAGTTGTATTGAAAAAAGCAATCCGCAACTCCACAGGCCCAACGATTGCGGAGAAAAAAATTCCGAAATCTCCAATACAGTACATTTGCATAAAAATACAACATTCCCGCACCTATAATTTCCACCCTTTCATATAAAAAGGCAAACAATGCACATATTCGTGATCAACTCATCGAGTTGTATCGTTTGATACCAAAAAAACCGAAATCGGCGACAAAGGATATTTCTTCAAATTTTCCCTGTACTACCCCCTCACGATCGAAAAATTGCGGTTTTGGGATTTTTTTTTCTCGGCTCATATTTGTCCTCGGGCGGCGTCCTATGTACCATTGGAGAGCTCTCGACGAGCTGATCACAAATCAAAAGATCGTTTAACACCGTAGGAAACAGCGGCCGAGAACGAGAACCCCCTAAATTGCGAAAATCGAGATTTCAGAATTTCCGGCCGGTCGATTCGGTTTTCAACTTTTCTCTCGAAGTATAGTAAGCTTTATATCTTTTGATAGAGCTTTTCAAGTTGTATTGAAAAAAGCAATCCGCAACTCCACAGGCCCAACGATTGCGGAGAAAAAAATTCCGAAATCTCCAATACAGTACATTTGCATAAAAATACAACATTCCCGCACCTATAATTTCCACCCTTTCATATAAAAAGGCAAACAATGCACATATTCGTGATCAACTCATCGAGTTGTATCGTTTGATACCAAAAAAACCGAAATCGGCGACAAAAGATATTTCTTCAAATTTTCCCTGTACTACCCCCTTACGATCGAAAAATTGCGGTTTTTGGGATTTTTTTTCTCGGCTCATATTTGTCCTCGGGCGGCGTCCTATGTACCATTGGAGAGCTCTCGACGAGCTGATCACAAATCAAAAGGTCGTTTAACACCATAGGAAACAGCGGCCGAGAACGAGAACCCCCTAAATTGCAAAGATCGAGATTTCAGAATTTCCGGCCGGTCGATTCGGTTTTCAACTTTTCTCTCGAAGTATAGTAAGCTTTATATCTTTTGATAGAGCTTTTCAAGTTGTATTGAAAAAAGCAATCCGCAACTCCACAGGCCCAACGATTGCGGAGAAAAAAATTCCGAAATCTCCAATACAGTACATTTGCATAAAAATACAACATTCCCGCACCTATAATTTCCATCTTTTCATATAAAAAGGCAAACAATGCACATATTCGTGATCAACTCATCGAGTTGTATCGTTTGATACCAAAAAAACCGAAATCGGCGACAAAAGATATTTCTTCAAATTTTCCCTGTACTACCCCCTTACGATCGAAAAATTGCGGTTTTTGGGATTTTTTTCTCGGCTCATATTTGTCCTCGGGCGGCGTCCTATGTACCATTGGAGAGCTCTCGACGAGCTGATCACAAATCAAAAGGTCGTTTAACACCATAGGAAACAGCGGCCGAGAACGAGAACCCCCTAAATTGCGAAAATCGAGATTTCAGAATTTCCGGCCGGTCGATTCGGTTTTCAACTTTTCTCTCGAAGTATAGTAAGCTTTATATCTTTTGATAGAGCTTTTCAAGTTGTATTGAAAAAAGCAATCCGCAACTCCACAGGCCCAACGATTGCGGAGAAAAAAATTCCGAAATCTCCAATACAGTACATTTGCATAAAAATACAACATTCCCGCACCTATAATTTCCATCTTTTCATATAAAAAGGCAAACAATGCACATATTCGTGATCAACTCATCGAGTTGTATCGTTTGATACCAAAAAAACCGAAATCGGCGACAAAAGATATTTCTTCAAATTTTCCCTGTACTACCCCCTCACGATCGAAAAATTGCGGTTTTGGGATTTTTTTTTCTCGGCTCATATTTGTCCTCGGGCGGCGTCCTATGTACCATTGGAGAGCTCTCGACGAGCTGATCACAAATCAAAAGATCGTTTAACACCGTAGGAAACAGCGGCCGAGAACGAGAACCCCCTAAATTGCGAAAATCGAGATTTCAGAATTTCCGGCCGGTCGATTCGGTTTTCAACTTTTCTCTCGAAGTATAGTAAGCTTTATATCTTTTGATAGAGCTTTTCAAGTTGTATTGAAAAAAGCAATCCGCAACTCCACAGGCCCAACGATTGCGGAGAAAAAAATTCCGAAATCTCCAATACAGTACATTTGCATAAAAATACAACATTCCCGCACCTATAATTTCCACCCTTTCATATAAAAAGGCAAACAATGCACATATTCGTGATCAACTCATCGAGTTGTATCGTTTGATACCAAAAAAACCGTAATCGGCGACAAAAGATATTTCTTCAAATTTTCCCTGTACTACCCCCTTACGATCGAAAAATTGCGGTTTTTGGGATTTTTTTTCTCGGCTCATATTTGTCCTCGGGCGGCGTCCTATGTACCATTGGAGAGCTCTCGACGAGCTGATCACAAATCAAAAGGTCGTTTAACACCATAGGAAACAGCGGCCGAGAACGAGAACCCCCTAAATTGCAAAAATCGAGATTTCAGAATTTCCGGCCGGTCGATTCGGTTTTCAACTTTTCTCTCGAAGTATAGTAAGCTTTATATCTTTTGATAGAGCTTTTCAAGTTGTATTGAAAAAAGCAATCCGCAACTCCACAGGCCCAACGATTGCGGAGAAAAAAATTCCGAAATCTCCAATACAGTACATTTGCATAAAAATACAACATTCCCGCACCTATAATTTCCACCCTTTCATATAAAAAGGCAAACAATGCACATATTCGTGATCAACTCATCGAGTTGTATCGTTTGATACCAAAAAAACCGAAATCGGCGACAAAGGATATTTCTTCAAATTTTCCCTGTACTACCCCCTCACGATCGAAAAATTGCGGTTTTGGGATTTTTTTTTCTCGGCTCATATTTGTCCTCGGGCGGCGTCCTATGTACCATTGGAGAGCTCTCGACGAGCTGATCACAAATCAAAAGATCGTTTAACACCGTAGGAAACAGCGGCCGAGAACGAGAACCCCCTAAATTGCGAAAATCGAGATTTCAGAATTTCCGGCCGGTCGATTCGGTTTTCAACTTTTCTCTCGAAGTATAGTAAGCTTTATATCTTTTGATAGAGCTTTTCAAGTTGTATTGAAAAAAGCAATCCGCAACTCCACAGGCCCAACGATTGCGGAGAAAAAAATTCCGAAATCTCCAATACAGTACATTTGCATAAAAATACAACATTCCCGCACCTATAATTTCCATCCTTTCATATAAAAAGGCAAACAATGCACATATTCGTGATCAACTCATCGAGTTGTATCGTTTGATACCAAAAAAACCGAAATCGGCGACAAAAGATATTTCTTCAAATTTTCCCTGTACTACCCCCTTACGATCGAAAAATTGCGGTTTTTGGGATTTTTTTTCTCGGCTCATATTTGTCCTCGGGCGGCGTCCTATGTACCATTGGAGAGCTCTCGACGAGCTGATCACAAATCAAAAGGTCGTTTAACACCATAGGAAACAGCGGCCGAGAACGAGAACCCCCTAAATTGCAAAAATCGAGATTTCAGAATTTCCGGCCGGTCGATTCGGTTTTCAACTTTTCTCTCGAAGTATAGTAAGCTTTATATCTTTTGATAGAGCTTTTCAAGTTGTATTGAAAAAAGCAATCCGCAACTCCACAGGCCCAACGATTGCGGAGAAAAAAATTCCGAAATCTCCAATACAGTACATTTGCATAAAAATACAACATTCCCGCACCTATAATTTCCACCCTTTCATATAAAAAGGCAAACAATGCACATATTCGTGATCAACTCATCGAGTTGTATCGTTTGATACCAAAAAAACCGAAATCGGCGACAAAGGATATTTCTTCAAATTTTCCCTGTACTACCCCCTCACGATCGAAAAATTGCGGTTTTGGGATTTTTTTTTCTCGGCTCATATTTGTCCTCGGGCGGCGTCCTATGTACCATTGGAGAGCTCTCGACGAGCTGATCACAAATCAAAAGATCGTTTAACACCGTAGGAAACAGCGGCCGAGAACGAGAACCCCCTAAATTGCGAAAATCGAGATTTCAGAATTTCCGGCCGGTCGATTCGGTTTTCAACTTTTCTCTCGAAGTATAGTAAGCTTTATATCTTTTGATAGAGCTTTTCAAGTTGTATTGAAAAAAGCAATCCGCAACTCCACAGGCCCAACGATTGCGGAGAAAAAAATTCCGAAATCTCCAATACAGTACATTTGCATAAAAATACAACATTCTCGCACCTATAATTTCCATCCTTTCATATAAAAAGGCAAACAATGCACATATTCGTGATCAACTCATCGAGTTGTATCGTTTGATACCAAAAAAACCGAAATCGGCGACAAAGGATATTTCTTCAAATTTTCCCTGTACTACCCCCTCACGATCGAAAAATTGCGGTTTTGGGATTTTTTTTTCTCGGCTCATATTTGTCCTCGGGCGGCGTCCTATGTACCATTGGAGAGCTCTCGACGAGCTGATCACAAATCAAAAGGTCGTTTAACACCATAGGAAACAGCGGCCGAGAACGAGAACCCCCTAAATTGCAAAAATCGAGATTTCAGAATTTCCGGCCGGTCGATTCGGTTTTCAACTTTTCTCTCGAAGTATAGTAAGCTTTATATCTTTTGATAGAGCTTTTCAAGTTGTATTGAAAAAAGCAATCCGCAACTCCACAGGCCCAACGATTGCGGAGAAAAAAATTCCGAAATCTCCAATACAGTACATTTGCATAAAAATACAACATTCCCGCACCTATAATTTCCACCCTTTCATATAAAAAGGCAAACAATGCACATATTCGTGATCAACTCATCGAGTTGTATCGTTTGATACCAAAAAAACCGAAATCGGCGACAAAGGATATTTCTTCAAATTTTCCCTGTACTACCCCCTCACGATCGAAAAATTGCGGTTTTGGGATTTTTTTTTCTCGGCTCATATTTGTCCTCGGGCGGCGTCCTATGTACCATTGGAGAGCTCTCGACGAGCTGATCACAAATCAAAAGATCGTTTAACACCGTAGGAAACAGCGGCCGAGAACGAGAACCCCCTAAATTGCGAAAATCGAGATTTCAGAATTTCCGGCCGGTCGATTCGGTTTTCAACTTTTCTCTCGAAGTATAGTAAGCTTTATATCTTTTGATAGAGCTTTTCAAGTTGTATTGAAAAAAGCAATCCGCAACTCCACAGGCCCAACGATTGCGGAGAAAAAAATTCCGAAATCTCCAATACAGTACATTTGCATAAAAATACGACATTCCCGCACCTATAATTTCCATCTTTTCATATAAAAAGGCAAACAATGCACATATTCGTGATCAACTCATCGAGTTGTATCGTTTGATACCAAAAAAACCGAAATCGGCGACAAAAGATATTTCTTCAAATTTTCCCTGTACTACCCCCTTACGATCGAAAAATTGCGGTTTTTGGGATTTTTTTTCTCGGCTCATATTTGTCCTCGGGCGGCGTCCTATGTACCATTGGAGAGCTCTCGACGAGCTGATCACAAATCAAAAGGTCGTTTAACACCATAGGAAACAGCGGCCGAGAACGAGAACCCCCTAAATTGCAAAAATCGAGATTTCAGAATTTCCGGCCGGTCGATTCGGTTTTCAACTTTTCTCTCGAAGTATAGTAAGCTTTATATCTTTTGATAGAGCTTTTCAAGTTGTATTGAAAAAAGCAATCCGCAACTCCACAGGCCCAACGATTGCGGAGAAAAAAATTCCGAAATCTCCAATACAGTACATTTGCATAAAAATACAACATTCCCGCACCTATAATTTCCACCCTTTCATATAAAAAGGCAAACAATGCACATATTCGTGATCAACTCATCGAGTTGTATCGTTTGATACCAAAAAAACCGAAATCGGCGACAAAGGATATTTCTTCAAATTTTCCCTGTACTACCCCCTCACGATCGAAAAATTGCGGTTTTGGGATTTTTTTTTCTCGGCTCATATTTGTCCTCGGGCGGCGTCCTATGTACCATTGGAGAGCTCTCGACGAGCTGATCACAAATCAAAAGATCGTTTAACACCGTAGGAAACAGCGGCCGAGAACGAGAACCCCCTAAATTGCGAAAATCGAGATTTCAGAATTTCCGGCCGGTCGATTCGGTTTTCAACTTTTCTCTCGAAGTATAGTAAGCTTTATATCTTTTGATAGAGCTTTTCAAGTTGTATTGAAAAAAGCAATCCGCAACTCCACAGGCCCAACGATTGCGGAGAAAAAAATTCCGAAATCTCCAATACAGTACATTTGCATAAAAATACAACATTCCCGCACCTATAATTTCCATCTTTTCATATAAAAAGGCAAACAATGCACATATTCGTGATCAACTCATCGAGTTGTATCGTTTGATACCAAAAAAACCGAAATCGGCGACAAAAGATATTTCTTCAAATTTTCCCTGTACTACCCCCTTACGATCGAAAAATTGCGGTTTTTGGGATTTTTTTTCTCGGCTCATATTTGTCCTCGGGCGGCGTCCTATGTACCATTGGAGAGCTCTCGACGAGCTGATCACAAATCAAAAGGTCGTTTAACACCATAGGAAACAGCGGCCGAGAACGAGAACCCCCTAAATTGCGAAAATCGAGATTTCAGAATTTCCGGCCGGTCGATTCGGTTTTCAACTTTTCTCTCGAAGTATAGTAAGCTTTATATCTTTTGATAGAGCTTTTCAAGTTGTATTGAAAAAAGCAATCCGCAACTCCACAGGCCCAACGATTGCGGAGAAAAAAATTCCGAAATCTCCAATACAGTACATTTGCATAAAAATACAACATTCTCGCACCTATAATTTCCATCCTTTCATATAAAAAGGCAAACAATGCACATATTCGTGATCAACTCATCGAGTTGTATCGTTTGATACCAAAAAAACCGAAATCGGCGACAAAAGATATTTCTTCAAATTTTCCCTGTACTACCCCCTCACGATCGAAAAATTGCGGTTTTGGGATTTTTTTTTCTCGGCTCATATTTGTCCTCGGGCGGCGTCCTATGTACCATTGGAGAGCTCTCGACGAGCTGATCACAAATCAAAAGATCGTTTAACACCGTAGGAAACAGCGGCCGAGAACGAGAACCCCCTAAATTGCGAAAATCGAGATTTCAGAATTTCCGGCCGGTCGATTCGGTTTTCAACTTTTCTCTCGAAGTATAGTAAGCTTTATATCTTTTGATAGAGCTTTTCAAGTTGTTTTGAAAAAAGCAATCCGCAACTCCACAGGCCCAACGATTGCGGAGAAAAAAATTCCGAAATCTCCAATACAGTACATTTGCATAAAAATACAACATTCCCGCACCTATAATTTCCATCTTTTCATATAAAAAGGCAAACAATGCACATATTCGTGATCAACTCATCGAGTTGTATCGTTTGATACCAAAAAAACCGAAATCGGCGACAAAAGATATTTCTTCAAATTTTCCCTGTACTACCCCCTTACGATCGAAAAATTGCGGTTTTTGGGATTTTTTTCTCGGCTCATATTTGTCCTCGGGCGGCGTCCTATGTACCACTGGAGAGCTCTCGACGAGCTGATCACAAATCAAAAGGTCGTTTAACACCATAGGAAACAGCGGCCGAGAACGAGAACCCCCTAAATTGCAAAAATCGAGATTTCAGAATTTCCGGCCGGTCGATTCGGTTTTCAACTTTTCTCTCGAAGTATAGTAAGCTTTATATCTTTTGATAGAGCTTTTCAAGTTGTATTGAAAAAAGCAATCCGCAACTCCACAGGCCCAACGATTGCGGAGAAAAAAATTCCGAAATCTCCAATACAGTACATTTGCATAAAAATACAACATTCCCGCACCTATAATTTCCACCCTTTCATATAAAAAGGCAAACAATGCACATATTCGTGATCAACTCATCGAGTTGTATCGTTTGATACCAAAAAAACCGAAATCGGCGACAAAGGATATTTCTTCAAATTTTCCCTGTACTACCCCCTCACGATCGAAAAATTGCGGTTTTGGGATTTTTTTTTCTCGGCTCATATTTGTCCTCGGGCGGCGTCCTATGTACCATTGGAGAGCTCTCGACGAGCTGATCACAAATCAAAAGATCGTTTAACACCGTAGGAAACAGCGGCCGAGAACGAGAACCCCCTAAATTGCGAAAATCGAGATTTCAGAATTTCCGGCCGGTCGATTCGGTTTTCAACTTTTCTCTCGAAGTATAGTAAGCTTTATATCTTTTGATAGAGCTTTTCAAGTTGTATTGAAAAAAGCAATCCGCAACTCCACAGGCCCAACGATTGCGGAGAAAAAAATTCCGAAATCTCCAATACAGTACATTTGCATAAAAATACAACATTCTCGCACCTATAATTTCCATCCTTTCATATAAAAAGGCAAACAATGCACATATTCGTGATCAACTCATCGAGTTGTATCGTTTGATACCAAAAAAACCGAAATCGGCGACAAAAGATATTTCTTCAAATTTTCCCTGTACTACCCCCTTACGATCGAAAAATTGCGGTTTTTGGGATTTTTTTTCTCGGCTCATATTTGTCCTCGGGCGGCGTCCTATGTACCATTGGAGAGCTCTCGACGAGCTGATCACAAATCAAAAGGTCGTTTAACACCATAGGAAACAGCGGCCGAGAACGAGAACCCCCTAAATTGCAAAAATCGAGATTTCAGAATTTCCGGCCGGTCGATTCGGTTTTCAACTTTTCTCTCGAAGTATAGTAAGCTTTATATCTTTTGATAGAGCTTTTCAAGTTGTATTGAAAAAAGCAATCCGCAACTCCACAGGCCCAACGATTGCGGAGAAAAAAATTCCGAAATCTCCAATACAGTACATTTGCATAAAAATACAACATTCCCGCACCTATAATTTCCACCCTTTCATATAAAAAGGCAAACAATGCACATATTCGTGATCAACTCATCGAGTTGTATCGTTTGATACCAAAAAAACCGAAATCGGCGACAAAGGATATTTCTTCAAATTTTCCCTGTACTACCCCCTCACGATCGAAAAATTGCGGTTTTGGGATTTTTTTTTCTCGGCTCATATTTGTCCTCGGGCGGCGTCCTATGTACCATTGGAGAGCTCTCGACGAGCTGATCACAAATCAAAAGATCGTTTAACACCGTAGGAAACAGCGGCCGAGAACGAGAACCCCCTAAATTGCGAAAATCGAGATTTCAGAATTTCCGGCCGGTCGATTCGGTTTTCAACTTTTCTCTCGAAGTATAGTAAGCTTTATATCTTTTGATAGAGCTTTTCAAGTTGTATTGAAAAAAGCAATCCGCAACTCCACAGGCCCAACGATTGCGGAGAAAAAAATTCCGAAATCTCCAATACAGTACATTTGCATAAAAATACAACATTCTCGCACCTATAATTTCCATCCTTTCATATAAAAAGGCAAACAATGCACATATTCGTGATCAACTCATCGAGTTGTATCGTTTGATACCAAAAAAACCGAAATCGGCGACAAAGGATATTTCTTCAAATTTTCCCTGTACTACCCCCTCACGATCGAAAAATTGCGGTTTTGGGATTTTTTTTTCTCGGCTCATATTTGTCCTCGGGCGGCGTCCTATGTACCATTGGAGAGCTCTCGACGAGCTGATCACAAATCAAAAGGTCGTTTAACACCATAGGAAACAGCGGCCGAGAACGAGAACCCCCTAAATTGCAAAAATCGAGATTTCAGAATTTCCGGCCGGTCGATTCGGTTTTCAACTTTTCTCTCGAAGTATAGTAAGCTTTATATCTTTTGATAGAGCTTTTCAAGTTGTATTGAAAAAAGCAATCCGCAACTCCACAGGCCCAACGATTGCGGAGAAAAAAATTCCGAAATCTCCAATACAGTACATTTGCATAAAAATACAACATTCCCGCACCTATAATTTCCACCCTTTCATATAAAAAGGCAAACAATGCACATATTCGTGATCAACTCATCGAGTTGTATCGTTTGATACCAAAAAAACCGAAATCGGCGACAAAGGATATTTCTTCAAATTTTCCCTGTACTACCCCCTCACGATCGAAAAATTGCGGTTTTGGGATTTTTTTTTCTCGGCTCATATTTGTCCTCGGGCGGCGTCCTATGTACCATTGGAGAGCTCTCGACGAGCTGATCACAAATCAAAAGATCGTTTAACACCGTAGGAAACAGCGGCCGAGAACGAGAACCCCCTAAATTGCGAAAATCGAGATTTCAGAATTTCCTGCCGGTCGATTCGGTTTTCAACTTTTCTCTCGAAGTATAGTAAGCTTTATATCTTTTGATAGAGCTTTTCAAGTTGTATTGAAAAAAGCAATCCGCAACTCCACAGGCCCAACGATTGCGGAGAAAAAAATTCCGAAATCTCCAATACAGTACATTTGCATAAAAATACAACATTCCCGCACCTATAATTTCCATCTTTTCATATAAAAAGGCAAACAATGCACATATTCGTGATCAACTCATCGAGTTGTATCGTTTGATACCAAAAAAACCGAAATCGGCGACAAAAGATATTTCTTCAAATTTTCCCTGTACTACCCCCTTACGATCGAAAAATTGCGGTTTTTGGGATTTTTTTTCTCGGCTCATATTTGTCCTCGGGCGGCGTCCTATGTACCATTGGAGAGCTCTCGACGAGCTGATCACAAATCAAAAGGTCGTTTAACACCATAGGAAACAGCGGCCGAGAACGAGAACCCCTAAATTGCGAAAATCGAGATTTCAGAATTTCCGGCCGGTCGATTCGGTTTTCAACTTTTCTCTCGAAGTATAGTAAGCTTTATATCTTTTGATAGAGCTTTTCAAGTTGTTTTGAAAAAAGGAATCCGCAACTCCACAGGCCCAACGATTGCGGAGAAAAAAATTCCGAAATCTCCAATACAGTACATTTGCATAAAAATACAACATTCTCGCACCTATAATTTCCATCCTTTCATATAAAAAGGCAAACAATGCACATATTCGTGATCAACTCATCGAGTTGTATCGTTTGATACCAAAAAAACCGAAATCGGCGACAAAAGATATTTCTTCAAATTTTCCCTGTACTACCCCCTTACGATCGAAAAATTGCGGTTTTTGGGATTTTTTTTCTCGGCTCATATTTGTCCTCGGGCGGCGTCCTATGTACCATTGGAGAGCTCTCGACGAGCTGATCACAAATCAAAAGGTCGTTTAACACCATAGGAAACAGCGGCCGAGAACGAGAACCCCCCAAATTGCAAAAACCGAGATTTTAGAATTTCCGGCCGGTCGATTCGGTTTTCAACTTTTCTCTCGAAGTATATTAACCTCTATATCGTTTGATAGAGCTTTTCAAGTTGTATTGAAAAAAGCAATCCGCAACTCTACAGGTCCAACGATTGCGGAGAAAAAAATTCCGAAATCTCCAATACAGTACATTTGCATAAAAATACAACATTCCCGCACCTATAATTTCCATCTTTTCATATAAAAAGGCAAACAATGCACATATTCGTGATCAACTCATCGAGTTGTATCGTTTGATAAAAAAAAACCGAAATCGGCGACAAAAGATATTTCTTCAAATTTTCCCTGTACTACCCCCTTACGATCGAAAAATTGCGGTTTTTGGGATTTTTTTTCTCGGCTCATATTTGTCCTCGGGCGGCGTCCTATGTACCATTGGAGAGCTCTCGACGAGCTGATCACAAATCAAAAGGTCGTTTAACACCATAGGAAACAGCGGCCGAGAACGAGAACCCCCCAAATTGCAAAAACCGAGATTTTAGAATTTCCGGCCGGTCGATTCGGTTTTCAACTTTTCTCTCGAAGTATAGTAAGCTCTATATCGTTTGATAGAGGTTTGAAAGCTGTGTCGAACAGAGTAAATCGCTGCTTTGTAGACCTAACCGTTGCGGAGAAAATAATTCTGAAATCTCCAATACAGTACATTTTTATTGAAATTTCGCATATTTTAATTTTTTAACTGAACAAATCTTCGAAAAATGAATCTAAAAAATAGACATCATTAAAGAAGAAAGTAAAAACGAATGAAAATAAAAGAATGCAGGAAGAAGAAACAAATAGAACCTATGTTGATCGCAGAAAGAAGTGACGATACGAACCTATTAACTAAATATTTTTTATTTCAGTACTGATATTAAGATCAGGGGGGACGGAGGCCCCCTGAACCCCCGGGGGGGGGGGGCTGCCGTCCCCCTCGACCCTCTGCTTTGGTCTGGATGCAGTTGGTGCTATGGGAAAAATTCATTCTCTATTGAATTACACTATAAATTTAATTTTTATTTTTTTTCTCATCTATTCTACAAAAAAACCCACAAAGTGTATATATCATTCGAAAGGGAATAAAATACTGAATTGATGAAAAGAAAGCATGATCAAAATCCATGAAAAAGTGGCAGAGTTATAGAAGCGCGTAATGTCATTTCTCTGACTCTCTCACTTTAGTGTACTATCTCGCCGCCAGATGCGTTTTCCAGTATTTTCCGTAGAGATAGCCTAGACATGTTATAGACCGTTGGAAAAGAAATCGCATGTGGCGTCCAATGGCGCTACGTGCGCGTCTCCCGAGTGTCCTGAAAATCCTGAATCGAAGCAAGACCCATGTTATATATCTGAAATAGGCTTGAAAAGAGCCGAAAACGTTCGCCAAAGTTGAAAATAATTAGTGATCTTCTGCATTAACTTCTGTACTTCTTTGTTAAATAGAATAGAATATGATCTAGGTTGTGGATCAATTAGAGCAGTTGCGTTGCTGTATGCTATCTATGCCAGTCAATATACATTTCGCATGCAACGACTCAGTTATCGAAGAGCAAATGGAAGCTGATCAGTGGGGTTTCCTCGATGGCAATTCGGGCGATCATAAACGTCGAATATTCATTGTCAGTTGTTTTTCTTGTAAGAGATGGGTTGCGGACGTGGGATTGCTTGGTAAACGTTAGGATATATATATATATATATATATATATATATATATATATATATATATATATATATATATATATATATATATATATATATATATATATATATATATATATCAGGTATTTCGTGCAATTTTTACGCTGTCCACTTCCGTTGTTTCATACAACTTTGCCTAAATTTTTTGTTTGTGAACATTAGTAGAAATGCATCACTTGAAATGCATTAGTATCTAAAAAAAGATTTTTTTTTAAATTAATGGGTGATATTATATAATTATTAATAATAATTATACATTTGTGATATTGACATAATTTTCAGTTGAAAATATGAAATTGTTGTGAAACTGAATGATGTGATTTGCATTGTAGGCGAAATTATTGACTCCGGAGCAGAAATGTCGGAATGGATTTATCTGAAAATATGGTTTTCATTGATCTTAGTGATTTTAAGGGTGAGGCGGGCGATGAGCTTGACAAGAAAGGTTTCGGTCAACAAAGAGCGGTGAGCGTCGGTGCTACGGAATCTTCGTTCTTATATCAGGTTGCGTTGTGTTGCATCTGATTCCTCGCCCCTTCTCTTATTATTTGCTTATAGTTGTATGAGTTTTAAAAAGGGTTTGCAGTTTAATGGGAAATGAGGTCTGACCTGAGGTCAGTGATTAGAAATTGTGATCGTTGAGAGTATGGATAATTGCAGAGTTGTTACTTTGACCAAGATTGGCGAGGAGAGGACCTAATGGCGACGATGCTATTATCACAGTATCTGACTCAGTGTGAGGGTCCTCTTTGGCGAGGAATTCGTGGAGAGGGTCTTGCATATGGGGCAAATATATATGTGCAACCGGATAAGAAATTGCTTACACTCTCGTTGTATCGTGGCTCGCAGATTAATCAGGCCTATGATCAGACAAGGAAAATTGTCGTAAGTTGATTTACATTTCTATCACCCTCCTTCATGGATTAGCGAATGTATGATTAATGATGTGACCTTACTTTTTGACATTCCCGCTGCATTAAATTTTGGAATTTTTTTGCTATTTCAGGTTATTTGGGGGAGGGAGGAGTGGGGAGGGTTGTCCTTATCTCGTTACATGAGGTGAGTGTATGCTTTCATAACCTCATTCGTGAAGGAAGGGATGTTTTATCACCTCAATTTACGAGTTGGCTGAGGATGAGGATGGGTCCTAGAGATTCTACGAGCATATCTTGGCTTATTCAACCAGTAAAACATCCTCTGGACATAGCCGGTCGATTCATTCTATTGCTTTTTTGTTTATTGCACCAAAAAAAGATAAGGATGTTGTTGCCGTACCTGCTTTGCGATGTCAGGACATTCATGGGTGGGTCATGGTTGACTTTGATAATCAGCTATAAGGCAGTAGAATGTGTTCTGTGATTTCTATCAATTCAGGGATCGTTCTTTATGGAAACTGCATTATTCAGATGGTGATTTAGATGGTGGAGCTGCGTTATCTAGGTGATAATATGTTTGACAATGTCGTGTAAAATGAGTGAAAATACCTGGCAGGTGTTTTGCAGTTGAACGTATTGGATGATGGCAATGTGGATCGAGATGACTTCGAGGCGGCAAAACGAAGTCTTGTTTGTGAGATTATGGAAGCTGAAGATACAGTCAAACGTGCGGCCACCCAAGCCGTCTTAGCACATTTTCGACAAATCCCACCCGATTTCACAAGGTTTGACCTTGATTTGTGGTTTAAAATATGAGATGAGGATAGAATTAATATAAAGTATGAGACGAGATGTTTCTAATGGTTTGAAAAAAACGTCGCACGATTGGATCTGCTATGGAGGGATCGACTTACTTCCAAATTTTATAGAGTTTGTCTAAAAAACTTAACTGGACTTCCGGCTATTATATGTTAGAAAATGGAAGATTTTAGTTGCGTGAACAATGAATTTGAAAAGACAATAAGTTAGAGCGAATGCTTGAATAAGTGAATCATTGTGGATTGATTTCAGGGAGTTGTGTGCACGTATATGGGATGCATCGGTGGACGAAGTATTGAAGGTAGGTGCACCCCACTTGAGGGACCTTTTCGATGACTCGAAATGTACACGTGCTGTAGTGGTGCATCCGTCGAAAATGAAGGAAATTCAAGAGCATTTTCCAGGAATTAAATGTGTTCCCATAGAGACTCTTGCAGTTTCATTTGAAAGCTGAAAGACCAACTATTCAAGGATGTGTGTCTGAGAGCGTTGGGTATTCTTGTCTCTTGTCTGAAACTCCGGGACATTTCATCGTTTCGTATCTTTTCGCATCACTTCTTCAAGGCAATCTTGTCGTGCCATATAATTTAATGGAGTACACACTCCTATTCTTGTTAAAATTCTGTTCCTTGAATGTTTGCCTGAAGTAGGAAACCGTTGAGCCTGACATCCGGCGAAAGTTTCCACAGCATTCGATAGTTGCCGTTCCTTTAATTCTTTGTTTTGTTCGTCAACAGGTATTGGAGTGTTGTTTCCGGTCTTCTTCAGCGTTGTTTTTGTTATCTACTGTCGTTGATATGTTTCTGTTGTTTCTTTTTCACTGTCCCTGAATCATTCGAAGCTATGCATCATTAGCATCTGATATGCGTCAAGCATTTTAATGATATTCCCATTAGCTACCTACGTAGAAAATCCGAATAAGATAAGGCGAAACCAGTATATTTTTGTAACCGTTAGTTTATCGGCGATGGGAATTCGTTCCCTCAAATTTGCTCTACGTTGTCGCATACGTTGTCGTAACAGTTCTTGTAAAGGGCTAGCCAGGGTATTTATTAGAGGAACATGAATCACGTGTTTAGCGTCCTTCGGATCGACTTGTGATAGGATATCGATTGCTCGTATTTTAGACCTTAGAAGGCTTAAAAACCTCAAAATCAGGAAAGGAAAGAGGGTGCGAGTGGTGGTTACATTCCAAAACTTGCCGTATAAGACTCCGTTATCGCGAGAAATTCGACGATAAATTATGAGTGCCAAAAAATGACAACTTCTAGCAAACTATTGCTTATGACAAATTTGCTTTTTAAGTTTTTGATAATTGTTTTTAAGTATATATAATTTAATTTTTGTTTTTAAGTTTTTTTCTAGTTTTTTTAATAATAGAGCAGTTGTTATTGTTGTCGGATGGGTGTTGTTGTTTAGTGGTTTGATGTGTGGTAATGGTTTTACTAACCCATTATAAAAGTTTGGAACCCAATATTTCGAAGCTTTACATGTGAACAAACATTATTATTAAAAAAATAAATAGTCGAACGAGTGAGGGTTATGGGAGGCACATATGCAAATTAATTAGTACGAAGGTGTACAGCGCTCTGAACAATCTCAAGGCGACCAACCGTAGAAACCGTAAACAGCACCGGACGACTACAATAGTCCAATGCTGCTAAAGGCAGCTGAAGTACCAGCCCTTTCTTCTTATATCATGGTGAGGGAAGATAATCTTATATCATGGTGAGGGAAGATAACGAAAATTCAGAAGGCATAAATATCAAAGCAGTTCACAGGAATATACATATATAGGACCATTTAGGACTTTCAGTACCCTCAAAAATATTCAATTCTAAGACCGTCATAGGATAGCCCAATTATCTTGAATCAATTTATATCCGATTATTAAAATTGAAAATATTATAAAAATGTCAACGTCACATATATAAATGAAAAAGAAAACGAGCTCACACTTGAGATGAGCTTCATTAATCTCTAAAATGCCCCATCTATTTCAAAAAAAAAAAGAAAAAATCAACCCATAACTTCAAAGATTCAAACTACTTTGGTGTTAATATAGCGGTAACATAAGTCACGAAACTATGTTAACGCACAGTTTTGGTTTATGATAACCAAAAATCCTGTTTTACAACAATTTTCCCGAGAAAAATCCTCCTTGATGCCGATTAAAACTTGGAGACGATGAAGTAAAGATAAAACCCATATAATTTTCCATTCAGATTTAAAACAGCACAAAGTTCGTTCAGCTTAAATACTCGAGAGGAGGAATATTATATATGTTGCAGAAAAATTAACACCAGTGTAGAAAACAACTGAAGTGAACGATGCCTGATCATATACATATGCTCTCAAATAAATACCTAAAGCATTTGAATTTATTTATAAAAGTTAAATATTCAAATATTCACAATAAAGCATATTAAATTCAAATTGGCAATTCGTTCGTTATTTAAATTCCAGATCTACTGCGAAGCAATAAAATTTTATTCTCAAGTAGACATTCCGAAAACAAGGATTCCCCCATAACTTCAAATCTAACGATTTCAAACTTATTTCGTTCGATAATAAAATCGCATTACTCCAAGCTTTAGAGATTTTAACTAGCAAGTTTATTTTCCAACAAAGGTGTGTATTCACATTTCGAGAAAAAAAATCTCATCTTTTCATATGCATTCATCTGCATTTATTTAACAAAATATTCAAGTTCCCCATGAATTAAATTCCCCTACTCATTTCCCAAAATCTTCCCCAAGATCCTTCATTTATGCTTGAATCTTAACCCTAGCCGTGACCTCAATCTTATATTGAAAGCAAAAGACGATTATATCAGCGTCAAACCGAAGATTTCAGCTACGCACTCAGTGCAATACATATCATCGCCTTTCTTCTATACATTCATCAATGCAAGCGTCTATTATATATTATGAATTCTAATTTACACAGGGCTACCGCGAGATGTACTCGGTCCAAGTGTAAGCCGCATTAATTCTTCATCAAAAATATTCTTTATCATTGGTTTCCATCTGTGACATACTTCCGCTGTAAGTAGATTCTGCGTAGGTTCTTCGTCAAGAAGTCGAAATGACGATGATTGACATGGACATCGACGTTCAGCGTTCTCCGATTCACATTCCAAATGCATCAGATGACCACATCTATAACCGTTTCAAGATGTAACATTCAATACTCAAAAAATACAATCAATAAAATAAAACCAAAAAAAGAGTACTTTTGCATCTTTTAATTTAAAAAAAAAGAAAATTTATTGTAACTCCGAATATTTTTACAACAAAAAAAGAACTTCTAAGAAAGAAACAAATATGAAGAAGTTTATCGTTGATGATCTATACTCAAAGAAGAAGGGAATGCTAACCGAAAACGACCCATATAATCATGTGCATAGGAGATCTATATAATCTCCACTTTCAAGTGAACAAATACCGACACTTTAACGACATCCGCTAACGGCAGATGAATGAAAACATCAAGCAAAATAAAGTAAAAATAGAAAATTCGCTCTTTTTTTTAAACAAATGAGCAATTTTATTTTTTATGAGTGATAACTTACCGAAATAATAGAGAAGACTTATGCGGTGGTTTAGTACAAACGATGCATAAGTTCGATAGAATAAGATTCGTTACTAATGATGTCGATCGCTTCAGAAAATTCAAAAACCTATAAAAAAAAACTTTCCACTCGCTTTTAATTACGAGATTTATGAATCGATTCTATTTATGTTTTCTAAATTTCTGAAAATAGCTCTAAATTATTTTATTTTAAAATTCCAAGAATTACATTCATGGAAAATTTTTCCGCTCGGAATAATTTTTACAGATGGAAAAATTTTTGTTGAACAGTAGAAATTGTCTTTCAAATATCAAATGAATAAAAAAAAACACAAACCCCTGAGTAGATTCTTCTTCGATACAACGTACCGTCGTGTGCATTAAAACACGTTCATAACGACAAGATGAAATTATCGACATTATCAACGGTCGGAATCTACCATATGTTGCATGCCTGAAAATATAAAAAAAAGCTAATGCTA
Source organism: Baylisascaris procyonis (assembly GCA_037389465.1). Classification (NCBI taxonomy): domain Eukaryota; kingdom Metazoa; phylum Nematoda; class Chromadorea; order Rhabditida; family Ascarididae; genus Baylisascaris; species Baylisascaris procyonis. The sequence continues at coordinate 3,087,953 of JAZARR010000110.1, forward strand.
TGTCTCTAAAATATATAAATTCGTTACCTTTTTTTGTTGCATTAGTTATTATATTGTTATATATTTGTCTGTTATACATCGTTATTAATCAAATTAAATCTCTACTTGCTGCATCTCCCTCTCTATTTAAAACAGATTACCTGAAAACAGGATGAGCGAAAAGTGAGTCAATAAGTAACTCAGCACCACCACATCCTCCCTCAACGATTCCCGTTATTATGTCGTTCAAGCGTAGCTTCATTTCTGTAACAATAGAATCAGTAATATTCATATTTACACATAAACATGTTCATACAAATAAATAAATGAACAAATAAACAAATAAATAAATAAATAAATAAATAAATAAATAAATAAATAAATAAATAAATAAACACATAAATAAGTCCCTTTATTATGAAAGACAAAAACTGTTCAAACAATAAAAAACTATACAATAACTGCTGCTTTCGGTGGCATTTACACATGATTGATGGCTTCGTTAGTTGCTAGCCAACCATTCAAATCGAAAAACTCTGCTGTCCGTTCATCATCGAAAAGAGCTCCCGAAAGCGTATCAATAAAAGTACCAACATATATTCGAATTATAAAACACTAAAAAATCACCTGTGTTTTCTTTCAATGCCTCCTCAGGTAATGTAAGAACCCTATGCAGAAGTTGCAACAACCATTTTCCATCTCGTGATTCCACTTGATGAACATTCGATATCCTTATTATTTCATCGATATATCGCGCTGAAATGATTATCGAAAAAAGGCGGACGCAATTTAAATGACCACTTGATTATTCACTATGAAACAGCTAGCATCAGATGGGATATAGATGGGATCTCAAAAATCCCATTCAGGATATCCCAAATGAAAACATCAGAATCCGACAAAGAAAAAAATTAAACGAGGATATAAACAAGAAAAACACAACAATCCTATTGTTGTTCGTTTTGAAAATTAAAAATATTACTTAACAATTAAATTCCAGAAGTTGGTTAGAATTTGGTGTTTCAATATCAAATGACAAGAATGGAGTTAAGTTTAAACATCGAAGTAAAAGGAATACTCAGGTATGCTGACTTCATTCCATTACCGTTAATCAATTGTTTATCGTAATAACCTACCAACACGTTCATCATCTTTTTGCCAGCATTGATCCAATTCGCCGAATAAAATCTCAAAAGCACGACCAGGTAGATTTCTGGCTTCCAAAAGCATCACCGTCGACGCAAGTAAATTATGGCTAACAGCTAAATTTAGGCATCGATCACTTCGAGATCCAATCGGCAACCAATAACGTAATCTTTCGACCAATTTCTGCAAATATTGCAAACGTAAAACAAATAAATAAAAAGCAGCTTTTTGAATTAAACAATTCTGGCACCGATTGGTGATACAATCAGGACGGCAATTCGACCCTCCTCTCCTTCGTTCTCCAAAAATAAAATACAAGGACATCACCTCAGCAAACATACTGCACATAAAGCTCGCATACAAGACACCATAAAATCCCTCTTATAAACAACGCCCAAAGTTAGAAGTGATATTCTGCACCAGTATGGTCGATATTTTAGCATAAAAGAGTGTAAAAATTAATTAGCTTACTTCATCGCGGCTATCATCATGTTGGTCACTCACTAGCTCCTCAACGGTCACCGCGAAAAGCCTCTCATCTAGATCTTCATCACCTGTTAAAGTTCGATGACCTCTTTCACGTCTAAAAATTTTCGTCTTTAATGCTAATACATTTTGAGAATTGAATAACATGCAAAAATATCTTTAATAATTAAATAATTTCCTATTAGTAATACATACTTTCCATCATTATATTTAAAATCTTATATATTTCAAACGTACTTAATATGCATGTCCGCTAATTAACTCAAAAAATGATATTCATAATAATGCTGATACTTATGTAAAAAAAGTCTATATAGGAAAATCTACTCCAAAATATTTGGTTTTTGTTAATGCCTTCGACGGTAGGATTATGTCTAAATCAAAAGATTGTAGGATTTCCAGACCCCCAAAAAACTAAGACTAGGATCAAAAATGCCAAAAGAGAATCAATCGAAAATATGCCTCCAAAAACTGTAGGAAGGAATTTAGCGAAGCAAATCAAAATATGTAAATATTTCCTCAAATATTTTTAAAAAGAATTCAAAATATACAAACTTTTTGCCCTTGCCAAAATTTCCTTCTTCAATAAAAGTAACGATGCTTTCTATCAATGATTCCCCCGCCCCCTCCCCCTCTCTGTATAATGAGTGAAAATGGGCATCAACTTTGTTTTGTTGTATTTCCCATATAAATATTATTGATGAATAATACTTCAGTTCATTATAAATAACATAAAAGAATATTAAAAAACCAACCTTATAATAAAACATTTGTAAAAAAGTAGAGGTGCAAGGTCATTATCTGTCGGTGCATCATGAAGCCAATCAATGAAATGATCAAGAATCAATTCAGCTGTCTGATAGACGTCAACCGCAGCCAACCTCTGCAAACGCACATATCACGCATCTCAAATGCCATAACGCGCAACAAACTGATGAACCATATCGCGCAACAAAGTAAAATACCACCCATATAGCGCAACAAACTGAAGTACCATATCACGCAAAAAACTCAAATACGTATCGCGCAACAAACTGAAGTACCATATTACGCAACAAACTGAAATACCGAGTCGCGCAACAAACTGGTGTACCATATTACGCAACAAACTGAAATACCGTATCGCGCAACAGACTGAAGTACCTTATCGCATACCAAACAGAAATTCAAAGCTCATTCCGATACGTTTCCTTTTCCTACTAATTTTCACGTCTGCAAATTTCAAGAAATCTTACAATTTTTACAAGAAACAATTCAGCTTAGTAGACAAACCCTCTTCAAGACTGACTAACCGAGAATGATCTAATCACACTAAATCCACCTTATGCGATCCATTTAGTTTTAACCGAAATAAACAAATATATATGCACCCATTTTCTCACTACTACTTCGGTACTATTAGGGGCATTGAAATCGGAATTTTTAGGAAGCCGTTTATAAAACTGTTTGTTATTTTGCACTTTCATTAGCCTTGTTTCATGTCGTACTGAATATTTACCTGTACATTTTGTGTTTAATTATATTACTTGATTTGTTGACTCTTTGTAATATAGTAATGCTGATTGCGAGGTATATGTTTGTGGAGGGTATCATAGCCTCATCTGCCCATGATTATAAATCTTCTCATTCAAACAAGGCATAGCATTTCGAGATGATATCTCCTATCTCTTCCTGACTGCGCTCAAGCTGTGCTTACACCTCAGCTTGTATTTTCTTCGACTATTCGCCACCCCCACCCTTCTCCCAAAAGTCTACCAAAAATGTAACCCCTTCGCCCGACCATATGATGCCCTCTAAATACTGACAAAACCATACGTCAAAGGAGTTATTAGCCAGGTTTTAGAAGATAGTGAAAAGTTAAAAGAATGATAATAATTTAAAAATATTCTTATTATAGTTGCTTAAGAAAATTAAACTCACATACCATCAGCATCGAGCGTAAAAATATCGTAAACATTGTCAACTCTTCATGCGTTAACTCTCCGAGTAAATTTCTCACAACATAGAAAACGTTCTGCTGCAAAATAAATAAAATTAGCCTGTAATAGCAAATAATTATACCCTTTTGAATGTAGGCGGAAATGACGAGAATTCTGGTGGAAAAATTCGTAGAACGTTATGTCTTCGAAGGAATTATTTTTTATTCATGTGATTTTATTGCATAAATCAAAATTTGGCCAGAGAGCAAGATAATAAAATATATTAGAAAAAAAACTGTCAAAACAAATAATAGTAGCAGCGCCTTCACTCCCCCTCCCCCCTCCCCCCAAGACAAGCAAAGCTTAAAACGAATAATAAAAATTAAAGCGAACAATTCAAAAAATAAAAATAAAAAATAAACAACGAATAAATGCAACGAATTCGAGAATGTCAACGCCCACATAAGAACACTAAAAATAAATCATAACTTAAATAGGCAAGAAATATTAAATCAGAAAAAAACTCCAATCTCTAATGATGCAAGGCAGCTATAAATCTCATTCTTTCTAACGGGTAAGCCCTAAACCTATAAAATTCATAAAAATACATCTAACGATCATATCTGATACTTCAACAGATATCTTCCATATGAGGGCTTTGATTCATGGATTAACTCAAAAACTTTTCAACACTAAATAAATGCTCAAATTTTAACCCTCAAAAACGATTGCTACGCCTCAAAAAACTATCCTTTGATATTGCAATAGTTAACGTTATATAAGCAATAAAAAATATTTCATAAAAAGGAAATTTGTAAAACACCAAACAAACAACGAAATAAAATAAAAACACAATAAAACATACCGCATTTAAATTATCCCTCAGATAACATTCAATCAATTTATCGAATTCTCTTCGATTCGTATATATATAAGCACATACTTGTAAACTGCAATAATCCCATATTCACTACATTACAAAATGATCGCTTCATTAAATCGCTACCCCTCAAGTATAATTGCAGGATTCTTTGATACACAATGATTCCTATACGTTTTCCTGGATTTCCTGTTCAGCCGTTTCCTTAGTCATAAAATCAATCAACACTCTCACCCGATAGGCAATCCTATACTATATTTATACCATCTGTCAAAAGAACGTCTTGATAAATCGAATCAACGGGATATGCAAAGATATTCTAATCCAATACCTGTGATAAAACATGCAACAAAACGTTGAAAAAGTAGAATCAAATAGAAATCACTTACTGCGGAACCCTTTCAGCTCGTCTTAAAATCAACGTCTCATTAAGTCCACTAACATTACGCATTAACTCGACAATAGATCGATCCGTATCGGCGATACGCAATTCCGACGGATCGCCTGATAACACCTTGTCGATTAACTGAAAATTATCCACTACTCACTTGTACAAGCGCAACACTGATTTACCACTCTATTCATTAATATCGTCGATATAACGTATAGTCATTCATTGGTATTACTTAAACAACTTTACGGGTTTCCACTTGTCGATCTACACAGTATACAGCCCCATCTGTCTGCAGCAATCTGGTAATATACATTTTCCTTCTTCTCGTCCACTTGCGTTTTTAAATACTCTGAAAAGCTTAATGCTTATTTATATTGATAAGAAGCAAAGAATGAATAAAACCCGAATAATAAAAGGCAAACCTCGGCTATCATATCAAGTGCCGGCATAAGAGCACCCTTTTGTAAAAGATGCGTAACAAAAGTGAGCAAATGTGAGAGGAGTGCAATATTATTGGGCATCGATATAGCTAATTGATGAGTTACTTCGACCAATCGTTGTAAACGACCTTCACTATAATCGACGGTTGGAGTGATTCAGCATTAATTATGCGGACAACTTATATTTTCAATAATCATAGTAGTATTTTAAATATTTAAGTACTACAATATTCCATAGTATTTAAGTACAATTCACGTCAGTATTATGATGCCATTTCCAAGCAAAATAAGAGGTGAAATAAAAGAGGTGAAATGCACGGGTAGCTCTCTCATGGCACAACTCACATGGTGAAAGATCAGAGTTCGAATCCTCTACTGCTCCGCGCATTAAAAAAAAATTAATCTCACCTTTCATTAAGAAAGGGAGAACTGGGTATATGCTGAATTAAGCCTAGGCTTTCATATCAGCAATGAATAGTGCCCTTTACTATTGCAATAAGTAAAAAAAATATATAAAAGAGATGAACTCACCTCACAACAAATAGTGGTAAATCGGAACATGTGCAAATCACATTGAAGAATTGCTGTGCGTCCAGCTTCAAAAGTAACCGCAAATATGGAAAAGTCGTTTGAGCTAAAATAATATAGCTTTGAATTTAAAGCATGAATACTTGATTTTTTTAAAAATAATATAAACAACACCGATGGGAAACATCTGAAAGGAATTAAATTACTGAACAAAATATGATACAAATTATTGCATATAAAAGTCCAACCAGAAGAAAAAAAAAGAAGAAAAACTGCAAACCATTTAGAAAGCTATGAATACTATAGATTTTCCAAGCAAATAAAATTAGCATAGGAAAGATAAAAACCCATCCAATCCCCAATATCAACATCGTTCTTCGGCGCATGAAAACGAATACTTTTAAAAAACAAACAAACAAACAAAACGATAACACCAACCAGCATTGCCATCTTTGCCTTTAAGAGAAACGACACATCGATAAACTTGCAACGGAAGTGTTCTGTCAAGACCATCCGGAAGGGAACCAAATGGATATGCACGTCCTGCGAGACAACATTGCAAATATAAAAGCAACTTATTGCCGTGTGCTATTTCACAATCCGAAAACACTTCGCGATCCACAAATGTTGCCACATTCTCGAACATTTCCTCAAAACTAAATTATTTAACTCAACATCCACAATTCGTCTCGATCACTTAAACCTAAGAAACAAAAAAAAAGGATCACTTTATCAATTAGCATATTGCAATTATTTAGCAACAACGTCCGTGTCGATGCCCTGGGGCGAGGGATTATTCAACTTATATCATTTCATAAGGAAAGGTTATGTTATAGAATTAAAATAATGCGCCTTAAAGTCTGCTAGTATCAAATAATAAGAACACTGGTGTAAATCTTCCTTATCACCGACCTTTCCCCCACCACTGTCTACCCCCTTCTTCCAATCCCAAATCTTCCCAGCTACACCCCTAACATCAGCACACGATTAAACGAAAATTATGAGAAATGAGCACATTAACCTGGGAAAGAACCTCATCACTTTTGGCGAAATGTTTAGATGACTCCAACTGCCAGAAGCATTTAAGCAAATCTGATTTCTTCATCAACAATGCATAAATATCAACAGCTATAGACAAGCGTCAAGTTCAACCAACCTCCAGTGGACCTAGATAATCTTGCAATGCCTTATTATAAACATATATAATGCCATCGTATAGACGATTGGTCCGGCATGTTGTCATTACGTAGTGTATATCCTGTTTATCGATTGGAATCCGTACCACCGCCGATTCGAATTGATTAAAATTCCCTTCGGCTACCAAGTTTTGCAAATAATCTGATACCTGAAAAAATACTTAACAAAGCGCCTAAAAATATCCTATTGATGAGAGTTTATATTGAAAGGTGACATCGTTACTGCAACCGGCTGTCATAAATTTAAAAAAAAAAAACTTAAAGAACCTAACAAAGGGAGCTGACAGCATGTAACGCTTTTGTATCGTTTGCTTTCAAGCGATGAAATAGCACAACTTCGCAAACATTTTCTCGCTAAACATGAGATAATAAAAATGAAATAATTTAGTATATATGGAAGCGTGTCATCAAAAATATTTTATTCTGGAGTTAATAAGCGAATCAATATTTACTATAGAGGTATCATGAAAAAAAACATGATGACTTCCTAATTTCCGTCTCCTTCAAATTCCCTACTCTTGACTGATATGATAAAAATTCTTTATTTCCCCGCCAAGGAATATCTTTTGACGCACTTCTACCATAAAATTTTCAATCCTGCAAGGACGCAACTTCCTGCCGAAATTGTCGGATGGCTCCTCTTCCTTTTCTCGCGACCATTTGTTCACCAAAATTTAGCCCGCTCTATTTAAAAATTCATTCCACTTGTTAAGCCACGTCTCGTTTTCCACTACTTTCGCTTATTTACCACTAATTCCAACCTCAACTTCTGAATAGATGAATACCAGAATGCATGCTCCCCTTTATAATAAAATTGCGATGAGAATAATACCAAAGAAGGAGGTGGATTATCGAGTAGACCATCCAATACAACCTCATCAAGGAATTCAAAAAATATCGTTTTCGATAGTGGATCCTTCTCAAGACGTGGATAGATCGTATTGTAGAGTAAGTCAAAACGACTCGTCGTCACACACGTATGCAACAATAAATTTATATGCTTCTGAAAGAAAAAAAAATCAATATATTTGCAAGGAAAGTGGAAAAAACCTGAAGTAGAGTCGGTAGCTTATAATTAGAGAAAATCACAAGTGATGTTTACTAAGGTTGCGTATGCGACAGGTATATGTCTCTCCCCTTCCCACTGCCTGCCCTACCTCCTCTCCCCTTTCTAGGGCGTTTAATAGGTCATACTCGCATATCACCCCTCGCAGACCCCACCAAAATCTGTCAATTAGCTAATCAAATAAATGCAAAAAAAAGCACATACCCTATAATGATCAACAAGATGTGTAACTTTTCCATTGTGAAGACCTGAAGTTGTAAGTGAAAGAAGTCTATCGATGAGTGTTGGTAAATAACCAGAAACAGCATGTCTTAAATCAACTCTTCTCGATTTATTTACCACTTTACCCGTAAATATATCCATCGAATAGAGTACTGCCGATAATATATCATCTCTAAAATAATTCTAAAAAATAAAAAAAAAGTATAACAAATGAAAATATAATAAACTAGGAGCAGGAAAAATTTCACGAACATCTGGACGTTAACAAAAACAATCATAAATAGCCGATGAGAAAAGACACTCTCTCCAATTCTCTTTTCTGCAAATCAGCTCATTAATTATTACCCCATCCTCAATATCCATATATTTTTCAACTGTGGATACTAACTCCAGCCATAGGTCATCTCTTATTTTCCAGAAATCACCTGAAACATCCAAAATATATCAAAAATCCTTCCCTATCTCATCAATCAAAAGGCAACAAGTTCACAAACGAACACCTAATAATAAAGCATACATAGATGAAGAGTTCCGATACTTTCAATCATTTAGCTATAAAGCCAATAAAATTGCGAAAGTTATGCATATTTGCATATTTATATAATATAAAATTATGCATACTTACATAAATCTGCAAACATATACAATGTCGAGGTCCAAATCTGCCTAGAAGTGACCCGAATACACGTCCCAACACCATCATGCTTCGAGAACGGATCTGATACGTCCTCATGAACAACTCTAGGTCACCGTCGTCTCACCTGATAATACCTACCTTTCGATAAAGCTCTGAAGTTGTGCAATTTGATCGACAACCGAAATGACGCAAACCGAAGAGCGTCCCAATATGCATACCTCACCGCCAACTCGATAAACCGACTGATAACAAACCGCATTCGATAGACATTCCATCGCAGAACTCACGTTGCCACCCGTTGAAAGACCCTCAACTTATACGTATTCATTATAGCACAAAACTTGTTTCATATTACAAAATAATTAACAAAAAATTTACATTCACATCGATTAAATATTGAAGAACCATCACAACTATGCACCTCTCCCCAATATAAGTCTGACTCTCACAATAACTTGTATCTTCTCAGAAGGAGTGAAACTCATAATTATTTCGTCTATCAGCACTTCCTCCCCCTCTCCCCCCCCCCAAATCCCAATAATACATCCTTCCGAAATTAGCGAATGTTATAACTTATTGGATTTAGAGTTGATGCATTTTTATACTCGAATATGGTGCGCCATAGAGGGAGACACTGTGCTAATGCCATTATTAGAACACCTCATCGTTCATTTACTTAGAATTACATATATTATGATCAACGATCGGATGGGTAGACCAATCGATAAATTAAACCTTAAAGTCAGCACTGCCATAGACGAGTTCGACCGTTGAGAGATCCCTCTGTGCAATTTCACCCTTTGAAATATCGATAAGATGAATCCTCTCATCCGAATCAAGAGCCAATAAATGGAATGGATCGACCCATTTTAAGTTGATCATCTCGAATTCCAACGAGAATGACCTTAAATACCGGCTAGTGAGTAATAATTACAAAATATTCACTAAAAACCAGAATTAAACATGATAAATGCTGTCAGCTAAATCCCCCGATAGCGAATAATAAACAAAACGCCAAAAAATTCGAATTTCGAGAGGCTTTCTATCGGCCAGTCCCGGTCGAAGAAATTATGGTCGAAATTCGCTAAGGAAATTTTAGTTTTAGGACGCAAGAAATATGTGTTATGTTTCCCTTAACGATTCTATAACGATATCGAAAGGGAGAATGTTCCAAATTCATTCTTTCATCTAATCCTCCCTCATCCCTCATCTTATCCTACCCTATTATCTAATCTACTTTTCTCCTCTCTAAAAGCACTCCCAGCATCCCGAATAAGAATTAACAGCGTTGACATTAATACAATAAAGAAAATGTGCCATCACCAAATGGAGGACTCCTCTCTCTTATTCCCTATTTCTATCCCCTCTCTTTCCAATCCTCAAAGAGCGATGACAAAGGAATGCATCAAAATACCACATTTCTTGTTTTATACAATATGCTATCGATAAAGAAACAGAAAGCTTAAAAAAACAAAAAAAAAAATAAAAGAATAAAACGAATAGCAATAACCAACTTAACGACAACAGTATTCTTTGTGCTTGATGTTTTGCTAAGTAGCCGAAATAAATCGATTCGTGATCCACGACTAGCCGCCAATACTGCACTTCGTGACTTTTCGGTTGCATTCATCTAATAAATAACCGACCAAAAATATAATCACTTTCTTTATTAGAAATAACATAGTAATAATGTAGCTTAGAAAAAATATAAAAGAGATGATGACAATTAAAAGGAGTTTTACAGTTATATAAAATTTGCATAACGTTTTCTCAAAAGAGATTGGGTGACTTTAACATAGTTGACTCCAATGATCCAAAATATATGGAGTCGGAAGAGCTTTTTAAATTAAAAAAAAGAAAAAATTTGTAATAAAATAGTAAATAATCAATAAAAATTCAGGTACGCTCGTACACTGCCACCCTAAAAGCTTAGTACTATCAACGACTCACGCTGTTATGTACTTTTCTCCCTGCACTCGGATGAGGAGGGAGAGGAAGGTGGAGGAGGGGGAAAGAAGGGAGGGGAACGAAGAAGATCTAACTAAGCTGGCGGAAAAGTATTGCTACTGTTGTGTTTAATCAAGCAAGATGATAACTGAGATGGTATTTACCTTTATAACAAGATCGAAGGAGATGATTAAGTTCAATTAAGTTTTTCATAATTAAGGTAAATAAGTTACCATAAATTACCATAATTAAATAAATTCAAAAATTTAGGCTTGAAAAAATTCAAACTTTAAAATCGACGAACTGCCAATCGATAAGTGGTGGTCGATCAGGTGGTCCATTAAATGAATTTGCGAAAATTAATCGAGCATCTGGTAAACTGATAAGAAATAACTTCGTTAACGATACCATCGCAAGGAAGCTATCGTTTGCTAATGTTTTCACATAGACCACCTAAACTAAATGAAACCTTTATAAACTAAAACTTCCTCAAAAATTATGCATCTCAGCATTCGATAACAAAGCAATTTAATATATTTCATCCGGAAAGAAATTCTAAGGATCTTCTTGCATTTCCAAGAAGAGGACCTTAAAAAATAATATGCAAATTAGCTATCACGCTTACAGCTCTTACCTCTGCTTAGAAAGAATGAAAAATGAATAAATAGCTAAAGAACATTCATAACTCGCAAGCTGCATCAAGACGAAAAATTCACACATCTCTGTACATTCCAAAAAAAACATGGATGTTCATTATCGCATAAAAATAAGTGGAAAATCCTCCCCCATAGTTACAAACCTCCCGGCAAACTAATTAGGAGGGAGGGAGATCTGCAATCTTTCAGTTGCAGAACTGCAATGAGTTCATACAAGTCTCTCACCGCAGTGCAGAGGAAATAGATGTTCGAACTCTTCACCTGAGGCGTTGCATCTATAGGGGTGCAAGCCTCAGAAGCATAAGGACAAAGAACATTACCAATCTAGAGTTCACCTCCTCACAGACCCTGAAAAATTTTACAAAAATATTTTGAACTGCCCCTTCCTTCTCTTTCTTTAGATAGGTCTTAGGGAACATTGACACAGTGCCTGAAGCCTGAAACGCAAGTTCCATGTACAAGGTTGCTTTCATCACAAACGGCAATTCCCAACAAAATAAAAGCAAAAATCACCTCTCCATGGCATCCCGAGAAAATACATTTAACACGCCGTACCCGAACTCGTGTATGTGTACGCATTTCGTACACTGAACCGCCACTGTCCACTATCATCAATCGTCGTCCACTGCAAATGCATTTCGCATCGAAAAACATCGGAAAATATCATTTTTTCGCCAGGTATATCAAAGAAGTTTATAACAAACTTATAAGTGATACTAATTTATTGCGAGTGGCAATACTTGCCATTTTCGTTCAATTTTTTTTTTTTTTTTTTGCCTAGAGACGTTTACAATTAACCTCCTGTTCTTCTGTGAACTCCGAGGATAAATGATACTTTCATCGAAAGTACCCCGATATGTAGGTCGGCATTTGAAGCATTATCGCGTGAATGAAACTTCTAATAATACGCAAATCTCGAGCAGATAAAACAAAAGCATTCCGACTTCATCCTTTGCAATACCATTCGGCCAAAAAAGCATTTTGTAACCACAATTTTCGCTTCAAAAATTTTCAAAAATACAACGAAAAACTAATTCGAAGACTTGAATAGTAGAGAACAAATTCACTTTATTTAAAACTAAAAAACAATCCCCTAAGCCGATACAATTAGCTGCCGAGTTCAAGCAATATAAAACAAAAGAAAACGAACCTTCCCATGAATGAGATATGAATAATGCCTCTTCCTGGTTGTACCACTTCGTTGGTATCTTCTATCATCCTACCCGTCATTATATTCATTACTCGTATCAAACCTGTTGCATAACCGATCGCTAATTTCATTCCATCCAAATTGAAATCCATACATGAAACCGGAATTCCATCCGAGCATAATGAACGTTCCAATCTTAAACGCAGCAATATTCCACATTTTCTTTGATGAAACTTTTTTTCCAACAATTTATATCCACAAATAAGAAAATTAAAATATGAATCGATAAAAAATTTCATTAACGAAATATTTTATTTACTATTATTCTAACATATCGAATATCCACCCATCTGTATGCAATAGACATCACCTATTTACCATCTTTATTCAAATTCCGACAGTTATTAAGGTTACCTTTAATCTTACTAACTATAAAATAAGAAATTATTCCATCTTTTGCCTTATCTTGCCTATCATTGTCATATCTGCTAGGATTCGAGCTTTATCTTTCAACCAGCATAGTACTCGCTTGATTTTTCATTGAGCTATGGCAATGCTTTGTGATGGGTAAGTATTAAATTAACTTGGGAAATATTTCTATCACTGCTTTTATATTGTGTTCACTATTTATACTCCTTTTTGTAATTTCAATTTTATGTTTATAGATTTGCTATTATAGATTTAAATATAGTGATATCGAACTTAAGTTGGTATTTAGATCAATTTAAATCAAAAACTTGGTCAGAATCAAATCAAATAAATGTTAATATCTAAGTGTTTTTTATAGAAAAAACAATACAAGGGAAAAAAGCAACCGTTCGCTAGCACGTGAGAAAATGAGTACAAGACCACGACTTGTTCCAACAGCAATATGACGGATTGATGCTGCTATTGCACTCGATGGACCTCCATAACGATGTTCTAGTTGTGATTTCAACTGATGTGATATGGCCTCTTTAATGAATATTAATTAATCCATAAGCAGTATGATCACGGAATATTAGGCGCATTTGTGTTTCCTAAGAAGGAAACAAGGAGTTTGCAAGCCGAGCAAATCAAAAGAAATAAAAGTGCCACATTATAAAATATTTCATGATTATTAAATCTTAATAAAAAGCAATAAAAATAACCAGACAGCCACTCCGGAAAACTAGTGGATCAGTTTCGAGAAAATCAGAAAATTTCTCTACTACAATAACCCTATACTTCAAAATCAGACAAATCTCTGTCATTTCGAAAGAACCAGCCAATCTTTATACTATGGTACCATCTGAGCTGCAAAAGGAGTTTAAGAGATAACAAATATGCGCAAATTATCGAATATATCGGCTAGAGAGGATAAGCTTAGGCATGATGCGTTTTGCATTTATATAGGTTTATATGATATATGTGCCATATCCCTTAAGATCACATATCCCTCTCCTCTCTTTGAATTAAAACTATGCCATATTTCACGAGTAATACATCGATATGAACTTTTAAGTGAACTTACCTAATTCAATGAATTTGATCGGTGAATCTAAACTATAAGATGGTGGCGATACGGATCGTATTCCATGCGATGCAGTTATCATCGATGAGTGATCATCTTCGACACCACTTAAATCCTCATCCAAATTCATCAATTTCTGAATAATGAAGAATATTAAATTGTATAAATTGCCTATAAAATTAAATATCATAGACTTGTTTCATTTGAATAATCGAACAATTCGACGTTAAAATATTTAATGAAATCTTAGCGAAGAGATATTTCTCTACTGAAGATAAAAATAAATTCCTCTCAAAATTTATCAATCACTTATAGGCCGAAAATTTTTTTCCTTATTTCTTTTTTTAAATCCTTTTTTCTTCTTTGAATCGGAAACGGGAAATAAATTTTTATGTAATTGTGAGTTATATCTAATATTGATTACAAACTGGATCGTATTTAAGCAATGACCACATAGACAAAGGTCAAACTTGACTCCGGTTCTGATCGGAAGGAGGATAACCCGCATTAGGCTTAACCAATATGTTGCATTGGATTAAATCAAGTCATGTTCCCGACTAGGACCAGATACATGAGAGCTGATTTAATCTAGATCCCATTTAGTGCTCAAATTATTCACGAGTGATGTAGTACTAAGATGGAATTATAAGTGAAAGGTTGGAATTAAATGAAAATCACCTACTTCAGCGAGGATTTCATCGAGTGTTTGTTCAGGTACACTAATCGTATCATCGATTTCAATCCATCGATCTACGATATCCTCATCGGTGGTGATAGAAGACATTACGGTAGAGAATACTATAAAGATGTCCGTTCTTGATTACCTTCGTCTCACCTTGAATTTCAATTCCAATTTTTTTCACATCTCTCTTCCGTTAACGCAATATTTCATAGATACGAATTACTATGGGCGATCGGGATTTATGAAATTCAAGTTCAAGGCGAAATACTTCAAGCTTCATATACCGTAATGAACAGTTCACCTTGGAAAAGGATTGTTTCTATATGTTTCATGAAAGCATTCATTCTGAATGGTGCACAATAAACAGGGAAAACAATACTAGGAAATTATAATGAAATTAAAAGCATCATGATATTATATAATAAGAAATAATAGTTAATGAGTATTGGGGAAGAGGAAAAATTTATTCATAAGGAAACCGCCTTTATTTACATAATTCATAAGTTCTAAAATATAGCTTATTTAGTCGTTTGTAAATCCTGACGTACCTATTTCCAACCTTCTTCGGGAAACTTACCCGTAAGAGATGAGAAAGAAATTGTGCATTTTTGGGGATATATTTTTATTTTCCCATAATACGTTTCCAACATGTTTTTTAGTCTAAAGGTCAATGAAATTGTAGAAATTTGAGAGAAGGAAATAAAAGGGAGAGAGGCGCAAAACTTTTTAAGGGAAAATATAGTATAAACACGAGTAAGGGCTAGTAAGGGCTTCAAGCTAGTGCTTATTGCCAGCAAAGCCGAATCTAATCGAAATTTTTTAAGTAAAACGTTAATCACAATCACTTATAAACAGAAGATGGCATTTGCTTTTTTAAGTATCATTTTTTGTTGTTTTATTTTTAAAACTTGATTTTAAACTTTAAGATTTTTATTTATTATTTCGCTAAAAATATTTAAATGGGAGAAAATATCAAAAATATTTATGAGAGCAAATATTTTCATCGCAAAAAGCAATCACCTACCTAATATATGAGGGTTCGGAAAATAAATAAACACTTAGAAAATTGGCACAACATGCGCTTTTTGTAAGATCTAGCGGATCAATGGGTGGTAAATTTTGTTCAGAAAGCAACATCTACTCGTTCGTTATCATCATTGACCAGTTGAGGAAAGCTTCATGAAAAATTCATTTATTCCATACATTGAAATATTTGAGCAATAAATTTTGCGCTGTAAAATGTCAAAAATTTCAAATGCATTGGTCTTAAGAAATTTGCTTCCAGATGTAATTTCCTAGCGTAGTACTGATGACCACGGTAAAATGAGCTCTTCAAGTATTACTGTATAAATAAACGATGCCTCGAAGTAATCCACCGTAGTGAAATATTGTATGCAATAGAGATCTTAAGTGACCGTAAACGAAGGACAGAACGGTACCCGACAAAGGGATAGCAGAATCGCGCAAAAGCGTTTAGGTATTTCCCTCAATAAGTTTGGTTCTCCAAAAAAAAAAAAGCTTCAATGAGTGTTTCGAAGGGATTTTTCCATTCCTCCCTCTGTCTTCTTTTCACTCAAAGTCAACGTTTATTCTTTATCCTCAAAAAATCCACAAACATTGGATCAATCAATTACTAAAAATTCGTATAATAAAGTAACAATTTTATTGCAATAATGAATATCCCACATCACCTTTTATTTTCGAGCACATTTATATTTCATAAAAAATTTTCCATTAGTAATAGATTGTAAGCATCGCAAGCATTCTTGAAGTCATAGTTTTCAACGATATATGTCTATATCGCATACTTTTTCCTTGATTCTTTCCACTATTACTTCCGGTTATATTAATCTCTATCAAACAGATTAAAAAAAAAACTCGAAATTTGGAAATTATACTTTTATTATAGTGTAAAATTGTGCGTAAATATAAAATTCAATGAATTTTTCAAGATTTTATTCGTTAGAATTTGAAATGATACACTTAAAAATACCATAATTGTGGTACGGTATATCGGTACTCATGTAGTTTCATGATGCTGTTATGAACTCGTTAAAACCAGGATACTCGATGAAGACGAGGAAAGCACAAGGGAATTTCCATGGATTCCCGAAAGGAAGGAAGAGATTCCGCGCAGAAAATCCATCGTAAGTGAGGATTTTTTCAGGGTTGCGGATTTTCGCAAGAGGCCCTTTTGCTCTCCGAAATGAAACAATGATTGAATCGTCTTCCCGTCAAGGTTCCCGAGGGGAAAGGAAGAGAGGTGACGATGATAGACCCCGAATATTATCGTAAGGTGTCTGTGATATGCAATCGCGGTATATGCCGTGTATAAGCATACTTAAGAGTGTCACAAATATATAAGGCTATCAGTTTTATTATAGATACAACAATTCAGCCTACGAGAGAGACATCATAAAATGCAAAAGTTTATGTCTTTTATGCAAAAATTTATCAAGGTGAACAATTGTAATAAAGGTGTGCAGTTCATGAAGTACCTGTAATGAAAAGAATATCTACGATAGAACCGCAATTCAGAACACAGCACAATGGACAAACAAAAATGAATCCAGCGATATGTCATATACGACTAAACAACATTTGGGATATATTTAAAGGAAGTCATGTATATCTACTACGATGTCTATTACTTCACGTTATAGTCACCTGTATTAATATCTGTTTATACCTGCATACGATATGTCCAACTTGTTTAATATCTACATATATCCGCATACGATATGCCTACCGTATGTTACTTTTTTTCTGCAAGAGCTACTGTAAATTTGTGTTTGAAAAAATGTGGAAAAGTTATTGAAAGGTGTAAAAAAAAAAGTTTCATGATGGGTGATTGATTTCATACAGATTAGACCGCAATTGATCTTCTGAGGAAGATTTATTTATAGGAGCGGTCGGATTATCTAGAATATAGTTGCAACATTTTATAAGATTTTATTTCCATTTGTTTGTAGATTATCAAAATAAGTGAATAAGAAATAGAAAGAATATTTTAGAATATAATTTGAGAAGTAAATTATAAACTGCATAAATTGTAAATATAAAAATTATAATGATTTCAATGAAAAATGTTATGTGATGTAAAACTTAAATTTGCAACCGCGTTAGGTAATTAAAAAAAACTTTCGGATCCCTTTTCATATGCTCAATATGACATCCACTTAGTACCTTAAATTTCTCTAACTGTTTCATTAGTTTTTAGTTAAATAGTTCTGGCTTCATCTCTTTCCTTTCCTTTTTTTTTACCTTATCTCAATAATAATTCTAAAACCTTTCGTATAACATATTCAATAAAACTATTAAATGTGCTTTATAGTAATCACTGGTGATCGCGAGTTGTTCGTAATATTGTTTTTACTAGAATTTTAATGAGAAACTAATAATTACTTATAAAAAAAATATGGCAGTTATATTTGCTTATTCTAGCTCTATCTTTTATTATTTATTGCGAATATTTTAGCTATTTATTTCTACCGATATTCTAAAGTAGTCATGTAGATCTACCAGGTTACTACGCTTAAAATTGATTTATGCGCCTAACCTAATATACCATTTACATTCACATATGTGAATAATTACACGTCGGCGTATCCTTTTTTATATATTCGAGTATGGAAAAAAACGTCGCTCGTATAGGAATAATTCAAATTGAGATATACGATTGGATTAGTGGAATATCTGGATTAGACAATGATTGAATAGATATTACTTTTATAAGATTAATCGGTCTTTACACGTTGATATCGTTCCTTTGGACTAACGAAATAGGCTTTCACATAGAAATTAATGAAGAGAGCGGCGAATGAAATACACTCTATGAGACCAATACAGATATTCCCGTAGGATTGTTGACATCTGCAATTAGTAAGCATTACCTTTGATGGTACAGAATTTTTCTATCATCATTACATATTATAGGTAATTTAAATGGCTCTTAAGTAGAAGTTTACGAAGATTTTCGATTGTACCCCTATCCTTACCTCCTCTCTCCCCTCTCCCTCCTCCCCCTTCCCTTCCCTCCACTCCTGCGCCTCTTCCTCATCTCCGAAGAGGAACCAATTCTTCGTTCGTTAGTGGTGACGTAGGAGGGTGAAGCTACAAAACCGCATCCATAATGCTTATATCTACCCTCAGGCACCATTCTTTCCCTGCGGGCAGAACAGATTCGGTGCATGGGGTACCTGGGGTATTATATTCTAGAAAGGGGCTCTATGAGAGCACGGGGTATTTGCTGGGATCCTACTCGTGAGAGCTGTCTTCACAGCGAGGAAGTAAATTCAATCCTTGCTGGGTGATGAGCGGCGGGGAACGAGGTCCGTTGGGCACAATCTTTATCCTAATTTAATAGATGGCAGTAACGGAATGATGAGTAATTCTTCCCTACCAGATCCATGGATTGTTTTTAATGAATTCCGACCACTAAAAAATATGTTGAGAGGTCAAAGGTCAAATGTGGTGATGTTTAAAAGTCTGATCAATAAAAATAAGAGATAAGGCTAACGATAGCATTAAAATAATTAAACTTACGGCAGGTTCTGTCGTGCTTTGTACTCATAAACCAGGCACTCAATATAGACACCAATGAACATTTGAACGATTTGTAACGAAGTAACGAGCATTGCCATCTTCCTGTAACATGCCAGTTGGTTATTAGTCATATGGAGTATTAGCAGTAAAGGAAGAGTAGGCAAGATGGATGATCTATCATAATCCAGAAATTACCTGGATAATGATCCTTGCCATTATCCAGAAATTCTACAGTATGAATGAAAAATTCGGGAAAATAATTTTTCCATTTTCATAGTTGTTCTTGCACGCTGAATTGATGTGAAATTTATTTGAACCTAAATTATTATTTAATATCTCCTCGAGGGATTTTTCAATTCGATGATTACCATCGTTTTCAATAGATCATCGATCACCGTCATTGGATAAACATCATTGGATATAGCTATGTTTAAATGCGACAAAATGGGGTGATTTGAGGATCGATGAAGTTGAAGAACATTGGAAAATTCTTTTAAACTTTATAAGCTCATTGAAAATCTTACAAAACTCGTAGAATAATATTTTTTCAAGAGCATTTTGATTTGCGACAGTTGAAGTAAAAAAACGACATTTTGTTGGATGGTCATGGAATAGTAAATTTGCTTATAGTGTTATAATCAAAGGATCTTATGTAGAGGATCGAAACAGATAATAACTACCTTCTTCATGTATACGTATAGAATCTATTGGTTATTGTATTATAAAAACATGTGGAAAACACTAGAGAAAGAGGTATATTTAGTCTTCAGCAGTACCATCAATCATACTATCTAACAGCATAAGTTGATGAATAAATGTAAAATATGCAATAGCAAGTCCTCATTACTACCTGACCAGCTACCTTATGTGAATCTTCCTTGCAATATCCTTTTCTCATGTAAGAATCCCATCGGATCGGCCATGAAATACTTTCATTTTTAACTACGCTTAAGGCTTGTAGCTTCATTAGAATCGAGTGGATCGGAATGGAAACTAGTTTAACTCCTTGAAGTTAAGGTCGAGAAGCCTAGCTCGAGCTC
Source organism: Baylisascaris procyonis (assembly GCA_037389465.1). Lineage (NCBI taxonomy): Eukaryota > Metazoa > Nematoda > Chromadorea > Rhabditida > Ascarididae > Baylisascaris > Baylisascaris procyonis. The sequence continues at coordinate 3,108,358 of JAZARR010000110.1, forward strand.
ACTAGTTCCCGATTTGGACTAATGGACGTACAGATGTGCCAACATATATACAGATTCGGCGTAGCGCCATAATCTCTCGAAATAAAAATTTATGTGAATGCATAAAACTAAAACTAAACTTAATTACTTTGCTAACAAAATATTTTATTTTCTTGAGAAAAAAATGTTATACATAAGTATGCAAATATGTAATAATAAATAATAAATAATGAAAGCATACTTTGAAGGTCGAAAACCATAAGAAGTTGATGCATAATAACTATACATAATAGAATGAACGAAATAATTCACCGTAATAAAGAATCGTCCTGGTGCCGCATGTTCAGCACCTAGAAAATGATGGTTATGAAGCTCAAGTAACATAACGAACGTGTATAAATTAAGATGTTTGCTTTGATTTATCAGAAGATCATTGATCGATTGGAAGATTTCATTATTTGACTTGTCAGAAGATTATTGATCGATTTAAAGATTTCATTATTTGACCTATCAGAAGATTATTGATTGATTGAAAATTTTCATTGATTGACTTATCGGAAGATTATTGATTGACTTATCAGAAGATCATTGATTGATCGAAAGGTTTCATTAAGAAAATACAGATTCGTCGATATACTCAATACGAATGTATATCGGATACCTAAGCTACCTGAGAAGAAATGAAAAAAATCTACTTTATTTGAAGAAATAAAACGATTGAAAAACTATTTTATGCTTTTATCTGCGATTATAGGCGATTAGGCAATTTAGAATTTTCAATAAATAGCGTTATTTTGAGGATTTCTTAAGAAATTTTTTTGCTAGAAGTGGAATCGTTTTTTTTTTTTAAATTTATTCTTGTGCCTCCTTCCATTTGGAAGATTGTCCTTTACCTTTTCTTTGTATTTATGATTTATACTTATTTGTCTTATCGATAATTTATGAGGAAATGATAGATATTTTTAGAAAAATTAATATAGAATTTAATTAAAAAATAGTTTATAAAGTTGTAATATGAGATAATCAATTCAAAGATACAAATACATAACTAGGGCAAATCGTCTGTTAAATTATTTGACGAATTAATTAAGATCCTTATTCTGGAAATAAACAGAAATTGTAATAACTGAGTATATGCATATTCATTGAGCTGAATTTCTAGCCAAATTTTTAGAATAAATCAATAAATCGTATTTAATAGTTAAGTTGGGAATTCTGTTTCGATGTTAAAATTAACTGCGAATATAATTTTTTTTTAATGTATCATTTTTTTAAATATGTAAATTTTTAGCGTTAAAAATGTTTGTTTATTAAATTAAAGATATTATTTGAAGAATTAAATTGAAAAATAAAATAAACCTGCATGAGCGGAACCAATAAGAACGGCAACATGATGATAATAATGTAGAAAAATAAGTTTTCTTTTTCTGAGTACAATAAAAAGTGTATCACCAAGTTCAACAATTTTTGAGAGCGCAAAAAGAAGTGCCCAAAATGCAGCGACACCATTCGGATGAACTGTATAGCAAACTGAACGATACATTCCAAGATTGAGTACACTATAGACAAGATCCTTAAATTTATTTATTTTATTTTTATTATTCTCGAATAAAACTTAAAAGGCCTTAAGGAGTTTTCGGATATCTTTTAATAATTTTGCATTTTTTTTTAAAAATTTTTTATTTTTCATGAAGCCTTCCCATGCCTATCCTTTACTAAAAATTATTTAAATTTATTCCAATTTGCATAATTTATTTCACTGTTGCTTTAATTCAATAGAGATTTAATTGCTAGATAATTTTTCTAGTGTAGTATATGGTTTGATGTTCTATATAGTCTCCATGAAATTTATTTAATAGTATATCCACTTCCAATCTCTCTATCGGTTTAACAAACCTTAATCGAATAATTTTTGAAAAACTGAAATAAAAAATAAAATAAAATAAAAGAATATCATGTTGACTCAATAAGTAAAATGCACACTTGTCTAAGGGCCCTATATTAATGGATGGTTTCCTTATGGCTAAAAAAAGAGTATCTATTAATAAAAAATAATTTTTTAAAATGAAGGAAAATTATCGAAATCGATTATCGCCTTACCTCACCAAAACGTATGAAACCAATAGCGCTAAAAATCGCAAGTGATGCATTCCATATAAAAAGTGGTCTTTTAAGAACGAATGCTTCACGATTACGCATAAATCTTTGAATAAGTTTTATTATAATGAAATAAACCACTGAGATAGTAATTGAATGATACCAATATTTTTGAAGAAATAATGTTGCAGAAACTGGATCGTCGATTTTTTCAAACGGTAACGCATATCTAAAATTTTTATCTCGATTTATTAATGATAATAGAAATTATAATGCGTTTTTTTTCTTTTTTTTTTTAGAAATTCGATCGAACAAGAAAATTATTAATATTTTCGCTAAGCGGAAAAATGCCTTCACTTTATTCGATTTCATCGTCAATGGTGGACTTTGCCTTACTCCTTTTCCAGCAAATAAATATTCCTTTTTTTTTCGCCTACTAAACATCAATAAAGCATCGAATCTAGCTGAGGAAATTTTTTCAAAACAATCAGTGCAAATTCTTCTATAACGCTACGATAGTGAACATGTCGATCGACATTTTTTTCTTCATTAATTTCTTTGCTTCATTTGTTTCGTTCCGGTTAATTCATCGATACCAATAGGAAACCTGTTGAAATGAACTACAAATTTATTTTCATTCAATTTTAATCCATTTAATTTTTCTTTGATCTTTCAATTTTAATTTTTTCTTAATTAATTTGTTTGATTTTCTGAACGCTCTATAAAATTCCACAAAAATTTTCGTAAAAACTTCAATATTATTTCACTAAAATTTTTTCTTCTAAGATCAATACGGAAGAAAGGATGGGTTAAATATTTGAACAAATTAATAGTTTAAATAACATTGCGGATATCTGAATAACTTACCGATAGACATAATTGTTGTGTAATGAATGCGTCGAATTACCGCTATAAACATCGAATTCGTTGATTTGTTTGATATGCCAATGAATTGAACTCAATGTATCAGCAATCATTCCCATTGTTATTCGCCGTTTCTTCCTTTAATTGTTGGATATATATGTATATATATATATATATATATATATATATATACATATATATATATTGGATATATATATATATATATATATATATTGGATAGGGCTTAAACTGGATATAAAGGGCTTAAAAGCCATGTCGCCATTGAAAGTGTCAAAAAATTCAGTATTATTGCTCACAGCATACAATAATCCAATCGGTTTCCTACTATACTAGTAGAAAATCGTAGTTTGAGGTGCTGTTTTATTTATAATCGCATCATCTTTCAAGGCTTAGACAATGTCTATCGCTAATATTTCTTATCTATATAAAACTGTCGTTGAAAATGATTCTCGGCTATTCTACTTTTAAAATAAATTATTAGCGTGAACATTAACTTAATTAATCCAACAAAAATATAATCGATTTTGTTAAAATAATAATTTTGCAAGGTTTATTATATTTTATGAATTATAGGTTCAAATAAAAAACAAAAATCTCTGCCGTCCATTCTCAACGAATTCACGGGTCGATAGATGAAATTTTTTTCGCTAAAATCGCCGAAAATCGTCGAATCGAAATTTGAAGTGAAAAATGAGAAAATCCGTTGAGATGTAATATTCGCAAAAAGTGCGAAAAAATAGCGAATCTTAATTCAAATATGCACAACATATGACAAAAGGATCTCAATTAAAATCGTCTTAACGTAAAAATGTCGAAAATTGGCCGCCGATATTAATTTGATAATAAAAGTGAGAATATTTTTCCTATGTGAACGTCTTTCTTTCGTGAGCACGGTTTGAGAGGGATCATCATTCAAAAGTTTTTTTTTTTTTTTTTTAAGTGACGCCAATGCAGGAGAAAATCCTGTTATGGGCAGTAAACGCCTCGAATAAGAAACTGCTACCGGGAGACTACTACTACGATTTTTTCCATGTATAACTTTTTTATTGATCAATACTCTCAATTTTATATGTATAAAAATTAAAAGAAACCAACTATAAAATAAAATACAGATATATAATGATACACTCTTAGTTTTTTTTATAAAAAATAAATAAAAGTGAAAATATGTTTTATTTATGCAATGTAAGAAAAATGCAACATCTCTACAACGATTTGCTAATAATAAAAAAGTAGTCGTCAAATGCAAATAATGGCAACAGTTACTGCAATAAGATCAAGTTTTTTTTTCAAAATATTTTTTATCACCAGTCGGCTGGCACATTTTTCCTCTTTTGATCTGCTCTAGAAGAAATTATCACATGTGGAGTAAACAACTTTTCAAGTTAAATTACTCGTCCAATATAAATGAACAAGCATACAAATATATATAGTTAAAAATGCAAATATTACGTACATATAAGTGAGGAGGAAGTAATAAAATGAGTAATTTGCATAAAAAGGAGAAACATTTTTAAAAAAAATCTTTTTTTACGCTCCCATCGAAAAGAGACTTAAAAGGGCGACTAAACGAAATGAAAGAGTACATGTAACAACGAAGTGAGAAGATCATTTGACTAGTTTTATGAAGGAAATTTGTGCGTTGAGCACGTTGAGCATTCAAAAGGTTTGCTCAAAAATGGGCGGATGTATTTTATTGGAAAGCGGTTCTTTTCTTGTCTTCGAGACACGTTTCTAAAGGGTATTACATTCTTTTCACGGCGACCTCTACACACCCCTCTATGAACGTTTTAACGAACAAATAGAAGAATGGAGAAAACTTTATTGCCTTTAAATGACCGATGATTGTTGGCAATCTATAAAATGTAATCAATTATATCGATGTAATCGACCACAAAGGTATAATTGATATTCTTTAACAACAAAGATGCACTAAATTTATAACTGCCATTGGCGGAAGTAGCAGCAAAGCAGTAATTGATATTCTAAATGAGAAAATTTGAGTGGAATATCGATCGTATTTAAAAAAAAAAAATTATAGCAATTGTATTTCTTATGAATTGGTTTTTTACTCTTATTTTATTGATTTCAATTTTGATGTGAAAAATTTTCCGATCATAAATTTTCCACTATCTATATTTTTTAATTTTTTATATTTTCATTTTTCAATTCAATTTGACTATATGAATAGAAATAATCATAAGCAAATATTTATGCACATTCGAAAGTTGGATTTATTAATAACTGATATTTTGGCATCATTATTAATCTACAAGGATTTTACTAGGATTAAACGTTTATAATTGTGGAACTACAAGCATTTTATGACATTTCTGCCGATAATATTTCGCATCTAAGTAGATTACCCATAGAAAATGGTTGGTGGAGAAAGGGAAGGGAAGGATGGGAGGGGCCGGGATGGGAAGGGGAAGCAAAACAGATCATTTTGCTCTTGATCAATAATCTATGCAAAAATGATTCATGATTCATGATCCGGCCGTATTGACATTTCGGCCGCTATCTTCAGTTTTTTTTTAATTTCGTTGGCAAGTTCCAGAAGTGAAAACCCTCTTTTTAGCTTTACGAAATATTTCCCACAAAGACATGAACAGAAAAGATGCAAATGAATTACGAGAATACTATATTGACACAAAAAGAAGTGAACGGCATTGCGAGAGTACTGTAGCCATACTGTAGCCATATAGAATACCAAGCATATTATATACCCTCATTGAAATAGCGAATGATTCATAACAACGGAATTTTTTTTTTGGAAAAAAAAAACATTTTCATTGGTTCTCTCAAACAATGATGTAACTAGTTGCTAAAGAATGGTGAAATTATATAAAAAGCGCATATCGTGCCAACTTGTTTGTTGCGGTTTTTTCACAAGTCTTATTGTATGCAATGATCGCAATTGCGTAATTGCAAAATTTATTATTTCCAGTTCCAATTGATTGCGTTTTTCTTTTATTATTTGCTATTTAATGCATCAAAGCTTTCGACTTTGATTTCGATGCGTTTCTTTCTCCGTTCATTTCTTTTTTTACTGATTTTGGCGAAGTCATTTTGTATCAAAGAAACTCTCATAGAAATGAAAAGAGAGAGGCGATGACTGGTGATTGATGCGAATTCGGTTAAATGTTATTTTTATGGATGGGAGGGGAGAGGGAAGAGAGAAAGGCAACGGAATTGAAAGTTCTAAAATTAGGTGATCTGTGAGATTTAAAAGATTTGAAGTCATCGTAGAGGCGAAATGCTTCGATTCCAATTGATAATTTTTTTCCCAATAAACGATGCTTAGAAAAGTTCTCAGTGGGATTTTATACCTTTCTTTCAATTATTTTCGCCAAAAAAATGACCGATTTTTCCTTTCATAAAAGTTTTTCACACCCCTTCAATCCATACAGTTGAAACTCGTCTCCTTTGTAAAAAATTTGCATGAGAATTAAAACATTGTGATTAACTAATATTAGACATTCAGCTGTTATAAAGTAACAAATTATTGAAATAAACTACCGTATGCGTTCCTATACTGAAGTGGGTTTAGCTATTTTTGTAGATTTAACTTGTCTACTGTAGGCAAAATTATTTTTAAAAAAAGATGGGAAGAGGCGGTGGGAAATGAGGAGGAATAATCGTTACTATTAGCTTCGTTGCATTCACTATTGAAGTAACATTTAATGTTTTATTTAAGTAACGCATCGAATGCTTTTGTAAGATGTATTTTTTTTTAAATGCCATTGAAAGAGGCATTCAACATAGACAACAACACATAAAAATGAACTTCTCATTCATTTTGTTCATTAAAAAATTTTAATACACTCAATGATGCTGCTCTTATAAGAAAAATAATACAGGTCAAGTAGATGGTCGTCGTTCTAGAATGGCATCTACATATTTTTAATAAATATTGTAGTTTATAGTCAAATCATACAAGAAAACAGTTGAACTTTATTAGTGTACAAATATCATCACGCACGTGATAGCTACAAGAAACGTAACGCGGCAAAAATCACGAAAAATTACGTTGCACTAGAAAAAAAAAATTGATGTAGACCATAACAAGTTTTAGATCGTTAGTATGGGGCTTAAATCACTTCATTACGGTAGTTGTCTTGCAATGTAATCATTTTTTTTTGAAGATTCTAATCAGTTCTAATCAGTCGCTTTCGAAGAAGGCGCTAACGATACACTTTTATAATTGATGTTCACTGCAGCCATATTTAAGTTTTTTTTTATCAGTTGAACATAGGATTCAAAGAATCTCCTCATATCCCCGAAAATAGATGGGACTCGTTAAATTCGTTGAATTCCCTTTCTTGTTTGTGTCGAATTCACAAAAAATACTAGCAGATCGAATTGCGACCTTTGACCCCGCTGACCTTTGTTCTCACTCCCTCTCCTCTCCTTCATTTCGTCTCATTCAACCTCTATCAGCCAGCCATTGGAAAGAAAACTTCCATTATTTTTTTCAATTTCTTCCCTAAAAAAATTTTTTCGTTGCGTATCATTTGCAGCAATTTTTATGCATCAGGTGAAGCAATATCTATACGTGTGCATATTTATTTGTTTTATTTCTCATTCGTCGATTATAATAAGTGGAGTTATAGATGCAAGGATGAATTTTATTGATCATAATAAAGAATAAATCTTTGGATAAAAACTAATTTCAATTTATCAATTTTTTTTTTGTTCTGTTGGTATTTAAAAACGTCATAAAATTAATGAGCTGATTTCGTTATATAATTCGATTTAATGCGAATTTAAAATAATTTTTTTTTGAGATTCATGCATCCGGTTTTTTTTTTGAAAAACTAGAAGTATACTCCGATGTGGAAATCTTTAAGTAGTAATATTTGAAAATATATTTGAGAAAAAAACGAAATCACATGTACTATCTATTTTGCATTGTTTTCGAATAAACTAAAGTCAATTGATTTATTAGTGAAAAACGAAAAACGTCTCTCTCATGCCAAGTCTTCCGGCATCTTTTTTTTTCAGTTTACATTTTAAAAAATTGTGAGAAGAAAAAAAACGAGAAAATTTGTGCTATTCTACGATTTCTTCGATTCATCGTTATGAAAATTTGTGTCAAAAATCATTACTTTTTTTACACATCAGAGCCATTTTTTTTCAAAGAATTTAAAAAGGAACAACCGTAGACGTAATATTGCATAGGTATTTCAGTATAAATGCCACGATGACAGGGTGAAAATCGAAAAAAAAAGAGTTGAAGCATTTTTTTCTTTTTTTTTGGTGAAACAAATCATAAAAATTGGAATTTTCTGGTCTTGAATAGCAAAATAAACGAGAGAATTAGTTCAGACTTGAGTCTATTCCTTCTCCCTTTCTAGAATTAGAAAAAAATCTCGAGGTATCGCTCTAACATCTAAAACAACTCACACAATGCAGTTATTTTCGAGGGACGATTACTCGGTTACCTATTACTTTTGTAATATCGGTTTGAGTAGGCGAACTAAAATGATGCATCAGTTTTTTTATAAACTTTAAATTTTAACTGAAAACATGTATTCATAATTTTTGCTAGTGGGGATGTTTATTTATTTGTTGTTTATTTATTTATTTATTTATTTATTTATTTATTTATTATTTACTTATTTATTTATTTATTTGTTTATACGTTTATTTATTTACTTATTCATTTGTTTATTTAATTGATAAATTAGTTATTTATTTACTTAATTGATATTGTTTGTTATAATTTAGCAAATCTATATTTATTTCTATGCCTATAATAGCAAAAAAAACAAGAAAGCGCATCAAAAACATTGGATCATATGCGTATTTTCACAGTTCCAACAAATAGATCGATGAGTTGACTGTGATACAATTCAAAAAAAACCTAGACATGTAATAACCGGTTTTCCTTCACAAGCACACCATTTTAATAAAAGTGCAAAAAAAATATTCATTCCTTTACAGCACCTAAAATGAATCTACAAAAATTTATAGGCGTAAAATTTCATTTTATTAATCAGCATTAATGATCCATTTAAGAGACGATTGATTATTATAAAGCCAAATTAGGATACCAGCTTCTTTTTTCTTTTTATTAATTGAATCCACCGAGCTTATAGATATATTTTAGCTCTATAATCTTTATTTGGTCTATTCGTGCAAAATTCTCTACAATCGTTTAGATTCGGTCTTCATTACACTTTCCCCTCCAATCACCGAATTTATGTCAGAGTTTTACCTGAATAAGTTTACCATCTTTATGTACTATCTGCATCAGCAATGAAACGATTACTGTTGTTATAAACTTTTTCGTCTTTTTACTTGAACGATGTACTTATGAGGATGCTTTGCCTACCTCTATTGGAATAGCAGGTGATCATGGCCAAATTCTCTGACATGCTCGTTTAGTGTTTGAATTTCCCGCTATTTCGTTGAGAGAATCAGTAACTTACAATTGCAGCCGAATAGCTTTTGAATTGCATGAATTTTTTTTTTCCTTCTTAGGTCTTCAACCTTCTGGACAAAAGTTCTATGGGAATCCTTTAATTTACATCTCAAATTTAGTAAACAATTTCTACAGTTAGAAGGAATGGGAAATATGAGGGGTTCTTTATAAAGTGATTGGTTGGAGTAGGATTTGGCGGATAGAACAAGGTAAGAGGAGTGGAGGATAGAAAAACAATTCTGATGAAGCTTAATTTTCCTGCGGCAAACAACTTGAAAAATTAAATTTTATAAAAGTGACATTAAATTTTGGGACCAGCATATACATAGATGTATGGTTCTTTTTATTTCCGGTCGCGGCTTTACATTAGTGTTAGAATGAAGCTGCATTTTATTATTTATCTATTTTTATGGAGCACTTTTATGCAGATTTCTTTCTTCAAAATAATCCATCCTGGATTTTCGGTGAATTTTTTCAAAAATTTCAGTTCAGTCCGTGTATGGAATGATAAAACCCGGTTGTCACGCAATTATTCAAAAATTAGGCGGTGAACATGTACGTGTTTGTGAGCTTGGACGTAAACGAATGATTCTTATTGAGAAGCTTCGATTTAATGTCGATGGTGCTTTCAATCAACCTTTCGGCCTTTTTGAGGTTTTTTTCTTTACTTACTTATTCGTTGAATTTATTTCTTGCTCTGAGCAAATTAAATTGTTTTTTTTCTTCCAATAACTTACTGTATGTTCAATACCGTAACATCTTAAGTTATAACCGTCGTGCTTCTAATTTATATTTTTATATGAACCATTCCAACACATTTTCTTGATTTATTATTATTCACCTGTCAGATTCATCAATGACTATCAATGTTTATTTAGAACAAACATATGAGGTCCATTCATTTTCTGGCAAAAGAAATTTCGAATTGCTGATTGGTATTTTTGTTTTATTCATTGATTCGGGTTAATTAATAGAAATTTAAGAATCCAATCTTTGTGATCTAAAGCTAAAAAAGTCAGAATTGAGAAAAGAACATTTTAAGTTAACTTTGAATATTAATATAGAGAAATTTTTTGATAAATTCACTGTTTACTTCGAGTTATAAGCGATATTTAAGGTTTCTGCGGGAAAATTAACTCGAACATGTGAGGAAACGCCGATCACTGCCGAAGGTATAGATGATCTCGGTGAGAAACTTTCTTTTTATCAAATATTCTATTCATTATTTCATAGGATCTTTTTTTGCTGTTGGTCTAATGACTAATAAACAATCACAGTAATGTGCGGGGGGGGGGGTTCGTTGAATTACAGAAAGAAATGGACGAGTCAGATTATAACACCCCACTTCGCTTCCGCCTCCCTTGTAGGCATATTTAAGATGATAGGTCGATTACTATCACATGTTGTAATAATGATAGGTTGATTACTATATGATGGTAACAAAATTCTTTGGTTTCAATGATTTTAGGTTGCGGAAAATTGAGCAATAATCTAAAAACGGAAGCAAGTTCAATGGAATCAAATACAGTGCCATGTTCATCGTCAGAGGATGATGCTCGTAATGCGGCACAAGTGAGGCAACGACTAACACAAGAAGAAATTTCAAATATGAAAAACACTGGTGTTAGCGCCGGTGAATTGGTAATTTTTTTTCCGCTTCTTGTTGTTTTCTTCAGGTACAGATGAAAAGTGCCAACTCAATGTTTGTTCTTCGGATTTTCTTACAAATAGATCGAATACCCAAGTGGTGATTTTTCGACTCATCTCAAATCTTATCTTCACGGTACTCTATATCGCGACCTTCCGGCCAAAATCGTTAGAAGTCTTGAAATCTATGTTATCGTTGGATACGTGATTTAGACAGCATGATGGATTGAGGTTCAGGTGGCAAAATTGGTCGACGGTAATGTTGCATTTTCGGAGCGAACCGTCTATGCGAAGAGTAAATATATTCGCCGGAAGACAAAAAAGCACTCGGATCGTGTGCTTATTCTTAAACCAACTATACGCCTTATAGCCGAATCATATTATAAGAAGGATGCTGAACGTATCGCTAATTTACGGTGAACTTTTATTGAGTTTATTTATTTATTTGTTTATTTTGAAAAAAGGAAGTAGTATCAGCCTTTCCTCCGTTGTTAAATTCGGCGATTTTCTTGAATGGGGAGGAAGTTTTTGTGAATGGTAATAGCCTACAGTATCGGAAGTATGGTTAGAGGTGAATTAAAATAAGTTGCATATATCTAGAGACTTATTCAAACGCCACAAACAGTTCTGCCTCTGATCTTGGACTAGTATGCACAGGCACTAAATAAGTGATTATAGGCGTTCTAATGATGAATAATATTTAGCATTGATATGTTATCGCAAATACTACTATTGGGAGGAGTTCGAAGCGGATGCAAATGCGTTGTATTCGAGCAATGCTTAGGCCTGTTGACAGCTGCAGTCATGGATCGTCTAGGTGGCGAAGGCGCTTGTGTGCATATTCATCGGGGTCTTATTGCGCAAGCTATACCATGTATTCAAAGTATGGATTTCGACGCCAAGGTATATACTTCAACTAGCCAGTAGATTTTGTCATATATGAATTTCCTGATTAATAAAAATGGGTCCGGAAGTTGGAGCAGAGGCCAAGAAGGGGGGGTGGGGAGAAGGGGGGGGGGGGGTATTGTGAGATAGTTGACGCCCATATGTCGCAGGTGAAGGGTGATTTGAACCGGTTCTTATCGTGGTTCTCTTTATGTGGATCGTGAAGTTTTCAATAATGATCCAACTAAACTCATTGAAACATGTAAGCATAAGGTGATATTGGGGTTTTAAACAGTAATAAGACCTTCCGTCGAAAGTGATTGTAGTTTCATTTGCTTTTTTTTAACATTTTGCAGAGTTCCTCTAGGTGAAGTCGTCTTGTTATGAAAATTTCGCATTGAAATAGCATCTGTTTTCATTTTGCTGTTTTGTCACCAATAAGCTTATTCATTTCGTAAAGAAGACCAGTGTTCGCAAGCCGTTTTTGTGGTAAAGAACGATGAAAGAAGGGGTAAACAGTCTCGTAATTTTTCAACTCTGCAGGCTTATTCGACATTTCTTCCATTGCGTATAACAACTCTATTAAATGGTGCCATAGAAGAAAATGAGGAAAAAGCCGATGGAACAAATCAGGAAAATACGGCGGTTCGTTTTCTTGCCTTCTTTATGTCAATAGCACCTTGCAGATAGGCTCATTTGAAAATGAAGCGGATTGACAAAGCAGTTGAAAGATGTTCGCCAAAACAAAATTCATCCTAGTTTACTTGCGTACTAGTCTTCCCTCCCATCTTTTCTAGTTCTAGGCATTGGATTTTCTGTGGAGAATATCTTTTAGAGTCCATATACGCCGACTTGATTGTATGTAGAAATACTGGAAATGTGAACATTTTAATAAATAATAAAAGATATTTATCAGCAATCAGAAGCAACGTTAGCACGTAAAGCGGATCGGTTGAATCGAGAAAAGGCAGCATGGCAGTTGTTAAATAGCCAACAGATGGATTGCCTCTTCATTGCGGTTAAAGGTGTCGACCCGATAGATGTGCTTGAGCATACGTGGCATTTTATGCGACTCGCTTCAACAGTTCTCATCTACTCACCTATTTGTGAGGTTGGTTTCTTAATATTTATGACTTGTTCCGTTCAGCTTTTACTTTTTAATATCATTCATTCCTTGTCTTTGAATGTGAAGTAGCAAGGAATCGTGATATGATTTCATATCTGTGGATTTCTTAGGTTATATTAGCTAAAGTAATGATTTTTATTACCCTAAATAACTTTTAATGTTAATTTTTTAATTTATTACTATAATTTACTACGGTTAAAAAAATTCTAGATAAATGTGTTGATTTTAAAATATATTATTGTAAAATTTAAACATGTCAGACAATGCCTATGGGATCTATCGTTTGCAATTAATATGTTTAAGTATTTTAGCCATTGATGAGCTCATACACTTGGCTGAAGAAAAATGGCGCTGTGCACGTGCAGATGCGCGATTCATTTCAACGATCATATCAGGTGCTCTCCGAAAGTACACATCCCGTTATGCAACAACTGATAGCAGCAGGATTTATTCTTTCAGCCGTGAAAGTTGCACCTCCATTGTAATGCTGAAATGTTGAGACCTAGTCTCTTTGACTAATAAGCTGGCGGCCGATTTTTTCTATGAATTCCCATTTTTTGGTAGTTGGGGGGGGGGGGGGTGGGGGAGGTTGAGGAAAGGATGTACAAGTTTTTGAGCGCCTTTTATATGTAACTGGAATAGCAGGTTTTTTAAATTTTTTTTTTTAAAGCAGCAATATTTGTTATTTTTAATGCTTGGTTGTTGATTAATATCAGCTACCTGTTTTTTGATGAATTTCTCTAGACTAGTTGCTATATTGTTGGCCTTCAAAGATTCGGCTATGTTGCACTATTCTTTGCTTTAGATTTGCCTCCATTTACTTCCGGAATTTTATGTTAATAGTTTGGTCTTTATTTCGCTGAATACTGCCATCGTTTAATGAACACTGATATAGCTTAAGAGGTTAAGGAAACATCGCTCGTATGAAATAAAGCTCTCCTACTTCCTTCCCACATGCCTTGTGATTTTTTATGGATTGATATCGTTGTATATTCCTAGAAATAGTGGAAAAGAACGTCATTGCCATTACTAACGGAGGTTTTTTATAATTTTATAATTTTATTGGTAGTACTGAGCCGCTTTCACTGAATACTGTCTTGAATACAGAGGCCCATAACAACTTATTCGCAGCTGTGCAAAATATGCATTCGAAAAGATTGATATAAAATTCAGACTATATCATGCATAGCCGAATATTTATTAGATATTTGCGGTTATATCGATGCGTTGTTGTTAACCGTTTGTTATATTACTGAAAGTTATGTAAATGCCTTTTTTTTAAATCAATCTCTTTGCTGTTTCTGGTTGTTTCTCTGTTTTATTGTTGATGTTGATGTTTAAATAAAGATTTTATATAGAATTGATATTTTTTGATGACATCCCATTTCATTAATTTGTTGCATTTTTTTTCAATCATTCTTCATAGTATTCACTTAAAAATTGCGGGAAGGGAAAGCCACATCGAAGAGTGAGTTGACGTAGGGGAGAGGGGTTAGCGAAGGAAAGAAAGCGAGGAGCTGCTTCCCGTAGAGAATGGCCAAGACTTTGCCACGCTTCTTCGACGACAATCCTGTTAAAATCTCTACTACCATCCATTGATGCTTGTCCGCGTTGATCGACCAAGTGGGCACTGCAGATGTCAGTTTAGCGCAGTAAAACTTGCGATCTCGATTATACTAAGATCGAAGCCAATGGCGATCAACTAATTTCTCTGCACGATGTGAACATTTGGAATCGTCTGGTTCATATGTGCTAGATGTGAGTTTATATATTGTTCGACTGTGGTCATTCTACGCTCTATTCAGTCGAGTCCTATGACATGATCTGTTATAGGATTCCGCCGAATAGAGGTGGTCTATTCGACGAAGTTCTACAGTTGTATCGCTTTGAGTGCAATTGTGATACGATGGAGTCTTCGTATTTAAGCTAGTGCAGATCATTGGAGAGGTGGTTGAAACAGACGTTATTCACATATTCCACCACTATATAATAGTGATGTTGTTGACTACTGTGTTAGACGCGTATTTTCATCTTTTCTCGTATCCTCGTTTCTGCATTAAATTATTGCGTTGATATATCTTCTCATATCTCATCAAAATTTATGAGATTTGGAGCTATCGAGTCCTTATAGCTGCGAAAGTTTCATTCATCACTGAGATACTGTCATTATTATGGCTATTTCAATGAACGAATTACTACCTAAATAAATAAGTAAACGAGTATTGCGGTAATATTATATTCTGCATATATTAGTTTGATTCTAACTTAAAAATCACGTTGGTTTGGTATTATTTGCATTTTTTGATATTAGTTATTAGAAAGAAGGAATTTTATAGGAATTTGATATTAGTTACTTAAATTTAGCTTCACGTTTTTCATAGTAAACAGACCGACATCCACATGCATGTAGATATGCATATACACATAAATGCGCAATTATGTGACTAATCTAATTAGTAAAGTAAAAATTTTATTTTTTATTTATTTTTTGAAATTATTATATGATTCGACGAAATATTTGCTGCATATCTGAGTTGATGACAAGTTTTTTTTTTTCTCGCATTATATTTATTAATCGTTGTTGTTCTTTCCAAAGATCTTAATCAGTGCGTTTATGTAAGAATGCGTAACGCAAACAAATATTTGTATGCATTGAACAATTGCGTGCAACCGGTTTGTTCGGCTATTCAATAGTGGTTGATCACGGAAATTTGCTCCGATACATTCATTCAACAATTCATCTGTTCGGTTCGCTTCTTTAAATTTTCGATCATCGTTACCCCAGCTATCTAATGTGACAACGTTCATAATGCCGGAATAAATCGGTGAATCTGCAAGATATATCATAAAACGTTATTCGACGGTATCACTGATCGAATAATCTTTAATAAGGAAAATGTGTTAATATAGCATTACGCCGGCCGGCTGCCTATATGAAATTAATTGCAGCCTAATAATTTGATAAGTAAAATAGGCGATTTTTTTTTTGCAAAGTTTAGCATTTTAGTGGATCGATAGTCGAAAAGAATGCTAAATGTATGGTAAAATGTAAATTTCATTTTACAGATTTTTTTTTTAATTTTTTAAAAAATAATTTATGGCATTTCATCCTGACGCATCGAAAATTTCCTTAGTTCTTTTTGGAAAGGTGTGTTTAATTTGTAAGGTGGATTAGTATTATAGCAGCTTAATGTTTAGAATGATATAGTCCGAAATGTTGGTGAATTTCTGCAATATTTCATCGGAAGTAAGTAATTCCTTGAGCAATACTCAATGGTGAGCAAAATCGAGTAGAAGGATATGCAAAGATAGTGGAAGTATGTCGAAATTAATGGTTAAGATGGCGATTTGATGGCAATATGAATAGAGGCAGTGGATTAGGAATAATTTTTGGATTAAATCTTCACCGAATTTAGTGTGCCTATTTTGGGATCGTTATATCTGCGAGAAATAAAGTCTTTCAGAGGAAATAATTTACTTTCTTCTTTTTCGAAACAGCTTTTTTCTTGTCCTTTTCATCGGTTATTATTCATGAAAAGCTTTTTCTACTAAAGCTCATATATTACAATCGGAAACGACCTTCACTAATGGATTCATTGAGGTACTGTCTCTTAATTCTTAGAGAAATTGTCGACGATTTTTTTTATTTTTATTTTTACTTTTTTTTTTTTTTTTTTTTGAAGAAGCAGTAATGATTTCCTAGTCGAATCAGTTTAACCATTTTTCCTGGCCTTTATGACTAAGGTTACTGATAAAATACGTCACTTCAACATTTGATGTCTGATGCTGCATGATAAATGACACCTGAAAACTTGTTGTTTACTGTGATTGATGATCTAATTGGAACAAATATCATTTAATCGGGTAGAGCAAGCTTCCTAGCCGCATGGTTAAAAGATGCTATCGCCATTATTGAAGTCCATGTCTATTTTCGCAATTCACATAAAAAAATGCCAAACATTATGAACGCAAGCACGGTGCGACTCCACATTCGTCATGTCTGCATGATGGTCATTACGACAGAGAGCTGTGTATTTTTCATATTGCGTGACCAATGTAATGCTAAAACTTGTTCCCACACAGCATATATACACACAATCCTGATTTGATGCCTTGAGGCGATTGTATCTTCTTTAAATGCTTCATTCGACGTAATGACCACTATCCCCCTGAATACTCATTTTTCAATTGATTTCACGTTTATTCTTCACGTTTATTCGATGGAGTCATATGTGAAGGCATTAATATCACAGACATTGTCATGACATAGCATTGCCATAGTGGCTTATGATTCTGCGCATCAAAAGAATAGACGGAAAAAATATAAAGCAAAGGTACACTCTCGGGAAGGCTTTCATCAGTATGGTACGACGAATATTTTGCTGCCTGAAATTGAATTTATTATTGATGTCCGCCAAATATATCTGTCAATAATGGCCAAATATATCTGTCAATAATGGCCAAATATATCTGTCCGTAATGGCAATGCATGTACTAGTAGTGTCTCGAGAAATGTGCATATTACGAATATGATGATGATACCGATACTATTGTTTATATGAGAGAGCATTTTCAATCATGAAAGTTGACTTATTTCATGAAGTACGCCTCTATTGTTGCTGATAGCCGACTCACTTCCTTCTTGAAAGGTATTTCTGCTCCGCATGAATTTGAAAAATTGAGCGTTTTAAGTGTTTATTGCTCTCGTTTCATCTAGGAACTTTCATAACTGCATTGTTAACTTCAACTAGCATTAATGAAACTTTATGTAGCATTTTGTTCCAACTTTGAAAGCAAATCAAAACACATCCAACCTGACAATATGGATCTTCGATGCAGTGATGTATGCTTTCATTTGTAGTACGAATTGCCGTCAACTCTTTATGCAACATATTATATGACAGTCTATGAGATTTTAGAGTTATTACAGGGAGGTGAGTGGAAAGGAAGGTGAATGGAAACGAGAATTTTTAATAACCCTTTTGCGTTTTCATTCATCCAAAATTCTGTGCAAGTAAAAGTAATCTAGGCCTCAAGTTACTATTTGCCTTCTGAGACCGGTGCCCACAGGAAGTTTAGAAGGGATCAGTGGATAATGGGGATAGCCCAGAGAGTAACTCGTCTTACAGTACTTCCTCTCAGAAAACGCTTCCCTTTTTAGAAATGCTGAGGCATGAAGGACTCTGTGGTAGTAATTCTTTGTATAATACAATGTTCCTGAGTTTATATCGGTATTTCTGTGTGCTTTATTCAAAAGTTTTGAAGAACCGGCTCTCTCTGACTGGTTGACTTGGGCTTTCCCAAGAACATTAAGAAAAAAGCACCGAATAGATCGCAAGAAGAGTGAGCCAATTCAGCGTCTCGTCCCGTCCTCGAAGAAAACACCACCGTCAAGAGCACAATACTTCGGACAGATACCCCGTTCACCCTGTGAGCCTGGATGACCCTGCTGGCCTTGTGGTCCCGGTTCGCCGGGTTCGCCGTTTGGTCCTGGAGGACCTGGAGGTCCCGGGGGTCCAGCTGGCCCCTCTGATCCCGGTCGTCCAGGTTGGCCTGCGTCTCCTGGAAGGCCTGGAGGTCCCTGAAATCATTATCATATTGTGAAATGCTGAGAAAACGCATTTTTGGAGCAGGTAGATATGGAAACTCTACCAGCAATGCTAAAGAACCAATTATGCATTCATTCATCACGTTTATTGTAAAAATCCGAATCAACTTGCGCGCGTTCATATATAATTCTGCACATCCAAAGAATGTTACAAATCCTATAGCTTAAACTGTTCGAGTTTTGCATTGCAGCTTCTTCCAAAGGAAAAATTGAAAAAAAAACAAAACAAAATGTCACTCTCTCACCGGTTCTCCCGGTGTTCCAGGATCGCCTGGGAGTGCTGGCGTTGAAATAGCTGGTCTTCCGGGTTCACCGCGCGGCCCTTCTCTTCCTGGTTCACCTGGTGGGCCTGGAGGCCCAGGTGGTCCTTGAGGGCCTGGCGCTCCATCATTGCCATTACGTCCAGGATGACCAGGAGGTCCGGCATTTCCTAGAAGAAGATGCAAATATCAAAGGCAGTTGTTCTTTAAAATATCCCTTCAAATATAGTCTCAGAGACATGTGCGTATTCATGTTTTCTTCTGTACATATCGGTGGAACAAATTTGAAACGGAGATTGTTCATTGATTACTTCACAATAACGCTGCACAAATGTGAGTCATATATTAATTAATGCTGCAAATTATTGCCCCTTCCAACTGATTGCCTATGATGAAGCCGCGTAAAATTTGAAGAACTAATTGACCTAATAAGCGGAACTAAGCTGATGGTAGTTCAATGGCTGAAATTATGAAAAATTTTCGCAAACCATGTACTCGTGAGCCAAAACGTTGATTTCCTAAGCGATTCACAATGAGCGAATTGTTACGAAAGGTTCATCAAAGCTTACCAGGATCTCCTTGAGGTCCTGGTGGTCCAGGTTCACCAGGTGGGCATGGCGTACACGGTGGCTCAGTGACTTGTTCACAGATTCTGAAACTCGATCGTCGTCACTATATATGAAAATATTTAAATTCTTCAAGCTGAAGGCAATAACGACGCAAATGAAGAGATCAGTTAATCTGATTCAATCAAAAAAAAGTCTCTAAAATCGAGGTTCTTTGGACGAAATTTATATAAGACATTTGTGCCGAACGTTTTCACTATTTCAGAAATTCTGTTGATTTTATATAGTAGTGATTGCAACATAAAACGTACGCTGGTGGCCTTCCGGGGAATCCAGGAGCTCCTTGTGGCCCAGGACGGCCAGGTTTACCGTGTCTGCCCGGTGGTCCATCTGGTCCAGGAAGTCCAGGCAGACAGCATCCTCAAAAGAAATTGCTTAAGTTGGCACAAGTTTGTCACTTCTCCTCCTCTCTCAAGTCTTAAGTTATTTTTGAGATTACAATTAAAGGACTGATAAATAAAATTCACGCCTAATTCTTTATTTGAAGGTAAATGAAATCAACTTGTCTAGGAGAAAGGAGGAAGCGGAAGAGAGAGAAAAGAACGAACAGTTACCTATCAATGAAGCAATTTTTATGTCTGCTATTAAACCATCAGGGCATTTGGTTGATACGATCCACAATGCGTGACAATAGAAGTGCACTTCTATTTATAGACAAAGAAATGGTGAACAATAGAAATGGTACTGACCTTCACATGGAACCTGCCTTTTGGCACGGAGTGTAGTTGCGTTTTCTGGCATTTTGAGGAACGAAGGAAGTGCACTTCGAGGCGAAGCACGATATTCGTGCACCTCCATCATCACATCTCTTGCTGACAGCTGGAATTCATGAAATCGGCTGAACCGAGCAATGCCATTTCTTATTTTGTTATTACTACAGCATGCCATTTACCTATACAAATAAACAGGTTTCATCATTGAGAGCTGAGAGGTTTTTCACTTTATTCTGAATTCAGCAAATCGAGATCAAATTTTCGACGAACCATATCGACTGACGCTAGGGGATATTGTTATCTCTCACATTAAATTGAACTACCTTACTTGTATTATTTTATCACCAGTAGACTTCTATTTCGGCTTCAAAGTTGTGTTATTTTTTTAAACCTCCATTAAATTTGTAGTCGCTCGTTTATGCTATCAGTTAAGAACTGAGACTCTCAAACATCAATGGTCAAGACATCTTCGAGAGGTATGTCTTTCGCTGCATTGGAGATTTATGTTTGTTGATCCATGTCATCTTAGTTGCTACCGGGCTTAGTGCGTGTTACGAAAACTTATAGCATTGATAGAATAAAAAATATTTTTAGACAAATTTGTTAAAGTTAATTGATTGGGATATCCAAAGGCAGTCGGTGAATAAAAAAGTTATTCTTTTTTTTGCGACGGAACTAAGAAGTACTCGTTATTATGAACCTAATAAAATAGTGATATTTCGCCTAATCAGGCAATATGAATAAAAATATAATCACAAATATTAAAAGAATACTAAAATGTGCTAATGAATTAAATTAATAACCAATAAAACAAGGAAAATTTACTAATAATAATAAACATTAAATGAATATTAATTAATAACTAATAAAATACTGCAGTATCTTTCACTATATCCTATGCACATGTTAGGAATATTTATGTACCAATAAAATTCCAGCCTAAGTCTTAAGTATTTCCTTAAAACGACCGTTGAACAA
Organism: Baylisascaris procyonis; assembly: GCA_037389465.1. Taxonomy (NCBI): domain Eukaryota; kingdom Metazoa; phylum Nematoda; class Chromadorea; order Rhabditida; family Ascarididae; genus Baylisascaris; species Baylisascaris procyonis. Next base: position 3,129,589 of record JAZARR010000110.1, read on the forward strand.
AAAGAAATTCACTTTTTGGTTAAAAAAGTGAATACCGCTTTATTAGTTGATGAATAGCAAAAAGAGCGGAAACTAATTCGATACTCCATAAACAGAAGAATGATTATCGATTTAGCCATTTAAGATTTATTTTTATTGTTTTCTTATGGATCTCCAAAGAAAGAAATAGCTACGATATGAGTTTAAAAAAAACGGCTATGATAAGAGGTCTTAAAAAACAGCTGTAATAAAAGATTATAAAAATTTTTAACATGCACACATGTGAGCGAATTCAACGTTGTTTTTTTTTTTTAATAAAACAACCCAATATGTTATTTGTGCGCACATACATATTGTGCTCATATAGCTGCTCATCATAATATTGATCCACTGATCAGAACTTAATAATCGAAATCAATAATCTAATCGAAATGAATTGATCACTACAAATTACCTTGCAGAATTCCATTTCGGATTGTACACGCATATGTACTGAATTTACATAGCTGTTCACCATAGGTAGAGTGACGAAAACAGCAAGTATAGCAATAAATGAGAATGTAACAGCAGCATAGGCAACAAAACGATATGCTTTTTCACGATTTTCCGATTCGACAATCATTGTCGTTTAGATATATATGAATAGCTGACTGAAACAATAGCCGTTAATCGTTGCACTCAATACCTATGATATGCTCACTCTAGATGGAATAAGAAGAAGGCGATATGCTCCTTCAGTAAAATTTGTCACTCTTATATAGAGGGTTGACACAAAGTGGACATACGTTGTTTAAATGCGAATGGGCGGTCGCAGATATCGTTGATGTTGTCCATCTCCGGTATTTCATTGTGGTGTAACGCTTCTTAGCGTTTATTCCCCCTTAGAGAGCGTAGATGACCAGTTCGCCAGCGGGCTAAATTAAATAATTCGACGAGCTATACGAGTGAAAAATCCTTTCCCATTGTGATGCACACAAATGAGCAATGCTCACTAATGGACAATCTTATGCAATATGAAACATATGTTAATATATGATTCAAAGTACAGTAATATAGGAATAGAACAACATCCTTGGAGTATAGGATTGCTAATCGAGAATTATGGAAAGTTTTCAATCTTAGTGTTTAGGGTATCTGTAACGCTTCTTAGCGTTTATTCCCCCTTAGAGAGCGTAGATGACCAGTTCGCGTAGATGACCATTGTAGTTAAGAAAAAATCGAATTGGACCTTACATTCAGCATTATAGAATTTATAAAATAAAACAGAGAGAGTTACAGAAGGAAGAATTTAAAGCATAACAGTGAAATTTTCGATTAAAAAATATCGAATATTTTAGTGTACGATCGCGTGTACTATACCGAAGAATGTACGATCGCGCGGCATTGTCAATAAAACTAAGATTCAAGAAGGACATAAAGAAAACTTTTTCATCTAAAATTTTCTTAAAACGAATTTCAATTTATATAATCACTAAAAGACTAATGCTATAAATCTATAAACACTGGAAAAGAGAATTAAGCGAAGGAAATCCACTTCGATTCAAAGTTTCTCTCTAATCATAAACTTTTTCCTTCTAACGAGAATCGACACTGGGGGGGGGGGGGCGAATTCTCTTTCATAAAAATTGCCTAAATATGCAGTTTTTCTTTGCTATAGCTGTTACTGCTATACCAGATTTAGAGCCGTTTAGATCTATGATGACCTTAGTGATGATATCTTGCATAGTGAGCAAGAATATTTTATACCCACTAGGTGAATTTCATCATTTTTCTATATTCGTGATTTGATTTTCTATATTTATGCAAATTTGTTTTATTTTATCTAACTATTCCCGTAGTAAGATCATCGCTGACCCTATGTATCCCTCTTATTGACATCTAAAGGAGAAAAGGGTGTTGTGTTTTTTTTTTTTTTTTTGAATGATGAATTGTTAAATAAGCGATCTCGGTCATTAAGCTATAACTGATTGAAATTTAAATCCTTTAGAATTAAATCCCAAAAAATCCAAAGAACACATTTTAATAGATGCTGGCGAAGAACAAGTTTAACTCTTTCGAACACCAATTAAGGCAAAGTATACAACAATATTTTCAACTTTCAATGTTATCGGATGACTATCCTTCTAACAAAGTGATTCTCATTCTACCACTTCTTCGGCCCCGAAAGAAAATCTTGGAATTTTACAAATGAAATGAAGTTTATAGCAGCATCATAACAATTTCAATAAGAATAAGATTATGATTTTAATAGCAGGTGTTAATTTAAGATGACTTTCAAGCCAGCTAACTCCATCTCTATGATTTCTCAACGCCAATCAATCATTTCGCATAAAAAAAAAAACGAATGAATAGTAGTTTAATAAGCTATGATTGATCATTAAGTATGAAAATGTTGAATGTGAAATACGTAGCTATTGCATAATCCTCTAAATAAACGATAAAATATTGTCGCATAAAACATCATCTTATTCGCACTTATAAATATTTCACCCCAATTTTATCACATAGAAGTTATATTTTAAGGAGGATCGCTTTATTATGTATTATCTCTCTTTAATCATGTGATATAGTATGGGACTCAGTATAGAATTATTTCATTTCCTTTTGAATCGAACATTGCTTGACATCTTTGAAAGCGTTCATTGTTACATTGTTACAAAGTAATTTGTGCTTGCGAATCGTTTTATAACCTTAGATAAGAGCAAATTTAATGATCGCAGTTTATGGAAACGAAACGATTTTATTGACGTATAGAATCTTTGAGGAGTTCGGTGTTATTTTCAACTGTTACAGTGGCCTTGTAAAAGAAGCTGACTGATGTTGGAGAAGAAATATCGAAGTTCTGAGAATGTTGCGTCCTGAAAAAAAAAACAATAACCATTTAAACGAAAGATTGGTGATAAAACAAGCGGCTTATTGATTAGTGGAAGCGTCGAGGATAATCAAGAGAAAATGCAATCCTTTTACTATGGAAGGTAAATGAGGAGGAAAAAGCTTCCACTCGTATGCATGCAAAACTAAAATAAAATTTTAAAAATCAAAGAAAATAAATTTTTCATAGCGAATAATTCTGCGAATATTTGTAGTAACGTAGGATTACAACGAAACGAGTAATGTGTCTTAAGTATGGGCCATAATGTCATAGAGCTTTCATAGTTAATTTTCACTTTACATTAGAATCCCGTTATGGTGTGGAAAAAGCTTTCATATAGAAATATCTTACAAATTGAGCAAGCATTAAAATTTGCATATTTAATTGAAATTTATTCTGATGTGGCAATTTGCATATTGAAGAGGTGCGGGAAAATACAATTTTAACGACGAGAAAGTCTTTCCTCTATGCCATTATGATCCTGCTTCGGTAGGCCTCCCGGACCTAAGTATTTAGCTTTTCTGATCTTTGAAGGTAGGTTTATTGATGCATTTGCTGCGAAGTCAGTATATTCATACCTTACTGTAACTGACAACAATGACATCATTAGCGGCTGCTTCCGTCCTCGAAGAAGACACCTCCGTCAAGGGCGCAATACTTCGGGCAAATGCCTGGCTCTCCGGGCGGACCAGGTGGGCCCTGCTGACCAGGTTCGCCCATCTCTCCAGGTGCTCCAGGTTGACCAGGTGGACCGGGCGGACCACGCTGTCCGGCATTTCCGGGTTGTCCAGGAGGTCCGGGAGGTCCTGCATCGCCAGGCTCTCCATTCGTTCCCTTCAATATCAAATCGCTTTGAACAATTTCTGATCAAATTCCCATCGATAGAGAGAGAGAGGGAGGAAGAGCAAGAAAGAAATAAAGAGAAGTGAAGTCTAACGTAAGAGATGACCCCGTACATTCATTGCCGTACATTCATTGTCAATTGTTTGAAATTTGTTGCATGAGTGAAAGTACTAAAGGCAGCACATTTCCGTCAGATGTTTGTAGTTAAGTATTATGCCGAAACTCCTCCCACACTCCCTTAGAAAGAGATTAAACCTACGATTACTGGGATTTCGTTATGTTTACTAAGTAATGCGAGGTTAGAGCTTACATCTGGGCCTGCTGGTCCGGGTTCTCCGGGAATGGCAGGTGCACTATGGGCGTTGCGTCCCGGTTCACCAGGCATGCCATCGGGACCTGGTTGTCCTGGAGGGCCTTGAGGTCCTGGTGGTCCTGGTGGTCCATTGGGGCCTATGTTGCCCGCACGTCCGGGCTGGCCAGGAGGGCCGGAAGGTCCTGAAAATTCAACTTCAGAAGTCGTCCAACTTTTCTTTCAGGGAAGTTACTCTATTCAGTGACATTGAAGCTTGATGACAAAGTCGCAACCATATTTTTGAAGAAGAATGACCACTTTCAGAGAGGGACGAAATGTTTTAACAAAACAATGTGCTCATGTTTCCAGAAATGACTGAAAACAGCAGCAATATAACTGCTCAAACAGTTATGAACGATTCCTCAGGAAAGCGACATTTGAGAAAAAATTACAGTGAATGATAATTTTATTGGACTCTATGATACCTCTTTAATGTAAAGTCGTACCGAGAAGAAAGTAGCGGTAAGATAAGAATTTAACATTTGAAATTGTAGCATATATTTGAGAAAAAATAGCAAAATCCCTTATCCCGCGTCTCTATACAGAAATGTTGGATTCGTTCCTCTACGGAGATTCATTTCTCCTTCCTTCCTCCTTGCATCCCTCCTCCATCCACCGGCTAACATCCTCTGCAGAAAATGCTTTATTTGAAAATTTCTCATCGTTGACGCAATCAACGGAAAAGTTTTATTTTGTTCAATCAAAAGCATTACGTATGGGAAAGCGTTACGAATGAATCGACGTTCCGGCAATGCGACCGTTTCGTAGAGACATTTACAAGAAGGAAAAAAAAGGCATCGCTCTTTGTCAATGCCAACGAGTTTGACAAAGACAACCAAATTCAATACGCTAGCTTTTATATGTCGTCACAATCCTATCAGTTAGAAATGAACGTTATGATTCGTTTAATGCTCTCTACGTTATTGAACTCTTAATTCTTCTATAAATTAATTTTTGAAATAGATGCGAATATTTTATATATATTTTTTAAAACAAATCATCAAACCTCTCCACCTTCTCCCCTCTTTTTACTACTTGACTTGCAAAAATTACAAAGTGCTCTAGACTGTGTTGTACAATAAATATTACTTTATAGCAATTAAAGAGTATATATAGTGAAATCAAGCGTAACCTTTTTCTCCAGCTGGACCTGGTGGTCCTGCAGCTCCTGGAGGACATGGCTTACATGGTGGTGGAACTGGTTCTTCGCAAATTCTAAAACGATATCTCAATTTAGTCAACATATTTCAACGTTGTAAACGATAAATACAAATAACATAATAAAAGTAGAAGTTTTCTTTGACTCGTTGAGAATGCTTATCATTTAATATTCACCAAAACGACACGAGTATTACTGTCGAATAATATTCATAGAAGATTTTGTTCTAGAGTAAAGGCTTGGAAGTAAGTTTCAATGTGGAAAGGAAAGCTACAATACTTACCGAGGAGGTCTTCCGGGGAAGCCAGGGGCACCGGGAGCTCCAGGACGTCCTGGAGCTCCATTCTTTCCTGGTGGCCCGTCCTGACCAGGAAGTCCTGGTAAGCAGCATCCTGCAAATTAACGAATTTCTGCGACTATATCATTTAATGCGAAAGAAATCAATAACATTCTTATCTTATTTGTAACTGTCTAAGAACGAAACGACGGTCGACTACGCTATCGGAAAGAGCTAAACGGAACCTTCGCATCCGGCCTGTCTCTTAATACGAGTGCCGTTAAAGGAAAGCGCAGAAAGACCACGATGCGACGGTGACGCACGGAATTCTTGAACTTCAATCATTATGTCGCGAGCCGACATCTGCAAATAATTTTTCTTGTGACTAGAGTCTATTAGAGTAACTAATACAGTTATATTAATAGGTAATATTTGTATGAATAAATTGACAATAATATAAAATCTTTAATTACCTAAGATAGCAAACGACAAAAAAAAATGTCTGACAACAAATTATCTAACATTTCCATCGCTTTTATGCTATCCGAGATATCCTCAGATGCGAAGAAGTTTTTGCATCTCTGAAAGATTCATATCAACAAAATCCCATATGATTCTAGAAAATTTCTTGTTTGCTTAAGTGAGGTATTTTTTTGATTTTCTTTGAGCTTTTATGAATTTTAAGCATTTATTCAAATGAAATACGATTTTGAGCATTTGTTTCATGAGCACATCATTATGCACAAAAAGAGGTATGCACTAATCTACAAAACGAGCACTTACGTACAAACAGGTTCTTTAGTTACATCTCTAATGCTTCGCAAATTCAACAATAAAGTATTTCTTTTTGCTACTGAAAAAAAAAATTGAAATTTTTTTCAAAGAATATTAAATTTGTAATTAAATTAAATGCTTCAGTAGTCTAGAAAAATGCTGAATTCAAAACCAATCAAATCGTCCAATATCCTAAAAGGATGGTAAATTCGAAACCAATTTACCATCCTTCTTTGAAATTACTGAACCATTTAATTCGCCCAGAAATTTCGAGTGTAGAATTTGACTTCAGTTAAAAAATTATCACCCTTCTCGATTTTGACTCTACCATCCAACATAACCATCCCATAATTCTTTACGTAATTTCAACTGGGCCACTAAACCTCGTATATTTACTGAGGCAATAGAAATTATATGATTCAATCATGATTGAATAAAATATTATCAACATAAATAAGCCTTTAATATCTCTGATTGATAATAATTGATAAACTTTAATTTTCGATAATGAGTGATAATTATTGAAAGAGGTAAATTAACAATTAAAATATAATTAACCTGACAGAATTCCATTTCCTGTGCAACACGTGCGTTAATATTGTTGACATAATTGTTCACCATAGGCAATGTAATAAAGACGGCCAAGATGGCAATTAGCGAGAACGTTACCGCCGTATACGTTACAAACGTATACGCTTTCTCGCGTGTCTCACTCTCCATCCTATAATCTGACACTGAATTCATCGGCAATTTAATAATGAAATAATAAATTTCATTATCAATATTACTTATTCCAGGATCGATTCATTTAATTTTTATAGAATACTTACCGAAATCGGAAAATAAAGCCTATGGAGAGAAATTTTGGATGACATGAAGTAACGTTAGTAATGTGAAATTAAAATAAATGCACGAAATATGTGGAGGTCGAACTCCTATCCATAAAACTGCGGGCGAGCACTTCTACCAATAAGCCACTGCTCTTTTTTTTTCTAATTTATTCACATATACATGATGGTTCGCGCATTATATGTTTGAAATTTGCATAATTAGTCAACACAAATAAACTGCAGTCTCCTTCATGAACCACCTATTGGGCACCATTTTCTTGATAAAGACGTAAGATGCGGAAATATGACTAATAAATATATTTCACTTTTATTTTTGAATATTTAGTGTTCATCAACAATAAAATTAACATATTACTACTTACAATCACCTTCAACGCGCTTTAGATAGAAAATTATTGGTGAGAACAACCGTAAATTATGAGTGGATCGGTTGAAAATATTTTAAACTTATAAAATAGTCACTTCATTCACAGTTGATGGGGTGAATTTTCTCACTGATTATATCTACCATATGATAGCGAACGGTGGGAGTTAAAAAAATGCGAGGTACGCTTCGAGGTGGGGGTTCACTTATATAATGGAGGTGCAAAATAAATTGGTTGCAAAGCGAAAAACGTTGATTGCATCTTTGATAGCAGTCGACAAATATATTATGATCGTTATAACGCAGCGTTTAAATAGTGTTTCTTTTTGAAAAAATTCCTTCGCACTGTATCGTCGTCTTTAATGCTTTTTATTTAATTCACTTTACTACTAATAACCAGTTTTGAGTGTTCCGTTACCGCGTACAATTTTGTTACCACTAAATGCAAGTATATTGAGCAATCACAAAAACACTTCAACATTTCATTGAGATATTCAATTTTGAAATTATTATTGCCTATCGTATTTGTTTGATTTAGTAAAGAAAATATTCGAGAGGATTTATGCAAATTTATTCGCATAAAGAATAGAGATGAAAGATATCGTTTACTATCATCATTTTTTATGTGAAGGACAGTCTAATTTTGAGGTGATTTAGCACAAGATATAAACAACTTTGCTTAAGGAGTATGAACTTTGAGAGATAATCATATTCCCTATTCACGTGCTCTAAAAAGAACCACAAAAAAAAAAGAATTAAACTGCTTCGTTGATGATCCTACGGATCACATTTTCGTCCGAGGGAAATTACAGAAAGGAGAATATGCAAGAATGAGATGGCAAATAATGTTCGTATATGAATCATCTCAGAACTGGAAATCAAAACGAAGTATAAACGGATAGAGTCAACTATAGCATATTTTCTGGAGAGTTCTTGTGTGATGCTATTTTCATTTAGCGTCTAGCAACTTCCATCGTAAAGAAATATTCGATTTGTCATTCTCAAAAAACTGGATGAAATTAGTGAGATGGTGCTACTTTCACCGAATTTGTCATCTAATGACATTTAACAGGATTCGCAAGTTCGACGCCGATAACACCAACTACCTGGGAAGATAGTGGATATGAATGCAACTAGAAAGAGAAGGGTTGAAACTTTGCCGGCAAGCTGGTGGAATAAATAACCATATCGTTCTATTTCAAGAACATATTGTGAGCCATCAAATTTTTGCCCACTCACAAGCAAATTATCGATAGTATACTTGACCATGCGAAAGTGCGTCAAAATTTCGCTCACACACAGCAAAAGCATTCACACAGCACTTATCCGCACGCAAATTATTAAAATTTTGCAGAATAAGGAGTGTAATACTAATGGTAAATTCGTCCGCACAACAAGAGAAATTCATTCACTTGGCTGCTCAAACAGATGTAAAATAAAGAAATAATGCAGATGCCTAACCGCTTACATAGGGTCACGGATTTTCGATTTGTATGACGAAGGTCACAGATTCTTCTTTTGCGTAACCCATGTCCATAGGGCAACGTTGTTAGGCCGCAGTTTCTCCTCTCTCTTCTAAAATCGTTCCCATCGGCAACTAACGAATGCCTCTTGTGTCTATCAATTATCGCATAGCTAGTGAATTCCCTTCACTGCTAAATGCGATGCATTCGTTTGCTCGATGTGGACTTCAGTGGTTTTGAACTGTAGATGATGTGCTGTGTTCAAAGATGAATCTTTAGCAATGTTTAGCATCTAGTACTCCGCTGCCTCCCTCTTTCCCATTTTATAGTGAAGACGAATCTTAATTAGGGATCTTTGCTAATCATTTTTTTATTTCGTTCGTTAAATACCTTTTTTTTTGAGGACGTACTTACTAAGGCTTCAAGAGTTGATGGATTTCTTTCTTATTAGAATATTTGACTTTCAAATGTTTATATCGAAAAAGTGTTGAAATTCTCTCATTTTAATATGAATCATGAAGATATGATAATGAATGAAAAAAATTCATAGAACTGCCTTTGAATCTGTAAAAGTTTTTCAATGGAAAAAGAGATTCACTCAGTAGATAGTTTAGATTTTGATATATCTTATTTCCCGCTCATATAAGAATTTCACGTATTGATGATGTGAAAATTTCTTCGGTACAGTATGCTATCAGATATTACCCCCGATTTGTTTAAATACGAAAGCGTTTATTGCTTTAAATGTGTACTTAAAATTTTTTGAACGTATACTTATTTGTTCTTTTATATTTTTTCTATTTAAAATTTATTTATTTTTGTGTTTATATCAGCTGATAAGCTTCGAAATTATCAAGCAGAATTTATTGAAAAAGAAAATTTATGAATGGTTGTTTCTTTTATGCCACTGAACATTGATGTTTTACTTATTTATTTCTTTAATGTTTCATATCGTTAAAGCGTTGTTGATTAATGAGAGACGAATTTTATTGTTTCAACCGTTAACATCGATATTCCTCTATTCTTCGTTTGTTTTTTTTCTTTTTCCAAGAAAAAACCACAAACTCGGCGTGATGGCTTTTGGGGTATGAAGATGCTGAAGGCAATCTGTATGATCGAATTCAAAGGAAACCCAAATTTTTGTCACAAATATAGCTGCCTGAGGTTTGGGTGCCGTCGAGCTCGTCAACGGGAAGTTTCGACCACAGAGGCGTAGGAAATGATATTTCAGGATAAAATCCGAAATTTTAATCCTATCAACCGAACTCACAAGTGTCTCACTTCGTCGAGGCAACATTTCTTTGTAATTAAAGATGACTTATCGTCGATATTTATCACTTTCAAAATGTTTATACTTCGAAGTTATGCACAATTTTCGCCTCAATGCTGTTACAATTGCATCAACGCTCTCTTTACCCGACATTTATTCTCATTTTTCCACATTTTTATAAATATATTCGATATTTACAAAAGAAGATGCTCTTTTCTCCTTTCGAGTTCATCGACGTTTCCTTTCTGTGGCAGTTCGTCGATATTTGTTTCATAGGAAATACTTGCCAGCAAGACAGGTAATAGGAAAATACCATGTAATAGACCCAAGCCGACTACAACAAAGACGGTCTTCGCAAATGCGAGAATCGCATAGGTTGGCACGAAGATAAGTGGAAGCATACAAAGCACTGTGGATGTGCCTGCCTGAAATTTCCTTCTTATTTCTATCTTTTGAAGATTGAAATTTAAGGAAGTGTTTCCAGCATAAAAATATCAGGAAACCGCATTTAAAAAAACGGTGGAAAACGATATACATAGGAAGGATTTGATATACAGGTTTAAATCGAAGTGAGAGAGGATCTTCAGAAGGATCACTGATTTCCTATCAAATCCTGGCCGAGGAGACTCAAGTTTTTCATGCTCACCATTCCACTATCCGACAAAAGTCCTATGCTTCGCAAAAATCCTTTACTTGTTTGATGAACCTTTCTCTACAGACTATATCGAATAATCCCTTCGTAATCTCCTTTCCATCTTCTCTCCTCTTAGAAGACTTGAAGTTGTGTCTCACCTGCATCATCGGTTCACACATTTCGTTTAAACTCTGTTCGATGCGTTTTTCGGCATTGCCTTGTCCTCTACAAAACTTGTAAGCAATATGAGCTGTGTAGTCGACGCTGAAGCCGGTCGCGATCAGTACGTCTACCATTGTCACCGGATCCATATCAGCTCCCCACCAAGATAATGTTCCCACCAAAGCTGCAATCCTCATTAATTGCCTTACTATATGCTCTAGTAGTATTTGTGCTATTCGTGTAGGATTAAGTCTAATCAGTGCACTACTTCCGGTCTTCATTCGCTGCTTTCCCTGTTCTCTTTTTTTGCTCTCTCTGAGGCCAGCCATGAGTCAGGATATTAACAATTGCTAGTAAAACTTAAACAGTGAGAAAATTTTCAACAAGTCTTTGATATGGTCTTTTTTCTCTTGCAGGTAACCAAATCACCTGTAACTTGTTGTATAAAATATATATAGGTACCGTAATATTGAGGAAAGATTGAAGCGAAATGAATAATTCTAATTAAATAGCATTCGAATAAAATTCTATTCATTTCTTTTTCTCTCTATTTCTTTGTTTAATAATCAAAGAATCCGTTCAAAGAAACTTACTAAAACAAATCGATGAAATAGTAAACGTTATGAAAAGTACACTGATTCGACTCGATACAAAGAATAGACATACGATTGCCATGCAAAGCACCGTAACGGTAATCGAACCAATTAAATCCGTTTTCACTGTCAATATCAGATCAAGTACCGCTGAATCTCCTGGAATACTTCTATCTTTTTCTACTCTCATATGCAAGGTTGCAGCATTGAACGTCGATAGAGAAAAGAGCACTTTTTCTCTATAAATTCGAAGAATCATCCCAATAAAGCACGGAAATGGGCCTGAGAATCTCGATAACTCAAATTCATTGCGGTTCATTTTTCGGTCATTACATTTAATGAGGTCTATCGGGAAGTGTTCATGAGATCCGAAAGATTGTGGTTGTTGAACCCAGAAGAGTGCCTCAAAGATGGCAATTATGATTTCAAAAATCCCAGAAAATGGTTTCACGGTGACAATAAATCATAGTGTTTTTGAACTCATTCAGTGGGGATGCATTTTTAATGCTATGTGGCAATTGCATGAGAAAATCTAGCAATAGCTCCAAACTTCTGACTTATTTCTTTCCATTATCACGCACGATGTATATCACGATATATTTTGTAATGTAGTATGTGCTTCTATAATAGTCTATATTCATTTATAAGAAATAACTGAAAAAGTTATAATCTTTCTCATTCTATAAAGAAATTTTTTATTCTATAAAATCAAAATATACCATCGAATACAGTCGCGTTAAAATTTGGATAGCGTAATAAAACTCGACGACATTCATCGACGTAAACGGCTCGATTTGATAATTCGGACATATTACTTGCTATTAATGTCATTTGAAATGCTTCAAGTTTCGTCTTTCCTCTGCAAAATCAACGAATTAATTAAATTATTCACGATTATCCATTATTTTCGTCTTTTATAATTATTTATTTTGCTTACCTATTCTATTCTATTCTATTCTATACAGAACATCACTTTTTTTAAGCAGAAGATCACTAATTATTTTCACCTTTGGCTAACGTTTTCGGCTCTACCGTTTGTTGGATCGTTCGGGTTTTTTGCGGATCACATTGTATGGTGGTGCTTTCCAGACCTATAAAATTTCGTCTGTGTCTTCCGCTCTGTTGCCGAGTTATTCCGGTCAAGTACCCGTTTTCATACTTAAGCATTTTTGCTTATATCTTTTTGTTGGATAGGTGAATTCTTAATTTCTTTCTTTTGTGGATTTATGGGTTTAGGGGACATTTTTTGTGGTGGGTGCGGATTTGCGAAAAAAATTCTGCATATGAAAATTTTTCCGGAATTCTTTCAAAATATATGTGGGGTAATCCGGAAACGTTTATTATTTCGTTATTTTTTAAAATTTTTGCTTGATTTTCATAGGATCTCTCGGGAATTTTGCTCCCGACTTGCCGGTGAAGAAAGATGTGGATATCTCATGATCCGGAAGAGATATCCGTTGCGGAACCGGAAAATCGATTTTTGCCCATATCTCGCTTCTGGATGCATGAATCGGGGTGGAATTTTTTTTATTTCCCATCATTTGGGAAGGCTACTGCAATCCTGAAAAAAGTTCCCCGGGGTTGAAAAAAGTTGGCAAATTGCCAACTTCATTTTTATAACTTTTTTCCTCTTGCTCGCACAGTTTTCTCATCTACTACAAGTCTTCATCTCTCTTCAAGCCTATTTCAAATATATAGGTGTGGTTTTGCTCTATCCAGGATTTTCTGGACGCTCCGGAAATTCTCTTTTTGACCATAACTTTTTTACGGTTCATCGGAGAGACGCGTGCGTTGCGCCATTGGACGCCGCAGGCGATTTGCCTTCCAGTGGTCTATAACTAGCCTAGGCTATCTCTGCGGAGAAAGACTGGAAAACGCATCTGGGGCGAAAAAGTACACTAAAGTGAGAGGATCAGAGAAATGAAACCACGCGCGTTTATAACTCCGCCGTTTCATCATGGATTTTGACCATGCTTTTTTTAATCAATTCAGCATTTTATTCTCTTTTGAATGGTATATACATTTTGTGGATTTTTTTGAAGAATAGATGAGAATAAGAATAAAAATTAAATTTATAGTGTAATTTAATAGAGAATGAATTTTTTCCATAGCACCAACTGCATCCAGACCAAAGCAGAGGGTCGAGGGGGACGGCAGTCCCCCCCCTGGGGGGGGGGTTCAGGGGGCCTCCGTCCCCCCTGATCTTAATATCAGTACTGAAATAAAAAATATTTAGTTAATAGGTTGGTACCGTCACTTCTTTCTGCGATCAACATAGGTTCTATTTGCTTCTTCTTCCTGCATTCTTTTATTTTCATTCGTTTTTACTTTCTTCTTTAACGATGTCTATTTTTTAGATTCATTTTTCGAAGAGTTGTTCAGTTAAAAAATTAAAATATGCGAAATTTCAATAGAAATGTACTGTATTGGAGATTTCAGAATTATTTTCTCCGCAACGGTTAGGTCTACAAAGCAGCGATTTACTCTGTTCGACACAGCTTTCAAAGCTCTATCAAACGATATATAGATTTTTATATTTTGAGAGAAAAGTTGAAAACCGAATCGACCGGCCGGAAATTCTGAAATCTCGATTTTTGCAATTTAGGGGGTTCTCGTTCTCGGCCGCTGTTTCCTATGGTGTCAAACGATCTTTTGATTTGTGATCAGCTCGTCGAGAGCTCTCCAATGGTACACAGGACGCCGCCCGAGGACAAATATGAGCCGAGAAAAAAAATCCCAAAAACCGCAATTTTTCGATCGTAAGGGGGTAGTACAGGGAAAATTTGAAGAAATATCTTTTGTCGCCGATTTCGGTTTTTTTTTTTATCAAACGATACAACTCGATGAGTTGATCACGAATATGTGCATTGTTTGCCTTTTTATATGAAAAGATGGAAATTATAGGTGCGGGAATGTTGTATTTTTATGCAAATGTACTGTATTGGAGATTTCGGAATTTTTTTCTCCGCAATCGTTGGACCTGTAGAGTTGCGGATTGCTTTTTTCAATACAACTTGAAAAGCTCTATCAAACGATATAGAGGTTACTATACTTCGAGAGAAAAGTTGAAAACCGAATCGACCGGCCGGAAATTCTAAAATCTCGGTTTTTGCAATTTAGGGGGTTCTCGTTCTCGGCCGCTGTTTCCTATGGTGTTAAACGATCTTTTGATTTGTGATCAGCTCGTCGAGAGCTCTCCAATGGTACACAGGACGCCGCCCGAGGACAAATATGAGCCGAGAAAAAAAATCCCAAAAACCGCAATTTTTCGATCGTAAGGGGGTAGTACAGGGAAAATTTGAAGAAATATCTTTTGTCGCCGATTTCGGTTTTTTTTTTATCAAACGATACAACTCGATGAGTTGATCACGAATATGTGCATTGTTTGCCTTTTTATATGAAAAGATGGAAATTATAGGTGCGGGAATGTTGTATTTTTATGCAAATGTACTGTATTGGAGATTTCGGAATTTTTTTCTCCGCAATCGTTGGACCTGTAGAGTTGCGGATTGCTTTTTTCAATACAACTTGAAAAGCTCTATCAAACGATATAGAGGTTACTATACTTCGAGAGAAAAGTTGAAAACCGAATCGACCGGCCGGAAATTCTAAAATCTCGGTTTTTGCAATTTAGGGGGTTCTCGTTCTCGGCCGCTGTTTCCTATAGTGTTAAACGATCTTTTGATTTGTGATCAGCTCGTCGAGAGCTCTCCAATGGTACACAGGACGCCGCCCGAGGACAAATATGAGCCGAGAAAAAAAATCCCAAAAACCGCAATTTTTCGATCGTAAGGGGGTAGTACAGGGAAAATTTGAAGAAATATCTTTTGTCGCCGATTTCGGTTTTTTTTTTTATCAAACGATACAACTCGATGAGTTGATCACGAATATGTGCATTGTTTGCCTTTTTATATGAAAAGATGGAAATTATAGGTGCGGGAATGTTGTATTTTTATGCAAATGTACTGTATTGGAGATTTCGGAATTTTTTTCTCCGCAATCGTTGGACCTGTAGAGTTGCGGATTGCTTTTTTCAATACAACTTGAAAAGCTCTATCAAACGATATAGAGGTTACTATACTTCGAGAGAAAAGTTGAAAACCGAATCGACCGGCCGGAAATTCTAAAATCTCGGTTTTTGCAATTTGGGGGGTTCTCGTTCTCGGCCGCTGTTTCCTATGGTGTTAAACGACCTCTTGATTTGTGATCAGCTCGTCGAGAGCTCTCCAATGGTACATAGGACGCCGCCCGAGGACAAATATGAGCCGAGAAAAAAAATCCCAAAAACCGCAATTTTTCGATCGTAAGGGGGTAGTACAGGGAAAATTTGAAGAAATATCTTTTGTCGCCGATTTCGGTTTTTTTTTTATCAAACGATACAACTCGATGAGTTGATCACGAATATGTGCATTGTTTGCCTTTTTATATGAAAAGATGGAAATTATAGGTGCGGGAATGTTGTATTTTTATGCAAATGTACTGTATTGGAGATTTCGGAATTTTTTTCTCCGCAATCGTTGGACCTGTAGAGTTGCGGATTGCTTTTTTCAATACAACTTGAAAAGCTCTATCAAACGATATAGAGGTTACTATACTTCGAGAGAAAAGTTGAAAACCGAATCGACCGGCCGGAAATTCTAAAATCTCGGTTTTTGCAATTTGGGGGGTTCTCGTTCTCGGCCGCTGTTTCCTATGGTGTTAAACGACCTCTTGATTTGTGATCAGCTCGTCGAGAGCTCTCCAATGGTACATAGGACGCCGCCCGAGGACAAATATGAGCCGAGAAAAAAAATCCCAAAAACCGCAATTTTTCGATCGTAAGGGGGTAGTACAGGGAAAATTTGAAGAAATATCTTTTGTCGCCGATTTCGGTTTTTTTTTATCAAACGATACAACTCGATGAGTTGATCACGAATATGTGCATTGTTTGCCTTTTTATATGAAAAGATGGAAATTATAGGTGCGGGAATGTTGTATTTTTATGCAAATGTACTGTATTGGAGATTTCGGAATTTTTTTCTCCGCAATCGTTGGACCTGTAGAGTTGCGGATTGCTTTTTTCAATACAACTTGAAAAGCTCTATCAAACGATATAGAGGTTACTATACTTCGAGAGAAAAGTTGAAAACCGAATCGACCGGCCGGAAATTCTAAAATCTCGGTTTTTGCAATTTAGGGGGTTCTCGTTCTCGGCCGCTGTTTCCTATAGTGTTAAACGATCTTTTGATTTGTGATCAGCTCGTCGAGAGCTCTCCAATGGTACACAGGACGCCGCCCGAGGACAAATATGAGCCGAGAAAAAAATCCCAAAAACCGCAATTTTTCGATCGTAAGGGGGTAGTACAGGGAAAATTTGAAGAAATATCTTTTGTCGCCGATTTCGGTTTTTTTTTTTATCAAACGATACAACTCGATGAGTTGATCACGAATATGTGCATTGTTTGCCTTTTTATATGAAAAGATGGAAATTATAGGTGCGGGAATGTTGTATTTTTATGCAAATGTACTGTATTGGAGATTTCGGAATTTTTTTCTCCGCAATCGTTGGACCTGTAGAGTTGCGGATTGCTTTTTTCAATACAACTTGAAAAGCTCTATCAAACGATATAGAGGTTACTATACTTCGAGAGAAAAAGTTGAAAACCGAATCGACCGGCCGGAAATTCTAAAATCTCGGTTTTTGCAATTTGGGGGGTTCTCGTTCTCGGCCGCTGTTTCCTATGGTGTTAAACGACCTCTTGATTTGTGATCAGCTCGTCGAGAGCTCTCCAATGGTACATAGGACGCCGCCCGAGGACAAATATGAGCCGAGAAAAAAAATCCCAAAAACCGCAATTTTTCGATCGTAAGGGGGTAGTACAGGGAAAATTTGAAGAAATATCTTTTGTCGCCGATTTCGGTTTTTTTTTTATCAAACGATACAACTCGATGAGTTGATCACGAATATGTGCATTGTTTGCCTTTTTATATGAAAAGATGGAAATTATAGGTGCGGGAATGTTGTATTTTTATGCAAATGTACTGTATTGGAGATTTCGGAATTTTTTTCTCCGCAATCGTTGGACCTGTAGAGTTGCGGATTGCTTTTTTCAATACAACTTGAAAAGCTCTATCAAACGATATAGAGGTTACTATACTTCGAGAGAAAAGTTGAAAACCGAATCGACCGGCCGGAAATTCTAAAATCTCGGTTTTTGCAATTTAGGGGGTTCTCGTTCTCGGCCGCTGTTTCCTATGGTGTTAAACGATCTTTTGATTTGTGATCAGCTCGTCGAGAGCTCTCCAATGGTACACAGGACGCCGCCCGAGGACAAATATGAGCCGAGAAAAAAAATCCCAAAAACCGCAATTTTTCGATCGTAAGGGGGTAGTACAGGGAAAATTTGAAGAAATATCTTTTGTCGCCGATTTCGGTTTTTTTTTTTATCAAACGATACAACTCGATGAGTTGATCACGAATATGTGCATTGTTTGCCTTTTTATATGAAAAGATGGAAATTATAGGTGCGGGAATGTTGTATTTTTATGCAAATGTACTGTATTGGAAATTTCGGAATTTTTTTCTCCGCAATCGTTGGACCTGTAGAGTTGCGGATTGCTTTTTTCAATACAACTTGAAAAGCTCTATCAAACGATATAGAGGTTACTATACTTCGAGAGAAAAGTTGAAAACCGAATCGACCGGCCGGAAATTCTAAAATCTCGGTTTTTGCAATTTGGGGGGTTCTCGTTCTCGGCCGCTGTTTCCTATGGTGTTAAACGACCTCTTGATTTGTGATCAGCTCGTCGAGAGCTCTCCAATGGTACATAGGACGCCGCCCGAGGACAAATATGAGCCGAGAAAAAAAATCCCAAAAACCGCAATTTTTCGATCGTAAGGGGGTAGTACAGGGAAAATTTGAAGAAATATCTTTTGTCGCCGATTTCGGTTTTTTTTTTATCAAACGATACAACTCGATGAGCTGATCACGAATATGTGCATTGTTTGCCTTTTTATATGAAAAGATGGAAATTATAGGTGCGGGAATGTTGTATTTTTATGCAAATGTACTGTATTGGAGATTTCGGAATTTTTTTCTCCGCAATCGTTGGACCTGTAGAGTTGCGGATTGCTTTTTTCAATACAACTTGAAAAGCTCTATCAAACGATATAGAGGTTACTATACTTCGAGAGAAAAGTTGAAAACCGAATCGACCGGCCGGAAATTCTAAAATCTCGGTTTTTGCAATTTAGGGGGTTCTCGTTCTCGGCCGCTGTTTCCTATGGTGTTAAACGATCTTTTGATTTGTGATCAGCTCGTCGAGAGCTCTCCAATGGTACACAGGACGCCGCCCGAGGACAAATATGAGCCGAGAAAAAAAATCCCAAAAACCGCAATTTTTCGATCGTAAGGGGGTAGTACAGGGAAAATTTGAAGAAATATCTTTTGTCGCCGATTTCGGTTTTTTTTTTTATCAAACGATACAACTCGATGAGTTGATCACGAATATGTGCATTGTTTGCCTTTTTATATGAAAAGATGGAAATTATAGGTGCGGGAATGTTGTATTTTTATGCAAATGTACTGTATTGGAGATTTCGGAATTTTTTTCTCCGCAATCGTTGGACCTGTAGAGTTGCGGATTGCTTTTTTCAATACAACTTGAAAAGCTCTATCAAACGATATAGAGGTTACTATACTTCGAGAGAAAAGTTGAAAACCGAATCGACCGGCCGGAAATTCTAAAATCTCGGTTTTTGCAATTTGGGGGGTTCTCGTTCTCGGCCGCTGTTTCCTATGGTGTTAAACGACCTCTTGATTTGTGATCAGCTCGTCGAGAGCTCTCCAATGGTACATAGGACGCCGCCCGAGGACAAATATGAGCCGAGAAAAAAAATCCCAAAAACCGCAATTTTTCGATCGTGAGGGGGTAGTACAGGGAAAATTTGAAGAAATATCTTTTGTCGCCGATTTCGGTTTTTTTTTTATCAAACGATACAACTCGATGAGTTGATCACGAATATGTGCATTGTTTGCCTTTTTATATGAAAAGATGGAAATTATAGGTGCGGGAATGTTGTATTTTTATGCAAATGTACTGTATTGGAGATTTCGGAATTTTTTTCTCCGCAATCGTTGGACCTGTAGAGTTGCGGATTGCTTTTTTCAATACAACTTGAAAAGCTCTATCAAACGATATAGAGGTTACTATACTTCGAGAGAAAAGTTGAAAACCGAATCGACCGGCCGGAAATTCTAAAATCTCGGTTTTTGCAATTTGGGGGGTTCTCGTTCTCGGCCGCTGTTTCCTATGGTGTTAAACGATCTTTTGATTTGTGATCAGCTCGTCGAGAGCTCTCCAATGGTACATAGGACGCCGCCCGAGGACAAATATGAGCCGAGAAAAAAAATCCCAAAAACCGCAATTTTTCGATCGTAAGGGGGTAGTACAGGGAAAATTTGAAGAAATATCTTTTGTCGCCGATTTCGGTTTTTTTGGTATCAAACGATACAACTCGATGAGTTGATCACGAATATGTGCATTGTTTGCCTTTTTATATGAAAAGATGGAAATTATAGGTGCGAGAATGTTGTATTTTTATATAAATGTACTGTAATTGATATTTGCGATTTTTTTTCTCAGTAATGGTGAGGCCTACGCAACTCTGGGTTTCTTCCTTCAATATAACTTTGAAGGCTCTATCAAATGATACATAGCTTATTACATTTCGAGAGGGAAGCTGAAAACCGAATCGACCGGCCAGAATTTCTCAAATCTCGATTTTTGCAATTTTGGGGGTTCTCGTTCTCGGCCGTTATCTGATATGGTGATAAACGGTCTTTTGATTCATCATCAGCTCGCCGAGACCTCTCGAACGACATATGGACTGCCACCTTAGGACAGTTAGGAGCCGAGAAAAAAAATCCCAAAAATCGCATTTTTTCGATCGTAAGGGGGTAGGTAGTACAGGGAAAATTTGGAAAAATATTTTTTGTCTCCGATTTCGATGATTTTGGTACTAAACGACAGATTTCGATGAGCTGATCACGAATATGTGCATCTTCTCTCTGTTCCTTATGTTTTCGAGGAAATATACGTTATTCAAGGAAAGGGGCATAGACGCGCTGGGGTATGTCACTGGCACTGAGAGCGCGCCACCCGAGGGCTGGTGTGGCAGGGTGGTCAGTGCAGCTGGCTATCCGTACGACCTACTCTCGTCCAGTGCCCCTTGTTGTATTTAACTGTTGCAAGTTTTGCATTTAAACTTATATTTTCATGGTTTTTTCTCAAAAGTGATTCGGTGGGTCCAAAACGTAGCGGAAGGGGCTGAAAGGGAGGGATTCGGTCCAGAAATTTGCGGATAATGGATTCAGTACTCACTCTGCATACCTTTTGAATAAATGTTTAGGGTTCTGCGCGGCTACAAGTTATCCCACGTCATATCTCAAACACATATAATATGAAAAAAAAGTATTATTGAAATGTTGCTTCACGTGGAGCAGCAGCTTTATACAAATTAAGTTCAACCTTATAGTTCAAGTATTTACAAAGTATTCAACCTTAACATTACTCAAACTTAATTCAAGTTATTCAAAGTAAGTTTGGAGTAACAGTATATTCTTATAGTTTTAAGTAGCATTATTGTCACACTAAATATTTGTGTGCATTGTGTAATCGAAGTTATAAGAAGCGCTCGCAGCAAAATGCATTTAAATGATTGAGATTTTTTGAAATGATTTCCTATCAACGCTCTTAGATTACATCTAGTTTTTTTTTTTTTTGAAAAATTACACTTACTTTTGATCACGGGTTATTTGAACAGTTGGTGGATTGCTTATTTGCTCGAGAAAGAATGGAAGATTATCATATGATGGTGAATAGTGAGTTTCACCAGTTAAACCAAATGCACTTAGAACGTCGAATGTTTTTCGATCGAATTTCTCATAGGCTTTCAGGAAAAGAAGTGTCCGATTACGACCATAACTGAAGCGAACCGATTCTAGAGAAGTGACCATCTCATAGAAATCGTTGTACTGAAATTCAACAGAAATCAGGTTATCGAATGGAGAATTTCAATATAAGATGTGTAAAAATGGCTTTCTTAAAAAATGGATGTGATATAGAGAGATGATCTTCATTACGTTCATATTGGTAGGTAAAGATCGAACCACTATCTGTATTGTTGTGAAATGGTGGCAAACCGAAACGAGACAGATGACTGTAAAGGAAAAAAAAAACGCCCAAAAGTTTCGAAAGTCGATGAATTAAGAAGTGGGAATGCCGAAATTGAGCGAAACAGCTCCGGCTGGACGGGAATCGAACCGGAAATCCAATCGTCAAGAAAAGCGGGAACCGCCGAAGGGCCAGAATTACAAAAAGCATCGGAGACCGGCATGCTATAAACGAAACCGGAATGCTCTGGTTTCGAGAGGTTTTAACTGCGGATGTTGATAACAGTAAGCTGACGAAATTTGCAGATCGTCGAAATGAATGAATATCATACCTCCTTTGGGTTAGATATGTTAGGTGGATTGCTGACGATTATTTGAAGTGGGAAAAATTCGTTAAAAATCGACCTGAAATTTTACCTGTTAATTTTGTGAACGCTGGTCAATTTTCGATAGTAATTTAAGCAATGTGACAAGAACTTTTTGAAGTTCAGCAAATTGGAATTAAGCCTTCCCATACAAAACGCCTTTCATTGATGATATTATTTATCGCTGCTAGTATTTCCGCATGTTCGCCATACAATTGGTCTATTCCGAGGTATTTTTCAATAATAATTTACGAACATAAAGGATGTTACAAAGTTTCTTCCAAAAAGGCAACAAGTAGAATTTTTTGCAACGATTCTGATAAATAATCTAAAATAATTTTAACTGCCCACTTTCCTTTACAAATAAAGCCTCTCTAATCTTGAAACATTTATAACCGTGAAAGGATCTATTCCGAGTTGCATGGGGATTTCAAAAATCTACCGAATGATCGTTAAATTCTACTCTAAGAGAACCATTAAAGTTATACAGCCCTATCGAAAGGCTTCAGTAAAATGACCTGATTCCTTCAAGTGAATTTGAAAGCGGTGAATCGGATGGAAATGCTTTTGTTGGTTCGAATGTCGACTTCATACTGAGAACACCAATAGCTGATAGCGTATATAGTACAATAACAATTAGAATTGCGCTTAACTTCCCATATGGTGAACATAGAAATTTACTATAACTCGCCGTCCACTTACTGCTATTCTAGAAATTGATTTTTATTTTCAGCATTTGAAGATGACGTCATCTGAAACTATTGAATGGTAATATACTGTAGAGCCTTAAATTAAGTCCCATGGCTTTTAAATAGGTGAATAATTTCGACCGCAGAATGTTTGCCAACGAAATTTAATTGTGAGGATAATTTTTCAGCTAAATGCTGAGTCTTTGCATAAATCATTATTATTCACAGGTATTGAAAAGAAAATTTCTAGCATCGATCAATTAAAAAGTAAGAAGCAGATTATTGGCTAAATTGAGCATAGCGTAAGGTTGCCGTTCTAGTATGAATTAATATCGCTGAAGTAGGAAGGTTCAAACTTAGCTGAAAAAGGGAACGAAAGAGTAGGAGATTAACGGGGTGAATGACCCGCTAAGAGAGCTGAAAATCTCGGTGCAATAGAGCTCAGAGTAACATTTTTTAAAGGGTCATGTGAGCCTTTTCGGATCTCTACATTCCTAACTAACGTCTATCAATTCACTGATTCGATGATACTTCTGATTTACCTGGGACTTGAAAATCATTGAATTACCTGGAATAATAGCAAAACCTTACCTCTTCTTGGCGTATTTTTCCGCCACTTACATATCCATCATTATAATCGGCACTCAGGTATAGAATAGGAGCGAAAAGAGTGAACGTAAGTAAGTAGTCAATAAGGCATGCCAACGAAGTGCATAAACAAAACATACTCATCTATAATTCATCGTAATGAAATAACGCAATAGTATAATTAAAAGTTTATACTCCAGAAACAAATCTAATTGATTTTACTTTTATACTGAATATTTTAAAATATTCTTTATATGTATTTTAATTGATAAGTGAATATTAATCAAAACTTAAAACGATGAGTACTTTGATTGTTCTATTTATATGAATCTAAATGCCAAAAAAAACAGGTATGCATAGATAATGACTTCTGCTATAGGTTTCAGGGAAGAGAGGCATCCTAGGAGCGATTTCATGTTGGAAAAAATTTTGGCCTCGCACGCTAACCTTTCATGTTAAGGCAACATCTTTTAACAATTTGAATAGAGAGAAGATACGAGAAGATCGTTTTTCAGAACCTTATAGTAGAAGGAGCTCACCTGAGGTGTTGGAGTGAGGTAGCCGATACCAAATGCGATCACATTAGTCAATGAAGTAATGCTGATTGAGGGACCAATTTCAACGAATACTTTCGAGAGACGTTCCTTCTTACATGTGATAGTGTGGAAATGCGTCCATGACTGTAGCATTATGAAGGCGTCATCTACGCCTATGAAGCGAAACTTTGCATTTATAAATATATTTATTTTGCAAAATAATAGATATTATTATCACTCCTATAGACAATCAGTTTTATAGGATTTATAATATACAAATAGGTTTTTCAACCAATATAATTAAATTTCTTTGTAATTTAACACTGTAAAATCCGGCATCTCCTACCTGTAGCTCTCAATGGGTTAATGAGTCTTTCTTCCGCTAGAAACGGCCAAAAAAACCACTTCATTAAATATATACATTTGCATTAAAATTCGGCCACACAAAGCGTTTAAATTGCGCATATTTTACAGCATATTACTGCATAATTTTCAAACATTCTCCGCATAAAACCAAAGAAAACTGATGAAAAAAAAAATCAGTACCTATGCCAAGAATGAGAAATGGCGTCACACACATGATCGAATAAAATGGAAAATTAAGCCAAGCAAGAGCGCCAAAAGCGATTGTAGCAGCCAAGAACGGAGACAACACCGCAGCAAACACGATCCTTGGTAGATTTCGATGCCATCCTACTTTATGCCAGACAACCACAAAAACAAATACCAATAAGAGGAAGAATCCAATTATCATCAGTTTTGTTGCCTTCAAACAATCCCATTAAGTGCAGAAGTGATGAATCGTTTTAATTTCGAACTTCAAATTCCGCACTTTGCGATTCTAAAACTTTCGGCTGCATAAGGATCGAGTTTCCGGAATCATGAATCTCTTACGTTCGCCCAAGCATATACAGTTTATGTCTCAGAAACGAATCTTTAGTATCGGATAGTGATAAGATCATGCTTTGCAAATCTGTTTAAAAATATTTCATTCAATCATTTCTCTGTAAAAACAGCTGTGTTAAGTAAATGTCAAACAATAGCTTAAAATTCCCCCTTCGTCTTTGAATATGCCCAAGTTGTTTTTAGAGAAGGAATATATGTGAAGGGAGGAAGTGTGGAGAGATGGGAGAACGGAATGAGGGTAACAGCTTCAGGTATGCTAAAATCGAAAGCAAATGACCATTAAAACAAGTTTAATTTCCTGAGGAAGATAAATATAGAAACAATGCGATTAAAAAAATAAAGAATGATAGACAAGTATAGGAATATAAAAATAAAGCAAATTAACCTCTACAGCACCACGCATCATTTCTCGATTTGCAATTTGGTCGTCGAAAATGTCGAATTGAATCAATGGTGATGCATTTTTTGCCTTACTCATTTCAAATAATTCGACGACTGTCTCCTCAAGTTTTTGTTTCCTTTGAGCGGTGTTCACCTGCGAAAAATACCATAGCGCAATTGTCGTCACGTGTATAATCCTTGAACGATTCGCGAACACCGTATCTGCAGAGTATAGCCCCATTCGATTTTGTCACCTTATGATCTCAAATGAAGGTTTCGACTTTTCGGCTTTATTAAATTTTTTTAAGAAAAAAGCAGAGTCCTTACTCAAGCATTATTCTATGATATAGTATATATATATCATTCTATAAGAACTAATCAAATTCTCCAAAGTACTTGCTCTTTGATAATTTTGGAGCAATATACTTGGAGCAGTCTTGGTTATCAGCAACTCAGTGAAGTTTTTTGAGTGTTCATAGCGTAGAAGGTTAGAAAATCTAAATGCTGAATAAATGAGCATTTCTACACTTTAATTTATAAGGAATAGAATGAATAAATACCTGCTGTTCGTACACCGAACATATTAATTCCAAGAAAGAATTCATGTCCATAGAGAATTGAAGAGGGAAAGTCGAAGAAAAATTCGGAATCAGTTTCACTGTCAAGCAAATTTGTCTGCGCTTTCTCTAACTCTTTCTGAAAAAAAATTTTTTTGCAACCTTTAATGGAAAGTGAACTTTTCCAAAATATCTACAAATTATTTTTATTTGATTATTGCAACATTAGAGATCTTTAGAGCGATAAGGCAGTTGTTAGCTCTTCGGAGCATTAAGACAGGTATCAAGCTGCGAAGTGCAACTTCTAATATCAAAAGCTAGAGAAAGGCGATGAATAAACCAGCGCGAAAATGACTCCGATGAGGCGGAGAAAATCAAAACATCGGCAACTTACCCAAAAGAGGAAGAAAGGTGCATTGAGAGTACACATTGGTTCACATGGACGTTTTCCATTCTCATCGGGCGCTTCAATGGTGTGCCTGAGAATCTGATCGATGCGTAACATTTCATTCACATTCGCTTTATTTAGCATCGAACTACCATCCTTCGTATAGAATAGAATAATAGCACGTTGAGGTGAGGAAGTGACATTGAAAAAACGCATATGAATTGCCTCTTCCCTAGAAATGATTACTTAATTTATCATTTAACTTATGCAGAATATAAATAAAAAGTTATGAGCTCAAAGCAATTTGTCGCTTCCCATTCAACTACATACGGCGGCCAACTTAGGTCCCCGATTACGTCTGATTTGTTCATTGCTCATACAAAAATTTTCTTTTTTCTCATATAATTAAGAAAAGAATTCATAAATCAGCTAGAAAAATGCTCAGCTTATAGGATAGGTGTATAAACATCACCGCTTACTGATTTAGATAGAGAGATAATCAGTGAGTCGCAGGTGAATGAAAAATATTAAATACATTTTCATAGCTGCCTACTAGGCCATTACTTAATAACGGCCTAGTAGGCCTGATGAAATGTATAGTTTTCCGCACTTTTCACATATTCTCGCTTTTTATACAATCAATTTAGCAATGAGAAAACCTAATAACTAATGAAACAGAAAATTAATCAGAAAATTCCCTTGAATCATTTAGTATGGTTGATTCTTCTTCTTGCTGTGTCAATTATGAAACATTTCACTACGAATTAGAGAATTACTGAACAAGATTATGAAATATTAGTACCTGCTAGCTCGAGAATTCGGTGGTGAAAAACTTTTGTGGATATCCTCCTCGAGTGTACTGTTGAAGAGCGATGAGGAGGAAAATGCTGTTAGAAGAAAACTGAGGAGGAGGAAATATTTGGGATAAGTTGAAACTAATAGTGCAATTCGTTGATTCGCCTTGTCGAACGTTTTAGTCAGCTCTTCATACATTTACGGCACTGCACAAATGAAGGAAACGAACGTAGCAAACCGGAAATATTCAGTAGAGGGTTTTTATTCATTCTAATTGAGAAGGCAAAAAATGACTGATGAAAAACTCTCTCTGAACATTCACAGAACTAGCGAACGATCGTACATTCTACTCGTGAATAGAAGATCATTAATATCATTTCCAGTCACTGCATCCATCACTTCACCCAACTTCACCACCCTCTTCTCCCACCCACCATATCCATCCTACCCTCCAGTCAAGTGAATTCGAAACTACGAGTTGTGTAGATTTGCCTCCAGTTAGGAATCAGGTCGAAGATTATAATAAAAAGCTCCAAAGTTTGCGTGTAGGATTAATGATGACCCATCAATTAAACTAAAAAACAACGAGTGAAATACGAAAAATGTTCTCGAGGGGCTAGTATGGTACCAAAGTGTTTGAGGGGCTCGTATAATCCGCAGAGGAAATCGCCGAAATATCGCGATTGAGCACAGGATTAAATATCGAGGTGAGCGCAATTTGCAAAGATTAAACGCTGAAAGGTATTGCGGGCGTTCATCATGCTGAACGCTGTAAATCTTTTATTCGCCGCCATTCATTGGTTCTTTACGAAATTGTTTATGAATTTCAATGGGAGAAATTTTCCAGAAGCTACAAACCTTTAATGAGGTTCATTCCGTTGGTTTTTATTTACAGGAAGCCTTTTCTCGCCCTATTGCTCCCGGTCATATTTCCTCTCATATCTTACCCATAGTCCACAGAATCTTTGCCAGCATTCGCCTATATATAGATAAGTGAGTCCATTTATTCTTTACTTGCAAATTGAAGTGGCTTCCAACTTAACAAATTTGCATAATTAGTTTGAACTTATGAAAGGGATCACACAACTAACTGGTCACCCCATGAACAAAGAGATTTGCAAATTTTGTTGGATGTCATCCAATCCGTCGTTCATTCAGTTGACCGTTTATTGTGGTTATTGGTTCCCATTAATCTTACGTATCAATGCTCTACTTATTAAAGCTATTTGTAGCCTTGCTCTACTTATTAAAGCTATTTGTAGCCTATTTTCTGGAAATATCGAACAATGAATTACGTTCGCAAAGTACCATTTAAAAAAAAAATCTCAGCCGCCTACATTCGCATGCAAAAGATAAACCACAAATGACATATGTTACGGCTCATAAATTTTCACATCAATATGCCACTGACAGTATGAATTATAGGCAATTTAATATAATAGACGACAATATAGAGAATTGATGTTGGGAAAGTAATGACGTTTAGGCGAAACAAAAAATTGATGAAAGAGTTAGAGAAGATAAGAAATGAAAAAATGGCAGAGATATTCTCTCAGCAGTTTATATCTATGAATGATTCAATAATTCCTATGAATTATTCACACAAAAAATATGCATATTTTTATTGCATGCTATCGTGTAATAATTTTTCGAATTAAATAAATAAACATCGAACCGCTGAGAGAAATGAACATACTGAAGCGTTCTAAAGTGAATCGCCGCCGCACAATTGTAATGTATGGCGATGTGCGCGACATACGATTATAGGGGTGTGTTTTGTTGAATGTACGGATAGGCAAAGGCTTATTGTATGTGAACGTCAAACCGGTCGGAACACTTTGATCGCAATTACGCACTGACCACAACGGCCATTTTGTACAGATAAATCCTTATATATGTTTACATATCTTTAATGTAATGGATACACTCTATTTCGACTTCATATAAACCTTCGATGGGAATTTTTTCATTTTAGATGTTAAAAATATGACCAACATTGTTTGGGATTGACTGCATATTAAAGAAACAATGCTGGTTTTTCATAAATCATTTGGTTCATAGTTGCAATGATTTTCATGTTGCACTAAATGGAATTATAGACTAAATAAAATTCATTGTATAATTTATCGACATTTTCAATTATAATATCAATCAATCAATATCGATCAACTGCTCTATCGATGGATCGAAAAATTGTGATGATCTACAGAATCAAATTGCCATTCCCACAAGTTAAAATAACGATGAGGATTACTGCTTAAATTTTGTGTAATAAATGAAGTATAATAGGAAGACAACAAATCGCTTCTCATTTTCATCGATTGCATCGATTTTATAAATGATTGTCTTAGTTGGTTAATGAATTTCGATGGTAATAATATTTAACCCTGATAGAAGATAATCAATAGCTTTCATAGATACTGATCTGCTATTGTTGCAGAAATTGTTAGGTAGCCCCGGTATGCACTAATTTTCAGATCCAACAGAAGTTGATCAATCACTATCGATCTACCTCTGAACTTCAATTAACTTGCAATTCGAACAGAAATAATTCCCTGGAATGAACAGAATTCTAAGGAAGCTTTGCAATCTTATAGCTCTTTACTGTAGAAGATGAAAAAAAAATCGCTGATTTTTCACGATATTATTTGATGTGACATATGTATCATCTACGATCCAAGACATCCACCATCATATAAGTTCTAGCCCATTGATTAAAAGTATAGTCAAATGATTCTTTCAATGAAACAACCAGCTCGAAATTATTTGGAAATTTGAAATTTTGAAATTATTCTGTTTAAAAAAGCGATTTTCTTTGAAATATAAAAGATCTCTCATTTTCTTTCAAAGATCTTCTTAATAAATGAGCTAAATAGAGCGGAAAAACATAAGCGACGGAGAAGGAGCAATATTTCGCTGCGGGAAAAAAAACAATCAAAATCTACGACAAATCGAATACGTATGATCGAATGAAAATTTTCCAAAGTGTTGACCAATTGAGGGGAAAAGAGATGAAACTAATTTCTCTCCAACAACTACGGTCAAATGATTCTCATAGATGTGGAAAAATATGAACTGAGAGCAAAGAAATTCAGTCAAAATATCTAATAGCTAAGGTTCAATAGAAACTCATTAATTCTAGCTGATCAGTAGATGGTAAGATTTGGAATTTTTTTTCAGAAATTTGCTAAAGGGAGCGAAAAAAACAGAGTGAAATTGACGTATAGAAGAGTATTAGCAACAGGATAGCGTTAACTTTCAATCGAATTTGTTTTGTATGTTTACAGTTGAATATTGAGAGCAATCAAAACGAGTCTTTATAAACGCATCAAAACAACACTATTATTTTGATTTTTTTGACTATATTTTATGCTTTCTTCGGGATTACTTTACTGCACAATTATTTCATTTTAATTCTATTTGTTTTCTAATTCTAAATTGAGTATTTATTATCGGATCTGCTGTCAACTAGGCTAACAATTATTTAATTCAAGTTTTATTTAATTAATTAATGAGTTTTGTATTTTTGCACCACTGAAATGATAGGTTAGCTCATTGGTAGACTACTGTATCTACAATCGGCTGTCCGAAGTTGGTCCTTGTTTTTTTCTGCTCAATAATTCCTCTTATTTACATGGTATTAGCAATGAGAGGTATGAAAATGTAACGGGTATTGAAGTTAGATGAGTCGATCGAATCCAGTCCAAAGATATTAGTATAAATAAACTGCGAGATGATCTAACTATCTGACGTTTGAAAGCAACATGAGTTAAAGAAAACAAACATCGACGTGAAAAAATAATCCAAACGATGCAGATAGGGGCAGGAATTTAGTTTGATATGGATACGGGGACAAACAGAGCACCAACAAACGAGCATCGGACACCAGCCATGGAGGAGAAACTCTGGGAATTTGAAGAGAGGGTTGGGCAGATTTTTTAAGTTTTTGACTTAAATTATTAGCTCAGTATGAATGTTGCTCCCACTTATATAGTATTATCGAGTAGCGAAATTCAACAAACTTAGGAAATGATTCTGCCATCACGTGCAATAACGCATCTCTCCACCTACAATCGCCTCCAAGGAGCACAAACCACAAAAAATGGCGTTTTGCGACCTTCTGATTAATTTTACGACCGAATTCACCAATTCCTGACAGAGCTGGTGAAGTTTTTATTCCTGCATACTCCCTCTTTCTATATATATATATATATATATATATATATATATATATATATATATATATATATAAGGTATACAAAATCGGTGACTTGCTTTTTCACCAACTACAGCCGAAGTCGGTTTGTAAGAATCGCGTGAACACGTGGAGAACGTTTCGAACTGCAAAAACCATTTCACACATGTTGTAATAAAGACCGATTTAGCAGTGGAACACGTAAACGAGATCATTTTCGATGTTTCCTTCTATCAGAAGCCTCTTGTTCGCTGTTCAATTTTTTTACGATATTTCATTGTGACATAAGAACCGATTGACGAATATAGAAGTGTTTAATTTAATTAGCAAAGCACATTAGCGATTAAAGGAAAAGCACAAAATGCGCAAAAGACACAATAAAAAGCATCACTAGCGATAGTGGCAAAAATAAAAACAAACAAACAAGTGCGGTCCATTCACCGCTCAAAAGTTTTACAATGCAACCAACTGTCAGCAACGATAAATGCAACAAAACGCGATAAAGGAGTTGGTCATTAAAATGTTTAATAGCAAGAGGTATATAGAAAAAAACCGATTAAATGATAGAATATAAATAAATAAGAGAAGAAGAAATAAATAAATTCGCAATAAGTATTCAAGTGCTTCATGTCGTTATATTACGCATCATCGTTGTTATGAATTTACTGAATCTGAAAATAAGTTTTCTAGTTTATCGAGCTTTTTTTTTTGTACTACGTATGCAACATTTATATTTTCAGGCTAGCTAATAAAATCCAACTTAGAATATTTGCATTCACCTAAAAATTTGCATATACCTTTCATCGTTATTGAGTTGTGTCAATTAATCATTTCACAATTTAAAGAAGCTATCAAAGCAGAGCTATTTAGTTGAGAATTTTATGCTTTCAGAAACGTACCGCTGATTTTATATGACATTTTATGAGGTGAATAATTTTCAGCCATATGGGTTTTTTTTTTTTTAAATCGTCTTACGATCAAGTCAAGCAAGAATAAAATATTTCAAGATATTTCAGTTTTCAATTCATTATTTTTTAGAAATTTACATTTCATTAAGTCATTAATTAATAATATTTTCAAAGGAAAGAAGTCGCGAAAATTGCCTGACAAGAGCACTACATCATCTTCACTATACAAGTGATCGGCGAATAAATACATCCAGTCGCAAGTCATATGCATTACCTAAATTACCTAAAATTAATTGAATGTATTACTTAGTATCTAAAATGTTACAGCAAGTATAATGAGAGATTATATACCTTATTAAATGACATATGTGCATCTCAGTACATCGAAATTATTAAAGATTTATATCTAAATTATTTTCCCAAAGATCTTATTGTTGAGTAATAGCGAGTTGCCACTAAATAAAACTGATAAGAAAGATCATCTAACCTTTTTAATATCAAATCGACTATGCTCATCGAGAACTGCTATATAGCTTCGAAAACAAGCAGCTATGAGAAGTGCAATATAATTATATAATTTAGTCGTAAATGGAATAAAAATTGATTGATGGGCAATAGCAATAATACGATAGAATGAACCTTTGAATGGATCACTCACCGCCGGACAAATTATGCAATTAAGATTCACTTGCGTATACTGAAAGCAAATAATTCTAGATAGGATTTGTGTAGATATGCAATCACTAGGGAAATATTTCATTATGAAGGGAGGGGGAAGAAGGAATGGAATACTAAGAAATGGAGTGGGTTAGAGAAGAAAGAGCATCCTTTTGTATCATCAATATTATATAAAAAAATAATGCAAAAGATGGAATGAGTTGTCTGGACAAAAAATCCGTAATGCATTTAATCGTTCACTGTGACGATCAGGCATATGTAACGGCCATATATTACAAGATTACTATTATGATATATGCAATGAATAAAATAGCTTTATTAAACACTAATAGGAATGGAAGATTATCGCTGTGGGAAAAAATTTTTTGGGTTCCTTGATATCTAATTTTGTGGACTTTTTTTACCTCGAAATCTCATAGATTTTTACAATGGAAACTATAAAAATACTCACCAATCCAACAAATTGCAATATAGTGAAATGATAGAGAATTATAATAGAAAAACATAAAATAGGCCATCCCATGTTTGTTAATGATTCCGGTATAAATGCACCTAAAATATTCGAAAAAAATTATATGCAAAAATTTCTTTTTGCATATAAAATTTTCTCTAAGCGAAGTAAATAGTAAAAATAGCAGCAATCGAAAATATTGAATTCGGGGTGCATAAACAATCAGATGCATCAAAAATTTTAGAAGGAATTTGTTCTAAACCGCTAATAGGTAACGACCGAGAGTGATAAACTGAGAACCACCAAGAACTAGTAGTAACGACCAAGATAAACGTCAACAAACTGTGTTCGAAGAGTTCGTACATAGAACCACTTTTATATTAGTATAATAAGCTGATTGATTGTGCTCATCTATTACGATATGATCTTACTGCAAAACGACCGCGTTAAGAGTACTATATTTTAGAAGTGATCGACTTAGGACTAGTTCCCAGTTGACGCCGATACAGAGACAAATTGCTAAAATGAGATGTATTTGAGTGTTTGACTTGCTTACCTATTCACCCACTACCGTAAGTGTCACTATTTAATTTCTATTAAATAAATGAATTAAACTGCTTGAAGAAACATTCCCTGTCATTTTATCAAAGGGAATATTTCAAAATTCGAAAATACACGAAATTAGGAACTGAAATTTTCCTTCAAAAAATTTTCAGAAATTATATTCGAAGCTATTGTTTTAAGACTTCAGCAAAAAAAAAATTTTTTTTATAGATCAGAAATTTGGATTGCTATATTGGAACGTCGCTTACTTACCTTCTAGGTAGATCATATATATTGGAATTAGTATAATCAAAATATGTTGTACATAATATATGAACACTTCGCCAGGAAGCTGCAATTATATACAATTATTTAATCTGCGCACATATGTTTGCCATTAAAGAAAAGAATATAAAAGAAATATTGATCTACAATCACCACATATGTACTCCGTCTGAATGTATCACAACTTGAAGGTTCTGCAGCATTAATATAAGACTGAATTCCTTTATGGCGAACAGTAAAGCATCAATTTCATGTATAGTTTTTTTTTGAAATGCGTCTACATTACTCTGCATCGAACTCTTGCCATACCAACCGGTTCCATTAATGAAACGAATCACAAAATAACATGTAAAAGTCAAAAATAAAGTGCACTATCATCTACTTAGTCAAATATCGTCATATTCGACGTTTCATTTGTATGATGTCATATATCGCAACATCATAAGGTGAACATTTGGAACAGATATAACGCTATGACATTTGAAAGATGTGACAAGAAATCTGATCATCATAGATCATTGCTGTTATTATCGCATCAATGGAGCCTTAAATTGTAGTTAATAACGAATGCTGACGTTTGGAAAATAATTTTCCACCTAAGCTGCAATCAAGCTCGAAAATCGGCTTAAGAAATACTCCAATGGAATTGATGTATTAAAATCATTACTTTGAAGATTTATGATTTAAAAAAATAATAAATGGAAAAAATTTAAAAAAATATAATACTTACTAAACGTGTATTTAAGATTGGGAATATAATAGCAAGAATTGCACCAGGAATCGTATACATATGAAATCGAAAAATGAGACATGTAATTCGTCGATTGGATTTCATCGTTAATAAAGCTAATTGAAGAATTGTTGTTATATGGCAAGGATTGAGTAGAAATATTGCAGTTCTAAAATATGCTATTCGTTTGCTCAAAGTATAATAGCTATGCTAGTCGACTAGCATTCAGTTTTTTTTTGACTCCGTCTATCGTCTCTATTGCAACTTCAAATTATCAGAAATGTGCCTTTTGTTTTATATCTGTTCAAAATCTAGTTAAACTGTTGATATAAACCCGTTATTTTGTGGGTGTTCAATAAATTAGGAAAATGAGACAAAGAAAAACAGAGAATAAGTCAGTGAGCATTATTAGATTTAATTAGGTCAATATATATAGGTAGTGCAGTATTTACGGAAACGGAACATATTGCCCACGTCGTTGCTGCTGATTTTGATAAGTAAAACTTTTTGAAAAGTGCCACCTTAATATTTGACGGACTTAATTATCCTTTTTTTACCGTTGACTGATATGTCAGTTTAGGTGAACTCTACCTATGGCACAAAGTACTAATAGTGTCTTGTGGGATGTTATTGGGGCCATATTATCTTACGATAGATTTGGAGCTAGTGTAAATTCGCTACAAAACAGCAGTAAGAATTTGTTGCATTTTGAGAGATCGTTTTCTTCATTTAATATAACACTCACCTTCAAGTTAAAAAAATAACGCTATTAAAAAATATTTGCCGTGGGAAATTGAATGTTCAGTTATGAAATGTGGGAAGGAAGTCCAATAAGAAAAATTGCCAATAGACGAAAACAAATACCATGGGAAGAAGGAAAACTTGAAATAATCTTGTCGTTAATAATGTAAATAAAAGTGGATAAGAATAGAACATACTTGATATGATTGAAATGCATTATCCAAAAAATACATTTCTGTTTTATTTACATCCATTACCTTGAGATTATTTTAAATGCGAGTTCAACCCCAAAAACAAGACTATAGATAGCGATCGCTGAATAGCGAAGTGTACTTTCATCCTCTGCAAGAAATATTTCATTGTAGCATGGTGATGCGCTCGCCGAAGATATCAAAGAAGATTCTGTTGATCCCTGAAAAAAAAAAAGAACCTTTTGGCCGAAATGCTAGCTTAAGAGCTCTTCCACGAGTTATATTTATTGAAAGCCATCAAAATAGATGTGCCAAGTATGAGAAAACCTGGAAGAATTAATAAACAACATAGGAAAACATGAACAAATGAATGACTAGTGTAGTGAGGCACGAGGAACTCATTTCTGACAATATTCCTCATAGAAATTCCATTTGTCAAAACATTTTCATCGCTTTATGTTTGTGTTATCTGAGCAATGAGGAGCACTGCGGTTACCGTAAATTAATATGGGCTCTTTCCTGAAAAGAAAGAAAGCCAGGGAAGGGGTCGGAGAGACGATCTAGTATGTGAGTGAGATAAAGGCAGATGTAGCTACCTTAGATTGAATAACCACTTCTTAAAACACCGTCCTTTCAATTTTATTTAATTAAAAACCAAGCACATTTTAGCTAAATTCCGTTGGCGTCAAGGCATCTCATTGTTAAGTATTTCTAGTGCCTTAGCGCTTTCTGTCGGGGTTACCTTCTTATAAAATCACTCCCCTGGGCAGCTTTCCCCAATGGGAATCCTCTCCCTGTATCGCAATATTCAAAAGCGCCTCTTACTTTCAATTTTATTTCAGTATAAATCAAACTTGCTTCCGCTAGACTTCGATGGCATCAACGTCGAAGTTTAGCCTACAATCTTTGCTCTATTCCCGTAAATTTTTGAATTCATGATTGGTTGGAAGGTAGTCAATGCCAATTATCGATCCAACAAGAGCACTTACATCCCATAGCGCTAATGAATCGACAGAACCGTGTCGTGACCGATATCCACTATTCGGTCGTTTCGATTGTTTTCGTGATTGATGAAACGAAAATGCTGTTTCGAGATTTCCCAACGAGTAGCCAATTGCATATATACTTATGGGCACAAAAAATAATGTCTCGATTAGTCGTTGCCGTATCGGTAGATACTAAACAATCGGTATCGATTCAACGTCTATTATTATTGACGATTGCATTGGATTGCAATTGACATTACTATATTTCACTTATGTGACCATTAATTGCGTCGTATAGAAAAGCTTGTGATTTGAAAGTGCGCCGAATCTGGCTACATTACAAATTGCTAAACAATGGCGAATATATGCACTTTATTGCCACTCTTTTTATCATCAATGTAATCAATTTCAGGTCAAACCAATTAAAAAGCTTGCCAAACGTTGTTGAATCGGCTGAAATGACGACCTGAATTATCAAATCAGACAGTTTAAAACCTAGCAATAACAGAATCACCGCATATTTTCGCATAATGCAACATCATGGCCTGAATTTGCTGCACCGATGCCGCAGTGTGAGAGGCTTTCAAGAAAACCCCTTCAGTATCCCATACATGGTAACAGGTGTCAAGGTGATTCTAAAGTCTGCATCGCAACCCAACTGCTAGTTTTTTATTATAGCCTCTGATGCATCCTTTCGAAACACTCTTCTTTCAAATGCAATGTTTGAATCTTTTTAAATTGTCAATTGCACGGATTTTCCCAGTATAGTCTTATCCTTTTCCGAGTGGTACAATTCTGACGTCGGGATCTTTGTTTCATGCTCGGCATTAGGAATGCTTGTTTTCAAATATTAGCCGATGATTATGAGGAATGTAATGCTTCTAAAGAAATTCAAAAACAGACCTGAACACAATTGGGACCACCATTGCCTTCAATTGAAAAATTCACACCTCCAACAGTGAATTCCCGTAAAATATTCATATCAGAGTTGAATGTGAAAACTGATCACCGAAATTTACAATCATCGGTCGGAAGACTAGTGATTAGATAATCAAATGCTGCAAATGGATGTTTTATTAGTACAAACAATGCGCCTAAATTGTATTTGCCTTTATAGTTGTGTTGCATGCATTGCAATTCGTACTTTAAAGCAATGCTGTATTATAATGCACAGTGTATGGATATAATTTTGCATTGTGCACTTGCGCCGTATTGCGCTACGTCCATCCTGCTGTAATGCGTACTATATATTTGTGCGCTATTGCAGTGTGTAGCCAAAAATTAAAAAAAAAAAAAACACTACAGAAGCGCGTCTTGCACTTATTTCGCGAATCAAGTAGGGCCATTAATTAGCAGGTTACTGATTGGAGTCATCGTCCGTTTACGGTTTGATTTAGAAGAATTTCTGAACTAATCGAAGTTTATAATAAATTCCACCTCAATCTCGCAAGAGATACTCCACAAGGAATATATCGAAAATAGCATTTGATGAGAAAGCAGAAGTTAAGATATTTAAATTCCTTAAAGTAAATATTCAAATTGAATGCGAAGAATATTTCATACTTGCTAAACATTGACATAGGATGGCAGTTATGTTTTAATTTTTCTAAATAAGCATTCAAGTGAAGTGATATAAACGGAAGTCGCTCGCAATGCAAGTTCGAATGCCTCTCTCCTTGGGGACGCCTATATATAGATAGCTACATTAGAAAAATTCGAAAGGCTTTTCATTTACGTCAAAGATCTCAATACGTTTAATTAAGCTCTATTCAATAATATATTATCTATACGAATAATGATAAACGGAAAAAAGAATTTAAAAGAGGAGCTCCACGAATTGGTAAGGTTTCGAAGAGGAAGGAAGCCGAGTGTAATGAGGCGGAATAACCATCTAAGACCGCAGAAAATAGTTGTTTCAGAGCAGCACTGAATAAGGAGCGATAAAGGAATTGATTATTTGCGATAAATGTTTTATTTATTGAAGTAAAATAGGCATAAAGTAAACGCACAATGAAAGTGGAGTAAAAGTTGAGTAAATGTACTATAAAAATAAAGTTAAAATGAATGTACCAACTTCGGAAGTAAATTCTTTTTGGCATACCTAACGATCGCTATTGCGATAATTGTGCAGAATGCCAAAAATTTGTTTCAATGAAAAATAAACGAAACGAGTGCACAAACTCTACTGCAAAATTGTTTATCGCTAATTACTTAGCGACTATATTCATTATTTCTTAATCGCTGACCTCTGACACAAAGAAATCGTAGAATTCCCTCAAGCGAATACCAAAGTTATACTGATGACTTTGGAATTCGACTTTACACAAGTTATGTGATGGCTGTGAATATATATGTATGTGCCTATCAGTCACTCAGTCTGTCTGTTTGTCTTTATATGACCTCACACAAATCGTCGGCTCATTGCTCACGATTTCTGCTCAAATTTTTTAGATTACTTAGTTTCAGTTTGCTGCTTAGCTTTTTAGCCGAAATTTTCCATCCAGACTCAGAAGAAATGAAATAGATTAGAATGGTTTTGTTCGTAATTAATAAATTATGAGCTACGCTTGATCAAAAAGATTAATTAATTTGAAAACTGTTTCGCTTTTGGAAAAGTTTTTGAAATTTTTACTCGTTTTCGATGCTAATTCACCATCTGACTATGGCTTACTTCCATAAAATTTGGCATTTGAAAGTAAACTTTCAACTTCCTCATTTTACCTCTTTCTTTCTCTTCTTGACTGGAATCGAAAGGAAAGGAAATTGTCCATGTTTAATCAAAAGTATGCAAATCGTTGTTCTCTAAGTGTATGTCTGAAGCAATACTTAGGAATAATAAAAGAAAGAGTAAAGTAATCAGATTTGCTTTTAAACAAACAATTAAGAAGTAATAGAAAAAACTGGAATGAAAAATATTGAGAACTTTTCAGAATAAACGCATATTTCTATATTTTTATTAAACAGAATGCCCTAAGAAAGCCAATAAAAATGCAGTGGTAAAAAGAGAAGGCAATAGTTGAAAATGAGTCTCAACTGCTAAACGCATCCATAGTGACGGTGAATGTCGTCCATGTGAAAGGCGGAGCTATACAGCGCGTAAGATCCACGTAATTTGCGCAATTTCCCTTAGCATCTATTCACATCCGAATTAAACTTACATAAAGGTGCTGCTGTACTTTTGTAGGTATATAAATTATTCGACTAAACAATATTACTGAAAGCAATTAAGTAGAAATAATGCAAAATACCAAAATTATATACAATCGAATAGTTCTTTAGCAGTTTCTTCAATACTATCGTAGCAAATAATTCAGAGGTTTTTTTCACTTATAAAGAAGTATTTCAAAAATGTCTCATCGTAGATGTTTTGAAAAAGATTGATATAAAATGCATTAGAATACCGATATCCAATGCATTATCGTAAAGTTCGATAGGAAGATGCTCCGAGAGTATTTTCTAAGAAAACTTCAAAATCTTTCAAATATGAGCGAAACTTGTCGCCGTTAGACCACATGCATAGGCAACTACAGGTATATCTTTGCTATTCTTGATGATTAAATGAGAGAAACAATTAAGCAGAACCACTATTCCTCCAAGCGAAATGATGTAATTTCACATGAGAATAGGAGAAGCAAAATGCATTAGTAACGGACGGTAGTACGGAAGAGATCCAGAAAACTAGGAGAGGAAATTGTGTGGCGAAGACCACAAATGGCTTGCATCGATTTGTGCAACAATGAGCCTTCCGCTAGCGTACTCTTGCTCTCATTTGTCGATATTTTTTTGACTATCTTTTAGGCACATAGTTTCCATCAACCATTACTGATCAAACATATTTCGATGGTTATTCAAAAATTCACCTCATTGATCTGCCGTTATTGGCCATAGAAATGCCAATTTTCATTCCTTATTTTCTGAAAAAAAAAAGGAAACGCTCGTATTAAATAGCTGCACGGATGAGGATACTTAGCTATATTGCTAGTGCAAGCAGACTTCATATGTCCAAATTGGGTTTCATCCCTTTTCACGCATAAAATCCTGGAAGAAGTTGAAATCCAGGAAGAAGTCGTTCGTGTTGCATCTAAAGTGTTAACCGAGGTTCACTAGCAGTGAGAACTCCAACATTGCACTTTTTGCTGCTCGATAATAATTTAAATAACTTGCCTCAATCAACTTCTATCTTAGAAAATTACTAGACACTGGCTTATTGTATATCAAAGTATAAAAAAAAGACGAGAAGAAATTATTGCCTTCATCGATCATCTATTACATCTCTAATTATAGTAAAATTTATTGAAGAAAATATAAAATTTATAGTTTTCAACTAGCATTTTTTTGATGTAATGGCCAGTTTGTGTGCTAATAAATCATATTCACTGAGGCATCGCCATATTTTATGATAATGTTTGCCTTTGGTGCTCGATCATATTTCGCATAACTTTATTAAGGTACATCATCACTCATCAAGTACTCATACCCAACAATTGAAATGTATTTCAGTGCATATCCATTTACTAGAGAAAAAGAAAGATAGATTTCTTTTATTAACATAAAATTTTGAAAAAAATTCAATAAAACAAAACAATTTTTCAACATTAAAAGAGATGATTTTGCTCAAACTCATCAAGAATTTTTTTCCCTTATTCACATCATGAAAGCAAACATAAATAGATCGCATAATTTTTGTCATTCTCAAGGGAAATGAACAAAACGTTAAATGTGCGAAGAAAATGAGATGCGAATGCATATTTAGCCGCTTTTATAAATTGCAATCGATGATCGAAACCGAATGAATATCGCAAAGAAGAAAAAAAAACACTCGGAAAATGCGTAGAAATTCATTACAAAAATGCTTCACATACATCAACATTAGTTGCACTAATTAACGCGTCACCAACTAACGTATGAATTCATCTCAGCCTCTTGCTACATTAAATACATCATTCATTTCATAGTACCCATTCCACTTCAATAAAATGAAATACAA
This sequence comes from Baylisascaris procyonis, assembly GCA_037389465.1. Lineage (NCBI taxonomy): Eukaryota > Metazoa > Nematoda > Chromadorea > Rhabditida > Ascarididae > Baylisascaris > Baylisascaris procyonis. The sequence continues at coordinate 3,171,236 of JAZARR010000110.1, forward strand.
GCGAACAGTCACTTAACGACGCGAACTTTAGAATCTTATCGTAAAACATAGAAAAGTATGTGAATATAAAGAACAAGGGCCATCTTTCATCAAAGTACACTATAGACGAGTGGACATTTAACACACATGAGCAGCAATAGTATGTAGATCGAAATGATTCAATCCTAGCTTAAAAGCTGAAGGAGTGGGTACATTAACGATTTCAGCGGGGAGCGAATTCCATACTCGTATACCAAGAAATTGGAAACTATGCAGACCACTATATGTACTGCAATATGCTCTGGCGAGTTGAAACCGATGCGCCAAGCCAGTCGACTATGCGGAGGGGCAAACTGAAATATTTTTGACACTGGAATGTCGGAAAGGTCGAACAAAATTTCATGACAAAGAATCAAACCTTGAGCCTGTGATACGCGAATAGGGTCATTAGATTTTGATATAAGGTCTATAGTATCAATGAAGATATGCTATATACGCCCAAATGATCCATCAGCAAGTCAACAACGGCGCGTGCTTGCAATAAAAGCGTCCCTTTTCCTGCCACATTTAGAAAATTTTTTCTTGTTGATCCCAGTCAGGCTCAAACTCAACCGACATATAAGCAAACTTGAACTTAACCGATTCATAACCAGGCTTCAATATCAAACTCGACATTATGCACTAAGTTTGCTGCATTCCTATGAGTGTGCTGTAATGGTTTATTGATTTTATGTACATAAAGTTTCACAAAATTACCAAAAATAGCTAAAGTGTTCCCTTTTCATTCAAAGATTTATTTACCTGCACCGGAAAATGCCTCGCTGAAAGGAAAAATGATAAATTGAAACGCGAAGAAATCAAGAAAGCATATTCTTTATTAGAATACAGCAGTACCATAATGTAACTTTTTTTGTTCTGTTTGCGAAAGTTGCACTTTCAATACTCGCAAGTTTTCCTTTCCAGATTTATTCCTTCGAAAATAGATGGAAAGCTTCCGTATGTGATGCCTTTATCTACATTAATCCCGCTGATTCCGAATGACAACTAAAATCTGAAACGAGTGCTAAAATATTCTGTATTTTTTGGGAGAATAGAAAATAGGCTGGCTTCTAGGAAATGTTCCAAAAAATCGTTGTGTGTATTTCGCAAATGAGTGGTCTCTAATGCTGGAGTCGATGTGGTCGATCGAATTTTATGCTCTTCTAATTGAATGCACTCGAAAACACACAACTAAGCGTTCGTAATCGGGGGATTCCACGCACTAGAATCCACTGTTTTAACTTATCGAAACTTAGTACCTTGTTGTGTTGCTGTTTTACAAATGAAAGTATGTAAATCTATAAAAATACGCAAATTTTACAAATAAAAATATGTAAATTTATATATATATATATATACATAAATTAAGTTTATTATAGTAATATGTTGCTTCTGGTCTCCTGTTCTTTGTGACAGTCGTCTGACAGAAGCCACCCGCTAAGCATTAAATTTATGAACGAAACAAGGGCATAGAGTTTTTATGAGATTGAAATAAATCTTTAAGCGCATCTTTCGTTCACCGCATTATTTTTAATTAGGCTGCGATTTTTTTTCCAGCATAAATGAGTGACGTACAAGAGACAAACAGGTGACCTAGTAGTGTTAGTCACATTCATTTTTTTTCTGCATTGAGCATTTCAGGAGTGAAGGTGGGGAACGTGAGGGAATTGGAGAAGTAATAGGAATGAAACTGCTAAAAAGCTTTATGAAACTTCCATACATTCTTGATGTTACAAACACGATTCAATGAACAAGAAAAAATCGAAGCAAATGAATAGGTTTGTATTGAGAGTATTTAGGCAATAGATGAAAAGAGAGTAAAAAAATGCATGTGCCGACCTGTCTTCCACCAGAAGCTTTAACAGTATCTGTGAGTTATTTGTTTTGAAAGTATTTTTAATTTACAATTTTTAAATATATAAATTGCTAAAAAAATATCATAGATCGTCGAATTGAATAATTAGAATGCGAAAAATGTCCTGAAAAAGTTTTGCCTTTTCCACTAGCGAAAATTCCACGAATCAATTGTCTGCATTCGACAGATCGCATGAAGCCCTTTATGTACGCAAAAACATTACAAATTTACCGCACTGCATACAACTTCGACGTACCTTCAAATGATATATATATATATATATATATATATATATATATAATGAATCACAAAAAAGTAACTAAAATAATGAAAAAAGCATTCGCATTTCGCTGCACATCTCATTCAGTTTCGCCAACTCTGAGTTCAGATTCTTCTTTTCGGCTACCAATGAAGCTATTTCCGCTTCCAAATCGTCCTCCGTATTGCTTGGATTCCTGCAGCATTAATCAATCAATTATGACGAATATATATCAAACAAAATCTAAAACACCCAAAAAATAACATTAACTTAATGCAGTTTTAATTTTAATGCAATTCCATATAGAATTCGTTTTCAATAGCAACAAGAAAAATGCATATGTAAATCAAAATTCGTTGAAAGTTCCATACTCCGCATGTGATAGCTACATGCTCCAGATGTGATACTATGCTCGAATGGAATAAACAACTCTCCAAAGAACTATAAGACATCACTATTTCAGTATTAAGTTCATTTCTTTATTAGAGCTCAAAAAGCATTCGTAAAGCAATATCAATTGCAGAATCCATACTATTCATGTTTCTGAAAATTCAATATAGGTGTCGTGGCCGCTAAACACCGGTCGTTTTCCTCGAAAATTGTTCTTTCAGGACTCATGAAAATGGGATGGACAATGATCGACTGGCAAAAAATTAGGCTACTATAACACTAGCATGTCTGGTTCTATATATAAACTTCAATTTAAAACATATTGTGCTTTTAAACCAATCAACGTGAATACAAGAACAAGATGGATAGCTAGATGAACTGCTTCCTGTCTTTCAGATTTACACAAATGTCGAATCCTTCAAATGGCGGATGGGAGAATACCGTAAAAACATTTTATTATGGAGCAGAAAAGAAATAACAACCATAACTTCTCGTAGAAGGGAACCAGTCATCAATTTCGACATAGAATTCCTTATTTCATGCCTCCTTTATTTCTTCCTAATATTCCAGAGAGCAGACAAATTTTCAACGGAAATGGCTACCTGCGCTCAGTTTCTTGCCGAGGTATAACACGCTCATTGAAGTTCTCTACCAATGGATATTGTTTCTCGGAGACCATCGAACAGCCTGTTCCATTACTATCGCGGATATCTTCAAATAGCCATATTTCATTTTAAAAAATTAGATTTCATTGTAAATGCTTCATAAAAAAATAAATTATGATCCTATATAGAAAGTTTTTCCATTTCTATGCTTAAAGGGTTATGCCGTTTACGAAGTAAAAAAAAAACGAAGAGAACAAATTCTGAAGAAGCAATCTCGTGCACCATATGTTCTTCATTTATGTCCCGAAGGTGAACAACATCTTTATATGCAACATTTGAAAGAAAAGTTGGCCATCGTTCTCTTTGCCACGTCTTTGGTTCAGGACGAATTTTTGGATCGGCCAAAACACATCCTGGCCAATTCTTCTTTCCAAATTTTATCAAACGATCTATCTTGGCAAAAAAAACTTCTTTCCCTTTCACAATTCGGCTGTAAAATGTTTCTCCACACTTCATCTCTTTCTCTCCCCTCTTCTCCCTTCCCCTCCCCCCACCCATTCCCCTCTATTTTACGGAAATTTTCCTACTTAGAAGATAAGCATTACCCGCCTCAGATGACTCCGAAATCAACCTAGTAAATGTCAGCCAAATTCAAACCTTGCAACAGCTCTCAACCAGACGAGACATAACATACATTAGCACCACTTTGGTAAATGAACCTTACAGCCTCGATAGCTATTCCACTTTTCTGAGCAAAACATATGAACGAAAAATTCATCACTTCAATAAATTTACTAAAAATTAGTTTTAAAAAAATTTCATTTAAAAAATACCGATCAGCAATACTGCATCGTCGCTCTTTGTCATAACATTCGAATTGTGGAGTATCTCCCAATTCTCCGGCTCTTCGGCAACGAAGCAGAAAACTCGTCTCAAGTCTGCACTGGTACATTCCTTTTCTTCCTGCAAAAACAAACTGACCAAACTCCGCTATGACCACTGCAACTTTCTACGCACATAGAGTATGCATAATGCAGTCGGAAAAATCAAAGCACCTCGGATGTGAGTCAACCCGTCATTTTTTACGAAGCCGAAAGACTATGACAATAGAGTTGGGGTGGGGAGAGGAGGGAAGGGGGTGGTCGATCGAGGCAGTACTCGAAGCTATCGGCCAACCGAAAGGCCACAAGAAGTCGGTCTTCTGTCTGGAAGGTCCTGTGCACTATCCCTGATACAGATCGTGCCCAAACGAAGACACAGGCATTTTCTTTCTGATTTAGATGTATCATTTGATAAAGGCGAAAAAACACTTAAATTCTGATTTTTTACACTCAGAAGACGGTATTATTCTAATTGCATCATGCTTCAATCTTTTCGTACAATTTTATAAGCCAAATATTGCTAGAGATTAGTGCCGAAATTTTCGTGATGTGCTCTGAGAATCATTTTGAATAATAAACGATGATAGAGAAAGCATGAATGAAGCATCTCAACGATCCTTCAACATTCTTTATAATTACAAATATATCAAATATTTTTTCCTGCGCATCTTTCTTTGATGATATGATCAATGATATAAACATATGATTATTCAAACTACAACTCCCCTACCACATCAATAAAATTACAATCGGCATGATAGCGCCATATATAACAGAAATCATTAGCAATATTAAAAACATTTAAGAATAGCCAAAATATACAACAACATTCAATTTCTCTAATTTGAAAATTTCAAAAGATTTCAGTTTTAATAAATTTCAAAAACGGAAATTTTCTCAAACCTTCTGACGAAAGACCACATTTGGAAACGATTCACGCATTCGTTCCCATATATTCTTTATTGGTTTCTTGAATTGAGACCTTTGCGGTTCATTTCTACGCATAGTTCGATGAAATCCTGAATTGCTCACTATTGGCGCAAATCCATTGATTCTCGGGAATTCGGCTGGAAGTTTGGTTGGTGTACTTTGCATTGCCTAAATATATAAAGCTCTTTTAGATGACAGAATACTTTAATAAGGATAACAACTTTAGATACTATTATTATTATTATTATTATTATGTCAATGACTGTTGACATTAGCGCATCAAAAACTGTATGTTTTCTACAGAAATGTTTCATGCCCCGCGGCTATATGGGCACGAGGGTTAGCAACCCGAATATCACTGCTGCAAACCTCAACCGTTAAGAGGTCGAGTATGGGACTGGACAGATCCGCCCCGAACCTCAGCGAATGGACGGATCGTCGGGTGGTTAGGTGGTATTGTATGCCAAAACAATGAAGCAGTCAAAAAAAAGTTTAAAATTAGAAAAGAATAGAAAAATAAATAATAAGTACTCATTGTAGGAAGTTCATCCTCAAGTCACCGGAAATTCGAACAGTTGTCATCGTACTCAGGCGTTAAAGAAATTAGTAAGTAATAGAGAATTAATACCTGTTTACAGTATGCAAAATAACAAATTTACTTCGGCTAGCAAAACTTCCAAAAAGAATCGTTTTGAGCTATTCGATTCTATTGCTTCAAACATCGCCCCAAATTCCACTAATTAAAAAAAAAACCTCAGCAATGAAACGAATGATTTAACATGGAAGCTTTTAACGGAAATAACATTAAACTAGTATTCAGAAAAATATCAACATTATAGAAAGAAATTAAATCGGAAAATAGTTCACCAATCTGTGAGGAAAATTAGAAATTACTTAAATATATCTAGAAAAATTTGAAAAAGAAAATTGAAAAGTCATTGAAAAAAGTTGCCGATACTGCATATCGAGCAGAAATGCAAAACTCATGCCATTAGAAGACAACAAACTCTTCATTAGAAATTTATTCGGCAGCATCGATGGGAAATTGAAACAGAGATTAGTGGGAAAGCCGACTAGAAGCGTTGGCACAATATGTGCTTTTCCATGCCGCTAATCTAATCAATCATTTCAATAAATGATCAATAAACACAAAAAAAGCAGAATACTTCAAAATCCGGCCCCCAGTCCAATAAGAGACTAGAAAATTTTTTTTCTATGCTTCGACCACCATAAAATGAAAATTCACCAGAACGAAATGTATGTTCATTGTTCAACACCTTCAAATACCCGGTCGATGCTGAAATACAGAAAAACAAAAGAAAAACTACGAGGAAAGATTATAATAAAAACACTATAATAATGGAAGAAACCGGCTAGCAAGATGGAAACGTTTGTATTCTAGAGTTGCACAGACAAAAATACGCTGAAGTAGGCAAACAGAGAGTTTTGAATGGTAGCAAAGCCGCATTAAAAAATCAAAATTCCAGCTAGCAATAGATCAAATGTTTCAGAAAACATCGGCAAATGAAGCAATGGGAATAGAACAAGTTTTTGATCACGCTAGGAATCGCTCTTGCGAATTAAACCTCTTAAAAATGAAAAGTAAGGCCAAAAACAAATTTTTTACCAAGAATAGCGGCGCATACCACAAATGGCAACAGATCAAGGAGACTAAGTAGTAAGTAGACCAATCAGTTCAAAGTAGATCCATCTTTTATTCTCATCCCAACTTCTTCTGCTGACTGAACCTCCAAAAATACAAAAAGTTTCACGGTTAGCAAGTTTGGCCCATAAAACTATGGTGCATGCCATGGACTACAACACATTAACAAGAAAAGTAAGCTGTAATATCGGTCATACATTCTCAGCAAAGCGGTTCTCCGAAAGCATCAAAATCCGGCCCCACACAGGTTTCGAATCCAAGGCTTTCTTACCCTAGAAATGTCGTATCTCAGGGTAGATCAAAAATTCATGAGAGAGCCTCCACCGACAAAGAACGAACAGGTCAGTTCTTTTGCCAGCAGGAACGACCTTTGAAGGATTAACTTTGCCATCAATTTACGTGAAATCATTCGTCGATCGATTAGGGCAAATCAAGAGCAAAAAACGATTCAACAACACTAATGATAGGTAAAATATGATTGCTTTCCTTTGCTGTCAAATCCAGTAGCCGTGATGGAGGAATTCAAAGAACGCTTTAATCATAAATCATCAAGAAAATGCCAAATTTTAGAAAATTGATACAAAATTATTTTATAATATATGTTGAAGTGCTGTTATGTCCTGTCTTCCTTGCCTGTCCGACAGTTCCAACCAAGAAATTGCAGAAATCAGAGATCCAAAATTTTGCTGGATTGATCTTCAGGAACATATAGATCATAACATAAACATCCGCTATAATATGTTGACAGATCAATCTATTAGACTTTTTTAAGACTTTAAAAGATTTCTAAGTATTTTATAGAAGGCAGTTTTCATTTCACATCAGCCGAATAAATAAGAAAAATGAATTTTTCTTTGGAAGATGATCGGTTGGCGATCGGTTGATTTTTTACTGTTTGTTGGTAGCTAGATAAAACCAATAAATCGAAATGAACGGAATGTGAGAGTACATATTGTCGCAGCTACTTTGGTATATTTCTATATTTGTTCATTTTAGAAGACTATATCTCTGGGCATCTATTCTTTATTTGCACATACATGAGAGGAATCTGATAAACTTTAAAGTGACTAGAATTTGCATGCAATATATTTTATATTTAGGATATATGGGAAGTTTGAGATCGAATATTGTTCAACGCTTTGGAGAATATTTTCAGCCAACGAAAAACGAACAAAAAAAACACATTTATTCAGAACTAATTTTTGTTATATATATAAGTCGATTGTTATATACGGTCAGTGCCTTAAAACTTTTTTTTTTGACAGGTGAATGAACAATAAACATCCCATTGGCAGTGATAGATCGATGCAATATTTCATGGATTTGACGTAGTGAAGTATGAGTGTTTGTATACTAATAATGGTAGCAATAACAGAAGCAGTAGTCACTTCAATGCAATAGTAAATCCCTCTTTGTTGACAGATGTACTTTAATTGAGCGGCTGCACAGTGCAAGAAGGCGGCTGTTTTTCAATTGTGCTAATACCCATCTAGCCAGACTCGCTTTTCCCACTTGAGAACACAGTAAATATATGTTGCAATGACCGGTCCCGCTGACCAAGCCATTCCACAGCACTATAAAGCCGACACATCATCGAGCATTCCTCACCTCATCTCACATTGCCTCATCTCACCTCACCAATACGCACACAACATGCACTTCCATGCATTGGCTCTTCTCATCGGCTTCACATCGGTATTATGCGCTCAGCAGGTAATTTCTACAGCAATTTTTGAATGCCACTTTGACTAATTGATTCTCTCAATACAACTTATCTAGTAATATTTCTTTAATAATATCTCCTCACTAATGAGTAAAAGGAAATCCTATTCATCATTTAAAAGTAAAATTAGGGCCTCACCAAAATTTCATTACTGATACTCATACGTTGTTCATAGTTTCAGCGACACGAAAGTGAATCCATAAATTTCAGGATATAGTCATCCGAGCACGTCGTCAGTGCCCATGCGAACAGCATCTGCGTCCACGGTGCAATTGTACTCTGCCCCAAAACAACCCTCCTTCATGCACCTGCAATCAACCTGCACGGAAATGCCCTTGCGCGCCGCAACCTCCTTGTCGTCCAGTCTGTGTGAATTTATGCATCAACGTATGCGAAGGAGGATCTAGCACAGGAGCTCCTTGTTCTATGTCTTGTCCTCGGACTTGCTCCTCGGCTTGCGCACAAACCCAGACAATTCAGCAATACGACCAACAATTACCGCAGCAGACATTACCTTCGTTACAGTACACCACACCGATTCCTCAGCAGCAGGTGCCAGCCTTCCAGCTACCAATAACAGCGCAACCTGAGGTACCATCACTAACGCAACCACAAGTGCCCGGAGCGGAACCTCATGTCCCTTGCCCACAGCGTTGTCAACCTTTATGCGCACCATTGTGCATTCAGGAACCACTGCAGTCAGGTGAGCTGTATCCCTCGCAACAGAACGCTCCAGTTGTAGAACAATCGGTACCAGCTGTGCTCCCCGTGCAGGTGGTTATACCACAACCGACTGAAAGCGCTCAGTGCCAACCAGTATGCATCCAACGCTGTGAAGGACCATGTGCTGCTCAGCCAACACCTGCAGATTGCCAAACGCAGTGCCAAACCGTCTGTCAGGAAACATGTGCTGGATCCCTTGCTCCGCAACAGCAATGTGTTCCCACTTGTCAACCGACTTGTTCCCCAGCCTGCATCCAGCAAGAACAACAGATCGTAGAACAGCAACCAGCAACAACACCTCAGCCGACTCTTCTGCAGTCACTTTCTACACCCCGGCCTATCCTTCAACAACCACTAGCAGCACCTCAAGAAGCAACTCCAGAAGCTCTTTCTTTATCGCCTTCGTGTGGCGCTGCTTGCATGCCCGGCTGCGGATCCTCGTGTATTCACACTGTATACGACGTCCATGTGTCTGTGGAACAATCCGCGGCTCGCTGCATTGAACGATGCATGCCGACATGCGATCAACAATGCATCTTGCAATTTCAAGCACTGTCAGATGAACACATGCTAGCACTCCAGAAACCTGTGCCACTATGTCCTACCAGTTGTCAACCTGAGTGTGAACGCAAATTTGCTGATTCTCCGATTCCTTTGCCAGAAGTGTCACCATCAGTACAGTCTGTGCCTATTCAGGTTCCAGCTACCACTACACCGCAGAGTTTCCAGCCAGCATCATTGATGCCCATACCTGTCGTTCAACCCCAGCTACAACAAATGGCTTCTGAACTATTTTCGCCGTCCCCAGTGATTATTCCTCAATCGGAATCACAATGTATGCCTTCATGTCAGCCAAGCTGCAGCCCTCAATGTGTTATTATGCAAGAACAGCCAACAGAAACATCCCGATGTAGAGTGGAATGTGAAAGAAACTGTCAAACTATGTGTGCAGAGATGATGCAGACAGTTCTGCAATGTGGGACCGCATGTCCAGCTATCTGTGAGGAACGGTGCAGGACGAATGCTTCGCCTATTTCGCAGGCAGGATGCACACCCAATTGTGAGCCGAACTGTCAGCAGGCTTGCATGTTGGAGCAGTCGTCTCTGCTCCCAGATCCACAGCAAGCTTTTGCCACGGCTCTGGAGTCATCTCCTGGAGCACCGTCGCAGTTACTTCCATCTTTCAGTGATGACAGTTTACCCTTACCATCGTCGCAGCATCAATATTCTGTTGCCGCCGATGAGACGCCCCTATCTCCGAATATGCCGCAGCAAATGCCTATGCTGCCAATCAATCTCGAAAACGAGTTCGTTTCCCCTGTCCAATGTGGAACACCTTGTCAACAGATGTGTGAAGTTCAGTGTGTCGAAACACACGCAGTAACTAACTGTCAGCCATCATGTGAGCAACGTTGTGAGGAAACTTGCTCCACAACAGCTCAAATTGTGCCGTGCGGTAAATCGAGCGGAGCTAATTGCGCATGCCGCACCGGTTACTCTCAATGCGGAACAAATCAGTGCTGTCGTATGTGAGCAACGCTATCGGAATGAATCTGTGATATATGTGCATGCGGTTTAAATTATATGTACATTGCGAGCTGATTGTTATAAACGTCGTTAGCATTGTAAATGCTTCATATATTGCATATAAATCCGTCCAGATAATAAATGATCCGTTGCGTCGGAAGAACAATGAAGCTGATGAGGACTCATCAGAAAATAGCGAAGACAGACGACTCTTCACCGATTCACTGCGAAACGATGAAGGTGGAACAGCGAGAGATCCAGCATCGAAACCAAATCTGCAGCCTCACTGCTTTTAGTGGCTCCTGTAATTCCCACAAAATACGCAACAGTCGAAAGCGCCAACAATTTTTAACCACATGTTAGATAAGGAAAATACATAGACTCTATAAAATGAAATATAATGAAGGCATCTACATCTAGAACTGAGCCACTCCAAAAGCAACTAATAAACATTGATAGTGATAATACACTAGTCCGTCTGATAAATGTTGAAGGAACATATACCGTTAGTTCTATGATATGTAAAGGTTTTAGCATAATATTCGACGATTTATTACAAGAAAAGCATTCGAAAATGCTGCGCTCTTTTTAGTTTATGAGGAAGCATATACCAGCAGAAATATTTTGATTGAATAAATATGCATAATTGCGACGAACCAATAGCACAACTCGTTAATAATTATGACTAAACTTTACTAAAATCGGGGCGATCACAGCGAATATGGCCGTACTATAACTTGAACACTGCTACGCTTGACATTCCAACACAACCTAAAATAAAAGAAATAAAGCATTAGGTGCGTTAATTAAAAGTTTCAAACCAAAACTTCTAATAACTAGATGAAATTAGTTAACAGTGTTCATGAGAACGCTAACTTCAAACCCTATTCAAGGAAGAAGCTCTATTAGAAAAGAAAATACGATCATATCAGCATTCTACTGTAGTGCTACCATTACTGAGCAACACAACGCAACCAATACTGACGAAGGATTCACCAATCAAATCAATTTTATTGACAAAGCTGCGACGTTCGGCACTTCTGCGCTGCCAGATGGATTAAATATTTGAACGGTTTGTACTGCTTCGTTCATCGAGCATATGAAATGAAGTTGCCGTCAACGGATCGTCCAGAACAAGACTAGGGCATAAAACGTAGTCAACCAAAACCAAAAGCCACCTCCTGGAGAATTGTGCCCTATCCTTTCGTGACCGTTACGTCAAGAGGGATCTCCTTTCTTTGGGATCTTCATCGCAGCCGATATTCCACATGGTTGTTACTCCACGATGGACTTCCTTAGATAGACGATCCCAGATTATATACCAACGAGGACTAAAAATGATGCCACTGATAGGTGTGAAGGAAATTTTTTTTACAAGCCCTCTCGTCGTGCCGAATCCCCATGATCAAAAGACTATACACAAAATTTAGTCAATCGAAACGTTGTGTAAAATAAAGCCTATAATTTACGAAATATTAATGAGTATTGCGAAGTATGTCTCATGCTGTGCCATATGCAAGCCTATCAGCGCTTTTCTCGTATCGCTTGTTATTTGAATTTCCTGGCTGTGTAAATACATGGCCGTGCAGCGCTCTACACTCTACATCCGGCAACTGCGCGGCCCCGCCTTTAATGTGCGATGCCCTTTCATAATAAACCTTTGGTTTTTTCTCTTATATTCCACATCTTCGTCTTTGCCTTCCTCCTCGTCCTTCAACTTCTCTAATCCTAATTTTTTTCGTCAGTTCTTAGTTACTAGACGAAGTTGCCTGACACAATCGTGTTCCACTCCTGATGACGATCAGCAAAAAATACGGCAAAGATTGAACATAGCTAAAATATTCTCAAGTAAATTTTTTGATACTTAAAATTATAAGTGATAGAAGTAATTGATTTATGATAACGCCCATGACAATGTCGAAAATATAGGCATTTCATGTTCATCGAAACATTTTCAGATGCTAAAGTGAAGAGAAATAACTATCATTAAAATAATTTACTTTTTTAATATATCTTTAAAATGAAAATAGCACAATATTCAAGTGGAAATATCATGCAAAAAACATATTCGAAGATATTGCTATGCACACATACACACAGGCATGCAGACACAAGCATATATATTTGTGGACACACATCGGTCGAGTGTATCTGCTATGCGATTCCAGAAAATTATATGAAAAGATGAAAGTATTTGGGTGTGCACTGAACACATCGCTATTCATCAGCGACACCAAGAGTGAAGGAGAACAACATACGAAAATTAATGAAGAACTTCTTTCGCCGCTACGCACAATTCAAAATGGCACAATAAGATGGACACAAACAGACAGTGCTTATATAAAGATATCATCGTAATGCAAGAAGGGGATCATCTCACTTTGACGATCAGTATGCTTGGCAGGATATGCTTGCAAATTTAGATTTGAAGGTCAAACTCATTTCTCAGTTGTTGTTTCAGTAAGGGATATGGGCGTGGGGAATAGGGAATGGATCATTTCCAGATAACATAAGCATTTTAACGACAATCTATCGAAACGGACTGCATTTGGTCTCTTTTATACGTTTTGACCAATGGAGACGTTGAAACATTGTTGATCAACAAATTTCTGAATGTGTTAGGGAATACATAATGGAGGGAATTATTTGATTTGATTATTTGTTGAATTGAATCAAGATCAGTGCAATAAATCCATAGTTCAGCAATCGGTCAAACCAACCAAATTCTTTTCAATAAGAATCTGTATTCAATGCACGAAACAACCATCATCCTTTAGAGCATAACACTGAATGAAGCATGTTAGGAAGGAAAAAAGTGCTTCGATTAAATTTTTACAAATGAATAATTTAAATAAAGATTTATAGCGCTGATCTAGCGCAAACTCATAGTCGAATGTATTTTCGTTTTCACAGATAGCATCACCTGCCATATTGAGCGTTGCATCTTCCACTATTGGCTTGAACAGTGTTTCCTTTGTTTGTTCATTTTCTGATAATCTAAAGCATCAAATATTGTGTCTTTGAAATCTTAGCTGCGAAACGGCATGTGAAACTCATTTCCAGGCTTTCTATGTTTCAGAACAAATAGACCGTTTACATTAAAGGTTGTTTTTGAACGTCAAATGCCCGCCATTTCTTGATAGCACTGTTTACTTGAACAATGGTGTGAGTGCGGTGACTTACTGGTAACAACCGGGCTTACTGAAAAAGATCTACTGAAGACGTGCGTAACAATGTAACATGTGCGTGGTATAGCTGAACTAGCTGAACAGTTAGCGTGGTAGTTATTTGAATAGTGCCGACCTATCTAGAGTTTAGGAAAGGATTGAAGTCTTAATTAAATCACGCACATGTTACATTGTTACGCACGTCTTCAGTAGATCTTTTTCAGTAAGCCCGGTTGTTACCAGTAAGTCACCGCACTCACACCATTGTTCAAGTAAACAGTGCTATCAAGAAATGGCGGGCATTTGACGTTCAAAAACAACCTTTAATGTAAACGGTCTATTTGTTCTGAAACATAGAAAGCCTGGAAATGAGTTTCACATGCCGTTTCGCAGCTAAGATTTCAAAGACACAATATTTGATGCTTTAGATTATCAGAAAATGAACAAACAAAGGAAACACTGTTCAAGCCAATAGTGGAAGATGCAACGCTCAATATGGCAGGTGATGCTATCTGTGAAAACGAAAATACATTCGACTATGAGTTTGCGCTAGATCAGCGCTATAAATCTTTATTTAAATTATTCATTTGTAAAAATTTAATCGAAGCACTTTTTTCCTTCCTAACATGCTTCATTCAGTGTTATGCTCTAAAGGATGATGGTTGTTTCGTGCATTGAATACAGATTCTTATTGAAAAGAATTTGGTTGGTTTGACCGATTGCTGAACTATGGATTTATTGCACTGATCTTGATTCAATTCAACAAATAATCAAATCAAATAATTCCCTCCATTATGTATTCCCTAACACATTCAGAAATTTGTTGATCAACAATGTTTCAACGTCTCCATTGGTCAAAACGTATAAAAGAGACCAAATGCAGTCCGTTTCGATAGATTGTCGTTAAAATGCTTATGTTATCTGGAAATGATCCATTCCCTATTCCCCACGCCCATATCCCTTACTGAAACAACAACTGAGAAATGAGTTTGACCTTCAAATCTAAATTTGCAAGCATATCCTGCCAAGCATACTGATCGTCAAAGTGAGATGATCCCCTTCTTGCATTACGATGATATCTTTATATAAGCACTGTCTGTTTGTGTCCATCTTATTGTGCCATTTTGAATTGTGCGTAGCGGCGAAAGAAGTTCTTCATTAATTTTCGTATGTTGTTCTCCTTCACTCTTGGTGTCGCTGATGAATAGCGATGTGTTCAGTGCACACCCAAATACTTTCATCTTTTCATATAATTTTCTGGAATCGCATAGCAGATACACTCGACCGATGTGTGTCCACAAATATATATGCTTGTGTCTGCATGCCTGTGTGTATGTGTGCATAGCAATATCTTCGAATATGTTTTTTGCATGATATTTCCACTTGAATATTGTGCTATTTTCATTTTAAAGATATATTAAAAAAGTAAATTATTTTAATGATAGTTATTTCTCTTCACTTTAGCATCTGAAAATGTTTCGATGAACATGAAATGCCTATATTTTCGACATTGTCATGGGCGTTATCATAAATCAATTACTTCTATCACTTATAATTTTAAGTATCAAAAAATTTACTTGAGAATATTTTAGCTATGTTCAATCTTTGCCGTATTTTTTGCTGATCGTCATCAGGAGTGGAACACGATTGTGTCAGGCAACTTCGTCTAGTAACTAAGAACTGACGAAAAAAATTAGGATTAGAGAAGTTGAAGGACGAGGAGGAAGGCAAAGACGAAGATGTGGAATATAAGAGAAAAAACCAAAGGTTTATTATGAAAGGGCATCGCACATTAAAGGCGGGGCCGCGCAGTTGCCGGATGTAGAGTGTAGAGCGCTGCACGGCCATGTATTTACACAGCCAGGAAATTCAAATAACAAGCGATACGAGAAAAGCGCTGATAGGCTTGCATATGGCACAGCATGAGACATACTTCGCAATACTCATTAATATTTCGTAAATTATAGGCTTTATTTTACACAACGTTTCGATTGACTAAATTTTGTGTATAGTCTTTTGATCATGGGGATTCGGCACGACGAGAGGGCTTGTAAAAAAAATTTCCTTCACACCTATCAGTGGCATCATTTTTAGTCCTCGTTGGTATATAATCTGGGATCGTCTATCTAAGGAAGTCCATCGTGGAGTAACAACCATGTGGAATATCGGCTGCGATGAAGATCCCAAAGAAAGGAGATCCCTCTTGACGTAACGGTCACGAAAGGATAGGGCACAATTCTCCAGGAGGTGGCTTTTGGTTTTGGTTGACTACGTTTTATGCCCTAGTCTTGTTCTGGACGATCCGTTGACGGCAACTTCATTTCATATGCTCGATGAACGAAGCAGTACAAACCGTTCAAATATTTAATCCATCTGGCAGCGCAGAAGTGCCGAACGTCGCAGCTTTGTCAATAAAATTGATTTGATTGGTGAATCCTTCGTCAGTATTGGTTGCGTTGTGTTGCTCAGTAATGGTAGCACTACAGTAGAATGCTGATATGATCGTATTTTCTTTTCTAATAGAGCTTCTTCCTTGAATAGGGTTTGAAGTTAGCGTTCTCATGAACACTGTTAACTAATTTCATCTAGTTATTAGAAGTTTTGGTTTGAAACTTTTAATTAACGCACCTAATGCTTTATTTCTTTTATTTTAGGTTGTGTTGGAATGTCAAGCGTAGCAGTGTTCAAGTTATAGTACGGCCATATTCGCTGTGATCGCCCCGATTTTAGTAAAGTTTAGTCATAATTATTAACGAGTTGTGCTATTGGTTCGTCGCAATTATGCATATTTATTCAATCAAAATATTTCTGCTGGTATATGCTTCCTCATAAACTAAAAAGAGCGCAGCATTTTCGAATGCTTTTCTTGTAATAAATCGTCGAATATTATGCTAAAACCTTTACATATCATAGAACTAACGGTATATGTTCCTTCAACATTTATCAGACGGACTAGTGTATTATCACTATCAATGTTTATTAGTTGCTTTTGGAGTGGCTCAGTTCTAGATGTAGATGCCTTCATTATATTTCATTTTATAGAGTCTATGTATTTTCCTTATCTAACATGTGGTTAAAAATTGTTGGCGCTTTCGACTGTTGCGTATTTTGTGGGAATTACAGGAGCCACTAAAAGCAGTGAGGCTGCAGATTTGGTTTCGATGCTGGATCTCTCGCTGTTCCACCTTCATCGTTTCGCAGTGAATCGGTGAAGAGTCGTCTGTCTTCGCTATTTTCTGATGAGTCCTCATCAGCTTCATTGTTCTTCCGACGCAACGGATCATTTATTATCTGGACGGATTTATATGCAATATATGAAGCATTTACAATGCTAACGACGTTTATAACAATCAGCTCGCAATGTACATATAATTTAAACCGCATGCACATATATCACAGATTCATTCCGATAGCGTTGCTCACATACGACAGCACTGATTTGTTCCGCATTGAGAGTAACCGGTGCGGCATGCGCAATTAGCTCCGCTCGATTTACCGCACGGCACAATTTGAGCTGTTGTGGAGCAAGTTTCCTCACAACGTTGCTCACATGATGGCTGACAGTTAGTTACTGCGTGTGTTTCGACACACTGAACTTCACACATCTGTTGACAAGGTGTTCCACATTGGACAGGGGAAACGAACTCGTTTTCGAGATTGATTGGCAGCATAGGCATTTGCTGCGGCATATTCGGAAATAGGGGCGTCTCATCGGCGGCAACAGAATATTGATGCTGCGACGATGGTAAGGGTAAACTGTCATCACTGAAAGATGGAAGTAACTGCGACGGTGCTCCAGGAGATGACTCCAGAGCCGTGGCAAAAGCTTGCTGTGGATCTGGGAGCAGAGACGACTGCTCCAACATGCAAGCCTGCTGACAGTTCGGCTCACAATTGGGTGTGCATCCTGCCTGCGAAATAGGCGAAGCATTCGTCCTGCACCGTTCCTCACAGATAGCTGGACATGCGGTCCCACATTGCAGAACTGTCTGCATCATCTCTGCACACATAGTTTGACAGTTTCTTTCACATTCCACTCTACATCGGGATGTTTCTGTTGGCTGTTCTTGCATAATAACACATTGAGGGCTGCAGCTTGGCTGACATGAAGGCATACATTGTGATTCCGATTGAGGAATAATCACTGGGGACGGCGAAAATAGTTCAGAAGCCATTTGTTGTAGCTGGGGTTGAACGACAGGTATGGGCATTAATGATGCTGGCTGGAAACTCTGCGGTGTAGTGGTAGCTGGAACCTGAATAGGCACAGACTGTACTGATGGTGACACTTCTGGCAAAGGAATCGGAGAATCAGCACATTTGCGTTCACACTCAGGTTGACAACTGGTAGGACATAGTGGCACAGGTTTCTGGAGTGCTAGCATGTGTTCATCTGACAGTGCTTGAAATTGCAAGATGCATTGTTGATCGCATGTCGGCATGCATCGTTCAATGCAGCGAGCCGCGGATTGTTCCACAGACACATGGACGTCGTATACAGTGTGAATACACGAGGATCCGCAGCCGGGCATGCAAGCAGCGCCACACGAAGGCGATAAAGAAAGAGCTTCTGGAGTTGCTTCTTGAGGTGCTGCTAGTGGTTGTTGAAGGATAGGCCGGGGTGTAGAAAGTGACTGCAGAAGAGTCGGCTGAGGTGTTGTTGCTGGTTGCTGTTCTACGATCTGTTGTTCTTGCTGGATGCAGGCTGGGGAACAAGTCGGTTGACAAGTGGGAACACATTGCTGTTGCGGAGCAAGGGATCCAGCACATGTTTCCTGACAGACGGTTTGGCACTGCGTTTGGCAATCTGCAGGTGTTGGCTGAGCAGCACATGGTCCTTCACAGCGTTGGATGCATACTGGTTGGCACTGAGCGCTTTCAGTCGGTTGTGGTATAACCACCTGCACGGGGAGCACAGCTGGTACCGATTGTTCTACAACTGGAGCGTTCTGTTGCGAGGGATACAGCTCACCTGACTGCAGTGGTTCCTGAATGCACAATGGTGCGCATAAAGGTTGACAACGCTGTGGGCAAGGGACATGAGGTTCCGCTCCGGGCACTTGTGGTTGCGTTAGTGATGGTACCTCAGGTTGCGCTGTTATTGGTAGCTGGAAGGCTGGCACCTGCTGCTGAGGAATCGGTGTGGTGTACTGTAACGAAGGTAATGTCTGCTGCGGTAATTGTTGGTCGTATTGCTGAATTGTCTGGGTTTGTGCGCAAGCCGAGGAGCAAGTCCGAGGACAAGACATAGAACAAGGAGCTCCTGTGCTAGATCCTCCTTCGCATACGTTGATGCATAAATTCACACAGACTGGACGACAAGGAGGTTGCGGCGCGCAAGGGCATTTCCGTGCAGGTTGATTGCAGGTGCATGAAGGAGGGTTGTTTTGGGGCAGAGTACAATTGCACCGTGGACGCAGATGCTGTTCGCATGGGCACTGACGACGTGCTCGGATGACTATATCCTGAAATTTATGGATTCACTTTCGTGTCGCTGAAACTATGAACAACGTATGAGTATCAGTAATGAAATTTTGGTGAGGCCCTAATTTTACTTTTAAATGACGAATAGGATTTCCTTTTACTCATTAGTGAGGAGATATTATTAAAGAAATATTACTAGATAAGTTGTATTGAGAGAATCAATTAGTCAAAGTGGCATTCAAAAATTGCTGTAGAAATTACCTGCTGAGCGCATAATACCCATGTGAAGCCGATGAGAAGAGCCAATGCATGGAAGTGCATGTTGTGTGCGTATTGGTGAGGTGAGATGAGGCAATGTGAGATGAGGTGAGGAATGCTCGATGATGTGTCGGCTTTATAGTGCTGTGGAATGGCTTGGTCAGCGGGACCGGTCATTGCAACATATATTTACTGTGTTCTCAAGTGGGAAAAGCGAGTCTGGCTAGATGGGTATTAGCACAATTGAAAAACAGCCGCCTTCTTGCACTGTGCAGCCGCTCAATTAAAGTACATCTGTCAACAAAGAGGGATTTACTATTGCATTGAAGTGACTACTGCTTCTGTTATTGCTACCATTATTAGTATACAAACACTCATACTTCACTACGTCAAATCCATGAAATATTACATCGATCTATCACTGCCAATGGGATGTTTATTGTTCATTCACCTGTCAAAAAAAGTTTTGAGTCAGTAGTCGTATATGACAACTGTAACAAAGGATTTTAGCATAAGAAATTTCAACTTCATATATGATAAGAAATTTTATGAATAATTTCTTCGATATCAATGAATTCATTGTTATTTTGTCTTTTGCATGAAATGATTTGAGAAGTGTTGCGCTTGTTAATGCACCTGTTGTAGCGTAAATTGATTAACGATGTAGTTCACAAACCGGTCAATCTAAGGTCACATCATTGACGCTCGATGTATCCATCATTTACGCGCACTCATATCGTTCACACTTTCTTGTGAAAACGCTTTCAAAGAACATCATTTCGACGTAAAATCGATATTTCTATGAATATTTCAAAATTTAAATATTTATCTTTAAAAAAACTATTTTATATTTTAATGCATAATTGCTTGTTTTTCCCCTTGAGCTGATGCTTATCGAACGAAATGCATTAAATCTCTGCAGTTAAAAGAGTTGAAAATACTTTAACGAATGTAAAAAGCGGAAATTATCGCATTTTGGCATTTCTCGGACAACATAACAATTGGAATCATCAATTAGAATTGTTGCAAATTATCTTAAAGTTAAAATTTTTTGTAATGGTGAGATGGATTTTCATCGAAAATTTTCTGATGAAAAGAAAAGTTGAAAAGGATTTTTTTTTTGACGCAAGAATCTAACGAAACTGTTGCTTTACATATGAGTTTTGGCTATTGGCTAAGTTTTTCGGCTCATTAGCTGGCTTAATGTAATGTCGGCTTTTCCCTGCTAATTCGCAAACAATCTTATTTCAGCACAAAAATAGGTGCAATAAAATCTTCAAACAATATTTAAAACGAAAAAAAATGCGAGTGATTTAATTTGCTTAGCGAAACTTCCCTCTAATATGTCACAGTTTCAAATCAAAAACTATAAACTCTACATTTTTTTCTTTCATTTCTCTTTTGTCCTTTTTTCCCTCTTTATTAGCCGTTTTGCTTCTATTTGCAACTTCTCCATTTCTCTACCTGAAAAGTTGTGAGCAAAAAATGGCAACCAGTTTTTCCCTTGATTTTTTTTATGTTATGAAAGGCACATGAGAAATTCTGTCATAGAGTTTTAAGTAAGCAATACATGTAGCAGCTGGTTAATGGAACATAGTAGTCTATGGGGCAATTCAGGAGATCCAAATAAAAATCATTGAATTTTTTATATACTTGAAGAGACTTTATTGATTTTCAAATTTTCAGGGGAACGTTTCAGGCTCACTCCCTCAAAAATCGTTGAAATTTTTTCGAGTACACTGTGATTTAAATAAAAGTGAGAACTATTTTAGCAAATTTTCTTGGGGACGGCCTAAAATAGTCCAAAATGCCTCATATGCTACTGAACACAGCCATTGCAATTTTCATCGACACTATTTCAGGATCGTCATCATAAGAATCTCGCAGAGAAGCAAAGGAATGCTCTTGGCTTGTGCTCTACACTTCCGTCGACTATGACGTTGTGAGCTGTATATGCAACGGTGAAATGCGCTGGAATTATTGGATTTGAAGCTATTAACACGAAAGCAGGTTGGATTGTGGTTTTTAAGGTCAAGTTTTAACCAAGTTTCAATCATTTTAACCATCAAGTTTGATCATTTTTTTAAACCAGATTCCAGGATTTTGGAGGCAAACGGCACATATGTATCTCGGACACTCTCAACTATACAAGTCTTCTCGTTCACTCACTCAACTTTAGATATCCTTTCGATGATGATAGAATGGAGAATAAGAAAAATTCTTGTTCATCTGAAGTACATTATGGTTTTTTCTCATTTGCCTTAAAAGGCCACATTTTTGAGTGTTTGAATTGACTGAAATTTTACGCTCATTTTAGAGATTTTTCAGAAATTCATTGTCTTGCATCATAAAATATATTCTTATAAAATTTTTTCATTATTTGATAGAACTACTGATTGCAACTCTTCATATCATTTTGCACAAAATTTCATTCCTCTCTTCCTCAACCCTCTTCGTTTTCTTCAGAAAAAATGAGAATTGCTTTATTTTTCGACAGCCTAAAAACCGTTAAAATTTTTTTCGAGATGTTCTTTCTCGCTATTTTTGCATAATGCGTTTTTGTATACCGCACAACAGAATATTATTTAGAAATCCGTCGATTGAGATGATTATACGCATACGCTGCTATATATTTCGTTATATTTTATCCAGCGATCAAGTGGCTTTAAATGTGTTTTTTGTAAATTTCTTTGCAAGAGTACATTATGCGACGTGATGTCTGTATGTGTCTGTGTCTGTCTGTATACTTCTCTTTGTCTGGTAAGCTGGAATAATACACCATTGGATCTTAAAGCTGTTTATAAACAATTAAAAGCGACGAAAAATTTGCACTCATTTTATGTCATTCCATATTTGATTACACATTGCTTGGCTTATAGAAAAGCAGATCATTTAAGAAAAGGTTTATGCGGATGGTGATGTCAATTAATAAAAGGTAGCAATAATTTTACATCTTCTTTATTTATTTATAAGTTCAGAAATTGATTGACATGATGTGCAGAATGCAAAAGCGCATATCGTGCCAACTCTTCTGGCGCGCTTTTCTACTTATTTTTCATTTATAAAGAATATAAATTGACTAGTTAGTCACTAAAAACAAATGTATATCTCTTCTATAGTGATTTAATATTTTTTGATCATTTATTTGCGCAACCAACACAATTCATAAAATATTTTCGCAAGCTGATGGCTATTTCAATCTTTTGAGAGAATTTTTATTGTACGTGAAATATTTTGATGATTATGCAAAGAGAGAGAGAGAGAGGGAAAGAGGAAGAGAGAGAGACGTGTTATCTAAAGATCTGGCCGTATGCGAGTTCTATTTCTAGGCCATATTATCGCTATTTCATGTTTGGCAAAATTCATTTTCTTGTTCACTCACCCCGCTGATCGTAACTCAAATTTTGACCGATTTTCACGCTCACTTTATTTATTCGTCGTTATTTAAATAAAATATTTAACTTTCGAAATTATCGCTAACACCCCCGTTTCCTTTACTTTTTTTATTTGCTTTGAATATTTTAAGCTCATTTATTTTTATATATGTTTAAATAAATATTTAGTAAATAATATTATTAACGCCTCACAAATTTTCTTTTTTCTTTGGAAATGCAATTGTGGATGTATAATTATTTGAATGTTTAATCGGCTTTCAACGATCGTCATCGTTTATTTCGTTTCTTAAGCGGCGTTCTTCAGTTATTCCGCTTATGAAGAACGGCGTCCAACTTTAGCTCAACAGTCGAAGTCAAGAATGTTGGCAATTTCAATTCTTTGTTAAACAAAACTCCGATCACGGTTAGCTTTTTATCGGAAATCAATGCTTTCCTCATAAAATGCTTCCACAAATCTAATTTTTGTCCTTGGGCTATTCTTGGAACATGGAGTAGTAGGAAAGATTAGAGGATGAAAGAAGTGAACCTAACCGGAAGGATTGGTGTGATAAGTTTTTATCAATTAAGAATAAGTAATAAAATATACGCATTAATGTATTCATATTTTTGCCGAATTGGCTATTCGCGCAAATCTCCTATAATAATCTTAAAATCCTTTTTTTCGGCGTAAAATAGTATTGTCATAATGCGTTTTCCAAATGCAACTATGCAGAACAGCATAGCAACTAGTCTCTTTTGCGTGTTTTGCATTCAACTTTGTGCTTCCAAATGGAATTTTTGTTTTTGCTTATTTTTGTGATGCTCTGTACATCTGCCTTCTAATCCCGGTTCAGTGGGATAATTGTACGCCTGTAAGTAGCTGAAAATTTTATTCACAATAGTTAAATAGGAAACGGCTCTATGTAGAGATTCCGATGCTTGTATACTAACCATTTGCATATATGGGTATTTTATACATATTTATATGTTTTGCTAAATACATTGAATTTAATGACCGAAATTAATGAAGGCAGCATTATTCATTTGTATACCATTTATGAATCACTGATCAATGAACGCACAGATTTTCTCTCCCCTCAAACAGTAGCCATTTGAGAATGTTTAGTGGTGTTGGCTAGTCAATGGATAGTATCCTCTTGCCGATGCTTTTTTTCGACAATCTTTCACTCTCACAGTCTTTGTTTACCACCAGAAAAGCAAACTTTCAATCAAAGCTAACCGCCGCTTGCATAGAAATAAACTCGAAATCAACTCCTCCTCTATCCAGCTAACCGGCTAACTTTCCTTACAACAGGTGAATAGTAGGGCCATCAATGAATGGATAGCAAACATTATAGAGTAGGGTGTACGCTTACTATGACTAGATCGAAGAGTTTCTTGATGATGATATTATTTGCGAAAAGAATCATTTTATATGCATCATGAAAGAGTTGAAGTTTGTTCGTTTATTTTTCGTTGAATAGCTATTTCAATATGTGTAATCTGTAAACGTTTCAAGAATAGAGCCATTCATTTAAGAGCAGATTTCTTTACTTTCAAATTTATGTACTATTCCATCAAAATTGTACTATTCCTTTAATGCTCACCTTGTAGACTATTCTTTCAAAAATACTTTCTTTTTTTGGCTTGATATAATAGTTGTAAATTTCTTCTTCGTTACGATGTAGAAATTGGATTGCGATCAAAAATCTGAGAAAATCTGAGAAATGTTTTATACATCCGAGAAAAAAATGTAATTTTGTGAGTTTTTCAGAATTTGTAGGCAAAAAGTTACTGTGGACTGTACTTTCATCGAATTAAATTATTCTGTATTTGATCGTGAATAAACTTCCGGAAATAAAAGAATAAATTCTGGATGAAATCTCTAGAATTATACTATGAGAAATATTCAATTTGTAAAGGGAGATTAAACGCCAATCGAACCCACAATGTCATTTGCTGTATGCACTTCGCATCAACCTACGAACGTCACGCAAATAGTCGAACGATATGCAAACGAATGTGACAGCCCGCTGCCTCGTCAACGTATCGTGACAGCGTTGTCGCCTGGCAGTAAATATATTTTTGGCGCCAACTTTATGTAAATTCGAATTCATTGATTTATCACACCTATCAGCATTTCATAATCAATTAGTCATTCATAAAATTCATCCGCTTTTCTTTCTTAGACGTTTTCAAAGTTCTTTTTTTAAATTTTTAAATAACAGAGTCGGAAAGCGGAATTTTTTAGTGCGATCAAAGTCCACAAACCTATTTTATCGGCTTAATACAGCAATAGAAATATTGATATTTGTCTACATGTTTTATCGCAAACAATTGCTGCTTCACGCGATAAGAAATTTCATTCAAAGTTAAAATTTCGAATGCAGGACCTCAAAAAGGCAAACTGAAAGCTCATTTCATCTGGAAAACCCTTTTAAACACTTTAACAATTAAAAATTTGAAAGTGGGCATACGGCCAAAGATTCTAACTATCAATTTTTAAGATAATCGATTCCTCGGAAATAGATTTAGACTCTTGGAAAATAATACAGTATTATTCACTGATTGGTTAAATTGCCTTAGAAATGGATAAGGTTTAAATCCTCCAAGCGCTCCCCTCCCTGCTCTACGTCATAGTATATATTAAGGAAGAAATCCTCACCTTTTCATTCTTGGCTGGCGCCAGAGGGCTCAAATTTTTCTGGGACATAAAGAAAAAATCGCCAGTTAGCGCCATATCTACGAGCGCTTTAAATTTAAAGCGATCAAATTTCCTAGTTAAAAGTGAACAGTGGAAGCAAAAACCCATCAGCTAGAAGAATATAAAGGTGCAACTCTTTAACTAAAGGAACTTTTGCCTTCTTGGAAAATAGAAATTTAAATAATATTATATCGTTCTAATATTTTCTTCGCTATTTTTATTTTCTTACTACAGCGTAGTTCCCCAGTGCAAATTCGGTTTATTTAATTCATTGTTGGGCTTATTTCACAGTTATCGCTTTCACTAAATCCCGTTTTGTCGATCGTTTTGGATTGAATTTAACGGTTGCAACTCAAAGATGATAGTGAAATATTCTCATAAATTGCGTCCGTTTGTTTATGGTTTCTTTTGGATTGTACCGCACCTTGATGTATTTTCTCATCTTGAAATAAACCCCCTACCGTGATGGCGTACTAATGACAACCCTCTAAACTGGAATATGCTAATCGTTTCGTTGCCTTCTTTAAACTTTGCAGCATTTTCATTGAATTCCTAAAATATCATTTAGACTTCAATAGATATAGCTTGCAATTCACATTTCAAAGGGCCCAAAATTGTTATGCATAAAAGCAAAAACTGTGTTATTATAACATATTTCTTTATTAGATTCAACAGCTTTTTTTCCTAACTTTGGCGGCAAATATGAGACTCCTTTGAACCTCTAACTCCTCTCTTAACGACCCCCTCAGAGGCATCTGAAGCGGTCTTTAACCATTCGACAATTGGTATAAGTACTGCCATTGGATGAATAAAAGTTGCAATATAAAACATTGGCTTGTCTCGGTAATAAAACTTCCTCTTTCGATGTATTTTTTTGGGGATTCGCGCTTTTCACTTATCACTAGAGAGCTGTGTGTTTGCTAAGTATACCTTTCATATGCTGAATCTGCCAACATATCAATCTCTTTCCTTTCGTGAGGGATATTCTCGAGAATTGGTTGCGAAGAATAGAGATACTCCAAGCTGTATTCAAAAAGATTTTCGAACGAGAAGAAATTGATTCAATTTTTCAGAAAATTTTTCAAAAATTACCCCAAAATTACGTTCGATCAATAATTTCTTTCTATTACCTCAATCACTATCACTAACAACTATTCACATATTATTCCCTTGTCTTATCAAATATGTTCGTGATGTATATTTCATGCAAAACGAATCAGTGTAATTTTATAGGCAGTGCAATTTTTTTGTGTTGATTTTGCTTGCATATCGGGGCGTGACAGCTGGCTGGCTCCTTCGAGATCGGCCACTCTCCCTCTACGAGCGATCATAATAGGCGTGTGGTCTTCGTTGAGCACACGTAACGCGTTTGTTTATATGAGAGCCTTTCTTATTGGGCATTGCTCTAATCGTAGCGCCTGTTACGCCTTACCTCAATTGATTCCAACAGGCTTTAAAATTCGCTAGCCTTCAGAAACACCAGCAAGATTCCAAATCTATATTTAACAAATATTCTCCACTCAATTTCCATTAGTGAATCAAGCTTTTTGTAGATTTTTATCACTAATAATATTAAAAAAAGATGAACATATCATCCATGATGCTCCCGTTTAAAGGTCGTCGAATTTCAAAAACACTTTCCTTTAGAAGTGGTTGTTTTCGTTGACTTTTCCTATATATTTCACAGCATCTGATTGACTTAATATGTAGAAATTACCACTTTTATGTGGTATACGCTATAACCGTGATAGTTAAAGAACGCGAATATTTGTAATTCAATTTAATAATGCTGACTGCAGAGTCCATTCATGTACTCGGTGTTTTTTTTTTTCTAAACACGGACAATATTTTCGTTTTCTTTATTTCCATTTTCCTGTAGTTTTTATTCCCCAGTTTTGCGGTAAGTTTAGTAGCGACAAAATAAAATTAAATTCTATGTGATTCCAAATGGTTTGCCTCAAAGCTATTTATTTTTTGTTGTCTTTTTGCTTTTCATTAATAAACTATTAGAATAACAGACAGACTTTTAAAGCGACTTATTTTAGCAAATTAAATAGATATTCATAATTCACTTACTTTTTTTTAAACTTACCTTTTCATATGAATCGCATACCATCAGAATATTGTGATTGATACGAATCAACAACACTCTCTTCAATTTCTGAGCTGAAAAATTCGCCACATTTCATTTTTCCGCATTAAAAAAATTCACTACTTAGAAGGTAAACGTTGCTAGATAATGACTGCAAATAATTTTTGCATTTAGGGTCAGAATTCGTCAACTTTTATTCAATTTGATTGTATAAATTGCTTTCGAAAATCGAAAATTAGCAACTTGGAATCCCTCATTTCTCATAAAAAGCATCACTAGCAATTACCATCGGCAGTTTATTTGTTTATTTCATAGCAACCTAAATGATCACCTTCGGGAAAATTTAATGGTGGGTTATTTCGAAAAATACCTAAGGATAGAATTTTTTAAGGAATTCTTCCTGGTGTATAATTATGTTTGAGAGATTAATTGGCGAATATTTTCTTTCTTAACGGTATGCAAAACGGTGATCTAATCTATATAATATATCTGAATATAAAAAGAAACGTTTTTTATCTAATCGTACAGAAGCTCACATTAATATTTGCACAAAATGTATTCATTTATTGATGTGTACAATTTGAACATGAATAGATGTGACATTTTCAGAGTTTTTTCTTTTCATATAAAATTTGACGTTTTCGTGCAATTTAATTTCCCTCTTGTTGCTATTTTGATAGAAATCCTTACCTCTTTTTGTGATTGAGCATATTGAAGTTTGATTTTGAAAAGAATATTTATTTACTTTATTTGTAATGAATTGAACTCGTTACAAGTAAAGTTGAAAAAAATATTATTTATTTTTAATGTTAAAATAATTACTTTACGCTTATTATTTGTATGGAATTTAATCGGATTATCTCAGCACTAATTCATTCGCTTATTATTCACCTATATTACAGTTATAGTGTTGTTAACTAAAGAATATTCTAACATTTAAACGAATAGTTGTTTCTATCGAATTTGTATTGTGTAAATAGGTCGGCTCATTTCGCTATTACGAATGATCGACGGATTATTGCAACGTTTTATCGTTGATTGACGTTCGAAAAAGTAGTGGCTTCCCGTTTTATCATTCTCAAAGTTTTCATTGCGATTAGTGGAGAAATTTTATTATTTGCAATATTTAGATGAGGCATTTTGTGATTTTATTTGCAATTGTATTTTTATAACTCACCACACCTATAGGCTTATGAATGAAATCGACGATAACAAGATTCTTAGAGACGTGGACGTTCTTTAGACAAGGAAAAAATGCCGATTTCAAATGGGTTTAAATCGAGAACAATAGTCATTTTTTACAATGAATTTAATCAAATGAATTTGTTGCCACTTGAAGATCAAAATGAATATGCATATTTTTTTTCGATTTTTGAGTGATCGGAATGGAATTAATAGGAATAATCGAATCCCTTCTCAATGAGTACAATTAAATGATGCATTTTCAATCGAATTTTTCAATTGTAAGACATCAAAATAAAATGAAGGCACTTTGAAGAGCTTTTGCTGTTATATTTCAATACTGTTTACAAGGTGAACAATTCTTTCGTAGAGCTGATAAAATAATGACGACAATAAGATTGAAGATGATGACGTTTGGAATATTCAAAGATCAAGATCAGCGTACAGTGATAGCACCTGACGCCACCCTAATCAAAACTGTGTGGTGCTTTCGATAAGCACCTCAGTAAAGATTCTGCGAACACTAGTTGGAATCCATCAAAAATGATAGGCAATCGAGTTAACGGCCAGTTCACCTATCTTAAAACTTATTGAATATTCAAATTTATTTGCTGGTCAAGCACTTTGAAGAGCTTTTGCTGTTATTTTTTTTAATTTTTTTTTAATCTTTTATTTATTTTTTTTTAATCAGCTTTTGCTGATTAAATTAGTTGTCGCATTAAACATGCAAAATCGATTAGCAACGTTAGTTCGCTTATTATTTGAGGTTGAATATATGCATTTACTTGCGCTTATTACTATTAAAGAGACCTGAGATATGGACTTAACAAATTTGCATATTACTTTTACAGTGTAACATTAAGTCAATGCTGCATGCAGCAAGACAGCTGCACAATCTCGTTGAATCTTGCTCTCCTTTCACTACAAAGAATTAAAGTTTTTTTACGTTGATGTAGATAGGTTGGCGTCCGCTGCAAACCTGAAATTTCGTTTGGTTCTCTCAATTAGCACCTGAACGAGCATGATTGCGCGACGATACGATTGTACGTTGTGGTATGAACACATGGGGACATGTCGCGACAATTAGGCGGTACGGTTGACGATCTAATGCCATTCAGTTTTTATTGCTGTGCATAGAGCTAAAAGTAGAGGAAATTTAGTGAGCCCTATGTTTCGAATTTTTCAGTTTCTACCCGAATTTTTTCTGTTTTTTTTCTCCCAGAGTTTTTCTGGAACAGTTGCAATTGCAGGAATAGAATAGATAGGGATGAGGGCTCAAGTGGGGGTTGAGATAGTGCTTTCACTGCTTACGTTGCAAATTCTACAAGAAATGAGGCGATCGAAAATGCGACTTGGCTGCATACATAGAACTCGTAAATGTAAATTGAGGACCCAGCTTTACCGATTAATTTCAATCACCATTGCTCTTCTGCACTATTGCCGCGAATATCAATTGCAAGAAAAAAAAAAAATGGTGGTGAGGACGAAGGATTGAAAGGCGAATTTGTGTGGCAGTGTTACAATTTGGTCAGATATTTGATCTTTTATCATACCCAACCCCACCCCGCTCTTATGCAAATATTGCAGTGAATTGTGAGAATTCACTTAAAAGTCACTCTTTAAAAAATTTTTTTTGATAATTAAAGTTTCTTTTAAGTAATTTTCTGCTCTAATCGAGAGAATGATTGGATGGATTCGTTAGATTATTGTTTATATCGATGAAACAAAAGAAAAAGAAGAGAGAGAGAGAAATGGAGGAAAAAATCCCCAGCAATCTTATGAAGACGACCGGAAATATGATGAAATCAATTTGACACGTTGTGTGCAGTTACCTGTTTTGCGGGTGAACTTGAAATAATTGAAATCAACGCATTATTGGATTGAGCACTATAAACAGCCCAAATAATCACTTCCACCTTTTAATGTTTTCATTTTCAAATATTTGCATTTCCCAACCAACGACGTTTATTATGATGCACTAAATATATTTACGCTTAAAGCTTACTCATTTTCGTTTATTTTTGCATTCTGCTGTGTGAACGTTGTCACATTGCCCAAATGCACTTTTTTAGTTGGGAAATACATAAAAACGTTGCTAAAACGATGCAACCAAAGCTAAATCAAGCTGGACGGATTCTATAAAAAAATTTAAGGTGTGGGGGAGGTCAAAGTGTAACAAAAAAGTTTTCATAAATGAACTTCACTCAATCATAAATACCATGATCATAGAAAGAAAATAGTTCTTTATTTTGAATAAACAAATATAATTGGAATAAATTTGCATAATAATAGATAAAGTTTCATAGTTACCGAATATTATAAGATAAAATGTATCGCATTAATGAAACAATATTTTCCACACTAGAATTAAATTTAATTCTTTGAATTTCATAAAAATATTAATATTTATTTATTCTTTTCGTTATCTGCAATAAAGCAAAAGAATTGCGCAATAAAATTTGCACGATAGAATCGTGGCGCCATTTCTTCGAATTGTTTATGACCTTCCCTGTGAATTGTTGACAGCTAAGCATTATCCACAATTGTTTTCGATCTCTGCTCTTTTTTTTTCTTTATCGATTAATGCGAAGATCACGTGTAAATTGCATATTCTGTTATCTATATCATCTGTACGACTTGAAGTGTTGTATACACAGCATTCATCTCTACCGTCGTTGTCTTTACAGTGTGCTTATTGGAAGCTTTGTAACCTCTAGAATATACATCCGTTTCATATGCGTAAATTAAATTTTTTTTTTTGCAGATAAAGAGCTGAAAATAATAAGAGCCAATCTTATTTTATTTTTGTGGGTTATTGTTTTCATTTTTCTATAATGCACATGACAATAAATTTAGCAACATCGATGCCGCTTAAATGCGTAACCAGCACTAATGTTTACTCGCAATATTTTCAATTTGCTCATTCGGTTGCATCGTTTATTCGCCTCTTTTTAGTGCTAAAAGATAGCCGCCACATATGCTTTTGCAAATCCCATCGTATTCTTCGTATTCATTCCGATTGCTTTAGGATGTTTCATCGTCTTCTCATCACCTAAATGTTGAGAAAATTCATTTCTGCTCCTTTGCGAACAGAAACTTGACCAATATCGTAACTATGAAACAATAATAACGCACACTATAGACATCACTAGCACTATCGCACTTTCATTTTGCTTTAAAATGTCGAATGAGATATATGAGTGGAACATAGTGAAATGTTGTAACGGTGCTGGCAAATTGCCTTGCTCTTTTGCAAACAATGATTGCCGAATACTTTCTTTTTGGTGTCCTAAGTGAATTATTAGCTTTTTTGAATAAATATAAATGTAAATAATAAAACGAAGAGGCATCAGTATGGAATTTGCTACCTTGCTGCAATCTATCCAGAATTGTTAGATACTGAGCTGGATGATTCTCCTCATGGCTGATTCGATGGGTGATTCAATTTTTAAGCGAATTTTATACTGTTTTTTATGTTAAATATCTTTTATCTGCACATGTATTTGTTACATTTTCCAATCTTGAATTATTCACAAAGATGCCTATTTTGTATCAGTTCTGTTTTAATCTTTTAATCTTCTCTTCACTTAAGAGCGAAATACTCCAACACTATACTTCATTGTAAGGTAGTACACATTGTCAGAGATGGAAAATAGAAATTTGTTGAATATATGATGAGGTGAATCAGCCTGAAAAGTTGGTAATCATGAATGCAAATCAAAATAGAAAAGAAGTTGGAGTCGGAAGAAAACCTCATCTATGTTATAGTCAATTATAAATTTTTAAAGAGAGGCACGTTTGCTATGAATAAATAATCTCACCATTTTTATATCGTTCTTGCTATGCGTGAATGAATAATTTCTTAGCGAGAAACTCATTTAGGAATGAATAAAAATGCTGATTACTCATCTGAGATTGTACGGGTAAATGCTTATCAAAACGAATATTTTTGGTGCATTTTTCATCTTTAGCCAATACTTGTAAAAGAGGCAGCCCCAACACGGCCTTAGGTTTTATGTCATAATATGAATAGAAGTTATTTCATTGGAGAGGATTTTGATAGACCATCAGCTCAAAAAGACTAAGGTCAATAATAGACGTTATGAAGTTCATGTACCCATGGTTGAGGTTCATCTGCCCCTGGTTGAGGTTTTCATTAGTTTAGAAAGCTCGACATAATAGGTAAATAAGTAAATCCATCTACGAGTAACTTCGCTATCATTTCTGTACTCCTAGCTGATGCATTCTTTTTGATATTGTTTTCAGCGCCAATCTCGCTGTTTGCTTTGATGTTTTATATATCAGGGCGTGCCTTTCAAAGCGGAAATGATCGCTTTTTTTATCCAAAGAATTTCAAACATTTTCGATGACTTATTTCTTTATTCTTGATTTTGTTTATCATATTTGCTGCTAATATCTTTTGAGAGATTACAATTTTCATTTTATTGACTATTATATTTTTTCCTCTCCGATTTCTTATAAATCTTTTTTTTTCTACGAGGACATACCAATTCCATTCGTATTTCTCTCCCCCCATTGTAATCTTCACTAAAATTTTCAAGACTCTCTCTCTCGCTCTATTTTGATTGCCTAGGTTCGATTTCGCAATTTAAAAGAATTTTTTAAAAATTTTTTAAAGATTTTCGCAATTATAAGGAAAATTTTGTCAGGATGACCCGAAATTGGCCAAGATAAGTGGCAGTAAGTTTGATTGACCAAATATTATGAGCCCGTCTAAAATGAATCATTTTCATGACCAAAAATTAGTCACTATCAAGAATTATGGCCAGTTTCTGTCATTATCTTATAAGACCAGAGCTTCTTCTAGGTCTCAGAACAGATGAGAAACTTTCATGCCTACATTAGCAAGACGCAGCTGAGTTGTTCACTTGTTAATATTGTTGACGCGATGACGTTATACTTCGTGGTGGTGGTGATACCTGGGCTCAGTGGGGGAAGTACCTGAGCTCTATGGTAATGTGGTGTGCTAATAATAGTGAACTATAAATTTACATACGGGGTTACACTTCAAAGTCTTTGTCTTATTATATTTTTTACTCCCCACATATCGTTCAAACATAAATAAATCCCATCTTCCCGAAAAAATTAAACGTACAATTTATGTTGTTGCTGTATTTTTACTCATGACGAGTGAATTTTTTTTTCTCATCGAAATCAGCATTCGACCTGTGTGGAAAAATTTGCACAACTGTAATGGACCCACTTTCCTTAATGGAACATTCCTAATGGAATCGTTCGACCAAGTTTTGTTTTTAACCAACTCAAAGCGTTCTTATAGATGAGCAAGTCATATGAGTGTTTTCAGTGACTGAACTATAGGTGCTGATCACCGAAATGTTCATATCGAACAAGGAAGCGTTGAAAGAAATATTTAATTTTAATATTTTTTCAATTACATCAAAGAGTAAATTCGCTCATAACTTCCTCCACATATCCCTTCCCCTATATTTCGCATAGAAGACACTAATTGAAAACATTTGATGGTTTCAGCTACTGTCATTGCTTAACGTTTAGTTCTATCGATGTAAACACAGTGTGTTTTATGTTTTTTGGTAGCATCATCGCTCTAAGTGATGGTTTTGCTGGCTTTACGTTTATATGACTATATGTGAAATATCCGATGATGTGTTGCCTATGAGAATGAAGATCGATGCTATATACAAAGAGTGTCTATCAAACATGGGGGTGTATCTATATGATGACTAAGAGTACATTTTCACTGATAACAACAACCAATACATAACGCTTCTCTCCACATGACGGTTCAATCTTTAATAGCTTCTCGATCGAATCATATTCATTCATTTCAAATGCTACTATTTATCTATTTTCAATCATTTCGATGATTACCGTTATATTTTCTTAGTAATAACTTACATGGAGAGGCATATACATGCGTTCAATTAAATGCTTAGTAAGCATTCATCATCATAGTCACAGCTCATCGCCTAGCACTAATTCACGTTCGACGATGCTTCTATTCAAACTATTTCCGGCAAATAAATGCTCAAAAAAGAGAGAGTAACATTCGTCGATGTGAGTTTCCTACCTGGCTGAGGATATCTCAGCGCTATCCAATGTGAATATCCATAGTTTATTACTTCCTAAAGAAATTCTAATGCTGATGAATTCAAAATGCATATGGGTCTATAGTTGATCGACGATTATTGTGCGCATTATTTTATGGTTATCACGAGAGTTTTGCGATGACGATGGTTGTGGTCATAATCGTTGGTAATAGCAACATTTTTATAGCGCTCTTTTTTCATATAGTTTCCTTTGTTTTATGTTACACATCTGCTTTGTCGATTGATGTACAATTTAACTCTCGCATTTACGAGTTTTATGGCTTTTCAGCATCTATTTTGAAACTCAGTGAAATGTCCACTTGAAATTTTCGTTAAGTTGGAAAAAGTATTTTCAAACTTACGTATTATAATTTCAGTGTCAATTGTTTTGAGAAACACAAGAAATGAGACCATATGGAGGAGCTTGACGACGAACTCGTTGAGGATATCCGGCGCTGTCCGGAGAAATTTTTTCCTCAATTTCTATTTGGTAAGCTAGAATTGCACACTTTTTAAACACTATTTTCCTCTTGTTTTCTATTAAACCTCTGGTGAAGTAATAGAAAATGCTGGACATAATAATTCTAAATTCAAGATATTCCTTTCTCATATATATATATATATATATGCTGCCTTTTTTAATTAGACTATTTGTTCGAATATTTCGGCGAGAAAATACTTCAAATTTTTTGTTTCTTAATGCACATCATTGATTTAGAGAATTTTCAAATCACAATGATTAGTAGCCTTAACATCGTGGTCTGCTGCCGATTCTCAATGAACTCAACCTATGACGTCATTCAAAATCGTTTATCCAAAAATTCCACTCGTCTATTGTTTTGAAAATTTTGCTATGCGAGATTGTCGTTGTTGCGCTTGTGATGGCCTTTAAAGAGCGTGAAAGTTTCGTTCATCTATACTTATTTATCAGTGCGTTGATCACCGCATTCTTCCGGGTGGTGCAATTTCGTTGTGCCTTCATGTCAGCGTTGATTTATTGTCCAATTATTCATTGAAATTCTTCGAATGCGCTAATTTGAGAGAAATATTCACCGATTGAATGCAGATAAAATTTTACTTTTATTCTCTTATCAATTTACGTGATCGAAGTGATTTCGGTTAAAATAAAAAAATCTCGATCTTTTTTTGCTGCAAAGATCTATGTGATGTAATGGATTACCATGCATAAAATGTGTCTCCACATGTCTTCTAGCGCTATCTTATCTGGTACTGGTAAAAACGGGAAGGCTTTAGGGAAGGGGAAGGGGATTACGTTTACTGTTGCTCAATATAGTGCAATGAAAATGATACGAAGCTGTCGTTAGATGTTACTATTATTTAAATATCGACCTCAGAATCGTAATAGTGAAGAGCCGAGTAATATCGCATTGAAAAGTAGCTTCATTTGAGATAATATTTATGAGAAATGACGTCATTTAAAATAATATTTATGGGGAATGACGTCATTATAAAGTAATGATTCCCTTAAAAGCAAACAACGGAAACAGTTTAATTTATCACCGTTATCGTAATAAACCAATTTCAAAATAATCTTTTAGAGCATCTAATGCGATAAGCTTAATATGTTTGTGGACTAGCTAAGCAAATCGGCGTTCCTGGTGCCACCTCAAAAATTTCCTGGTTAATGCGGCTTCATCTCTTTACTTTACTGTTCCTTTTACCGTTAGCAAACTGTTTGAATATCGGCTATTCGACTATATCCAGCTGTTTCATGCATTTATCAAAAAACATTGTCTTATTTTTAACTGACTTCAGAGATTATCATAAGACCAAAATTGTGAAAATTCGACCGGAAGTTGATTTGTTCGAATCTAGCAATTTGTTCCGCATATTTTGAATTTTAAATTTAAATATTGTTTGAGTAATCATAATTTTCATGTAGTTAACAGTAGCAATGAAAGGCATATATATTATTCATATTATACTCTTATCATCGGTGTTCTTTACTAGTAATTAAAGATACATGAAGTAAGGAATAATTTTTCATAGCCGAGTTAATATTTTAAATGTTTTTTTTCTGTTTTTGTTCATAAATCAAATTAAATCGAATTTCCTACGAATACGGATGATTCATTCATCTGTAATGAGCTGTAATCGTTTAATGGATTCTACGCGTAACGAGAAAAATGGAGCAGAAAATAAAAGAATGAACTAAATGTGGCTGCTACTCTAAGAGGGGATTGATCAGCGGCTGTGCAAAAGAGCAACATACGTCTCAAATTGTTTATGGGCGGCTAGCGATTGAATGATGTTCAAAAAAACACAACGCTGTGCTTTTTGCCTCGCAGTTCGATAGAACGTTGAGTGCGTGCGGCACATTGTCGCCTACTCTTACTTCCATTAAGGGATCAATAGCAGCTCACCATTTTCATAGCTTTAATGTTTTACTTCTGATAGTGAGAGGTTTTTTGCTAATCAAACAACTGCATATTAATCGGAGCCTCCATTTACCGACAGATAAACTGCCGATAAATTCATACTCCATATTCGAGAACGACTGTCCATATCACAGTAGTGCAACCGAAAATTCACTGAAGAGGAAAGAAAGGGCTGGTCGTTGAGGGTTCGTATTGAAGCGTCACGCTCGCATACTAACAATTAATCATTGAAAGTTTTTTATTGATATAATGAGTTTCATAACGCAATTCGATTGTCAAAATTCAAGCACATTTTCAATCTTAAACATCGCAAAATGATAGCCACCTAGAAGATAACTGAGGCTGATAGCTGTTGAGTTTCTGAAACTTTGAAGTTTCATCCAACTCTGTCAACTGATCTTTTATTCGTATAATAGGCGATTTTTATGCAATAAAAACTCATAAATAAATAATTAACCACTAATTTCATATATTTACATACATATTTGATTTTTGAATCAATTGCTGCAGAGTCATTGAGTTATACGGATACAGGTGCAAATCAAAAGAGAAAAGAAAGTATACGATGAAAAATGAATGAAAATCTAACCGCTTGTGAAATTCTGGCAAAAAAAAAAGTCTAAAATCTTTTACTTAGTTTTTTCTCAGAAAATGCTGATCACTTGAAAATCTATATGAGGCATGCGAACCTTATTGATGAAATTTGACAGGACTTCTTAAAAATTTTCAGACAAAAGAGAAGAAATCAGAGAGCGCTATAAAGGTGAGAAAACCCCACTAAATTTAGCCATAGTTCACATTTTCGTTGAATGATCTCTTGATTTTTTTCGTCTTTTTTTTTCATTATATGAGAAAATTGCTTCTTTCACAAACGTTTGCAATTTGTCCTATTCCATTGTTGCACTGCGATTTTTGCATTTATACTCATAAGAAATGTGATCGATTTTTTTTTTCAACTTTTATAAAAAAACGAAAAAAACAGAAAAACATTGTGATAGTATTTAAAACGTGAAAAGATCAAAAATTAGTTTTCGTCACAGTGGCAACGATCCAAAATTTTTATCATTCATTGTTGTTTTTAAAGCACACTATAGTACTACTTAAAATACAGTAAACTGTATTGTGGTATTAGTTAACCTTATAATTTAGTTCACCGACTTCATTCGGACGATGTTTAACCAACCGGCTGCAATAATTGTGGAATTTAGAAATTTTTTAGCAGCAAATTCATGAAAGCGTTGTTTAGCACGTGCTGTTGAATGAATGTTTCCAAAAATTATCAAGCATTCTGTAGAAAATTGATCAAAATAAACCTAACCAAAGCTTTTTCATCATTTCTCACGTTTTGAATCAATCGCAATCTAACAGCATTTGAAGAACAGACGAGAATAATTTATTCAAATACATAAGTCCTGTAACCTTTGACGA
This sequence comes from Baylisascaris procyonis, assembly GCA_037389465.1. Classification (NCBI taxonomy): domain Eukaryota; kingdom Metazoa; phylum Nematoda; class Chromadorea; order Rhabditida; family Ascarididae; genus Baylisascaris; species Baylisascaris procyonis. Next base: position 3,209,927 of record JAZARR010000110.1, read on the forward strand.
TTATTATTTTGAAAAGTTTATTTGAACGCAGGAAGCTAAAAAAAACGCAATACAAATATGGAAATTTAGTTAGTGAGTCTCAAATTTCAGGTGCGGACACACTTAGCACAGTGGAGCTTCTGAATCGGCTCATACTCACTGAGAATGGCTATGATGTGGTCATTGATTGCCTCTCTTGTTGGCAGGTTTCTTATTCATCTTTTTTCATCATATTCGTCTCATTTCATTGAAAAAAAAAAACATTCTACCTGAGAAAGAAGCTTGAGAGTTTGTGGAATCATTACTAATTGGAAGGAATACTAACAGTGGAAAGGAATTTATTATTTCGAGCTATAAAGACTACAAAAGGCGATCAAATTTATGTCTATAGCCTAGTTGTTTTCTTTTGGAAGTTTTATCTAAAAAGGTTGCAGATTGTAGTATTTACAACCTTATTTCATGTTGTAATGCTATGTCTTTAGTGGAACATTGATTCGGGACAAGTGGAAGCGATATGAAGAGACCTTCATTCGTAATGAATCGTCTGTTGACTGAAATAAATAAATAAATAAAATAGTTTAAAATAATTGCAATCATTTGTGGTTTATTCCTAATGAGTGCTAACCCCCATTTATCAGTTATTTCTTTATTGATGTAATTATAAAATTTGCATAATGTAATTACTATTCGATTCATGTGCAGAATTGTTTTTTAAAAAAATGTGCGATTTCTGAAATTGCCCTCTATTGTTTGCTCTATTTTTTTCTTTTAGTCCTATCAGAACGATCTCGCAAGGTCAATATCGACATATTTTCAAACTGCCTTTTTTGGAGGGCACATGAGTCTCTCCTCTTCAAAAAATTGTGCCATTTAATCGAATCGAATAATAAATATTGATTGAAATTTCCAAATATTTAAATAATCAATGGGTTTTTTGAAGGTGAAAAATTACAATAATGCATGTTTCCTGCTTGTGAAGAAAAAATTTTCTTGTGGAAATTGAATTTCTTTTGAATCCTCAAGTATAACTTTTTGATATTTAAATAAAAATTAAATAAAATTTTCATGCAGCCGAATTATTTATTGAATGCTGAATAAGAATATTTTATATCTCAAAATAATCTTTTTAGGATATAATTGGAGCAAATCTTTGCTTAGAGCCGGTAGCTAGTGAATTGCTTCATTCGGAGGAATCTTCAGTGCAATTGGCAAGCCTCTCACTTATCAATCAACTATTGCTACATTCACCAAATCCTGTCGCAAAAATTCGCATACATCATGAACTAAAAGGTAAACAAGTGTTTGTTTGTTTTAATTAATTGTATTACTTATAGTGATTTGGTTACGGTCCATTCTCTTGCCTGACAAGCTTAATATTTTCTGTCGGCATATTGTATCATAAATTCGACAGGAAATATCGGCCCGTGAGAGATCCCATAAAGCAGAGGCTATTTTTGCATAAAACAAGAGCGATTATGCCTCTGACACAAAAAGCATGAAATCCATCAAACTTAAGTCGTTTTTAATTTCTTCGCAAAAATCTTGCACAGTGTTATCCTTGCTTATGCCCATTTCCAGGATGCTTCACTTTGCGCCCTGCTTAGACATCAGACGCATGTGAATGCCTAGTGTATATAGTGCATATTTGAATCAGAGATGGGGTCTTTTTTGAACCGCTCGTTGATGATGTCTGTCGATCGTTGAATCGTTGGATCTTTTGATATCAGAAAATATAATTAAATAATATTATTCCATAAAATTGTGATTTTACGGCCACATAGATTAATATTAGTATGCACTTGAAATGCATGCAATTTATGCAATATTGGGCGTAAGTGCAGCTGCGTGTAAAGAAAGGTAAACATTGACACATCCGTTAGCACAAATAGTGATTGCTTTATTTATGCTTCTCATAATGTGATATCGCGTTTTTCACTTCCCTTTTTGCTAACATCGAAAGCACTTAGCAATGCTTTGTCCTTTTGCATTCATATAAGGGAGCAGCCTTAGAGGGAAATATCTAACGACTTTTCACATTGATTACGGTTGTCTGGCAATGTCTGGGGACCTTCTTGTGTAGAATTCGATCGTCGAGGGCAGAAGGAGAGTGGATTTTGAAGCTTTTTCGTAGAGTACGGTTATCTGAGTTGTCAGGTAGCTATTGCTATTATTGTTGAATATATATATGGAGCAGTTGTTGAAATGGCATCACGTGTGCATAGTAAAGTGGTAAAAATTGTTTGGCTGGCGGTGATAAAATAAGAATGGAAAGAAATGGGATTTGAACGAGAAGAGGATAAATTTGCCAAAAAATTTTCTCTCTTCGAAGAATTAGCTAAGCAATGGAATCATTAAAATATAGTACCATCAAAGATTAAAAAATGCTTTCAAGTGTAAGCAAACATCATTTCATATGGTCTAATTCGTGGGAGTTGGACTCGTCATCTTGTTGATAAATATAGTACACTTGTGAATAATGCCTCTGTTGCTTTTTTTTTCTTTGTTTGAGGCGCTTCATTTGGAAATGTTTTCCCATGGTAACGTTACATTTGCATTAGTAAATTGCCATAATGTGGCATTTAAGCATACGCAAAACAATCTGATATTCATTTATTTTTACTTCATTCCGAATTTTTTAAGTGCGAAATTATTTTGAATATCAAGGATACATCCCCATATAATGGGTGCACCAATCGCTCTAATATTATATAGATCGTGATCTATCAAGGACAATCTCACAATGACTATTTCCACTCAGAAAGAACGTATGAAACGATATTTTTCTTACTTGATCGAGGAGAACCCTTTAATTAAAGACGATTAAGATTATTCGCGAATTCATTGATAAAAATGTGATATTTAGGATTGATATTCTTTGATTGATTGATTAGAGTTTCTTCATGAGATGTGATGTGATCGGGTAAAATTTCGATTTTAATTGTAGCTTTAGAGCTTTATGGCTTTAGAGCCTAAACACTCAAATTTCTATTGATTATTCGCAATTGGAGGTGAGATTACCTAAGCCTATAATTTCATAAAGGATTTGTTTCAACTCAAATACTGTTATAATAAATGCATATTAATTTTAGGTGTTATCATAACATGCGTATTATACATGTTATGCATAATCATAATATCATAGCACAATATATATGCATAAAGGTCATATAAACATTTGATAGCCAACCTTCACACTACCATACAATTTCACCTAAGTAGACGTGGGAACAACCTGAAGAAAGATTCTTTCTTAATGAATGCTTTATTTATTAGAGTAAACAAAATAAATAAATATATATATATATATATGTCATAATAAAACAAGAATGAACATCAATAATTCTGCATGTTAAAAAATCTCTAGCATTAATTCATATCAAAGAAAACGATCAATTAGAATGCATGATGGGTTGCAATATAGGAGTGTGCTATATGTAAATATTCACGTTGATTTATGCAAATTACACCCGCTATGTTGCACATCTGTTGCGTATATGCGTAATGTGCGTACAGACGCCAGAAGACAACTGCATTATTTGCACTCACTAAGGACGCCGCCTATGGTCACTGGAAACCTTGAAAAGATTAATTAACTTATCGCACGATATATTTGATGAATTTGATTTTATATAGAATATTAGCCGCTACATTGTGGGCCCTATATGCTCATCTTTTTCGAAGCAAAAAGGGGGCAGCAATGAATTGTGTGAAACAGAAAGGAGAAAGCAAAAAAATGAAGAGGGAGGGGAGGAAGTGGCTTGAGGGAATAAGGCCACAAGTGTCATCACCTTAAAAATTATTCCATGATCGTTGAAAAACATTGATCGAAAAGCAAAAATGTTAGGTTTTATGGAAGCATAATCATTCAATTTATGAATAATCGTCTGAGTAAGCATTTTTATGCAGTGAACTAAAAGAACGTTTCGGCTTCTCTTAGGAGCATTTGTCAGTGAAAAGTTTTTTTGCATCTTATCTTTTCGTATAATTTTAAGAGGTATAAAAATGTAAGCCGAAAATAAACAAATATGGCGATTTTTTTTATTCTTTTCATTTGTTCATTTTCATAGTTAAAGAAGAGGGCTATTAAAATTCATTAATGTAATACCTTTTTTCAGCTTTTACTAGCATTATATTTTCATAAGCATTAGTAAGTTTTCGAGTGAAATTATCGCTATGGTATATCTACTTTTATAATGCTATTCTATCGCTTATGACTATGTGGGTGGTACAACATAAGTGCAATTAATAAATGAATACAAATATTTATGGTCACTTCATCTATAATATTTGGGCGTTGATCACAAAGAGCTAGAATCCTTGCAGATTTCCTTACGGGTCAACAGTATTCCTCTATAAAATCTCTAAATTACTTTTCCTGCTGCATGGGCCAAAATGGGCCTAAAAGAAGGTATAATTCAGCCCAATGCAGTTCCTATGTCTAATAGAAACTGCTGTTCCTTTAGCTGAGTGACCAAAACTAGTCTGAGACTGATCTAGAATTTTTCTCAGTGAATCTGATCAGATCGAAGTGTATAGACCGTTAAACATGATGATTTCCGAAAATTTTTCACTTGAACATTTCCGCCTATATCAAAATTTTTATTCTATATAAGTGTTGAAGTAATCAATTAATATACTGTTAAATGTGTTAGTAAGTTATTATCATCCGTCATTAATGAATAGTTCGCATTTCCTCTTCGCAGATATTCGTCAGCAATTTCGCACTTTTTTTCCGTAATCATTTAAAAACTCAATAAAATCACTACAAATTATGATTAATTTTATTGACATTTATATAATCGATTATTCAAATGATTCGAGAATAACGCATAGATATGGAAATTATTTGAGGAAAATTGACTGAGGTTTTCTTTGATGTGACAGAATCAATTAAAGAGGAAATTATTGGCTCTTTTACGTTTGAAGTGACCGCCGATTGGTTTTTCTTAAATATTTCGTTTTGCTTAACTGACCGACCGGAAATCATTCACCTCTGATCATATAGATTGCATTAGTCGTTAGCAATTTTCGAGCATAAGACGGATGTTATTGAAAGAACTTTACGACCGACTCCACAAAATTTTTTTTTTTTTTGAGATGATAGCAATTCTTTATTCTTCGAAATTTTATATCTTCTCAAATATTTTCATCAAAATTTGGCAATGGGCGTAATTTTTTTTTTCCAATAAGTGTCTTTTCAAACACTAAGAAATCCGTTATAAATAACCATTAGTATTTGACAATTTGAGGCAATTCTAGTAGTATAATAGTTCCCACATATCCATCTTTGATCATCGACCAATGACGATGCATCCGCTGATCAAATCGAGTGGATTAGACGATAAATCCGGTTTATTCGATTAGTCACATATTTTACGTGATGCTTTCATTGTATATCTTCAGTTCAGTTGAATTTTCAGTTTTAATACGTTCAAATTATTTCGATGTTTTCCAGTTGCTCATGGAAATGGAATAATTCGATGAGTCGAAGTAGAACGGGGCGGAGTGGGGGCAAGGGAAGGGGGATGGGAGAGACTGATGGGTGTAGGCTTATCTTTTGTTTCTATCAATGACAGTTCCTATGACTACACGAATCAATCATTGTGCCGCCTGCTTAATAGGTTCGCTGAAAAGGTGGTAACAAAGAAATTGTTCCATAGTGGGCTCAACGCTACGATTTTTGCTTTTTAGTTTCATTGTTCTTTATCTCTCTTTTGTGTCGTTTCGAATTCTTCATTGCTATAGCACCGTTGAGCTTTGATGGCAACAATCTACTCTCTCAGAATCCTCAAAGATAACAGCTACCCGAGCTGGATTTATTTCTCCTAACCTCCTCGGACCAACCTATAACTTACCCAAATGGCAACCTAATTACCTGGAAATGCCTAACAAGTGAAACTAACATCAACTGATTCTTAATTTTCCCATATATCTCATATTTTGCTGACGTCGTTGTTGTCCTAACGTTAAACCATATAACACATCACATTTGTTATATAGGGCATATAAAATGTGGATGTTTATAAGGCACAAAAGATGTGCATCTTTGACATGAATCATTCGGCATCGAAACAAAATGCGTTCAAGAAATCAGTTTCGAATCAATAGACAGAGATGCAAGTAACCGAAGTAAGGCTCAATGAGAGAGAGAGAGAGAGGTGAGGATAGGGTGATAAAAGAGAAAGCCATATTTCTTTGAAATATTTTAGAAAGATAATATTAAAATTTGTAAATATTTAGTTGATAGATGATAAATTAAGCTCATCTTCTAGGAAAATCCATTTATTATTTGCATGTTGAACTTTCTATACTAAATATTTCTAAACCTATCTGTATTTCAGAGCTTCATATTGATGTCCGAATTGAACAACTAAGGTGAGTGAAGCATTTCACATTTCTAATTTGATGCCAATTTCATTCATATAAACTTTTAAAGTTCAAACGAAATTTTCAATAAAAACCTTTTTAATCGAATTAATTATATTTAATAATCGAAATTTTTACCATTGTGCTTTATTAATTTCTACCTTTCATCCAAACCTTACTCCTTGCTATTGTGTTTATTATTTATATTAAACCTTCTAAAAAAATTACAAGAAATCAGTTGGAATTTTATATCTGCATATGCGATCAGCGTTGCCATTCGATTGCAGAACACCGTTCTTTTAGCTGCTACGTTTTATTTGCTACGCCCACTTTGCAAGGCAATGTTGTGGCTTAACGCGTTTCTTAGCTGTCTTCACATCGTTCATTCCATCATCGCCTTTATGGAATTTCATCTTTTTACATTAATATTTTAGTTGATTTATTAGATGTCCAAATAAATGTTCACAAATTCACAAGTTTTTTGGCTAAAATATTCTAATTACAATAAAACGATGGAAATAATCTTAAATTTTTACTAAATAATCGGAAATTATTTTCTTTTTTTTTGAAAAAGTTTTGCAGAAATATCAAATAATTTTCTTAGGTTTTTTTTTCTAAGCATTTATCAAGATGTCGTTATTCATCTCGAACATTTCCCCTGAATTCACTAATTGTTAAGGAAAAGAAACAATTGATTAATTAATTGAAATTAACTAAAATGTCCATTCCTATTTCTGCGAACAATTTGAATAGTAACCATCTTTCTTTTCCTAATTTTGAATGCTTTCTCCAATTGAATTCGTGAGAAAATTTAAGTAAAATTTGCTTGTTCACTCCTCTTATAAGTCATCTCATTCAATAAAAATAATTAAAAGTTCTAAGGTTGAATTTGTGTATATTGTAATCTTTTTCTATCTATTCTCACTATTTTTGCTCACAGACAGGGTGAGACATTTGCATATGAAATTCTACGATCATCGCCATTCTAATGTTGAGAGAACCGTTGTATGAGGTGTTAACGAGTTAAAATATTAGACTTTATTTTGAGGCCCAAGTCCCCTACTTGGGTTAAACTAAGGGTTTAAGGTTCTCGAAGTTAGGCCTTATTTTGTTTATAGACGCAGAAAAACTCTATAAAGCATTACATTGTTCGTCCTTTATTGATACTTTATTGCATTTTCCTGTTGTTGATCTAGAACAGGAAGTTTTTCACCGTAGTTTTTCAAGTGAAGACCTTTTCCATTCTTGGACATGTTTAATCATTTGAACAACAAATTTTCCCTCTATTCGTTTCACAAATTTTCTATATTTCTTATGTAATTTTCACAATTGTATCGATTTTTTTCCGAATATTTTCCAGTAATTAATCAAAAAAAATTTACTAAGTATTTCTGAAATGCAAATTAGCTGTACCTTATAGAATCTATAATGTTTTCACCTTAAAACAGTTTGTATATTCGGAAATAAATGAAAACTTTATAGAGAAATTTTAATGGCTTTTTTGATTAGACAATAATCATCAAACATTTCAGAGAGCACGTTTTTTTCTGTGAATCATCTCTCCATCAAAATAATCTTCTCTGAAAAGAATATTCATGAAAATGTCAAGCTGAAATATTGAGATTATAAAATTAGAGAAAATTCTTCGATGAAAATTTAATACTTACGAATTATTCAATTGCTAGCATATTTGGATAAGTTCCTTACCTGGTCTATCGAAATATTTGAAACTTACCTGGCTAGGTTAATATATTTGGATTATTTGTATGGGAAATAATTAGGTACATTGGCATGAGGAAAACATTTGATAAGGCGAAAATTCTTTATCTCTATCGCTATCGTATCCGAAACGCCTGTTCTATGTTAGGAAAGAAGTCGATTTTTTAAAGACATATTTAGGCGTTGAAATATTTGAAGGATTTCAAAACAAGCCGACGCATTGGGACGTCAGATTGGAGAGCAAATTGATTTGTGGCATTCGGAGCGTGTGCAAAACTGTGAAACTCACTCCAGAGGTTTGCCACTATTATCAACGAATGCCCCAACTTTATGTCATTGTTCCGATGCTTATTTTTCAAAAGTGAATAAAATTTTGATGCCGGAAATACTTTTCTTTTTTCCTATACCCCCTTCTTTTTTTTTACCTCTCTTCTCAATTGTTTCGAAATTAACAGGTCTAAGAGTGTAATTTTTAGCTTTTTTTTCTCTTCTTGCATGCAAAACCTTGGACTTCCTGCCAATTTTTAGGCATCTTTTATTCTAGACATATCATATTTTTATTGCTGTTTTTTTTTTGAAATCGGTATAAATTCATTTCTCGAGGCATCAGATAGAAATAATTTGAGGACTTAAGAAATTGAACAGAAAATCACCGCAACTCCCAATTTCATTTTATGGGCTTTCTTTTTCAGAATATTATATCTTATGCCTGAAACAACGGAGAGTTCCTTACAGCATTCTTGGAAAATCACCTATCGTTAGCGTGATATATGTTATTCCATAGAAATATATCCTTTTAACCTTCGAACATTTGCAATAGCGGGCATTCTTTAGAACGAAGGGAACGAAATTGGACAAATATAATACAGTCAATGAATACTTTGAATGGGGCTTATAATTATTTGAATTAATATCTGAATAGGTAATCAAATCAATTCCGCATAAACATAGGAACCCATTACAATCCAGAAATCCTCTAAAAATCCATCTTTTATTGATAAACACAATTATTTCAAAGTATGATCCTTTATTGCATGATTTATCATTCAAAAAACCTCTCCAAATAATTAGTTTACAATTATAGAACGCACAAGTTCACTAGCTGAAGCAGATGATTCGGGATCGTTCAGTGAAGATAGTGAAGATGATACGATGAGCAGCATAAATGGACCAAGATCACCTTCCACTAATTCCGCAAATGTTAGTATGCAAATTTATCAACGAAGTTTTTTTGAAATAATTGTTTTTTCATTAATCGCTCAATGACGTCATTTTCAGCTGCAAAAATCAATATTTTGCAGAAGATTTATAAAAACCGGTTGAGTATATTATTATTCAAATAGTATTACTTTGCCTATTCGTGCATTTTCTCATATTTTATCTAGTCCTATATATTTTTTTCCTATCGTTGCACTAGCTTATTGCATATTCCTATATATTTTCCAATCATATTTTCTATATAAAGTCATCTATCTTTCACTAATCCTATTTCTATGGGATTTTTGCTGATATAATCGTCAAATTTCTAAGCTAATTTATTCAATAATAAAAATCAACTTTTATCGATATAAAAAAAAATCCACTAGAAAAACATTTTTCATAATTTCTATGCAATTAAACATTGAGAAAATTTATTCTTTTTTTATGAAAATATTCGAAATTTCAATGATCTAGATAGAACAATTGCGTATGTAAACTGTGTAAACGAGATGGAATTTTATTTATTTCATTTTTATTTTATTTTATTTTATTTTATTTTATTTTATTTTATTTTATTTTATTTTATCTTATTTTATCTTATTTTTACAGAGTGATGTGATGACTATACATCAATTGGACGGTAAACCATCTGAATGTAATGTTAGTCAATTTATAGTAATAATTTTCGTTTAAGTTCACATTTATTTAATATAACGAAAAGCAACTAAATTATTCTATGACACTCAAAAAATGATGTTGACAAAAAAATAATTCTTTCCTTAAAGTTATTTCTTTAAAAAGGTTATCGCTTTTCTGAAATATGAAAATATCTATTTTATTATATTGCTAAAAATTTCCTCTCAATACTTTATCGAATTTAGTCAACATTATTGTTAATTTTGATTGGTGAATATTTTCTTTTCTTAAAAAAAAAAAAATTATTGCAATCAATTTTCGTTCCATTGAAAAATGGAATATTTTGAAAAATATTGCATCCCAAATCGATGATTTTTAATGTTTCGTAAAATTTTTCTTTTTTTTTTCATTGTAAGTGAAAAAAATATTCTCATTTGGATTATTAACGTAAATATGTGACACTCATTTAATCGTTGTTGATGAGAGTAATTCATATGGAAATAATACTTATTAAGGATCGATAAATGAAGAAATGAATAAATGAAGCTCTAAATAATTTGTTTATTTAATTTCTTCGATTCTATCCCTCATATCCTATCTTCATCTCTAATCGTATCTGTCGTTCACTCTCGAGGAAAATGTTTGAGTTTTGATCAACTCTTGACCGATATTAGTAAAACATGTGCTCTTGGATAAATATATTTGTTTGTGATAGATGGTTTTGATAAGCTGCTTTTACAAGTTTATTTTATGTTTAAATGCTTTATCGATAAGCACAAATATTATTTCAGAGTTCAGAAGATCCACGCTATATCGATTTGATGCTGGTACAGTTGATAAACGTCCTTAAAGACAAGACGGATTCCGTTTATTTGAAGGTTGTTGAGGAGATTCTCAATAAGACGTGCAATAAGGTTTCTTTCCGTGTTTTAATTAATGATTTAAGTTCGTTGAAGTTATGTCAAAAATGACAAAACAATCAATTACGTATTATTTTACAACGCATATGAGCCTTAAAGAATTTTTACTTTGAATTATTATGATTGAATTTTATTTGCAAATATATCATTTGATAGAATTTATTGCTCTCAATAAAAGTATAAATTAGTCCGTTGAGTACCGAATATTGAAAAATTGAAGAGATATTAAATAAATTATTTATCGATTATCATCATTTCATTTAAAATCCTCTAAATATATAACGGCATTTGCATAAAACCTTCTTAAGAATTTCAAAAGTCGTTATATTGCCACATTTTCGTATTTAATTTCATAAGCAATACACGATGGAAATTTTCATACTTAAAATTATTTGCATATAGAATTTAGCTTGTGATTTAACAGAGTTTGATTGCCTATGGATTTTTCATTTTATGGGTTGATATTTCCTACAAAGATATGGTCGTTTAATTATTACAAATGGGAAATAACTGAGTGAATTTCAGAGGGATTTCGAACAGATAATGGGGATATTGAAAAAGGACAACGGTGACTTCATCAAAGGTATTCATTTATAATGCTTTATAATAAGTGAATTTATTATAGGCTTTTTTTATTATTCTTAAATAAGAGAAAAGGTGAACGCCCTTTCGATGTGCATCGTTATCATGGTCACTCAATGATAAGGCGCCAGTAATCTCTTGCAAATGATAAGAAATGCTGCAACGAGCAAATAAAATAAAATTAAAAAAAAAATGTTGGTTCTGCATTAAAGCGCAAATGAAAAAAATTTTTTAAATGGTTCTATCTAAGGGAAATTTTTCTTTTTTTGGAAAGAAAAAATCTCGAAACTTCGTAAATATATTATCACATTACATGAATATTTTTCATTTTATAAACAACAATGAAATTTCAACAACGACAAAATTCTTTTCGAAAGTTTTTCCTCCTAGATTCTCATTTTATTAAGTTTTTTTTCTTTTTTTATTGCTTATCATGGCAGCCTATTTCGGGTATTCCGTCCTGATTAATCAAGCTTAATTAAGCTGAATTTCTGATATCCTCATATTTTACTCGACACCTGAAATCAAAAATAGACCTGAATTCTAATTTTTTATTCACTTGAATTCCTATATTTATGTGCAATTAATTTTGAGTAGTACTTGATAGGCTTATGTTAAATTCATTCAAAAATATATGGGCAAAGAGAGTGAGCTTTCTTCTGCAACATTCATGTGACTATCATTTTTATTGATGAGGAACAATGAATTTGATTCAGTTGTTTTAAACAAATGTCGATAAAACTTTCTTCTAATCATGTGTTTAATGTTAGATCATGCTCCTTTTTTTTCTTTTTATAAGACTTGTCATCGCTGTTCAACAATGATATGGTCTTTGCTTATCATTTTAGGGCAAAGTGAGTTTTAATGAAATGGGAGTATGGCTATGAGAGAGAGAAAAAAATGAAATGATATTATCACCCTATCAGTGTTTTGATTTTTGATCATATCCAAATCAACCGTAATTGCTTCTTCCGCTTTACAGTATTTTCTGCTACCATTCCTCAGGCTACCATAGATTATATTAGTTATTACAAAAAGGTATAACCTTTCTTGAAAATTTATCAATTTTATTTGAAATATTGCGGAAGAAAGGTTTTTCAGGTACACCTATAAAAACGCCAACAGGATGCATGGTATCATTATCACCACTATCCCCTACAAAAGTACCTACTTCCCCTCCACCACCACCGATGGCACCTCCACCTCCACCATCCACCGTTCGGGCTCCACCAGCTCCTCCTCCTCCGTTGAATTTGCGAGCACCACCACCGCCGCGATCGGTGCCAAAACCACAAATCGAAATACCAGCAACGCTTAAGCCGAAGTTAATGCCTAAGGAAGGCACCAAGCTCAAGCAGATTCAATGGACAAAAATACCTGCAGAAAAGGTAAATTTAGGGTTTCGCTCACTTTATGCTTGAAAATGAAGAAATATGCTGGTAGAAAGCTTGAAGAGTTTGAGATATGCACTAAGCTTTCATAATGCCTTTCTTAAAAGATTGGATTTAGGATAAAATATTATTTGCCTTTTAGAAGAACAAATATTTTCAATGAAAATTGTTTTCGAGTTCAAAGCTTAAAGGTTTTTATGTAGTCTTATTGTTATCAGAGTATATTTATAGGTGATCGATGCTGGCACAGAGAATATACGAAACGTTTGGATGTCATCAGCTAAGTTACCAGAAAATGGTTTGGTTTTTTTTTTTCAGTTGACCTTTCATTGTCAATATTTTCTATGAAATATTTTGAACTAATCTCAATTCGATATGTTTTACAATAACGTTACCTAAATATGTAAATACTATAAAGTTTTTTTTCGAGTAATGAATTATTTAAAAATTTTAAAAAATAATAAATAATTGAATGGTATTTTATATTGATGGGATTGCTGAAAATTTTTCGATTATAAGGTTTTTAGAATTTAAAAAAAAAAATTAATTAAATGGTATTTGTATATACGACGAAGAAAAATATGCAAATGCAATAATTTTCAGTACTTTTTGTATACAGCATTGCTTTTTGATATTTTTTTATACAACAATAAAATGGACTTTTTGTTTATTGAAAATGTGTTTAATACAACATTGCTGAAGAATATTTATTTTTCCCACACTGATCACATTTTTTTTTGCCTTTTTATTCATTTAACGATATGAATGCACTATCAATTTACAAAGATAACAGTCATATTTGCTAGCATTTTCAAACATTATAATACTAAAACGATTATAGTACAAAGGGAACATCATATTTGAAGTTGAGGTCGTTAATATACGAAATCAGCCAATCTTAAATCAATTTCGACGAAAAGCATGCACCTTTTACCGACATGGTTTTATTTTTGCAAAAAAAAAGAACTCTGGAAAAAAGTTTGAAAAAAAGAAATAAGTTGGAAAAAATGGAAAAAAATTTCAAGAAATGGAAAAAAAATTTTATTATACGTTTCGAAAAAAATAGGGATCAAAATGACCTATTATTGGTGAAAATTTTTCATGTACTTATATAATCGTTTTTTTTTTCGCAAAAATAAGATCGCATCGGCAAATTTTTCGCTGAAAAGCAAATTTTTTTTGGTCGTTTACATGAAGAAAATGCAAGCCGTTGAAACACTTGCTAATGCGTTAAAATTTAAATTCGCAAAATAGACTAGAAGGAACTAATCACCTAAAGCAAATAGAGTCTAAAATTGAAAAGAAAAAAATAAATTAAAGAAGTGAAGAAAAAAGGATCTCTTTTAAAAATACCTTTAAAATGTTTTCCCTTGAAGATAAAAGCGAAAAAATGCGTTAAAATATATTTTAGTCCTGAAAGAAAATATAAAATTTTCTAAATTATCTACTATAAAAAAATAAAATCTTTTTTCTTTCCTTTTTTTTCAGAATTTCACGTCGATTTTGAAGAGTTGGAATGTATGTTTTCATGTGGTGGATCATTAGTCAACGAAACGCCAAGTTTAGAGAGGCGATGCTCACGTAAAAATGAACAAATAAATCTCCTTTCTCATAAAAGAAGCTTCAATGTCAGCATTTTTATCAAACAATTCAAAGAAGGTTCATTGTTTAGAATATTATCATTATTTGTTAAATCTCGAAGAAAAGGAGATGTTACAATTTTTTTAAAATCACTTGAATCTATCAAAAATTTATTCCTTTCATTTAAATGAATTTTCTCAATTTGTAAAATTTACTACAAATATTGACGAAAAAAAGAGCACATTTCTAGCGCTTTTTCTTCTATGTTTTTCCAGCTTTGAACTCAACATTTACTCGTTCAATCGATCGGCCTATATTTCCCACAAACTATAAACTATAGAGTTATATTTTTGTCGATTAGCTGTTCAATTTGTTGAATCAACAATCATACGTCATAAGCCTCCTTCAAAATTGTCTTTATTTGTTGATAGTTACTGTTGCAAAAGTTTTACTCTATTTGTAAGTAAAAGATTGATTCCTAGAATATATGCTTTTGTAATCCATAGAACTGATCAACCGGTCTCATAAATTATCGTTGCCAAACAACTCTCTTTTTTTGTTTTTTTTTTGCTGCCGAACCATAGATATTTCATTATTTTTCGAATATTTTCTCTGTGTTTCAAATAGTTCTACTGTTTATGCAAATTTTACAAATTTTGCATATTTCACCTGTTGCGTGATCGCTGTAAAATAGAGGCAAATATTTTGTCACCTTTAAATGACTAAAATTTGTTTCGAATTTGATGAATGTCGTCTTATGGTATCCATTGTGCCCAGCAAGTTCCCTAACTTAGCTTCAATGCTTTCTGAGTTGAATCTACCAAAAATACAGGATATATGCATGCGTTGTTTAGATATTATTTGCATTATCAGCACGGGGCACATTATTTCGACTTTACCCGCATATATATATAGATATGAGTCCGGTGACGATCTGTTTAAGTAGATTTCAGAATCAAATTTTCTACACTGCCGGGGAGGGTATGTGTCGTTATTGATACGAGTAACTGAAAGTATATTACAGGTGCGGCACAGGTAGTGAATTATATTCGTGAAGGAAGAGGTGATTTAATTGGTTTGGAAAGACTCAATTCTCTTATTGCTATTTTACCCGATAGTGAAGAGGTAATCCTTTTCAATATACCATCTTAACTCTTCCACATTATTTGAGTAAAATTTGAGGAAGCGTTAATTGGGCTCTTCTTCAAGGAACTCTTCTTATCATTCATTTAGCTTTTGATTTTAAAAATAAAAATATTGTAATATAAATATGCGCAGGAAATTAATGAAATTTACGTTGCTGCTTGATGTAAGTTATACTCAATCATATTTTCACGCGGTTATGTGAACTTCACGGTACTTGCAGTTTATCGTGAGGAAAAGTTTGAAGTAAGTCTTAACGAAGCGAGCATATGCCATACATAACAACCAGATTAGACAAAGTTATATGAATTTAGATAAAGTTTGGATCCAATAAATCCTTATATTGTTAAATAGGAATTATGAAGGAGATCATTAAAGTTGAGGTAGCCACTCTGAAACTTGTTTATTAATTATCGTTTTTTTTCCGTTCATGGTACTTTAAAAGAAGGGTAATTCCATTTCGATGGGTCTTTATAAAATTATTATATTTTATGACAATTTTTATGCTGTTATATCTTATGTTTTTTCGTCTAATTGTTGGCATAAATCGATGGACTAATCTGTCTACCCGAGTAATTTGAAATTGCAGGTTGAGATTCTTCGTGGTTTTACGGGTGATGTGATGCAATTAGGACCAGCCGAGCAATTCTTTTTAAATCTGCTTACACTTGCCGACTATAAGCTCAAGTTGGAATGCCTTATTCTTAAACTTGAGCTTGATTCTGCTTTTGATACGCTGCTACCACAAATCGATATAATTATCACTGCATCAAATGGTGTGTGTTTTTTTTTTCTTGAAATCGTTCGATTTTCCAGAAAAAAATCGCTGTAACATCGCTGTAATCCATAGGGATTTGTCTACTATGCTAGCAGCCCCCTTCGAGGTTTTCTTAAATCAGTTTGCCCCTTTTCTACCTTTTTTTTCAATATCCCCTTTTCTACAATCTGGATTCATTTAGAATTTCACTTGCTCTTCTCCTCATCCAGGATTAAAATTGATGTCGCAATATATTGAAAGTTTGTTGTCGCAGATTGCTTCCCCGATAGCTCATAGAGGAGCATAAAGTTGCCCAGTCACTCTATGGTGCTATGAACAGAAACGGCACATCGATAGTCTGTTGTTCTTCACCGTCAACAATGCACATTCGAGTGGTAATAGTGTTTGCATAGATAGACTTATGTTTGTTTGCTTAGATGTGATACGCTGAAAGTGATTTCTGCTTTATTTTTTATTGAAATGATACGCAAAAAGCCTGAATCATATCATTAGCACATAAACCTAAAATCTCCTGATGTTCTGTGATCGTTGTATGCGTCACATAGATGGACATGTTTTATCACCATCAGCTGACCCATCACTCTCGGTCATATTTTAAAAAATTTTGCCAATAAACGATCACAGTAAAAATCACGTATGCTTTTTTGACCTTGAGTTAGCACACATAAACGATAGCTTATGATTGAATATGTTGTGCTCATGCAATAAATGCTGATTGATGTAAGGTATGGTTGGTATGGCTCATGCTGTGAGTGGGTTGAGCGCAGCTCAAACGTTTCCGTGGGGGAGGGGGGGGGGCTGGGGGAGAGGAGGGGAGGGGGCAATATGGCAATATGACGATGAAATTATCTGAAAGATGGGTATCGGACGTCTGAACAGGGTACAACCTTCAATAGTTTCCCTAGGAACTATTTTCCCTACCTAGGGTCTAGTAATCGGCATCGAAGCATCATTGTTGGTCAGCATACCGAAACATTGAGGATAAAAAATGACTTAGTTTGATTTACTTTTAGCAATCAGGTATCATTGAATTATCTTCTCATATATCCAGCGTAATTTTTATACAAATAAAATTTTAATTAAAAGAATTTTTAAATGCAATTTTAATATTCTTTTTTTGAGTAAATAATTGGTAAACTATCTATCAGTCAATATCCAATAATTAAATAAGTAATTTAATCAACGAATTGCTTCGTAGAATACCTACAATGCCATCGATATTCAACGATGGCAAAAAACAACAATGATGTTTTGTGATTTACAATCTCCTTCTCCTCCTTCCCCCCCCCCCCAAAAAAAAAACATTTCATTGAATATTCAATAAATGAAATTTCAGAAATCAAACAGAGTGTATTTCTACCGAAAGTATTCTGTATGCTCGTTCAAATTGGAAATTTTCTGAATGCGAATGGAAGTTGTGGCAATGCAGCTGGATTCAAATTGAATTCATTATGGAAGATCGTTGATATGAAAGCAACCAAAAAGAGTATTACGTTACTCCACTTTATCGCAATGGTATTTACTTACTATTTATTAATAACTTTGTAAAGAGAACAAGCTTCATCAACAATAAGGAGATGCTATAGAAGTATGAGAAGGAAATATTGAAAGATATTGTTTTTTTTTATATATAGAAGAAAAGAAATAATATCATAATTCTACCATGTTCTAGAGATTTTTTTTTTCAAATATTTTCAGATATTAGAGCGAACAAATGTCAAATATTACCTGAAAAGAATTTTTAGGAAGATATTTGGACATATTTTGAAGTAAATTTTAGTTTTTTTCAAAAATTTTCGCAATTTTTTTGTAATTATCATTTTCAATAGCTTTCTATCTTGGATATCAGTCTTCTTCTTTTTCGACCAATTTTATTTCTGTTTAGAACGAACTATTTATAGACTGCTTACTTGTGATAATAATTCCCTTAAATAGTTTGAATTAAGTAATGATTTTATATTATCAATTACATAAAAAATGTATAGATAACTTGAATATTATAATATGAGGGATTGCAGCAAGACGTTCAATGTGCTGATGGTCTTTCTGATGAGTTGAAAACAGTGCCATCGGCAGCAAAGTAAGTGCTTATCGTTGCTTATCCGATCTATAAAAGATATGCTTTGTTGAGATTATAAATATGGGGGATAAAGCTTTAAGGGCAAGATCGTTGATTGCCTCAAATAACAGTTTTTTTTTTGAAGATTATTAATCTTAATTTATTTAATTAAATTCTCGAAGAATAATTCAATAAAAAATGCACTGAATTAAATTCATCACGAGTAATATTTTAACGCAAATAATTTTACAGTTGATTTCTATTCAGGCTATCGTTGGAAGGTATACGTACCGAAGTACGTACACTTTGTGATAGACTTACTAGAACCGAAGACCAATTAAAGACGAAAATATCGGATCCATATTTTGAAGATCTCAGCATACATTTCAAGGTAATCGGTGTTTAATTTTGATTCATTTTTTAGTTATCATTGTTATCACTCATATTATCAGTCAGTATACATTTCAAACTTGTTGAACTTGTTTTGATAAACTTTAATTGAACTTGGCTTTATGCTTCACTAGTTTTTTTTGTAAAGATAAGTTTATTGAAGTGATAATTCGACGAGGAAATTTTCCGCACAAATTGTAAATTAAATCAACCTAAAATATATAATTTGATTGAAATTTGCAATATTTTTTTAAAATTTGATTGTCGAATTTAATTTTCTTTGAAAAAAAAAAAAACTTTTTTTGAGGAAGCACAAGAGAAGATGAAGGAAGTGGAGAAGAAATTACAGCAACTAACTTCTTTGATCGCTTATCTAGCATTCTACTTTTGTGAAGAGGAGAAAACATTCAAATTGGAGGAATGCTTCAAGATTCTTTCGACTTTTGTCTGTCGACTTCGTGATGCATTACGAGTGAGAAATATTTATCAATTTAATTTTATTATTTATTTTCATTAAATTCATTGATCATAGAAAATATTTTAATATTTCTATGCAAACATATATATATAATGCTGCTCTATAATATTTTTATTATTGATAGAATATAACTTAGTTAAATGCCATCGAAAATTTGACTTGTGCTTAGAAGATGAGATTATCTAATGCGGCGACGCCTCTATGATCCTTTAGCCTTTTCTCTATTTTTCAACATTCTAGCATTTTTTTTTCTTTTTTTTCCTGGATTAAGTTTTTGCCTTGTTTTTTTTTTTAAATTGGATGAATGGCTGAATTATTTCTTGAATAAACAGTAATATTGGCGCAATTTTAACCTCTACAAGGTAGGGAGAATGTGAAATGTACATTGCTATATGAGAATTGCCCGCAACAGAGTGGAATAAGCGTGGCATAAAAAAAGATTACTTGGTATCTAGACGCTTTGCCAGTATGGGGAGTTGAGAAACAATTAGGCGTATGAATTGAAAGATATTCTAGAGAGCCAAAGGAGAGGCAAAAATAGAAAGGAACGAGAATAGGAGCTGGAAAGAGCGTAGCGGTGGAGCAGGAGAAGGATAGAAGGACGATTCTTCACTCCTGTAGCCTCTTTTCCTTTTTGTTTTTATTGGTTTAATTCATGCTTCTATTACAATCATTTTCCAACCTCTGATGTTAATAAAAGACTGAAATATCGGCAAATAAGCGTTTCCATCAGAAATATGCAACGAATAGGACAATTACAAAAATATATCTGATCGATGAAAGAATGATCTATAAAAATAAGAGATTTGAATTAAAGGATTATTTATTTTCATCATAGGATAATGAGGAACGGCGAAAACGAGAAAGAAGAAGTGAGCTACGAGTATTAAATGCGCAAAGCAATCTTCAGCATAGCTCTTCAAATGTCGACCTATCGAACAATCGGCTCTTCGTCAACGTTCTTCAAAACGAGTAATGATTCCTACTTATTGCACTTTTATATTTAAAATATATATCCACATTCACTAAATATTAGAATTTCTTTGCAGTTTTGTAAGTGCTGTACTAAAAGACGAAGTTTAGAAACCATCATTCCTCTTAGTTTATGCATTTATGCGCTGAGCAATTCACTGTTCTATTTTTATTTGTATTTGTATTATAGTGGAGGAATCGATAGGCATATGCGAATACGTTCTCAAGGTTCTGCATTAGGCAGTACTCCCAATATAAATATCGAAGGCGATGATTCGAGTAGCGAGAATGAGATGCGACGAACTAAGGGAACGATCCACTCGAGCAGAAACCTTCTAAGAGCAGATGAAGAGGTAAAATAAAGCATTGAGGCTATCATTAAAAAATTTATTGTAAATAACACACATCACAAGATGACGCACTACGTCATATTTCGTAATAAAAATATTAGATATTTGGGCAGAAATTTTTCTACGTTTTTTTAAATGATTCTTTTTTTGGTTATTTTTCTTGATTACATTTTTTTCTAAAATTAATTGAATTTTATTTTTTCGACACCAACAAATATCTAATGTATTTTTTTCGGAACAAATTTCATTTAGTACTATTTAAATTATAGAAGTGAACTGTTTTAGGGAGAGCAAATTTCATCGATTGTACGATTAAGACGGCAGTCAAGACATAAAAGTGATGTGTTTCTCATTAGAAATAGCAACAATCTCGACGACTTCTTGGATGCTGCCGAACAAGTCGAGAAAGAGGCAATTCGATGCTCCTCTGAGGTTTATTTTAAAGTATTTCATTCAGCATTCATCCCATTATGAAGAACTTAAAATAACCCTGAATAAAATATCGAAGTTTAGTGTATTTTCTATTTTAGTTTCATTTTTATTGCTTCTTCTTTAAAAATCCTCAGAAATAATTTTCTTCTATTGCTCTTGTTTTATGTCAAAGATTTCGAAATATTGGAAAAAAGCATCTCTTCGGAGCATCTGTGGACGAACATTGATTAAGAAAAAAGTTCATTTAAAATTTTATCAAAGTTGGAAGCCAAGTTTTAAAAAAAAAGTTTATTTCATTGCAATTGAAATGATTTTTTTCGAATATTAAGACTTGAAATAATCATAAACTTGCTTCGAAAAGAAGCTTGTAAATGCAAAGCTTAGTTTATAATTAATGTTATACTGAAAACAGTTGGATGAACGAACTTGAACTTTTTAAGGAAAAGAGCAAAATTAGTTGAAAATTTTTCTGGATTTAAATACGTTAGGATATCGCAATATGAAAATGTGGAATTTTTTTTTCCTTTTCAGAGGCACTCACTATTGTTGGAAAGCAGTAATGAACCACTCCAGGAGGTTCTTATTGATATACCCAACACCTTACCACCTGCTTCAGGTAAGCACCATAATTAGTCCCAAAATGTATAGTATAAATATTTATAATTTTTCAGATATCATTTGTTATTCGCAAAAAACACCTAACGCTAGGTGGCATGCAATAAGGCGGTATTATAATCTACTTAGAAAGCAAATAATTGGATTGTTTACTTTTAAAAATTTACTTCTTTTGCAACCAAAAAAGAAAGCAAATAATTTACTTTAAAAAAAGAAAGCAACATTCGGTATTTACTTTTAATGATACCATTGCAGCTAGCACTACCCAATAAGTAATAATTGATGCGACTGTAATGAGAATTGCTGGAAGGAAATCCTTCTCTAAGAAGGTGATTGCAGGAAATCATTCTATATTTTCTGATCCGTCCCGAATAGTCACTTTAGGGGGATTGAACAATGTAATGCGCTGATTGCTGATGGATATTTGCTTTTATGCTTTTGTTGAAAACATTTCTTTTTATAGTTTACCTTAAAAATCGGCATAAAATAGGCTATTTTATTTTCAGGAAGCGTATCATCGGTTGACTCATCGCCATATGCGAGAACAACTCACGATGAGGGTTTCGAATCGGATAAAAGTGAGCAGAAATTCGTTGAAGTTACTCCGACTCCCAAACCCCTTACAGCTCCGACTCCGATAGCGACACCACCACCGGTGAGGGTGATTGTCGAAAAGGAGAAAAAACAAAAGAGTAGTGCTATCGCTACTCCGTCGTCATGCCCTGATAGTGGTAGCAGCATATCCCCATCGAAAATGCGCACAGCACTCAAAGGTACACGCCTACGAAAAATTGAGGATCAAACCAAGAAAGGCACAGCGAGAAGTCATAGCGCTATGCCACGTGCGTCGAGCGTTGCCGATCAGAATCCGGCAGTGCAAGCTCAAGCCTCTACAGTGAAGTCATCGGTAAGAAGTAGTTCAGTATCAAAGCAAAAACTTGCTCCACTACCGCCAAAGCCTCAGAATGCCGTCAGAACGCGTCAGGACGTCACACCTGCCTCACCTAACCATAGCGCAAGAAACTCATCGTCACCACGTCATGCCGTTTCTGAAACAAATAAAGCGCGTTCTTCATCTTCCGCAAGACCTGTAAGTGCTGACAGTCGAAAGGCGAGCCAGGCTGAAGAGATGCGGATCAGCCCGACATCCACCACAAAACAGCCTTCAAGACGATCAGTCTCGTCATTGCCAAAACCTCAGACCATGCCTTCAAAGACGACCTTATCCAGCAACGGAACGCCTAAGCGGCAACCACTCACCAATGTGAACAATTTGTTGGCAGGCTCAACGAACACGTTACGAAGTGCTGTGCGCTCAAATCACTCACCGTCACAAGGTACAAATTCTTCACTACGGCCACCTTCGGCTAGTAAAAACATGAACAAATCATCAGCTTCAGCTAGTCGTGCGTCATCGGTTGTTACTGCAAGAGATGGACGATCTCTTGCGACACCCAACAGTGGTCGTTCATCGTCAGCGATAAGAGGTACAACTCGCCAATCACCGTCGACCGGGAAGGAAGCGCGTTCCACATCCACATCGAAAGGAGGACGGATAATGGACGGTCCTGCACCAGCATCGCCGATTTATGCACACCCTCCTGCTGCACGTGCGAGAGCTCCGATGACGTTAGCTCATCCACCAGCGGCACATGCACACAGCCAGATAACTGCGTCGCATCCATCGCCGGCACGTGTGCGAAGTCCGGCCGTTCAGCCTACGGCACATTCAACGCCAATTAGTGCACGACCGCCACCGAATCCTAAATCAGCTCCCGGTTCATCACCTCGGTCGATCAAGAAGCCATTGAAAACATCGCCACATTCCACTTCTTCACCATCGACCAACAGTGCGGAAAAGCAGAAGCTTGCAATGAAACGTTCTGATTCCTGTAGTACCGCATCCCGTCCCGCACTGATCAAAACCGGTTCAATAACCAAACCTGGATGGAGGTAACCAATGTTGCCACTATGCAATAACTGGATTGTGCGGCAAACCTCGCTTAGTGAAAGGGGTAGGGCAACGGGAGGGGATGGGGAAGGAAGATAAAGTGAGAGAAAAGAGATGCACCACCGCAGAAGAATTGTTGGGTTGCGACTAGACCACGACAATGTCATTCAAATTGTGCCCTTATTTCTGGCTGATCTCTCGACACCTTCCTGTATAATGGGCTCCATGGTTCTGTCACCTTAAAAAGCAAATGACAGCAAGCATTTGAAGCCTATTGGTGTGTTGAGGGGAGCACCACCACACAGCAAGTTTCCCGATAGCAGACATTGCCGTACAGTTCACTACTCATTCTGCCGGTTTTATTTGTTCTCTGTAGCAATATGTGCCGTAGTGCTTCGAACGAATTCTTCAGTTCCCCAAAGTCTACCTACCCCGCCTATATTCTGGGAAAGGTGTCACTTCCTTGCTCCTCTACGGCATTATTTCACTTCTTTTTTTTACCTGGCCGTTGCGGATTTCGCTCGATGCAATACGATGTTTATTTGTATACATTTATCGGAGAATTGGGTTTCTTCATATAGATACAGTTCATTTATTTACAACATTTTGTGCATAATATGTTATTGATCTATTGTGTGTGCTATAAAATAAGCCTCTTATTATTGTTACATAACTCATTAACGATTTTAGGTATCTCCCCCCCCCCTCCCCACTTCAATAACGTTGACGTGTTCTCAGTTGGAGGAATAACCTCATGTATTGCTTATTCCCAATTAAAAGAAAGACAAGCAGTTCATTAATTACGTGCAGCTATCATATCACTACTATTGCACATGCTGAATCCTAAGCAATTACGTTGAGCAACACTACGGAACGACAAACAAAGATGACGGCTGTCAACAATAGGGAGATATCAAACACATCTGCTAGGACCATTCCTATGCAATTTTTTCGAGTTCTCTAACTCGCTAAAGCACAATATTAAATCATCAAGCATATGAATGGTCAATAATGTTTGCAGTGTGATGAACCTGAAAACCTCATAATGGAATCAATCTGCATAGTTTATGGTGTATTAGAAGTCGACTCGTCCATTTCTGGATCGCTTTGCTTTCCAAGCATTTCTGGATCCGACTAGTTAGCCACAAAAGGATGCACATATTGCGCCAATCTGGTTGGCACCTCACTTAAATGTGCTAAAACACTATGAATTAGTTTCTTCGATGAGCTTTTCGAATAATTGAAAAACAACACAATAACAATGAAGAATAACGCATGTTAACAACCCTTCATATAGAACGATAAATAAATAAATAAGCAAACGTTAAACGAAATCACAGAGAATGAGGAAGAACATAATATTTGCAACAATGAGGCTACTACTGTATTTAAATGTAGAATAAGATCAAGAGTGCATAATAATAGCAAGTCGACATAATCATTAGCAGTATTTAGAATAACCCTCATAAATAATACCCCTAATTTGTTACTTCAATACTTCAAAACCAGTACCCCCTTCTCCTTGGCCAGGAGGTAGGCTACAACCTCCCAAACCCCTGTAGGCTGAATTTAGAGTTTCATCTTATCTCAGCCTTTATATTAGAATGTCATGTAAGGGAGGGAATAGATAAAACGAAAACACATGAAGACAAAAGTTAGACGAATTTAAATGTAAGCCAGGAAGAACGAAGACAGAAGCAATTCTTTTCTAGGGCATACTCTACTCCTTTCGACTCTTCTAAAATCGGAGTCCCCTTCCTCCCATCATCTGTATGATGGTCGCCTT
Organism: Baylisascaris procyonis; assembly: GCA_037389465.1. NCBI lineage: Eukaryota > Metazoa > Nematoda > Chromadorea > Rhabditida > Ascarididae > Baylisascaris > Baylisascaris procyonis. The sequence goes on from JAZARR010000110.1 coordinate 3,235,255, forward strand.
CGTCCTAGCTGGCGTACAAAAGAAATTGTAACAAAAAACCATGTAAATAAGGAATACTTCTTTAGATCACACAACCAATATAAGAAGTGAATAACGATGAATAGAAACTGCATCAATAGAGTAGATTTGTTTTGAAATATTACAAAAAAATTGTATCAATCTTTCTTACTTTGCAGATTTTAATGGAAATATCACATAATATTTAGCAGAATCTATAAATACAAAAACAAATATAGTGCAATTATGCCGGAATGGTGAAAAAAAAAAACTTAACAATGATAATCAGAAAGACAAAGCATGACGTTATATTAGGCAACATCCCATCAACAGACCTCTGAACACGTTGCTTGTGGGTAAGTAAGCTCTTCTAACTATCATACGAATATATCGAAAAGGGCATGCGAAAGCAATTTTATATATATATATATATATATATATATATATATATATATATATATATATATATATATATATATATATATATATATATATATATATATATATATATATATATATTTGCTTATACTGTATTTTAAAGAAGCTTTTTAGACGCCAAAAATAGGGAACCATCGAGAATTCTTGATAAATTTGAGAAAAGACAGAAGCCCTGTTATCAGGATCCCACAAACAATTAAACAAGAAGATTTGCATGATGCAAAAAAACACTTCAAAAAATTACTTCCGTATAAACACAACAAACAACAACTTCGAAGGCACAAAGCAACAAGTATTTCTCCATATATCAATAACCCTTTATGCGTACCGTTCATTTCCATCCTTTCCTCAACCATCTCCTTCTGCTATACATTTATTCCCTTATTAACACCTCTAGATCGCCTTATAATTCTACGGTTATACCGTAAGAAATCTTCAAAATATTCAATGGCACGCATGCACAGTAATCCGAAACTTGACTATAGTTGCTTTGCACAAGTACTTTATGAGCAAAATTAAGGTAGGATGCCGTCATGTCTTGTATCCTTCCAACTGCCATTTCTGTGCATCCAGTGTGGGAATACATTCGCGAAGTTGCAACATGTCGTCTCCGAATAACTCCATACAGCGACCCGTCAAACGATGTTTCAACAAACCTGTCTGCAACAATGAAAGAAACAATTAGCCTAATCCCAAAAATTTATATACCGCATAGAAATAAAAACCAAGGCAGTATCAATCATCTCCAATTAAAGCAAATGTATGTTCAAATAAACTGATCATAAACAAACCTCCGCATCGTAATCGAACTGATGATTCACGTTGACGGATGTGGTCGAGCATTTCTCTAACTTCACATCGATTTTTTTCGCCTTGTCCGCAACTGTGTCAGATGCTAAACATGTCTCATCGGAACGAACCTCTCCTTCCGATGTCAAACTCCATGCCTAAATGTGCTAAACACATCAATGACGCTCCTAAAATAATTTCTGAAAATAGAAAAATTCCACTTTCATGAACAACACTGCACCGTTCGCCGAGATTAAATGTGGAATGCAAAAAATGCAAAAATGCAAAAATCGTAGAATGCAAAAATCTGAATCAAATGTAAATTTGGTGTCAAAGGTATGATACCAAATCCTTAGTTACAATCCCATTAGCTGATAACAATAATAATCTCACCTGATTACCACCGATACCATGACAAACTGTCACTCCCGCCGCTTCACCAGCAGCACGTCCCAATGTGTCCACACATTTCGTTGTGCTCGGATTCTTAATCTGCAATTAAAAACAACTCAACGAAACATTTCATATTGCTTTGTAATGGCTGAACTGATAATGCACCTCTTCTTTGCGATCATTTCCCTAACCTCGAACACCTTAACGAATTAACTTTGCTTCCACGAGGATAGCGAAGGTCGATTGCAAGTGATAAGGATGACACGGATGCTGGTAATCCTCTCCCATCATTAAGAACTCTTTTTCACCTATTGCCAGAACCAAACTTAACAACTTACTGAACGACGTGGCAGTCAATAAACTTAATAAAGTTTGTTGGACGTTAAAAATTTCGCATTTGGCAGCAGCTCATCAAAATAAACCATTCTTGACCATGCCTCGGTTAGGCAAACTGCTTGCCTAAATAAAAGCACTAAAACAAAATCGACACTCAATTCCAGAAAGAATCCTTTTAAACAATACGCCATGTTGCAATGAAACTACACTTAAAATCATAAAAGAACTGTACTCTGAGATTGAATCACCTGGCCAATACTCTTGAAACCTCTGGGAATAGGTGCTTCCGGATAAACGTTGTCCAGATACCAACGGAACGAACGACACTGTAGATTCTCTCTAAGTGCCTTCCTGTCTGCGAGATCGCCTACATCCACCGACCTTGCAGCTGCAAACATCGAAGTTCCCTTCTTTAAGGCACTAGCACATCAAATTTGCAGTAACAACTCACTCGTAATTCAAACCATGTACGGCTCACATCTACAATACATTTTTCTGAATGATGTACGTCCTACTTCTGCCTATACTCTTCAAGGGATGGTCCTAAGCCTAAGCCTAAGCCTGAGTTTTCATTTTTCCCATATCGGTCTATTTTTTGCATAAAAACATTTTCCTTTAATAATATGCGAGAATCCGTTTTGATGAAGTGGAAGTGAAACGTTGAAAAAAAAAAAGAAATAACTTACCAGGGACCATTTTGTAGAAGAACTCTTTGTACTCATCCATCCAAACTTCCGCGGTACGAGCTGCATTATGATGGATCACTTTTGCAGTACCACCAGGGAATGTGTAAGGTGTCTGCTTTCGGAACACATGACCTACTCGGGAGCAAGGATGTATTTCTAAACTTCCACCACACGTCCATGCCTTTAATAGCACTTATTCAATAAAGATACGATCAAAGAAAAATGCGTTGTCCTAAACTTCATCAACGTCATTGTAAAAAGCAATTATTTTAGCAAAGGATCTTGGAAAAAACATTCGGCTTTTAATACAATAAAAAAATCAACCAATTATTTCAACATATGATTAACTCAAAAAGAATTCTGCACATATACCGCCTAAAATTACATTCCCAATACGCATAAAATTTCAATGTAAATTCGAATGCGACTTACCCTAAATGAGATTTCGAGATTTTCACCACCCCAAACTTGCATTCCCTCATCGTACGAGCCAATATCATAGAAGAATTGTCGATCAATAGCGAACAAACCACCAGCTATTGTTGGCGTTCTTAAATGTCAATTCATCGTGTGAGCATATGCCATTACAAATCATTGTGTATTCCCATTTAAAAAGAAACACAAACAAGTTTAGATAGAACGAATGACAATATTTCACTGCAATTAGAAAAAAAAACTATTTCACTAAACGCTCTCTTTTCTCCTTTAAGATATAAAATTGTACAATTTGCTTCCTTTTTAATGTGAACAACAAATATATCAAACAAATACTACCTAATCTACGCTTTAAAAAAAAGGTTTCTTTTCATATTTTTGCGATGCTCTTTAATGCTTAAAATAAATGCAACCGAAAATTAACCTAGTCCCAATTACGTAATCATCACTACGCTTAGAGCTAGCTATTCGAACAAAAGTTGAGACTAGGAATTCTAAATGGAAACTTACTGTATCGGTGCGGATCGATCATGATTACGCCTCTCCATCTCACGTTTTGGAACCTAGAATTCAGCACTAACTAATATTGCTCCAGATTGGCAATAGTGCAACAAAGAAATCAATATTGGCCAACAAACCTTGTCCACCCTATCTTCTATTGACAGCCAACACCGGAAACTGTAGCAGTGAAAATCAGATGCAATATTCAATATAACAAGCTGCAAAAATTTATTTCTTGGTTGCGATCTTCCCAAATAATAATAAGATTGGGCCCTTTCTTTATCCGATCGCCTCCATCTCGCCCCTTCCTTCAGCGCCTCCCCTCCCCCTTCCTACCCTCCTCCTCACAAAAAACATTGCAGCGATATTATCACCTTCAAAGTTTACAAGCATAACTAGCATTACTGCTGAAAATGTCTATTCACAATAAATTACACAAATAATACCTATGCGCTATAGCTTATAGCATCTTTAGCCAACAACAAATTTAAAGAAAAAGATCAACCATTTGATAGTTAATTACTTCCCAACACAATAAAATCGCATCAATATTCTTCTTCAAATGGATCGACGAAAACTGCAATCAACCACATTACTTCCTATCCAGCATTAAAGTATCGATCAAAGCCTAGCGAACCTAACCAGAAACCCACTAAATCTCACCGGATACCAGCGGAAATTTAGATGCCAATTGAATCCTCCCCATGTTGTATCCGATGCGGTTATATATTCGAAGGTTTCATCGGAAATCACATCAATAATCGGTGCAACAACACGTTTACGATCCGTCGCCACTCTATATAATAGTGGCTCTAACCATCCTTGTGTTACTTCAACATGCGCATCCAAAAATAATAGCACCTAAAAATTGGCACATATTCCTCGAACTAGAATTGCTGGAAAACTACTGATAATCAATTTATTCTTTAAAAATTATGAATTGGTTGAGGGAAAGCATTCCGCTAAGCTATGGCCAAATACGGATATATATTTATTCTTTAAGCTACGAATTATGGATTAATATTTTTTAAGAAAATAACAGACAACAACGATAATTCCACATTCAAACAGAACATTCGCAGTACTCTCAACAAAATTCTTTCAGTTAATTTACTGTCATCAAAGATGTTTTTTAAAGCGACTTACTTGATGATAAGTTAATGACCGCATAACTTCACTCCCTTTCTAAACGCTGCACCAAAAACAACTTCCAATGAATTCCACTCATAATTTCTAAACTCGAACATTGATAATTTTTTAAAAGAAAAAGCCATCAGTATGCCAGAAAGATGCTATCAATCAAATGTTCAAGAAAATGCAAGCACCTTTCCCTTAGCTAACTTTGAGCCTTCAAGTCGAGCACGTATCAATCCCGATCGCTGTTTCAGATGAACCAAATGAACAGGCAATGGGAAACGTTGAACGTATAAATCGAGTGGCTTTTTCAAATATGCTGAAAATAATGGAATCATTGAAGGAAAATCCCGCATTTACCTCATCTTCTCCAAAACTGTATGATAAAAGCGAGCATTTAGACCGCAGGAAAGTGCTGCAACACAATAAACTCTTCTCATGCTCTATGTTGTCAACTAGCTTAAGCATACTGAATGAAGAACCCTGAGATGTGCTGCATTAGTACTTCAAAACAAATGACCGCTTTATAAAGCCACAAACCGAACGCACTCGCTTAGAGGAATACGAAGCAACGATACGGCGTGGAGCGGAACGGGAGGGTTTGAAAGAAATTTCGGACGACTGAGAATAAAAATAGTTCCTCTCACATTAAAAAAATTAAAGTAATTCCAACGAACGTTGCTCTCTCCTTTCCTCTCCCCTCCTCCCCTCCCCCCCCCCATTATCAGAAACCCTGAACAAGCTATTGAATATAAAAACATATTCAGAAGTGTCAATAAATGAGAAAATTACTAAAAAAGGGAGAGACTAACGACGATCGGAGAGGTCGTCAATGAGTATAATTTCCCTGATAAGCTCAAGAGGGCTTCTATTCACCACCGAATGCAATGTCCTCAATAGCGTGCTCCATGCTTCATTATGAAAGACGATTATTATAGACACTGGTGGTAATTGTAAACGTTTATAATGCGTCGCTGATTCACGACACCTGAAATAAAATATTGCTGGAAAATTAGGCGGAAAACAACCCAGATAAATTAAACAAACTCAGATAATAATAATGCAACAGAACAATCTGCCGCATCCTCGAACTGCTCAAGGTTGGTTGTCGTAAATTTGCAACTTAAGTTAGTCATAAGCATTAACTTCCGCTTACCTATACTTCCCACACTTAATGATCTCATTTGCATCATTATCTCATAACAATTATCCATTAATTACAAAAAACTGCAAACTGCCAACAACTAAAGATTTCCGATCCAAAGTTCAATCTCATTAACGATATATAAGACCAAAAAAGATCAAAAATCAAATACTTTGAAGATCGATAGTCTGGTAGAGATCGATTTATCGAGATCATATCAGAGGCCATCAGATTGAACTGATTCAGTTTGAACTTCTCTTTCCGTTCTTGTTCTTTTGAGGGATCGATATGCACGGGGTTGCCCATCTCACCTGGACCGTCCTTCGAGAAAGATAAACCTGAGAATAAACCTTTTGTAAGTTAGGGAAGAGGATACGTGGAGGCCTTTAGGCCTTTAACGATCACAATAAGTTGGGCACACTATAACAAATTATCTCTTCAAACGATTCGATCAGCAATACAACTCATATCAACCCTTTCCCATAACAAGAGAAAAACAATTTTCCCTCAAAAGCAGTTCCTTCCTTCCTTCATCTATCCATAAAATAACTCGCATCTCCGCTTCGTTCCTTTATCACTCTTTTCCCTCTTCACATAAACACGTTAGCAAAATGTCTCCAAATAATAAAAACTTGCCATTACAGCATCAGTAGACACCAATTCATCTCATATAGTTCAATCTCTAGTGCACACAAAACTACGTACAAAATTATAGGCGCGAAACCGATGTTTAAAGCAATGGAAACGAATTAGGGGGGAAGGAAACGACTACATAAGAGAGGGACCTAAAAATTCCTTCAACAGAGTAAGAATGTGTCCTCCTTCCCCACTACCCCCTTTTCCTTACTCCTTTCCCCTCTCATAAACTTGACAAAACGTTTATCGAACAAAAGATGCTACCAGATACGATATTCTCAGCTCCCCCCTCCTCCCCGGGCGGTCATGGTCATTTTAAGAAGCAAAAGAACTCATCAATTTTTTTTTTTTGGGGGGGGGGGGGAGCGAGAAAGGGAGGGAGAAGTGGGAAGGGAAATTGAGGCAGATATCCGGTCATCAATTCGAAATAGAAACAATGCTTTCTCTAAATTGAAAAATTCCGCTTAGGAAATTCGATTTGGAAACACGAAAAAAATGGATAAAAAACAATAGGAAAGTGCCAACGTAGGTAAATTTCCTTAAAATAAAATTAAAAGAATTTCAATTAAAATCAACTAGGTTTGCTCACCAATTTCAAAAATCATTGCTCTGCACCAGCTTTATATTCATATAAATTACATAAGAAAATGGCCGTAAATTATTTGATATGGTTATGATCAAAATTCATGACACTTCCATATTTCAGCTAACTGACTTATTGCCTATATCTCTCAAATTTAACTGCATTCATAAGGAAAAAGAAGTGAATTCACTTTGCTTCCAAAAAGCAGCCTATAATATTTGTGAGGAAAACAAACATCGAAGGTATCATTTCGGCTCCGATCTCTTATCTCACAAATATTCTTTAGATTCCATTGTTTTCAGCCACACCACTTTTTTTCTGCTCATTGAAAGTCACTATCATCTGTGAATTCTTCGCGATAATTATACATATTTCGGGGAAAAAAAATTTAGACGAAGGCAATAAAGATTTTTCTCGAAGCGATTTTTGAATTTTCATTTCCTCGAAGACTCTCCAACATTTCTTTGCCTCTCGAAAAAATTCCGTCCCTCTTCCGAAGGTCATTATCGGAGTATAATAACCTATAGCGAACCTTTCAGCAGGATTTCAAGGTGAGTTTGTGTCTCGATGTCTGCTGTGTACTTCACTTCATCCACCGAACGGCGTTCTGCTCGTAGTTTTGTCGCCGTTTTGCTAAACTTATTTCACTTCAACGTTCGACTTTTCTTGTTGATCGACTTTTCTAAATAGCTAACTTACCTCAGCCTAAACCAAAATATAGTTCAATAAAAAGTCAGTGAAATTAGAAATAGCAACTTTTTTTTTTTCAAAAATTACAAAAATTCGCTTAATACTTGATTGGGGATAACGCTATCCAAAAATTAAAAAGTAAATTCTAAACTAAATAGTAAAAATTGTATGAGAAATAAAATACGATGGATAATGTGACGAAGAGACGAGAAGTGGAGAAGTATACCGATATCTTCCACAATTCTAACGTCGATGAGCCCATTACACCAATACTTTTAATCGACTATTGATTATTAAGTTGGCCATTAACAGATAACTTCATAATGAAAAAAAGACTTCAGAAACAATAAAACCAATAAATAAACAAGCGCTAAGCAATAAAGATAAACGAATAAACGACGACCAGGAAAATAAGAGTTAAATGCATCATCATAGCTCCTCTTATCAACCCCTATTTCAATTATTCCAACGATCCTATTTGTAGACCTCGAGTCAATATGCGACATTTACAAATAAACAAAACATGAAACATACGTCGATGCACCCGGATCGATAAAATAGAACAATACGACCACATCTACCATCATCCATACAAGTGAAGTTATTAAGACCGCCCTGCATACATCTCGCCGAATGCGCATCCCTCACTGTAAACATCGAACCTCATATATCCTTTCCTTAATTACCCATACAATGTGGGGAAGCAAAAGAAAGGATAACGCCGCTTGAGAGTCACATCGTCGAAAATATTATAATGCAGAATCGCCGATCCCCGACATGGAAGTTCGGTCACTTATTTGTCCTTGATATTGCCGTCAAATGGATCCTCAGTTGCGAAAAACCAATCTTCGATGAAATTACCTATACCCCCGGCAAAAAACCTCCTCGCACCATATTGTTAGGAAAGGGACAAAGCAATAGGAAGTGATATCCACAGAAAATATTGGTATCATAAATGAACAATGCTTCAGCTACCAAAAACTTGAGCTGCAATGCTTGCCCTGTTCCGAGTGAATCTCGCCTAATCACCTAGAATTGGGAATATTCTCAAAAAAAATTTAGTTGAGCAATTTTCGAAGTTCATCGAACCGAAATGCACCCACTTATGCCGAAAAAAACCAAATGAATTACATAAACTCGCAATTAAATAGACCCATTCTAGAGCGTATGTTCATCATGTTCACCTCGCTATGACCCAATTTATAACCAATTTTTTATCGGTTGCAAATAGCAGAGATGAACGATCACAATTGAAACGTTGATCGCTACTCTTAAATTTTGTGCAAAATATTTTCTATAAATTAGCCTAGCTTATCATTTCACTTCATATCACTCTTATCACTTCATTAAAAAAAGATTCAATAATAATCGTGGATCCATTACCACTTAATGAATAAAAATGGAATTTTAAAAGAAAATGAGCAAGCCGAGAAAACTTTATTCGTACATTCGAAATTTGGTTTCACCGTCGTTTATGATAATATGAAGCTCTCAATCAAAATCACTTCAAACATACTACCAAAAAAGAGAGGAAATAACAATAAAATTCGTCGAGAATTAAATTCAACGAATAAAAGAAAATTGATAAAAATTCAAATGAATAAATGGCACTCTAAGTCGGATAACAACCATAAGGCAATAAACATATTGATGGCGCTATCCAAATTTTCAAATATGCAAAAAATTCTCAAAAAAAAAATGAGTGAATTATTGCATAAAGAAGCAATAATAAAAAAAAAAAATCAAGTAAAACGATCTTTTTAAATAATCCACTTGATCGATGATTTATAAATATAAAAAAGTAATAATGAAAATAATATTTTACGCAAGATAGACACACCATCAAGCATTTATAAAAATTCCACAAGTCGATGATTGCTGAATGAAACGATCACTACGGCAACGAAAACGACGAAGACGTTCGCGTTCGGGTTTGTTTTTTTTTTTTTTTTTTTTTTTTTTAATTCGTTCCACTCAAACGGCAAATATTGCTCTCCTATTGTATAATTTTTCATCTAAAAATTTCAATGACATATATTTGACTGACGTCTTATACATAATATTGAAAGCGGGTTGATATGAAAAGATCCAATAATCAAAATAAAAGAAAAAAAAACTTATATTTTCACTGTTTTTCATTTTATCGAGAATATTTTAAAAAAAAAATTTTTTTTTTTTGTAGTAGACGACAATTCAAGATGAAAAAAAAATTAAACAGACAGCGAAAAAAAAGCAACAAAAGCATATACAAAAAAAAGAAAAAGAAATTAGAAAAGACACAATGCATAAAATAAGAACACTGAGCAATATGAGAGCAATTCACCAAAGTGAAGAAAAAAAAGGATATAGTGCACTCAATGATGAGCAATTTCTACATATTCAATATTATTCTATCGTTCCGAGTTGATCGCTCTGTTTTTTTTTTTTTTTTATTTCAATTTTTTTTTTAATTACTCTTATAATGAGAAGTTTATAAAGAATATTCTATGACTAGGTGTTCGATTAATTTAAAGTCGTTGGATTTCCGTTAAAAAAAAAAAATAATTCAGTCAACGGGGTGGAATCATTTGTTTTCTTTTAAAGAAGCACTCTTAACCATTGCTGAAAAACCTCGAAATATTCATCAATTTTCTCAGCTTTCTTTATTAAGACCAATCGATACCCCTTACAATTAATCCCTAAATACAGCATAATTTTCGCTTTTATTTTTTCCTCACGGTATTTACCATGGTCATTTCCATTTCTTCATGGTCATGGTAGTTATCATTTTCATATAATTTTCCACAAAAATTAGCGATCAATAAGGATAGATATATATTTTTTAAATCTCAATGAAATCGGAAAAACCAAGAAGAAAAAAACGGGAAAGTATAAATTCGAAAAGAAACGAAATTTTCATAATAAAATCGAAGACAATAAGAATGCTATAATTCGATGCAATGAACCTGCCAGGTAAAATTAGTCGTTCGCATGGGAAAATAAAATACAAAAGTGTAGCAAAATACATAATTCAGACAATTAAAAACCTTCATAAAACCATAAATCTATCAAAGAATATATGAAAAATAAAGCATATGCCAAGGGGTAATGTTATATCATGAAAGCAGTTATGTATATTTCCCTTTTGTTGAAAATACTATTAAGACACCGCTCGACCACAGTCTGTAATATCATCACATTAAAGAATAAACTTACATGCAAAATTAATAACTGCAACGATAATTAAAATTTTTACCGTAACCCATTTTACCATAACCCATTGGAACACATATTACTAAAACAACCCTTTCATTCCACCTACTCTTCTCTTATACCACGATCCATAAATTCGATGCCTTTGACGCATAAAACATTTTCGCAATACTCTCTGAATGCAGTGTCAAACTTAAGCGGAGGCGGTAGTGACCATTGGTCAATTCAGGTCACTTTTGTCATCTAAGATCTCATCGATAATTGACATAACCAAATAGTTTGTGCCACATTCGGCCTCTGAGCAAAGTGCTCTATGTTCATCGAATCTTGCAGATTAACGGCACATCGAAATTTTAACTGATTCATATTTTCCTCTTCCTTCTCCTCTCAGGTCATAAAATTCTCCATTCACGATATCGAATTAGTTAATTTAAAAGAATAGATCCTGATAGGGAAAATTTGACATTTGAAATCGAATAAATTCAATTGAAGTCTAAACAAAGAGGATGGTAAATTATTCATTCCTCAAATTATAATAATTTGAGAATTGTTATCAAATAGGCAAAATTATTGAGCAAAATTAATAACAATAATAAAAAAATATGAGAAGGCAAAAAGAACAAAGAGAGAGAGAGAGAGAAATAAATATTTAACGGTTTTTGATTTTATCCACGCAATGCGAGGCCTTTTGCAACGAGTTGATGGGCAACATCCTTGCCATCCGCATATAATTTAGCCGTAACGAATGGGATACGGGGACAATTCTCATCAGGGTATTGACTCCACTCGCTCATAGGATCCACTTCAATATTGCTCGCTGAGAGTAGCATATCGCAAAGTGCTGCCTGACATTCACAGCTCCATGTTTCACTCCCCTCAAGTGGTTTTATACCACCGATCTAAAACGCTTCATTACTACATCTTGCTTACAAATAATAAAAAATACCTCTAAAAATACTTTAAAGAGTACCGTTCAACTAACGTTTTAGTTACTTAAAAGAGAATAAATCGGTATAAAAACTATGTTGCAATAAGGCGTATTTTTACACAGAATCCGTAAGTTTAATTAAGTGCGTCGACTCCCTCACAAAAGCGAAATCCGCATGATATATTTTTTCTTAAGTATATCTGCTAAAAGCCTAATATTCTTGAGAGAAAAATTCAAGCGACTAGATATACTATCATCGGTCATACTGCCCTCTTCTTTATTATCTCGCCCTCTCTCCCCCTTCCCATTACACCAAATAACAGATGAGTTGCGGCAAATGTATCGAGAACTATCAAGGCAAAAAAAGGTAGGAAGAAAAGTGCGTACCTTACACTTTGCGAGTAGAACCTTCCTAAGACCGACTGGGACCCTAAGAAAGCGGAAGTTATGTCTTCGTACGATGCCAAAAGCACCAACATCAAGTGAATAGACCCGAAAGCAATCCGCATCAATGCTACTCGGACCCAACAACTGCACGCGTTCCCAATTCGATTCGGCGTTCATGCGGGCCGCATAGCACTGACCAGCGATCATCTCATTGAAAATTGGTGGTGATGGCTGTGCAACGCTGTCTCTTTCCACCGCCGTCGAAATATAATCAGGTATTGGATCCTGTACACTAACAACCATTATAACGAAGCACTTAGTTGTTAAACACGGCAATACGGCGCTTACGGCATCATTTTAAGCCTCATTCCCCTCTTTCTTTAAAGGCCCTTTATTTTTTTTTCAATTTTCTTTTCCCATAAAACTGCTTTTATTCTTCCATAATATAATTCCTTCCTCAAAAGTCTCTTCTCTAGCTCCGAGCTTATAGCAATCACCGAAAGTCCTAGACGAATAAAATAAAGCTGTGTACACAAATATAATAAAAATGTTCCGAGACTGGTTTACATAAGGCAATCTCATAACCAATATTTCAATTCTAAAAAGAAATTCACATGATTCGTCCATTACTGATTATATATCCCCGTCAAAATTATGCACTTCTTAACCCCCTAAAAAATATAAGCATAAAGCATAAAATAAATAGAATTAAAGTAAAACCTTATGAATTCTAAAGAAAAACGTATGCAAATACAAAATGCAAAATGCATAAAATAAAAGTAAACGAGTAACGATTGAAAAGGAAGCGATATAAATGCGTTGCTTTGCCTACAAAATTTCTTTCATCTCATAAACGAACGCAGCGAAAACTCAAATATTGGCGCAATGAAGAATAATGAATGGCAAACAACGAATCGCGCTTTATTCATTCATAACAAAAGTGTGCCGATGTTGCTACCTACGTCGCCTTATTCGCTCAATGTCGTCTTTGAAGAACGAATTATGGAAGTAATTTCAGCCTTTTTCCCTTCCCCTCGCCAACTAGGCTGGTATCTCTCCACCCAACGACTGGAAATTATCTCCCCAAACCATCAGTACTGACATGCTCAACCCGCTAACTGTAAATAAGAAACTTTCCGCATTCGGAAATTCAAGCGAGATAGAGTTGAAAGCGGCTTTAAATCAATCGTGCTTTATTGATTCTTGAAGCAGACCTTTTATCGATATATTAATCTGGGATCTGCTTCCCGGTGGGATCGACTCCTTCAGCCTTCAAAACTACAGTAGAATCGTTTCAGTGTAAGTACTATTGCTGCTTACACGTATTGAATGTCTGCTTCTAAATTAGCTTTGTGAACGTTCTCCTTCTTCTTGCTGTTCCCCCCTCACATATTTTTGTACGTTTTCCTACTTCGCGGTGTTGAAATAAATAGATATCTTTACGCCTAACTTGGTAATCAATAAAACAAAACGGCAAAACGAACCAACGAACGCTGCCTAATGCTAATATTTCCGACATCAAAAACAGCGAGAACGTGAGCTGCAAATCTATTCTTCGGCATTTCGCTCAGCTCCATCGGTACCAAATCAACCACATCGCCCACTTGACAAGGCACTCCGAACGACGCTTGAGAGCTACTGAAATCAATCTGCTCTCGAACGACTTCATATTAAACAAATGATCGTTTCTAAATTGAGTAGTCTACCTTTGTATTCACAATGTGCTCTTACTTAATCAATAAATATCTAACAAATTTAAAAATTCAACCATCCGAACGTTAACAACATTAATATCAAATGCATCTGAATGGAAATTATAGATAATTTATATCACACTCAATATTAATAAGCCATCCTAATTCATCTTGTCACGTAACTCATCTTAAATATACAGCCAGTAAAACATCTTCATTGTGCAACACATATTACTCGACATTACACAGTAGAGGGCAAACCATATATTTACGAGGCGCAAATTAACATCAACACTTATTTCCACCTAACACACCCGTACCTTTATTGCAAATACCCTTACCTATCCTGCAGCCCTCCACCTGTTTATTTCCCTCAATATCACAAATGCAATAAGTTTGCATCAGTTGTTAAACATAACCACTTATATCTATGGTCCCCAATGAAAGATCGCAATTGAAAATCAGTAAAAATGAGAATCGACTGGTTGCTAGACATGAAAGGATTATCAAATATAAAAAAAGTACATACTGCTTGCGAGTGAGTTGAGAGCTACTCTCATCGGATGGCGTACACGCTGCACACTGCACTTTATGAATCCCATTCGGTGTATTCTCCATCGAAACAAATCGCAGCTGCAATCGATAATACATATCATCATATACAAAGTACCCAATTGTCAAATCAGCCAAATTCAATACGCAATCGAATGAGAATCCATACAATTCACCCATTTGCTAGAGTATTAGAGTTTGCGAATAATACATCTCACAATGATCTTGCTCCGGCATAAATCCTCTCATATTTTCAGCCCTTATAAAAACACCGATGAAAAATTCATGTGATGATCTGTGCTTCCGATACTCTTAAAACCTAACAAACTTAAAAGTACTAAAGCAGAAAAAAATCTAATAAGAATAAAAAAATATGATTATATGCTGTACAAAATTCTGCCAAAAAAATCTAACGCATAATTATTACTTACTGTACCATATTCAAACCGAAAAACGCACACCCCCTCTTACCAATTCCGACATTGTGTCCGGATAAAGTGAAACGCAAGTCATCTATCAAACAAAAAAAAAATTCAACAAAATTCGTTCAGGTATTTTCGTTAAGAAAAAAATTATTTGAATTGGAAGCGTTTATCGAACTCAACCAAATATGAGAAGATCACAACAATCCCCCCTCCCCCTCAAAAAAAGGCAAAATAGGTACAACGAGGGCAAAATTGAGTGCGAACAGACGTATAATTGGACGACACAAATAAAGAAATATTACGACGTCGATTCATCGCGCACTATGCATGTCCTTGAAACACTAACCGTGGAAACCGCAATCAAATGTGATGCCAAATTCTTTTCACACAAATACACTCCGAGAGGGAATGTTTAAAACTAAATTCTATAAAAATACCAACAGAATAAATTTCTATACCTTTATATATTTTTTTCAATCCAATAACTCTCTCCTAGCATTAATAAATCCATTCGCACCATTTCCTATTCAACTAAAACTCCATTCTTTGAATTTTCGTATCTAATAGTAATACTATACATCTCCTACAACTGCTACATAGCAATGATCTATCAAAGTTTCAAAGAGAGTTGAATTAAAAGGCAAGAAAAGGCGCAAAATCATACGAGGATTGGTTGTTGAGTGTGGTATGCGGAGCGTATAGCACACATCGATGATGTCGTGTCCACACTCGAATCAACACGTACACTGATCCCATAAATGGGATATGTAAGGGGAAGTGCAAAATCGGGACATAGCCTCATCAACTCTTTACGCTCCACCGAGATCTCCCGTCCAATGTCGATCAACACACAGCACATCATGTCCAAAGTGGACGCCTTTAATTACTAGTCTTTACGTACTTTGCATCGTGTCCTCTTTGCAATTTCCTTTGTAGAAGCACATTAGGCTAACGCTATATTCGTGTCTGTGCACATGCACACGTCTGTGTCTGTGTCTGCAATTGTCCCACAGTTTCAACTCAGGAACCATAGAACCATAGAACCAATCAACCCTGATGAGCATAATATACACCAAAGAATATGTTATTTTAATTCAACAAATTCGATAGCAATTATAGACACTTAGAGTGGGAAAAAATATGCGTATATTTCACATTGATGAGACCACAGAAGCAATATAACTTTCACATATTCGCGTAAACGGCCCATTCAAGCCTAGAATTAATATGACAATTCATAAACTATTATAAAATAATACTATTTATTAATCCGTATCGATGATCATGCAAAACAGCTTACGTTTAGTTAAAAACACCGATTCATCAGCATCATTCAGCAACGAAAAATATCGATCTCTTTACCTTTCTATCTATAACCTCAGGAAATCAGCGTCAATTCTACGGACCTCGAAGCTGCTCAACTCTGACAAACGACAAAAGCTCCTTATAACAAAAGAAATCGTGATTTAAAGCAAAAGAAAGAAGAATAAGCTGCGAGATACAGTTCTTAGCATTTTAGCATATAACCTTCGCAAGACACCGTTAACGACATTCAACAAATAGATAAAAAACCAAGTAAAAGAACTGCAACAAAATACGATAAATCGATCAAATAAAAATGCCTCTGACCTGCAAACTAGCGCGATACCAATGAAGATCAGTATCCCTGATCGCGAATACACCCCCAACTTCAGGCTCAGCAGCTGGTTCACCAAGTTGTTGGTCAATATAATGCGCATCCATATTCGCTCTTAATTGCTCAAAATCAGTTCTCGAGCTTGCTAATTGCACCGTTATTGCGTTTGCATCATCGCAAGCGACGACGATCACACTCACCGCACAGCCTGTACTCACTGGCGAGTAGGCCAATATGGATTTCATCTAAATCAGCAAATTAATGACCATTGCATCAAAATCTATACGTTAATATCGATCTCTCTTAAATGAGTTGTTCAGTGACAGCTGCTGTCATCCCTACTATTAGGCCATCTGATCTAATCGAACTGCTCTGAATATGATCTGATCGGAGGTATGTGCCCAGTTCTAGCCGGAATCTCAGATCATATCACCATTTGAATCAATATTAAACAACAGAATTGCATTTGGCCAGTTGTATGAGTAGAGGTAAGTATCTGAAAGCGATATACCTTTTAATAAACGACCATACTAATAGCAAACCAGCAAATTTCCCCCTCCTCTACCAATTGTCCACCTTTGCACTTTCATTTACTTATGCGGAAGAAATGATGTTAAATTGTTCCTCTTCCTCTTCAAGTTACTTATTCACTTATTAGTTAATCATTTCCTTTAAAAATTTGATATGAAACTTCAATAAACGAAACGAATGAATTCCTTTGTGAAGGTAATTCACTACCAACGTAAAAAGATAAAACTAGTAAGATAAAAAGGAAACCTGTTGTGCGAGTTCTCTATCTGTAAGTCGAATACGAATCTTCTCAGGTTTCCCACTCGCTGCAGCTGCTTTCGATATATCTAAAATCCATAAAGAAATTATCAACTAAATCAACCAATATTATCTACCGAATTTATTCTTCATTTCAATAAGCCCAAAAATCTATGCACAACCTGATGCGTTTGCGTTCACATTGCATAACAAATCTGAAATTAAATTTGAAGAGAGCGAAAAAATTTTTAAAAAAAGATGGCTCGCTCACATTAAAGTTCGAATATTCTCTGATCTGTGCATGTAAACCATAAACGATAAGAGCAAACGAACTAAGTGGATTGGCAGGAACTGCATCGAGTTTGATGGGTGGTGCATTCCGTTGACGGGTATAAACCATCACGATCGGTCCCCTATTGACCACCTCGAATTCTTCGGCGACACGTATATGCTCCAACCAATCGTTTGGAAGCGGTGGACCCATCCCACAAGATTCATAGCTGAAAATATTCCACTGTAAATCTGTAAAAATCTCCATAATACTACAAGACCAAATTACACTAGCGTTAGGCGTTAAAATAAAGCGCAGCCTAGTGCAATCATTTCGCGGCTCTTTTCGAAGAATTCATATCGCATATAAAAATCTATTCCTTATAAGCATAAATAAAGTAAAAATGCAATGACTATGATTCCAGACCAAAGAGTGAAAGCCGGTCTTTGAATAACAGCTTTAAAAGAGTACAAAAAGATGAGCGAAAAACTTGAAAATAATTAAACAAAAGTTTGAAAAAAAAAAACAAGTGAAAAGCGCACCTTTCCTTGTAGGTTTTCGCCAAATGTTCCACTGTAACACCACTTGGGAAGTTACTTTTAATGAGTTCGTAAAGTAGTTCGCGAATCTCCTCCATTTCCTCACTAACGTCCAGATCACCGCCATCAGCTTTAAATATGCTTCATGATTATACAAGCAATAATAACCTCAATCATGTGCCCATCAAATATTTACAACAGGTGAAGGAAGTATTTCCAAACAACTGAACGCTATTATAATGCCTATAAACACCTAAACAAGTCGCATTCATCTCCACCTTCTCCCCTGCAACCGCTTATAAACCTTAAAACCTTTAACCTTTAACCTTTGACCTTCGAACCTTTAATATTTAAACCTTTTAAAGAATTGAACTATACCATTTTGACGTATTAATTCAAAATACTTAACGAAAAAAAATGATGAGATGATTTTACTGAATAATAAATGGGAAGAAAATATGAGGAATTGAGAAAAAAATTACAGGAAGAAATCTTAACAAACATATAGCAATGCGCTTATAACAGAAAAATAAATAAATAAAAATTCTTTACTCCAATATTTCTTCAATTTCCTCTCTTAGCGCAAATTTTTAGGTAACAGAAACAGAAAATAAGTTTTTCAACAAAATTTTTAAAAACGTTTCCATAAAATTTTGAAAAATTCTAATAAAAATTTAAGAAAATTTTACAACATGACAGACTATTCTCTTTCAAAACATTTTGAAAGATCAAGTACACTCTCATTCCGAATAAAATACCGCTAAAAAACATCAACGATTTAGAGTGTATTTCACAGTTCGGCATCCACAAATCCGCACATCAAAAACACCAATAGTATCAGATACATTCATAATTACCGTTTTGACATAAAGACGCATGACAACGATAGCGTTGATTAAAATAAGCTAGTCACCCTGCACTATATCAGCCCTTTATTAACATCCACACACCTGACCTTTTAGGTTATTTCTAACCTAAAAGCTTGACCTCTATATACCTGACCTTCAGCCTTAGCTTACGAGCAAACTTTTATGGGCCTGACTCCACATATCATAATCAACAATTTCAGCGTAAACGAATATCCGACACTCGTCATAAAATTTTATTATTTACAACCCCACTAGAGATATGACAACTGTTTCAAACGTTACATACATCACAGAATTTCAAAAAAAAAGAGGCAGAAAAAAAACAGAGAAAGAAAGAAAATCGAATGAATCTATAAATGTTGTGTAGAGATTTTTTTTTTTCATTAAGAGACAGCTTAGCAAACAAACTATTAAACACTTGTCTGCACTTTTTTAAACATCATAAACCATTATTTACCACTTATTTTACCATTGCCGATTAAAAAGCGACTTGACAGACTCGTCTACTAAAATATGATAGCCAATTCTGGCGAAACATATATAAATATAAGAAATTATATTTAATGAATATTCAACAGAAAGTTTTATGAAGTTAGACATGAAACGTTACACACTTCTCGCAATATTCTCTCTCCCTTGTTACCTGGGCGAATTTTTTAACTACAGTACATCTTTATCGTATTATACTGTAGCAATAGCAATCTATCAGTGGGGTTAAAATTTAAAAAACTCTTTAGTAAATGATTACCCAAAAAACGGTAGAAATAAAAAATATTTGAAAACTTTGCTCCCTCCAATTTTTTCTCTTTTTCTTAGTCAAATTTTTTTCGTTTTGAAATATTAATTTTAACTCAAATAGAAACATACTTCTTTTTTAGCTTATTGTGCAGTTTCGAGTTCGTTGACTATGCTAAGCAACATAAAGTGGACAAAGCTAATGAAAAGTCTATTCTTTCTTATATATAGACCCAACCTTGATTAGAGCACATTAAAAAATTAGTTGATTAAGTTATTCAATTTAAAAAAAAATTAAGTAAAATAATAAGTAGCTGAGTAAATATGATTGGATAATCGAGCATCAAAAAAAGTAGTAGAGACGGATTAATAGTAACAATAAAAGAAAAATATTTAATTTAAAAAAATATGATTACTTTGGTCGAATATGGTGCTGGGAAGATTAGCGAACTCTTGTGATACCGTCATTGAGCGTTGAATGAGTCTTCCTGAAAGGAATCTGACAATGAAATTATGAAATATAAACTGGAACAAGCGCAAGAAACCACTAAGAAATAGACTATGATAAAATTTAAAGAAGCTCAAATTGATGGAAAATGACAATAAAATAGATTTAACACCAATAGTAGGCAATAAAAACATATCGACCTCAACTGCAAAATGCACATGCGATCGGCTAAGCTCGCTGATCGACGGTGGGCGGTGCTTAAGCCACAGCCTTCAACGTTATCCTGCGGTAGAGAGAAAATAGATGATAGGAAGCAATGCGAATGTGATTTGATTGTCGCAGACGGCTTGTACTTATAAGTCCTCTCCTTTCGCCAATCCCCCTCCCTTCCCCATCTTTTCCGCCTGCATAAAGCCACATCAATAGAAAATTACTGTACCGTACCTGGGATACCGAAATCGTCGAGGTGGAATCTAGTCTAGAATTTCAGAATTACTTTAGTCACCATTGGTAGTGTTAAGAATTCGGAAACCCTGGGATACCACCTCTTGGTATAATCTCGGAGTAGATCAATCTCGAAATCGACTTCATCTCAACGACTAGGGTACCACAAGTAAACTAGACCATAACGAACTATGCTGACGGTATTCATCGAGGAGCATTAACCAGCATTTTTTGTTCACTTATCTAGGCGACGAATATATGAAGTACACCGAACGAACTGGGAGGAAAGGAGGACGAAAGAGGGGTAATGAAAACTGATATAGAAGGTAGTGAAGTGAAACAAAGAGAGGCAATCCGAATGAACTGAAAGTGAGTGTGAAGTCACACAACGAATAGTCATTTATGTCATAAAATGATGTCTCTTTAATTTCAAAGGAATGCATGAAAAGGAAACTAACGTGTTTTTAGTGCAACTATTATGACAGAACGTCTACAAAAAAAAATTATCGAAGATGAGTGACATTAAGCGATAAAATTGAATTTAAAAATAAATTCAGATCATCAAAATAGTAAATTACTATGTTCTAAGAAAATATAATATGAGTTATATTATAAATTAGCTTCTCTTTAAAAAATAATGCATTACCGTATCACGAGATAAAAAGAGCTAAAAACGTAACTGGTTTTACATTAGAATATTTGAATTTTTTAATGGATAATTTTATGTTTTATTTAATGAATTAGTTTCTGCGTTTATTATATCTCCTGTCAGAGGTATCGAGAAGATATGAGAAGATAAATGAATGCAAATAAGATGACAGATAAATAATTTTATGCCCAAAGATCCCAACTTCACCTGCTCCCCACCAACCTTCCTCTCTCCGGAACGTCAGATCTCACTGGTAGTGTTCATAATCGAAATATTAGACATTATTGCTAATGAAACCAACCGCACCAGTGAGTCAAAAATGTGAAACGGGAACGCAAAGCCGCAAAGCTATTAAACAACAACGAACACTGAAAGACGATAGCTGGCACATCAACAAACTTTTTATTTAGAAATATAAGAGATGATTTAGTGCTGTAATGTTTGAGAACTGATGGATGATATTAAGTCATTCTCGGTATGATCACGTTATTCCAAAAGGAAAAATTCGATTTTCTGATTGTTATGCGGGGGTTGTGTGGCTGGTTTTTTCATTTCATATGATTTTGTTCAACGGAAGATTTTTGCAGAACACACGTTACATATTAGCTGAATTGTTCTTTTAATGTTTTTTTTAACATATTTTCACAAAATAAGAATATAACAGAGATGAGGGAATCACTATGCATAATTGTTTAACATAGAAATTTATGTGACTCTCTCTTGCCAATAAATATTCAACGATGAAGAGTACAATACATCAAATAACGGCTATGACCCACATGGGAGTTATGAGTGAAAGGGGTTTTGTAAAGCAAGTTTGTTTTCATATGAAATCTCTATAATAATATAAAATTGTAATATTATTTGTGTTGTATGATTTGTAAGCTTTTCGGATGTTATTATTTTTATTCGTTTTTTTTTGAAGTTGAAAGAAATTATGAAATTGTGCTCTAAGTTTTATTTATACTTGATGAGACAAATTATAGGGAAGACGCTGAAATGGAATATTTACGCATTGCTCAAGATCTTGAAATGTATGGAATCCAGTACTATCCAATTTGTGTAAGTCAATTTATTCTTAAATTATGCCTGAGGATTTATAAATTTTTCTTTGTTTGTTTTCATTTCGTCTTTTTGAGAGTTTTGTTTATGTCGAGGATTATAAATTTCAATATTTTATTATGTTTTCAGAATAGCAAAGAAACAGATTTGAATCTGGGTGTTTCGGCGCAAGGTATCGGTATCTATAAAGAATCGAATCGAATAACACCTCGACCATTTTTCTCTTGGAGCGAAATAAAGAATATTTCTTTCAAAAATAAACTTGTAAGTCGAATAGTTTACATTTAGTTGAATTTGTTTTCTTTGTTTTTTTTCCTTATTTTAAATCCGAAAGCTCTATTGCATATAGCAGACTAACCTTTTTTGCTCAAAATGAAGGAATATCTAAGAGCAATTTTTCTTCCGGAAGTGAACCAGATAGAGCTGTTGGCAAAGGTTATACTTTAAACTAATTTCTTAAAATAATTCCAATCAGATAGTCTTTGTTTCAGAAAGAATTGCATCAGAATATTGCCTTACTTCATTGCATCGTCTAAAAAATCTTGCCTTTTTTTATAAAACGTTCGTAACTTTTGTTGATTTTTTTCAGCTCTGCTGGTCCACTTTTCCGGATGAAATCTTTAGCAGTATAACACTAACTTATGTTATATATAACACGAGATTTGAAAGGTTTTGAGGAGATAGCTGGAAATTGCAGTTTACAATGCGAACAATGGATAAGAGTACGATAACGTTCCGTGCGAAAGATATGTCAATAAATATGAGTATTTTGGATTTATGTATTGGAACACATAATCTTTACCTACGTAGAAGGCAACCGGATTTATTAGAGGTGCAGCAAATGAAAGCACAAGCAAAGGAGCAACGCATTCGAAGAATGGTTTGTTTGCAGTTTTTTTTTTTTACGTTTTATGAATTTTTCTAGGTGGTCGTGATTTGGGCTACTCATATTTTTTGGACGTTGTAAAGCCCGTGTTCATTGGTTATTATTAGCAGATACATGGATGAATGATGCATATTGCGAAATATTAAATTGTGTGAGATATTTCAGGTAATTAATAACAGTAACAGTCAGTTCGTATAGGTGGGATGGATGACTTTTATTCACAGATTGTCAATTTTCCCTCTTCATTTAGGATAATATTCGGTGTGATGCTTGTTTGCTTGCTACTCTCATTTCTTTGGTTTTATTTCTACAATCCTATGAGGAAGTATTGATTGATGTTAAATTTATCTCTTCTTTTATGTTGATGGTCTGAGAGAGTGTTCGACGAAGTGAGTGATGAGAGGCCATGGCCTGGTCATGAATTGGGGCCAGGACCTTCCTGAAACAGTTTTCAAGTCGGTTGTTATGTAGAAGATAGAAATATGCATTTGCGTTAGTGATTATTAAACCATTTTAATAAAATTCAGTTTTTAGCAAGAGCAAAATCGGCTAGCACGGGAACGAGAGCAGCGCATTCAAGCGGAGACCGACCGCGATCGATATAAAAATGAATTTAATGCAGCCAATGAAGAGTTGTGCAACCTTAAGGTACGGTTCTGTATGCTGTAATTTCGGTTGAACTTTCAGTTATTGAATGGTTTTCATCTACTCAATGTTATTGTATTTGACTCTCGCGCAGAGGTCACCAAAGTTCGAATGTTTCCGATCGTTTTAAATCTTACTAAAAAGAATAAAAACCTTCCGCTGTTAAGTACTTTAGTGGTCTTTAATAAGTGCTGCTAATAAAATTTATTTAAATAATACAAATTAAAAGGTTGTGATTCGATCGTTTTTGTTTTTTTTTTTCTACTCATTCTTCCACTCCCGTAGAAATTCTTCTATCTTATTTGGCAGAACGGGAAGATACGGAAATAATCGACGTATCATTTAAGTAGGCGATGAAAAAGACAGAGGAAACTGCTCAACGATTAGCAGAGAAGGCGCGTGTATCGGAGGAAGAGGCATTGGTCTTATCGAAAAGGGCGAGTGAAGCAGAGGCCGAATGTCAGAGGATGAAAATTTCGCAAATTAAAGCAAGTTTTTATTCATTTTATAATTTTTCTAAGGTCTGATGGTTTTGCAATTTTTTTATTTTTATTTTGATGTTTTTTTTTTGCTTTTTGGTGAATTTTTTTGAATAAACGATTTAATTTCATAAATTTGATTGCATTATTTTATTTCCATTGTTAATCAGTACTTGCAATTTCGCTTTTGAAAATTCTATTTTCTTTAAACGTTCGTTGGTGTAGGTTGTTTTATGAGTTCGATTCTCATGGGATTTAAAAAAAGATTGGTATAGAATAAGCTTGTATGTTGGCATTGAAGTTTAATGATGTATCATTCAGCCAAGATTCTGGAAATTGTTCATTTGGATTGCCGAATTCATTGCCTGAATGCGTCATAAAACAATATGATATGTCGGCACAAATGTGGGAGGAACGATTCGTGATGTGAACCAATATGGGACAAAGCAGGTATTGCGTATTTTCAAGCACGTATCGCAACACGTTGTTCTTAGAACATTAGTCGTTACCTTGTTGGTATGAAGTCATCTGTCTGTTCATCTCTTTCACCCCTACCCCTCTCCCTTCGATTTTCCTTCCTATCCGGGGAAGTTGTGTGGCTGGTTTTTTCGACATTCCTAAAGCACGTTGTTGATGCGGAAGATCTTTGCAGAACACACGTTACATATTAGCTGAATTGTTCTTTTAATGTTTATTTTATATATTTTGTGTATTAATAGGAATATGACAGACGTTGAGGGAATCACTTGCATAAGTAAGATAAAACAGAAGTTGTTGATCTCCTTCACCAGTAAATTTCAACGAACAAGAGAACAATACAGTCAACGTTTCGGCTATGAGCCCTTCATGGTGATTGCTTATGATTGAAAAGGGTTTTGTGCGCAAGTTTGTTTTCTATATGAAATCTCTCATCAATAATACTAGAAATTTTAATAATTATTTGTGTTGTATGATTTGTAAGCTTTTCGGATGTTATTATTTTTATTCTTTTTTTTCCTGACTCCGTTGAAGAAATTTGAAATTGTGCTCTGTTCATCTATTTGATGAGACAAATCTAGGGAAGACCTGAAATGGAATATTTACCGTTGCTCACTCTTGAAATGTATAAAACCAGTACTGTTCATCTTTGTTAAGTCAATTTATCTCCCTTATGCCTGAGGATCCTTATAACTTTTTCGAAGTAATTTTCATTTCGTCTTTTTGAGAGTTTTTTTATGTCGAGGATTATAAATTTCAATATTTTATTATGTTTTCAGAATAGCAAAGAAACAGATTTGAATCTGGGTGTTCGGCGCTTTCATCGGTATCTATAAAGAATCGAATCGAATAACACCTCGACCATTTTTCTCTTGGTCGAAATAAAGAATATTTCTTTCAAAAATAAACCCATATTCGAATAGTTTACATTTAGTTGAATTTGTTTTCTTTGTTTTTCGAAGTAATTTAAAACCGAAAGCTCTATTGCATATAGCAGACTAACCTTTTTTGCTCAAAATGAAGGAATATCTAAGAGCAATTTTTCTTCCGGAAGTGACCAGATAGAGCTGTTGGCAAAGGTTATACTTTAAACTAATTTCTTAAAATAATTCCAATCAGATTCTTTGTTTCAGAAAGAATTGCAAAGAATATTGCCTGTACTTCATTGCATCGTCTAAAAAATCTTGCCTTTTTTTATAAAACGTTCGTAACTTTTGTTGAAGTTTTTCAGCTCTGCTGGTCACTTTTCCGGATGAAATCTTTAGCAGTATAACACTAACTTATGTTATATATAACACGAGATTTGAAAGGTTTTGAGGAGTTAGCTGGAAATTGCAGTTTACAATGCGAACAATGGATAAGAGTACGATAACGTTCCGTCGAAAGTATGTAATAACCATCTGTCTGTTCTTCTCTTTCACCCCTGCCCTTCTTCCCCTACGTAGAAGGCAACCGGATTTATTAGAGGTGCAGTAATTGAAAGCACAAGCAAAGGAGCAACGCTTTCGAAGAATATTTGTTTGCAGTTTTTTTTTTTACGTTTTTGAATTTTTCTAGTGGTCGTGATTTGGGCTACTCATATTTTTTGGACGTTTAACCCCGTGTTCATTGGTTATTATTAGCAGATTCATGGATGAATGATCGAATATTTAAAATTAAATGTGTGTTCAGATATTTCAGGTATTAATAACAGTAACAGTCAGTTCGTATCAGGTGGGATGGATGAATTTTAAACCAGATTGTCAATTTTCCCTCTTCATTTAGTATAATATTCGGTGTGATGCTTGTTTGCTTGCTACTCTCATTTCATCGGTTTTATTTCTACAATCCATGAGGAAGTATTGATTGATGTTAAATTTATCTCTTCTTTTATGTTGATGGTCTGACTGTTCGACGAAGTGATTGATGACCGGCCATGGCCTGGTAATGAATTGGGGCCAGGACCTTCCTGAAACAGTTTTCAAGTCGGTTGTTATGTAGAAGTATAGAAAATGCATTTGTCGTTAGTGATTATTAAACCATTTTAATAAAATTCAGTTTTTAGCAAGAGCAAAATCGGCTAGCACGGGAACGAGAGCAGCGCATTCAAGCGGAGACCGACCGCGATCGATATAAAAATGAATTTAATGCAGCCAATGAGAGTGTGCAACCTTAAGGTACGGTTCTGTATGCTGTAATTTCGGTTGAACTTTCAGTTATTGAATGGTTTTCATCTACTCAATGTTATTGTATTTGACTCTCGCGCAGAGGTCACCAAAGTTCGAATGTTTCCGATCGTTTTAAATCTTACTAAAAAGAATAAAAACCTTCCGCTGTTAAGTCTTTAGTGGTCTTTAATAAGTGCTGCTAATAAAATTTCCTTTAAATAATCAAATTAATTGTGATTCGATCTGTTTGTTTTTCTTTTCACTCATTCTTCCACTCCCGTAGAAATTCTTCTATCTTATTTCCTCACTCCGTCGAAATAATTTAAAACCATCTGTCTGTTCATCTCTTTCACCCATATTCCTCTCACTTCTCCCTTCCCCCCACCTTCTTTCCTCACTCCGTCGAAGTAATTTAAAACCATCTGTCTGTTCATCTCTTTCACCCCTATTCCTCTCCCCTTTCCCTTCCCCCCACCTTCCTTCCTCACTCCGTCGAAGTAATTTAAAACCATCTGTCTGTTAACCTCTTTCACCCGCACCCTTCTTCCCTCTCCCTTCCTCCCACCTTCCTCTCTCAGTCCCTCGAAGTACTTCAAAACCATCTGCCTGTTCATCTCTTTCACCCCTACTCCTCTCCTCTCCCTTCCCCCACCTTCCTTTTCACTCCATCGAAATAATTTAAAACCATCTGTCTGTTCATCTCTTTCACCCATATTCCTCTCACTTCTCCCTTCCCCCCACCTTCTTTCCTCACTCCGTCGAAGTAATTTAAAACCATCTGTCTGTTAACCTCTTTCACCCGCACCCTTCTTCCCTCTCCCTTCCTCCCACCTTCATCTCTCACTCCATCGAAGTACTTTAAAACCATCTGTCTGTTCATCTCTTTCACCCCTACCCTTCTTCCCTTTCCCCACCTTTCCTCACTCCGTCGAAGTAATTTAAAACCATCTGTCTGTTCATCTCCTTCACCCCTACTCCTCTCCCCTCTCCTTCCCCTCCCCCCACCTTCCTTTCTCACTCCATCGAAGTAATTTAAAACCATCAGTCTGTTCATCTCTTTCACCCGTACCCTTCTTCCCTCTCCCTTCCTCCCACCTTCCTTCCTCACTCCGTCGAAGTAATTTAAAACCATCTGTCTGTTCATCTCTTTCACCCCTACCCTCTCCCCTCCCTTCCCCCCACCTTCCTTCCTCACTCCGTCGAAATAATTTAAAACCATCTGTCTGTTCATCTCTTTCACCCGTATTCCTCTCCCTCTCCCTTCCCCCACCTTCTTTTCTCACTCTATCGAAGTAATTTAAAATCATCTGTCTGTTCATCTCTTTCACCCGTACCCTTCTTCCCTCTCCCTTCCTCCCACCTTCCTCTCTCACTCCATCGAAGTACTTTAAAACCATCTGTCTGTTCATCTCTTTCACCCCTACCCTTCTTCCCTCTCCCTTCCCCCCACCTTCCTTTCTCACTCCATCGAAGTAATTTAAAACCATCTGTCTGTTCATCTCTTTCACCCCTACTCCTCTCCCCTCTCCCTTCCCCTCCCCCCACCTTCCTTCCTCACTCCGTCGAAGTAATTTAAAACCATCTGTCTGTTCATCTTTTTCACCCGTACCCTTCTTCTCTCTCTCTCCCCCCCACCTTCCTTCCTCACTCCGTCGAAGTAATTTAAAACCATCTGTCTGTTCATCTTTTTCACCCGTACCCTTCTTCTCTCTCCCACCCCCCCCACCTTCCTTCCTCACTCCGTCGAAGTAATTTAAAACCATCTGTCTGTTCATCTCTTTCACCCCTGCCCTTCTTCCCTCCCCCTTCCCCCCACCTTCCTTCCTCACTCCGTCGAAGTAATTTAAAACCATCTGTCTGTTCATCTCTTTCACCCTATTCCTCTCCCCCTTCCCCCCTCACCTTCTTTCCTCACTCCGTCGAAGTAATTTAAAACCATCTGTCTGTTCATCTCTTTCACCCCTATTCCTCTCCCCTCTCCCTTCCCCCCACCTTCCTTCCTCACTCCGTCGAAGTAATTTAAAACCATCTGTCTGTTCATCTCTTTCACCCCTATTCCTCTCCCCTTTCCCTTCCCCCCACCTTCTTTCCTCACTCCGTCGAAGTAATTTAAAACCATCTGTCTGTTCACTCTTTCACCCGTACCCTTCTTCCCTCTCCCTTCCTCCCACCTTCCTCTCTCACTCCATCGAAGTACTTTAAAACCATCTGCCTGTTCATCTCTTTCACTCGTACCCTCCTTCTCTCCCCCCCCCCCACCTTCCTTTCTCACTCCGTCGAAGTAATTTAAAACCATCTGTCTGTTCATCTTCTTTCACCCTTACCCTTCTTCCCTCTCCCTTCCCCCCACCTTCCTCCTCACTCCGTCGAAGTAATTTAAAACCATCTGTCTGTTCATCTCTTTCACCCGTACCCTTCTTCTCTCTCCCCCCCCCCCACCTTCTTTCCTCACTCCGTCGAAGTAATTTAAAACCATCTGTCTGTTCATCTCTTTCACCCCTACCCTTCTTCCCTCCCCCTTCCCCCCACCTTCTTTCCTCACTCCGTCGAAGTAATTTAAAACCATCTGTCTGTTCATCTCTTTCACCCCTGCCCTTCTCTCTCCCCCCCCCCCCCACCTTCCTTTCTCACTCCGTCGAAGTAATTTAAAACCATCTGTCTGTTCATCTCTTTCACCCCTATTCCTTCTCCCCTCTCCCTTCCCCCCACCTTCCTTCCTCACTCCGTCGAAGTAATTTAAAACCATCTGTCTGTTCATCTCTTTCACCCCTATTCCTCTCCCCTTTCCCTTCCCCCACCTTCCTTCCTCACTCCGTCGAAGTAATTTAAAACCATCTGTCTGTTCATCTCTTTCACCCGTATTCCTCTCCTTCTCCCTTCCCCCCACCTTCTTTCCTCACTCCGTCGAAGTAATTTAAAACCATCTGTCTGTTCATCTCTTTCACCCGTACCCTTCTTCCCTCTCCCTTCCTCCCACCTTCCTCTCTCACTCCATCGAAGTACTTTAAAACCATCTGCCTGTTCATCTCTTTCACCCCTACCCTCTCTCTCCCTCCCCCCCCCCACCTTCCTTTCTCACTCCATCGAAGTAATTTAAAACCATCTGTCTGTTCATCTTTTTCACCCCTATTCCTCTCCCCTTCCCTTCCCCCCACCTTCCTTCCTCACTCCGTCGAAGTAATTTAAAACCATCTGTCTGTTCATCTCTTTCACCCGTACCCTTCTTCTCTCTCCCTCCCCCCCACCTTCTTTCCTCACTCCGTCGAAGTAATTTAAAACCATCTGTCTGTTCATCTCTTTCACCCGTACCCTTCTTCCCTCTCCCTTCCCCCCACCTTCCTTTCTCACTCCATCGAAGTAATTTAAAACCATCTGTCTGTTCATCTCTTTCACCCCTATTCCTCTCCCTTCCCTTCCCCCACCTTCCTTCCTCACTCCGTCGAAGTAATTTAAAACCATCTGTCTGTTCATCTCTTTCACCCCTATTCCTTCTTCCCTTTCCCTTCCCCCCACCTTCCTTCCTCACTCCGTCGAAGTAATTTAAAACCATCTGTCTGTTCATCTCTTTCACCCTATTCCTCTCCCCCTTCCCCCCACCTTTCCTCACTCCGTCGAAGTAATTTAAAACCATCTGTCTGTTCATCTCTTTCACCCCTACTCCTCTCCCCTCTCCCTTCCCCTCCCCCCACCTTCCTTCCTCACTCCGTCGAAGTAATTTAAAACCATCTGTCTGTTCATCTCTTTCACCCCTATTCCTCTCCCCTTTCCCTTCCCCCACCTTCTTTCCTCACTCCGTCGAAGTAATTTAAAACCATCTGTCTGTTCATCTTTCACCCCTACCCTTCCCCTCTCCCTTCCCTCCCACCTTCCTCTCACTCCATCGAAGTACTTTAAAACCATCTGTCTGTTCATCTCTTTCACCCCTATTCCTCTCCCCTTTCCCTTCCCCCACCTTCCTTCCTCACTCCGTCGAAATAATTTAAAACCATCTGTCTGTTCATCTCTTTCACCCATATTCCTCTCACTTCTCCCTTCCCCCCACCTTCTTTCCTCACTCCGTCGAAGTAATTTAAAACCATCTGTCTGTTAACCTCTTTCACCCGCACCCTTCTTCCCTCTCCCTTCCTCCCACCTTCCTCTCTCACTCCGTCGAAGTACTTTAAAACCATCTGTCTGTTCATCTCTTTCACCCCTACTCCTCTCCCCTCTCCCTTCCCCCCACCTTCCTTTCTCACTCCATCGAAGTAATTTAAAACCATCTGTCTGTTCATCTCTTTCACCCCTATTCCTCCCTCTCCCTTCCCCCCACCTTCCTTCCTCACTCCGTCGAAGTAATTTAAAACCATCTGTCTGTTCATCTCTTTCACCCCTACCCTCTCCCTCTCCCTCCCCCCACCTTCCTTCCTCACTCCGTCGAAGTAATTTAAAACCATCTGTCTGTTCATCTCTTTCACCCGTACCCTTCTTCTCTCTCCCCCCCCCCCCCACCTTCTTTCCTCACTCCGTCGAAGTAATTTAAAACCATCTGTCTGTTCATCTCTTTCACCCCTGCCCTTCTTCCCTCCCCCTTCCCCCACCTTCTTTCCTCACTCCGTCGAAGTAATTTAAAACCATCTGTCTGTTCATCTCTTTCACCCTATTCCTCTCCCCTTCCCCCCTCACCTTCTTTCCTCACTCCGTCGAAGTAATTTAAAACCATCTGTCTGTTCATCTCTTTCACCCCTATTCCTCTCCCCTCTCCCTTCCCCCCACCTTCCTTCCTCACTCCGTCGAAGTAATTTAAAACCATCTGTCTGTTCATCTCTTTCACCCCTATTCCTCTCCCCTTTCCCTTCCCCCCACCTTCCTTCCTCACTCCGTCGAAGTAATTTAAAACCATCTGTCTGTTCATCTTCTTTCACCCGTACCCTTCTTCCCTCTCCCTTCCTCCCACCTTCCTCTCTCACTCCGTCGAAGTAATTTAAAACCATCTGTCTGTTCTTCTCTTTCACCCCTGCCCTTCTTCCCCTCCCCCTTCCCCCCACCTTCTTTCCTCACTCCGTCGAAGTAATTTAAAACCATCTGTCTGTTCACCTCTTTCACCCTATTCCTCTCCCCCTTCCCCCCCTCACCTTCTTTCCTCACTCCGTCGAAGTAATTTAAAACCATCTGTCTGTTCATCTCTTTCACCCCTATTCCTCTCCCCTCTCCCTTCCCCCCACCTTCCTTCCTCACTCCGTCGAAGTAATTTAAAACTATCTGTCTGTTCATCTCTTTCACCCCTATTCCTCTCC
The DNA here is from genome assembly GCA_037389465.1 of Baylisascaris procyonis. Lineage (NCBI taxonomy): Eukaryota > Metazoa > Nematoda > Chromadorea > Rhabditida > Ascarididae > Baylisascaris > Baylisascaris procyonis. Next base: position 3,267,523 of record JAZARR010000110.1, read on the forward strand.
CCTTTCCCTTCCCCCCACCTTCTTTCCTCATTCCGTCGAAGTAATTTAAAACCGTCTGTCTGTTCACATCTTTCACCCGTACCCTTCTTCCCTCTCCCTTCCTCCCACCTTCCTCTCTCACTCCATCGAAGTACTTTAAAACCATCTGCCTGTTCATCTCTTTCACTCGTACCCTCCTTCTCTCCCCCCACCTTCCTTTCTCACTCCGTCGAAGTAATTTAAAACCGTCTGTCTGTTCACATCTTTCACCCTTACCCTTCTTCCCTCTCCCTTCCTCCCACCTTCCTCTCTCACTCCATCGAAGTCAGTTAAAACAATCTGTCTGTTAACCTCTTTCACCCGTACCCTTCTTCTCTCTCCCTCCCCCCCCTCACCTTCATCTCTCACTCCATCGAAGTACTTTAAAACCATCTGTCTGTTCATCTCTTTCACCCCTACCCTTCTTCCCTCCCCCTTCCCCCCACCTTTCCTCACTCCGTCGAAGTAATTTAAAACCATCTGTCTGTTCATCTTTTTCACCCGTGCCCTTCTCTCTCCCTTGCCCCCCCCACCTTCCTTTCTCACTCCATCGAAGTAATTTAAAACCATCAGTCTGTTCATCTCTTTCACCCGTACCCTTCTTCCCTCTCCCTTCCTCCCACCTTCCTTCCTCACTCCGTCGAAGTAATTTAAAACCATCTGTCTGTTCATCTCTTTCACCCCTATTCCTCTCCCCTTTCCCTTCCCCCCACCTTCCTTCCTCACTCCGTCGAAATAATTTAAAACCATCTGTCTGTTCATCTCTTTCACCCATATTCCTCTCACTTCTCCCTTCCCCCCACCTTCTTTCCTCACTCCGTCGAAGTAATTTAAAACCATCTGTCTGTTCATCTCTTTCACCCGCACCCTTCTTCCCTCTCCCTTCCTCCCACCTTCCTCTCTCAGTCCCTCGAAGTACTTTAAAACCATCTGCCTGTTCATCTCTTTCACCCCTACTCCTCTCCCCTCTCCCTTCCCCCCCCCACCTTCCTTTCTCACTCCATCGAAGTAATTTAAAACCATCTGTCTGTTCATCTTTTTCACCCCTATTCCTCTCCCCTTTCCCTTCCCCCCACCTTCCTTCCTCACTCCGTCGAAGTAATTTAAAACCATCTGTCTGTTAACCTCTTTCACCCGTACCCTTCTTCTCTCTCCCTCCCCCCCCTCACCTTCTTTCCTCACTCCCTCGAAGTAATTTAAAACCATCTGTCTGTTCATCTCTTTCACCCGTACCCTTCTTCCCTCTCCCTTCCCCCCCACCTTCCTTTCTCACTCCATCGAAGTAATTTAAAACCATCTGTCTGTTCATCTCTTTCACCCCTATTCCTCTCCCCTTTCCCTTTCCCCCACCTTCCTTCCTCACTGCGTCGAAGTAATTTAAAACCATCTGTCTGTTCTTCTCTTTCACCCCTGCCCTTCTTCCCCTCCCCCTTCCCCCCACCTTCTTTCCTCACTCCGTCGAAGTAATTTAAAACCATCTGTCTGTTCATCTCTTTCACCCTATTCCTCTCCCCCTTCCCCCCCTCACCTTCTTTCCTCACTCCGTCGAAGTAATTTAAAACCATCTGTCTGTTCATCTCTTTCACCCCTATTCCTCTCCCCTCTCCCTTCCCCCCACCTTCCTTCCTCACTCCATCGAAGTAATTTAAAACTATCTGTCTGTTCATCTCTTTCACCCCTATTCCTCTCCCCTTTCCCTTCCCCCCACCTTCTTTCCTCATTCCGTCGAAGTAATTTAAAGCCGTCTGTCTGTTCACATCTTTCACCCGTACCCTTCTTCCCTCTCCCTCCCTCCCACCTTCCTCTCTCACTCCATCGAAGTACTTTAAAACCATCTGTCTGTTCATCTCTTTCACCCCTATTCCTCTCCCCTTTCCCTTCCCCCCACCTTCCTTCCTCACTCCGTCGAAATAATTTAAAACCATCTGTCTGTTCATCTCTTTCACCCATATTCCTCTCACTTCTCCCTTCCCCCCACCTTCTTTCCTCACTCCGTCGAAGTAATTTAAAACCATCTGTCTGTTAACCTCTTTCACCCGCACCCTTCTTCCCTCTCCCTTCCTCCCACCTTCCTCTCTCAGTCCCTCGAAGTACTTTAAAACCATCTGCCTGTTCATCTCTTTCACCCCTACTCCTCTCCCCTCTACCTTCCCCCCCCCACCTTCCTTTCTCACTCCATGGAAGTAATTTAAAATCATCTGTCTGTTCATCTCTTTCACCCCTATTCCTCTCCCCTTTCCCTTCCCCCCACCTTCCTTCCTCACTCCGTCGAAGTAATTTAAAACCATCTGTCTGTTCATCTTTTTCACCCGTACCCTTCTTCTCTCTCTCTCCCCCCCACCTTCCTTCCTCACTGCGTCGAAGTAATTTAAAACCATCTGTCTGTTCATCTTTTTCACCCGTACCCTTCTTCTCTCTCCCACCCCCCCCCCCACCTTCTTTCCTCACTCCGTCGAAGTAATTTAAAACCATCTGTCTGTTCTTCTCTTTCACCCCTGCCCTTCTTCCCCTCCCCCTTCCCCCCACCTTCTTTCCTCACTCCGTCGAAGTAATTTAAAACCATCTGTCTGTTCACCTCTTTCACCCTATTCCTCTCCCCCTTCCCCCCCTCACCTTCTTTCCTCACTCCGTCGAAGTAATTTAAAACCATCTGTCTGTTCATCTCTTTCACCCCTATTCCTCTCCCCTCTCCCTTCCCCCCACCTTCCTTCCTCACTCCGTCGAAGTAATTTAAAACTATCTGTCTGTTCATCTCTTTCACCCCTATTCCTCTCCCCTTTCCCTTCCCCCCACCTTCTTTCCTCATTCCGTCGAAGTAATTTAAAACCGTCTGTCTGTTCACATCTTTCACCCGTACCCTTCTTCCCTCTCCCTTCCTCCCACCTTCCTCTCTCACTCCATCGAAGTACTTTAAAACCATCTGCCTGTTCATCTCTTTCACTCATACCCTTCTTCTCTCTCCCCCCCCCCCCACCTTCCTTTCTCACTCCGTCGAAGTAATTTAAAACCGTCTGTCTGTTCACATCTTTCACCCTTACCCTTCTTCCCTCTCCCTTCCTCCCACCTTCCTCTCTCACTCCATCGAAGTCAGTTAAAACCATCTGTCTGTTCATCTTTTTCACCCGTACCCTTCTTCTCTCTCCCTTCCCCCCCCCCTACCTTCTTTCCTCATTCCGTCGAAGTAATTTAAAACCGTCTGTCTATTCACATCTTTCACCCGTACCCTTCTTCCCTCTCCCTTCCTCCCACCTTCCTCTCTCACTCCATCGAAGTACTTTAAAACCATCTGTCTGTTCATCTCTTTCACCCCTATTCCTCTCCCCTCTCCCTTCCCCCCACCTTCCTTCCTCACTCCGTCGAAGTAATTTAAAACTATCTGTCTGTTCATCTCTTTCACCCCCATTCCTCTCCCCTTTCCCTTCCCCCACCTTCCTTCTTCATTCCGTCGAAGTAATTTAAAACTATCTGTCTGTTCATCTCTTTCACCCCTATTCCTCTCCCCTTTCCCTTCCCCCCACCTTCCTTCCTCACTGCGTCGAAGTAATTTAAAACCATCTGTCTGTTCATCTTTTTCACCCGTACCCTTCTTCTCTCTCCCTCCCCACCCCACCCCCCCCGCCTTCCTTTCTCACTCCGTCGAAGTAATTTAAAACCGTCTGTCTGTTCACATCTTTCACCCTTACCCTTCTTCCCTCTCCCTTCCCCCCACCTTCCTTCCTCACTCCATCGAAGTAATTTAAAACCATCTGTCTGTTCATCTCTTTCACCCCTACCCCTCCCCCTCTCCCTTTCCGCTACCCTCCTTCCTCACACCGTCGAAGTAACGTATTGTGATCAATGCCTTATGATGAGTGATTAAGTCAGAAGAAACGAAGATGTCATTGGAGAGGAAAGCTAGAGATGCAGAACTTGTTGCTCATCGTCTTCTTCAAGAAACAGAGCGGCGTAATCGTGAGGCATTTATGTATCGAAGCCAATTTCTTGGCACGGAACCAAGTTGGCCTCAGGTGAATCCTTTTACTTTACTTGATCAATTAAAAAAAACTTATGTTAGTTTTGTCGCCTTTGGATAATTCTTGTTTTTTTTTGTTTTTTTTTTAAACTGCGTATTATTTTACTGAAGATTTTATCAGTCTTCGTAATTTTGTCTGTTCAGTTTCTTTGTTTTTATATTGGAATGCCGCTTCTTAAGTCTTTATAAAGAACAAAAGGTGAAATATAAATATTACTGCTCGATTTCTTTGCATGGTTTACTGTCACTAAATGATTAGGGATGGCGGTTGTGACGATCACTTTTTCAGAGTTGGTATTCGGCTTATGCGTTACCGTGTTCGCAACAGTATCCAGCTCATCACCACGTCATATCATCTTCGAGTAGTGGTGATGGAGGTTATATGGCTCAGCAGGATGAGCAATCCACAATGTTAAAGCCGTTGCATCCTCACGTCAAGGTGCAGCGCTCACCGATGTTCAGAAGTGAGGCATACCTTAATGGCCCTCCCCCGGACCCTTCAACCAATCAGTTCATCTCTTCTGATCTAACTGCCTTACGCTCTGAAATCGAGAAGTCAAGGTTAGCGAGACTTTTTTCATAGCACTCAAAAGCAGCTTGTAGAGTCTTCCTTCCACTATCCAGGGAAGGGATTTGGATACTTGTTTAAAGGTGGTGGTTATTTGAGTACTTACACCTGTTGTTTTTGTTGACCAACGAATCTTATGTAAATGCATATCATGAACTTCGGGTACTGGTGCTGCCAGCTCACCACTGTGCTCTCCATTGCTCCCTCTGAGTACTATAATAAAGAATATAAAAACTTCGAAAATTATGCACTAATATAATTTATTGAATGCAGACTTTTGGAGTTATAGTATGTTATATGTTGCCACCAAAAAAAAAATTCCTTGAGTGTGCTATGTTTTCTCTTTCTACACCAAAAAGTTTTGAGGGGCTCCACTTTCATTCGTGGCGATAGAGCATTGGTAAAATTGTAAATTATTTATGTCAAGATTTTTTATACAAGTAGACTGTCAAGTATAAATATTTTTTGTCGGGTGCAGATAAATTGTAAAAAGCTAAAACCTTCATCACCTATGCATTTTGCTCGCGGTCTCTAATTCATTTATATTGTTTTCTTATATTCTTTTCTTAATAAAAAGATCAGCTCAACGAATACCCCGTACCCTTAGTGCGCTTACTGCAGTTTTATGTGAACTGAACACGATGCAGCGCCTTAGCGTGAATACTGTGAAGATAGTCTACTGATAAAAACAAGCATCGAATATCGCCCCTCTTGAGGAGGCTCCTTGGAGTCCGGGCCCTCCGCTGGGAGATATGGTTCATCATGTCATATGGTAGCCCTCGCCCACGAGACCAAAAGAAGGGTGATATTTCCTTTTACCAGAGAATACAAAGTATGATTCTAAGGGGCATATATTATGTTGTAATTTAATTTGGAAGAATGTAGAGAAAAGAAAAGTGAATTAAGCCGCTCTTTCAGTATATTTCTGTTGAACTTTTTAGGGCGGAATATAACGAAAAAACGAAGCAATTGAAAGAGAAGATGAGTGAATTCCGTGCAGAAATTGAAAGCTTGAAAGTTGAAGACCGGCAGACGGAACACGACCGGATTCATGCAGCGAACGTGCAAAAGGGTATCGACAAGTATTCTACGCTCAGAAAGGTTTCTTTCTACATTTCTTCATATGCCTAATTGCCTATCACCCTTAAGTTCTCTTCAAAAAATTTGAAAGAGGGAAGAGGCGATGGAATACGTCGCCTAGTTAGCAGCGTTGTTTTCATTCGCAATGATTGTACGCAGCCGTCTTCCAGTTTAAGAGAAGATAAAAGCTCAAGAACATAAATGCTAGAAAAGCTGCAAGTTGAGACCTGAAGTAACTGTTGAGATGACTTGTGACTGCAGTTAACAAAGATCCACCAGGGTTGAAGTCGCGTTAAGCAAATGTTCAAAGAGGGGATAATCTAGCAAAACTCTAGTAGCTATATTTTTTTTCAGCGAACTTTATGAGGCAACGCTAGCAGAGGTTGTTTTAATTCAGCTTGGTATCGTTGAATTTGAAATTTCATATTTTAGGGTGATTTATTTATTTATTTATAAAATGAGGATTATTTTAGTCATCTGGAGAACTGAATGCATTACGTGGTGTGAAGGTAATTTTAGTATGCAATTATATTTTAAGTTATTTTTTAATACCTCATAATTGGTTTTGTATTATCTATAACTTGGAGCATGGCATTTGTGATGTCCATTCTTACTTTTTATTTATTTGTTTCAAGACTACGGTATCATTTACCAGGTTCTTCTGTTTAAAGCTGAGCTTGGCTTCATATAGTTTGTGCATATTGATGGATGAAGCTTTTTGGCACTTTTCAAGTCGCTTTTTATTTGTTTGTTGTTATTTACCTAAAACAATTTATTTATTAAGTTGTTGCATATATGAATGACAATATTTTCAGAGCGGGGCAGGCTCTGCAAAGTCGCGAGTGCAAGTTTTCGAAGGACTCTAAAAATATTTGTACCTTAGTGGCACATCATCACTCCGCATTTATACTCCTTTTTTAAGTAAAATATTTTAACTTCTATTATATTAGCTATGAGGAACTTCTATTATATTTTCTCCTTGTGTATATTGTTGTGATTATTTAAAGGCTTTAGGAATGTTGTTGATAATAAAATGAATGAACTAAAGATGAACGTATGCATGTTTCAATAAAAGTTCTTCGGATTGGCCAGAAACCTCGAATGGGGTCTGATACTGAGATATTGTTCCATTTTTATGAAGCATAATCGTTTTTTCGGCTTTATTATCGCTGATTTTTTGAAGAACTCGTCATGTTTGTGAGCTTCTAATCTCTTAAGGAATTCATAGCAAATTTATAGGCAGAAAAGTCACTGGTGATTCAAGAGCTGTTTATTTAATTTTAATTTAATAAGTAGAAGATGGTTGCATTAAAGCTTCAGGATTAACGACGCATCATTAATTTTCTTGTCTTTAAGGAGTAATTTGCATATATTCACTCATATTTGCAATAGCCTCCTACCACGATTGTTAGATGACCTTTATGTTATGTTCTGACGGCTTCGTTATAAACATCCCACCATTCTCAGAGGGGAGGGGAGAGGGTTTAAAAAATGTACGCTGAGAAATGGAGGGATTTAAGGGATTTAAACCCCTCAGAGGGGAGGGGTTAAAAAAGGAGGATCTGCTGCTTATTTTTGGATTAGCCTATCTCAAGGGCCAATCATGATTTGATGTATAATAATCCCTGAACCGCTGTGCAATTTCCCCGCTATATTTTCAAGAAATAGGTAGTTATTAGCTGTGTACCTAGCAGATAGTAATATTTTCATTATCCAATTGTAAACCTTTCACTTATTTAAGAATATATAAGTGATGAATGACATTTGAAAAGAAGAATTTCTGTTCGCACTGAGTACGGTTTTTTTTTTTGCAAACCTTGAAGTAAATTTGATGAATCCGATGATTGTTATTGCGTAGACGCCTATGTGACTTATCTTTTTATATCTGGAGGGGCTATATTTGAAAGTTACTGTAAGGTGAAGAGAGTCGGCAGACATAGTGAGTTTTTATTTAAGTGCACTGTTAATCTTTTATACGGACTGTTGTTCTCAATGCTTTGTGCCTTTCGCATTGTGTCTTATTTTTACCACTGTTTTGATTTTATTTACCTTTTTTTATCATTAAGCGTTGCATAATTTCAACAGTATCTAAATATATTGATGTTGAGTGGTATTTTCATTGAAAATATTTCTTTACTATTATTTCAAGAACTATATATTTGGCTCTTACACCTTTTTATACAAGTGAAGCTGGTCTAAATATTTTTGAATTATTTTAGGTTGTTTATGAATTTTTAATTTTATTTCTAGGTCGGATAGAGGGGTACGAAGTTTTTATTTTGTTGTTTCTAGGTTAGGGGGGGGGGGAGGTGCGAAAGTCAGAGTTATATCAGTTCGATGGACATATTTGAGGTTTTATTGGATAATTTTCTTCGAGAATAATCAAAAACTTTATTGGTATTATTACATATTTCAATTTTTTTAGTAGTCACTGATGGTAATTTACTTTTCATTATTAAAGTGATGATGCTATGACGATGAATAAAATCAATGAATAAATGAATACAAGTATCAGATGTCAAAACGGAAATACTTATTTATAAATGTGCAAGAAATACGTTGCCAAAAATTAGTTTTCTAATTGTACCACTCATCTCTTATAATTATATCCTGATTGTAACCGTAAGTCGTTCGTTGCGCTCCCGGGAAATTATAACCGAAAATCAAACGTTCTATTTTTATATGGTTGAATTGTAATGAAATAATATGTTGAAGTGTCACTTCGATATTGCTTTCTTTGTGTTCATATTGTATTGCTTATATCGAAATTGATATAAAATTTGATTTCTATGCGCTTTCTCGAAGTTGATTATATTCGTTTATTGAATCGAATTCTTTCGGAATATTTTTCTTTTTAAATTTTGTTTTTAAATAAAATACTCTATAAGATAGATCAATTTTATACGAAATATATTTGTTGTTGATAGAGTATGGTGGTCTCAGGACATACTTAGAGGGGTTGGGGGGGTGGGGTGGGGTTCGAGTTGGACGATAATATTCACCCAACAGACCATCCCGCACTTAGAATTTTGTTGATCAGAGTTTGAGGGGAAAAAGATGGGAATGGTCGGAAGAAAAAAAATAATCCATTCGCGACGGTCTGCGCCTATTCCCTTGCCGAAAATTGTTTTGACCTCGTCATCATTTATGAAGATATAGGATAGGGCTTCAAAGGCATAAAAAGTTATGGACTTTTGTAGACACTGCATTCATAACAGGTAATTAAGCAGTGCAGTATATGAGTTGTTTTTTTTGCGAGGTGTGTAATATTTGTTCGTAAATGAAAGTATTATTACAATTTTTAAAGAATTAGATAGAAATAAGAAGTACGATTTGTGGCATAGGCATTGCTCAGCACGTGCAGAAGGGGGAGAGAGATTTCTAGAGAGAGCGACAAAAGGTATTGGGATAATTTGTGCATGAATTTAAGGAATTCTGCAAATGTTTTAGGATAGAGGGGCGTATTGTATAGGGGTGAATGGTGGTGGTGGCCCTCGAAGAGGAAGAAGGAAGGTGATTAAGATGAAGGCGGATTTAAATTATACTGGTTAAGAAAGCAATGCAAATCGGTTATTGCACCTTATCTGCTGTGGAGATCGGCACTCCGATTGGGGAGGCTTTATGACGTTAGAATCGTTCCTGTTTGACTTGGTCAGCGGGTGGGAAGAAATTTTATAACCAATAACTTTTTTCTTCCTTTTTATTAAGAAGATGCACGATTGATGTTACTTCGCTCCAATAATATTGTTTTTTATTCCGTTCGAAAATTTTAAGTGTTTTCTCAAAACTTTCTATAATCGACGTCAAATATCTCTCCATTGCGCAAAGAGGTTTTATTGACTCCACAAGGTAATTATACATAATTGATATGCTTCAGAAAGAGATCGTTCAGTGTGAGTACCTTTCCATTATAAAATATTCCCGTTTGATTCGTCAATATTTCAGTGTTTTTAAGGTGTATCACCTTTATCGGTATGTCGATTGCTAAACGCCCACCACGTTCATCGACTGATGCAATACACGCACGTGAAAAGAGGAAATCCGGCGATCAGAAGAGTATTTCAGTCGCAGTAAGCTTCTTGCTTTGTTTTCGGGAATATATGTTGATGTTTTTGTTGAGAATAATGAAATGTACCACTACCTGAATTTCATCGATTTCATTTGGTTTATCAGTTCCACTAAAGGCTAGTTCAAAGTTCATCTCTATCTCTTCTTTCATCACATATAAACGAAGTTTTTCCCCATTGATGAAGAATCTAAGTAGAGAGAGTGCTGAGTTTATTTCTATCCCGTTTGTGAGAAAATATCACCTGCAAGTTCCTGCATAATTCTTTTTTTTTTTTTTTTTTTGATGTCATAGAGGTATAGATTCATGGGCACAATTGCAGAGAACGCTGGCACGCCCGTTGCGAACTGAGCTGAGCTTTGCCTCACATTGTGTACGCACCATTTTACCGTATTCTGCACTGTGCAGGCGAATACTAATGCACACCACGGAAACTCGGCAACTTGTGACAGAAACATGCAAGTTTTCCCATCATTCAATTCAGAGTGTCAAATAATGCCCCTTTGCAAAATTTCAGCCTAATTGAAGGAGAGGAGGTGCACTTGCTGCATGGGCAATCAACGACTGCAGGGAATGATGGCCCATCCAGCAAGCGCACTTCCCATCCTTCAATCGAGCTGCAATTTTGCGAGAGGACATTATTTGACATTTGAGTTCAATGATGGAAAAAATCGCGTGTTTTTATCACAAGTTTTCGAGTTCCTGTTATGTGCGTTAATATCCCTTTATTAAGAAGCAGAGTACGGTAGTGATGCGTACCGAATGTGGGAACAGGTTCAGCTCCATTCGCGGTTCGCAGCCAGGCTGCCATCGTTCTCTGCAGTAGTGCCCATTCATCGACGTTCTTTCCCTGTCGAATTCCATATAAAATGCTGATGCTCGTTTGATTCGATTCATCGTTTTTTATTGTCTAATATAAATATGCTCTAGTCAACTGGCTTGGCTGAGTTCTACGAAGCCATCCCGCACATTGTTGTCATGGGGCAAGGGTGGTGGACCAAGTTTCGAGCTTCATTTTCGGCCAAAAAGTGGTAAACCGGCTCGTCAGTATCCGATGAGCAAGAGGCAAGCCTAAGCTGTAACCTTCATGCAGCCTTACTATTTCTGCCATGCAGAAGTGAAAACACTATAAAGAGGCATTATTCATAATGAATGCTTTGTTGATTAAAAGTAAATTATTATGGGACTAAATTTGCTCATATCGCCATCAGGCTGCTTGTTTTGTAAAAGGCGAACATCACCGTAATTGATCAGTTTCCATCGAATATTCTTCAAACTAAATAAAAAGGAACTGAATTTATGCAGTACTATTATCTGTTCATATAGTGAGGTTTATAGGAGTTCTTTGCGACTGAGGATGCTGATGCGACGTCATTGGAGTGGCAGAAAGCTGAAGAAACGTTCGCCGAATATTGCAATGATATACGACAATTATGTGGACGAATTTCTTTAGAAAATACGGTAATTTTCTTTGGAAGATGTGATATTTTGATGCAGCTTTGAGTGATTATGAAGTATAGCATAATTTTAGAGTAATTAGTTTCGTTGTTATCAATCAAAAAGGAAAGTTAATTACATTTATGAGATCTGATATGTTGCTTTAGGAGGAATTTCAACGTAAGCAATAATTCTTTATTATCGCTTCTGAGGTGGAAATCGAAAAGAAGTACCATATAATTTGGTATAATAAGTGTTCTTATTAAAAACCTTCTTCCTAATCTTCCCCAGTGAGAAGGTATAAGTCAGTGGTCTTCGAAGGTGTGATTACGTCTTTGGAAGGGCTAATTGAGTGAATAATCGTTGCTTTTTCAATAACAGTGATGGATTTTGAAATATTTATAGTTGCGGAAAACTGCAGAGATGGTGGGAATTAGTGATGAGATGTGTGTGTTATTCCCAAAAAATATAGGATTTGTTTGAAATTTGTGAGTAGGTTAAGGATATTATTGTGATATAGAAGCTCCTAAACCTGCTTCAGCATCAGAATTCATAAATATTTAACGTTATTTTTTGTGGGGAGAAATTTCGCGAATGACGTTATGTGAAGGATGTTATGTGAATTTCGCGAATGACGTTATGTGAATTTCGCGAATGACGTTATGTGAAGGATCACTAATCTTGATGAAAAGTTACGAATTTCTTTATAATGTTAGCATTATTAAGTAAGATGATAAGTGGTTTTTTAGGGTAAAGAGGTGGCAAATGTTGGAGAATCTCTTCTATCAAGACTGATTTCAATGCGACGTTTAAATCGTCTAGCTCAATATAAGAATAGAAGAGCACGTGATATGGCCAATGAAGAGAGAGCTATTGTTGATGAACGATTCTTGCAATTACAAAATGTACAAAGTGAGATCGAACATTTACAAAAAGAGATCAGCCGTTGCCTTGAATTCAGGTTTGTTCCGATGCTATTTATTCATTTTACTCTCGTCTATTTGAATATCGATCGAAATATTTCCAGCTTGAGTCAGGGAAAGTTTGAACATCAGGAAGAATTTGAACGATAAATGTGAATTTTTCATAAGATTTTCATTGAATCTATTCAGCCATATCAGAGAAATCATTTTTGAGCTGTTTTCCTCTCGGCTTCGTGTTTTATATACACCTTTGCTCGAAATCTTCCTTGATTTACCTTTAATTACAGGTGACTAATGCGGTCTTATTAGTGTCCGTTGAAAAAATGTAATTTAGATCGGCGGATGAGGATATCGAATTTGTACCACTTAATGAATTTTTCGCAAATGCAGACGAAGAACTGAAGAAGGTTGCAAAAGAAAGTGCTCATCATGAACGCATTGCTCGGTTAGAGTGGGAACTTATCGAACGCAAAAGGTTTCTTTTCTTTCTCTCTCTCATTTTGATATGTTTGTAACATTTATTTTCAATTTTTATTCTTTTAAAGCTAATTATTAGAGCTTTTTAATGTAATCATTGAATAGGCTATGTTTTGAAAGGTTAAAGCTTATTTTCTTAACAAATATCTAAATCAGGTAATGAACTTGTCTAAAATAAGGGGCAGGTGCTCGGTAAATTAAAGACAATGATGCATCAGAGATTGCGCTTGAAGTCTCCCTGCTTGAAGTAAAATTCTTTTCCCGATTCGTTTGTTTATTTTTAAACCGCCTAAAACATTACTAATTCACTTTAAAAAGTTTGAAATTGAGTTTCCTAGTTTATCGATTGCATTATCGATTATCAGCTTTGTGGAAAAAAAAATGAATTAATGATTTTATTCACGATGTGTTTTATGCATTCTGCTATCTCTCATAGATCTTCCGATAACTTCCATCGAAATTTTTTCTAAAAATTCAGTTTGAATTTATCTGGAAACGAGTATATTATTGTATTATGGGTAAACTTTTTTTCGCATAAAATATTCATGCAAATGATTAAGCGCTTTTTTTTCAGTTTAGTTGGTACATTGCAAGAACGTGAAGGTCGTAAGAATGTACTCATTAGTGATATATCAACTAAAGAGCATCGACTAAAGTCACTGAAACCTATGATCGAGTCTCTTATTGAGGTTTGTTTTACATTAATTTCTTTTAAAGATTTTCTCGCAGTTAGTTTTTTATTGTTGTTGTATATTGCGACGATATCTGAGGTCACAAAACGGTTAACTGAATAGAGGTAATGATGCTGTATGGATGTATAAGGCTGCGAAGGTTGTAAGGCTGTAAGGATGATCGAGCGGTAGTAATGAATTCAAATCACAACAGTTATTTGTACACTGCTGAACTTGGTGCTGCGTTGATTGATAACGTCCTAATAACAGTGGTTGTCTAATTTGAACAGCAGTAGAACGTGATGAAGTTTGAGGGTTGCTATGTTTGCGGCTTTATGATTGAAGTGTTGTTCAGCACGTATAATCGAGGTGTAAGTTTTCTGCACGACCTGTTCACTCACTGTCTTGCTGAAGCTGACGATTGTATGGAAAAAAGAGCCATTCTGTAAATCCATTAGCGAGGATTGTGGATCGGGTTTATTGTTACCGAATTTCCAGTATCTATATCCACGACGATTGGCTACAAACAAAAATTGAAATTATGGCTGTTGTAAAAATTTTAAATACGAAATGCATGGATGACGCTATTTTGTTTTCGTTTCGATGTATTGTAGCCAAAAATTTCACAAACATTTAGCGTTGTTGCATTATTTGGTTTAGAGAATAGCTGTATTTGTAATGGTTCAGCGTATCAGCGCTTTGAATGATTTTATGTGTATAGGTTCGCATCCTATTTGAGATAGAATTTTCAGTAATTTGTTCACCCATTACCTACAAATAGAAGAGAGTTATAAAGTTTAATAATTTAAGGCATCTCGACCTGTACAAGAGTTAATGGGTCTGAGTACGTCGTCATCGAGTAGTATGGAACAGAGGCAACTCGTTGCGCGTTTACCCAAAGAGCTATTTCTCATCTACATTCAAGTGGAAGCGTATATCGATTTCGCTAAAGGTATGACTTGAAAAGTTTTATGGAAATTAGCGCGTATTGAATATCGCTATTGAAATATGTATTGAATACTTTAGATTTTGTTATATTATAGATGAGCATATATTTTTCAATAAACATCTCTTACAGCACTAGAATTTGACGCTAGTGGGGTGAACATTAAATGCCAGTTTTGTTAAGTTGCTTGTTTATCTCTTCTGAAAGCTAAACTTTCAAATTTTCCAGAACGCTTCATTCTATATATCGGAAAGTTTCATACTATTTACCTAAAGAAAGGTAGCTGTGAATTTACCGAGAATGAGGTTTTTACGGTGAAATGCTTTGCGTGTTGGTCGGCAGACTTGGTTCCCAGTTGAATCCGATGCCGACTTAGGGTGGGGACCGTATTTAAATCATAGTGTTTGATTTTATTTTGTTCATTTCTGATTTAATTTTTTTTTTTTTGTTTTAAAAAAGATATTTGTATGGTGGAGGTGTATATGTGTACAGTAGAAGACGTTCAGTTATGTTTTGCCCTAAAGAAGTAAAACTTTAATTGCTATATTGTAGACAATGGTGTACGTGTGCGCTGTGAGGGCGATTTAGAAAATGCGATAAAATTTGCCGAATGTGAACGGCAATCAGAGAGTGGTGCGGAAGACGAAGGTGAAAGCACCGATGCGGATGTTAGTCGCTTCGATTCAATTTCTGTTTATTATAATTTACGATATTTGAAACCAGATGATTGAACTCTGCTATTTAATTTCAAAATGTTTTAGTATAATGTGAATTATTCTGTAGCCTGAGGTAATGCTTGAAAAACGTTTCTCCCGTTGGAGTTCTAGTTTTTTGGAATGTGTCCCTTACAGCAACATCTCGAGCTTATTTTTACTGGATGATTTCTATTTGCCAGGTAGCTTTTAGGAGCTTTCTCGAGCAGACAAAAGATTTTACTAGTTATATTTTAAGTTAGTTATTTCTTGTAGTCTCATTTTCTAACGGTAATCGTAAGACGATGTGATCATTGAGTCAATTCTTTTTGAATACTTCGCTTAACCGCAAGAAATGTTTTGTTTGATTTTTTTTCTTCGGATTATTTTTATTGATGATTAAATAGAGACAGTAAATATAAACTTGTCATGAGATTTGTATTGTTAAATGTGAACTAATATATCGAAATGAGTCGAATTTAATTTCATTTAGATTAATTAGAGAATTCAATTCCCAAAATGTTTTTTGTATTATTGCTTTTAAATGCAATGTGGTGGATTTAGTGATTTTTCACTAGCTTTAAGTGCCTGTTGATTGAATAATGTCGTTGTTTGAACGCTAGAATTTGTTAACAAAGGGGCAGAAGGTGGAAGGGAAGGAACTAAGGAGGTGAGATAATAGCGCCCAGGCTCGTAATTTAATGGTATTCAAGAGATGAATAGATGTTTTAGCTTTAAGGCTATGAGTTATAGGAAAAGGCACACTGGCTAGACATTGTTTGTTGAAGTTCTGAAAATTTTTTGTTTTGATACTTTTCTTTTTCGAGTATTTTTTATTGAAATTAATAATTCACTTTAAAAAATTGCTCAGATATGAAAATTTTTCACTAATTGATTGTGTTAATTTTTTTTTTTGAAAATTTATGCAGATGGAACGAGATGGTTCACCGTCACGATTGAGAAGGCGTCCAAATACGATGAGTGAAGAAATCACTAAAAAGAAGGAAGCTGTTATTGCACCGCATCCCATATGTCTCGTTTTGGATATCACCTGTGCAGGTGGGATCGTTTAATTCTGAATAGAGGGTTAATTTTATTAACGCTAATACGATAACTGTATAGAAGGGGACAGGAGGAGTTTGTTGGGCTTCTGCTTTAACTTCGATATTTAAGTTTATATCCAAATTTCTCAATTTTTTAAAGACAAGGCCTATATATTCGTCTCTCTGAATAATAGTTGATGTCGCCTTCTGCTGTTAACCCTAGTAACAGTAGAAAGCGACATTTCTGCTGCATGGGGCAGATGGCCACATAATTTAATGTCAACGAAGTTAAACCGTTCATATCACCAGGTATTTGGTAGTGAGAATATCGAGACCATATCCCCTCTCTTATCCCCCCCCCGCACCCTGTTGTCCAAGTTAGTAGGTCGGAAAACCTCTGCTGGAAATATGTATTGGTGGAAGCACTTATAATGGTCTTTATAGCTATAGTATGACCAGCGTTATTTTGTTTTCTAGTTTGTTGAGATTTGTAAAATTAAATTATTTGGATCCATTGAATTGAGGGGATTGGTACAATTTTTTTTTTTGCAGGAATTTCTTTTCTTGTACACCATAGATATTTCCACAGAAAATAAAGGTTGTTTGGCCGACGAGATACTTTAATATAACATGAAAGATAAATATTTACATACTATAGATGAAACTTTCCTTTAAAGAGAGAACACAGGCGAAGATTACTGGAAGTTTTTTTAATGAGTTTTTTCATTACTTCATTTTTTTCTCATTTTTCATTTTTAATAAGTTTTCATCATTGTCTTGGAAGTATTTCGTTGATTATTTTTCAGGTTAAATATTTTCTCTCAGTGTTTGTTTCGAATTTTTATTTGAAAGTGATGAACATTGATTTTAAGAAATGCTTCAATGGAGTGGGGTTATTGCAGATGGGGTTACTGTATCAGTGCAGCTGCAATACATTCAAGAGTTGCATGCCATTGGAGCACTTGCCAAACTTCGCGGATCGTCGTTGCCGTTTTATGGGTTCGTTTTTTAAGCTGTGTTTATTTCTTTTTCATGGTTTTAATCTAGTTTTGCATAGGTTGGCGGATAAATTCTATTTCATTTTACAAAAAGTGAGTTTCTTGCATGCATAACGCGTTATATGAGTATTATAATGGCACAGAGAAAATGGTAATAATGTTCGAAGGCATTTGACAAGGAAATTCTAATTCAACCCTCGAGAATTGCAACATTTTAGCTTCGAGCGGGAGGAGACTGTTTTTGAGGAGATTGGATTTAAGAGGGATTTATGCGATCTGGCTTATCCGGAAGGTGAAGGTATTTTTGACAGAGGACTAAGTTTGAACATTTGTGCATAAAAATTTAGGAAATGGACTCGGCGGAGGGGAAGGGGGGAATGATAATTCAACTTGAGAGGAAGGATTAAAGTTGAGAGAGAGTCGGACGAAGTCCTGTCTCAGAAGTATTTAAGCGTCAATGTGGAATCTGCTGTGACATTTAAATGTGGCTTGACTGATGACTTTCACTCTCTGATTATATAATTTTGCAGTTGAAAGTTTTTGTATGCGAAGGTCATACGCATATTTATATGATGTAATTCATGTATGATTTCAAAGCGAAGATATTATTGGCATAGTTGGCTATTATTAAGCCAAAGTAAGTGGAAAGAAATGCAAACAAGCTTGATCAGCTCGATTTGCAAATAAGTAAATAAGCTCGATTAGAGTTGGAAGAAAGGGATTCTTCTTTTTGCAGAAATATATTATGTCACGAATCGATATTGATGGAATTGTATCCGGGCGATACGGGTGAGAAATGTCCGAATACTGTCAGCCAAATCAAACTTGATCAATACCAGTAAGTTGGTTCTTTATGGGCTTTTTGAGTTCTTGTCGACTTCCTAAAATGTTTTCTACAATTTTTATTCGAGCGCATTGCTGTTAAACTATCAGTGAACCCAAAGAAAGCAGGATACCTCTTACTGATCGATCGTTCAATATTGATAATAGGATATTCAATCAAGTACCATGATGATCTCTGGTCTGATCGTGGCTATAATACTGGCTTAGCCAGTGAAGGTATTACCTCAGTTGCTATGGCGTTGAAGGAAACTCCTTTGTTATTTGTAGAATCAGATGGCTCGAGCACCAGCTAAGGTCATCTCACTACTTTTAAACCTCATCTGTTATCTGTTGAATTTATCTCACATAGTAACTTAATTATCTCATGCCGAATATCATCTGTTGAATTGCATCCAAATGGGGAACTCTGCAACCTCAGGGCATTAGTTTAAGGTTGCACATTATGTCTTTTCTTATCATTTGATATATCATAAGAACGGGAAATTGTTTAGTATAACAGTATCGGAATATGAAAGAAAAGTGGGTCGTATGTACACATTCGCACAACGTATGGCTGGTCTTTATGAAGAGACAACTGGTGGATCACAACTTTGTGAGGTGATTCAATCGGTCATCGAAACTCTTAGAGCTCGCATACGCTCTCGATGCGCTCTTATCAAATCTGTTCAGTCATTGCGTACGTTTTTTTGTTTGTTTATTATTCAGTTCGTTTACTTATTGTTTGTGAGTTTTGTTTATTTATTATTAAATCGGTGCGTGAGTTTTCTTTACGCAATTGATGTCGTAGTTTTGTCATTTTTTGGTTATAAAATAATCTGTTGCAAATTTTTACTGAACTTTTTTATTGAAAGAAGTTCCTCCGCATCCAATTATTAGATTTCCTATCAATTTAGTTCTTTATTCTCTGCACTCGTTTAGCTGAGCTACTTGAATATCGTTCATTTTTTTATTGAGATGTTCGACCCCTGACGAATTTTCAATAAACCATTCGTGCAGTGGAGTGCAGATTGAAACGTTTTAGACGATACATAAATATAATCCAATTCCCAGCCTCACAACATTTTATGGCAAGCTATTCCAGACCCGCAACATTCTATATCCGAAGCTGTGTAGAACGTTGTTTAGTTGGCATGTATTGCATGCTAATAGAAGGCGATGACCGTGATGACTCTGATGGGAAGCAAAAGCAAAGAGATTGCTCAAAGATATATCAGAAAATCCTTTGATAATTTTATAGCATAATACCAAATCAAACATTGCTCTGCTATATCTGAACTGTTAAGCTCGAAGATCTTAAGGTGCGTAGTGTAGTCGGGTTTATTGGATCAGGAAACACTTTACTGAAGGCTATACGGGTGAGATACTTTTGGAGTTTATGCTATAATTTATTGAATAAAGATTCTTTGCTGCTACATAACTGAGGGTATTCATTTACAGGCTCCCTCAAAATATTCAAAGAGATGACATCCAAGGAACGAAGCGAGTATCCGGCAAAGATTTTATCCGAGTTAACCGAATTCAAGGTGATCAGTGCCGAGGAGTTCTTTGTAAGTTGCTTTTAATCGCCTAAGGGTAAGAGTGTTAAAGAGAGATTAGAATTTAAGTGCAGCGGTTTTGACCCACAAAAGCAACCACAAAAGTGGGGGACGATGGGTAGAAGGGTGAGGCTGAGACGGGAAAGATGTGTGTGATTATGTAGAAGTCCTTTCTTCCATTTCAGTACAAAGAACTTGCCTATCTAATGGTCCGTTCGTGCTGCTGCGTTATTGATGATTTCGATGGAACTTTAAAATTTTTTGTTTAAACTTTAAACTTTAAACTTGCCGAAACTTTAAAAAGCTTCAGATTTTTGTTATATTGCAAGAAGTTAGGGTGGGTTTTTCAATTCTTTGTTGCATAATTGTCGATGAATTTGTTCAAATCTTTCTGCCGTTGATATATCATTTCCTTTCTTTAACTATTTAAGTATATTTAGTATTCAAGTATGTTTCAAACACTTGACGAGGTTCCAATAAATTTGCGCAAATTTAAATAATTTCATGCGGAAAAAGTTATATGAGATTTCAGTCAAATGTGCTCGTAACGAATGATTATCATGAACTGATCGATGCTGAACACGGAGATCATATCGATGATCAATTCTATTTTCTTGCTACTGTTGAGCGGGGTTCTGCAAAACTTACTGCGTTGATCTATGTTAGTGTTTTTTCTTTCGAATGCCTCTATTTACTTTATTCTTATAATTATTCACATAGAACCTATATATTTTCTTAAATATCATTTTTTTTTTCTCTATTGTCTGTGAATTCTGCTTTATTTTATTATTTTTGAAAGTTTTTTTTTTTCAAAAAACTTCTACACTTTCGAACTTTGCTGGTTGCTCAAATTTTATTTTCAGATTTCACCCAGCAAAGTTTCAGTTTTGGTCATAATTTTCCCCAGCGAACAATAATTGCCGTTGATTTTTTCTTATAATTTTCGATTTTTTTATTCAGTCAGTTATGGATGATTTGCTTCCATTTTTAAATGATAAGTATTTCAAACGCGCCGCAGTTTTTTTTTTTTTTAATTTTTTGCTCTCTCTTTAATTCGGAGAAGATAGAGGAGGATTTGAGCAAATCGCCTACTTCTTCCTTCATCCGACTCATTGTACAATTTTTGTTTTTTTGGTTAATTTTTGCCAGCATTTCAGGTTGGGGTAGGTTATCCACGGCACAACACTCCGCTTTTCATATTGGGTCTCAGCGTTGCTGGAAAAGAGTACAACAGCAAATCATTACTTCTTCTGCAGGTATCATCGAAAAATGTTTTCAAATTTCGCTAAATGTAACGAGTATTCGTTAATAGCTATCTCTATCTGTTGTCAAGGCGTTTAATAAGCAACGAGAGCCTGAATTGTGGTCGATGCAGGAAATTCCTCCCCCCTCCCCCCAAGGAATTGGCATCTTGCATTTCACATGCGTAAAAATGAAGTGGTGAATTGATCACAGACGTGTTCCTCATTTGACAGAACAACGGTACTTATTGCCTGGGCATTTATACTTACCTCGAGTTTGTCTCCCATTCAAGACGTCTTTCTAAGAGTAGTTTGTAGGTGAAATACCCTCCTGCACCACTTTTCACCACCTCATTTCGCTTTTTTCTCAAAGAAAATGAGAGATAAAAATTCCATTGTGAATTTGTTCCTGAATCTTTTTTTTTGAAAATATGGTAACAAAAAGCGAGAATGAATAATGTATCTTTTGATTCATATAACTCATCCTGTAGTTTGTATTTAGGTCAATTTGGTTATGAGGAAGAGTTTGTGATGAAAGATTAGCGGTGAATAAGATTGAAGAGTGTTTTCATCTCTCAGAATCAAAAAATACATTTTACCAAAAAGATGTTCTATGTTTAAAGTTTCCATAGTTTCTTACAGCTTCTTGAGTTTTTTTTTTGTGATTTCTGAGTTAGAAATCAAGTTTTTAATCATTTTAAGCATTGCTTAAAGTTGCAGAACTTGGAAATGGAAGTAAATATTTCTCTCATTGAACATATGGACATCGAGAACTCGGATCGATTACTTAGCATTCAGATGGCACTTCTCGTCTCACGTTGTGACGTACTTCTTGAGGTTAATTCAGCACTCACCAATTCTTCTGATTTCTCACGTGAGCATCTCTTCTCTCGTCTAACCAGGTATGGCATTGCCTTTCTAAAGTTTCTGCTTCTATGAGTTTCTGATGCTTCTAAACAGTTGAGTTCTACTATATTATTACATGGAGTTTGTTCGTAATGTATAGGGATATGGTTTTATGATGTCTTATTTGTTTGATCCCCTCTCAGATATTTTTTTCTCATAACTGAAAACCACTCAGTGAGGTGACATAGATAAAACAGGTCAAACAGTCCCGTTCTTACAATCTCGTAATGTGCGTTGGAATCGTAGTGGGAGGATGCTTTAAAGACCGATGTGGTAGTATAGTTTTTCTTGTTTCTTTTTGCAGAAATTGATTTGTGGCTATTATTTATGTTTGGCTTTTTTAGAAGAGATGATTTCCTTAAATAATTTATTTCTAGGGGACGTGATCAGCAACCACCTCTAAATTTCGACAGTCTCTCCAACGCGTTCAATTTCTCGTTTCTCAGTTGAATGCTTAACATTTTATACATTCTTTATCTTTTTCTTTATTTTTGTGTGTTGAAATCGCTTGTGACTGTCTTCATTGATTTCTTATGTTTTTTTTCGTAGTTGAAAATATTTGTGACAACCCGCAAGGTTGAAGGATTCGAACAGTTCTACAGACATTGTCGGGATTGTTGGCCTGACTAGAATAACGGAATGTTTAGGCTAATTAAATTGTATGGGCCAAATCTTCTCTAAAATTTGGCTTTAGAAAGTCTTTATGAGAGTCCAAAAGAGCAGGAACGAATGCATTTCTATATATGCATATTCCTAAAACATTCCTACAACCGGAAATGACTCGAGGATGGTCTTCCGCATCTTTAATTTTGATCTCTGACTTGGGCCTCAAAACTGACATGAATTGTGCGTACAATCATTGGTGTGATGTGAGGGTCTCATATTGCTCATTATTATTTTATTTTTTGTTGCAAGTTGAATGCCATAAAATGTTGCAATGTTTTGCATATTACTGTCATCCCATTTTTTTCCTTCTCTTTTTCGATCTCTTTGCTATCATCACTCGGCAACTTCTGATTGTCGTGGAAAGTTGCGACGTTGAAAGTGAGCTTTCGTTGAGGTCACGCGCACTTATTTGCGTGCATTTCCCATCCTTTGAAATTTAGTGAGCAAAACCTAATCTTTTTTCCAAACTTACCTGCCTTAATATCTCTCATTTTCTTTGTTATTAAGCGAAAGGTAATATTAGAGTTGCATATATAAACTCTGATATCGGTTTAGTGCGAGGAATGAACAAACTTCTCGGTGGAAATTTATCATTATGAAATGTATAACATCACGAATTTCAAGGTGATTTTATGAGTGCGTACAGTTGGCTATATTTGCTGATTATTTTATGCAATTCGTTGAATCGAACAGTGATTCTGTAATAGAGAAGTACGATGCTATAAAGAGGTGATGTTAGGCCGGAATATTACAAAATTTTGCTTGCCTTGGCCGGTTGTTATAATCTGCCCGATCGTGAAGGACATGAAGGGCATTAATGATCACTTAAATGCTGAATGTGCGTTTCAAAAATTCGCACACTATCAGGAAATTGACAGACTGAACGTAAGGTTGACCTCTAATCAGATCAATACTCTAGTCACCCTACGTAAGACTTACCTAATTTCTTAGCCGTGAATTTTTAAGGTCGCCAGGGTTGGAGGCATCTGACAGCTAAACGAAAGCTCGAATAAGCCCATCGTCGTATTCCGTACTGTGTTCAAGTTTCTTCAAGTGTGAAATCGTTTCGCGCTGTGTGAGCTGTTACCGTTCTTCACTACTATCAGTTTGCCTGTTATAGGGGAAAGCCAACCGCGATCATATGTGTAATGTGCCAACGTATTCAACCGTACATAGCAGGTCAAGTGGTAAACCAAATAGGATCTGCTATACCGAATCTGAGAATGATGCGACGCCGATCGTTGCTTTTTTTACACATACACTAACGCGAATCACATAGTGTGTCCCTTTCTTTGAGATCAACAGAAAGCAATGAATCGCGCTAGTCGCAACATGGACCAGATGCGTTGAGTGATGCTGTGTGTAGACATATTTTCGCTTCTGTCCTTTATGTTCGCTCTTCGATAGGTATATTTTTTCATTGAATCGAACATTTTCATTGAATATATTTTTTATATACTTTATTTAATTTATTTAACGAATTGGAAATTTTATTTTTGTTTTGCTCGAAAAGAGTATTGCTTTCATCAACAAATTTCAAGTTCCACATAATACTTTATGGGGAAACAGTAATCTTTTTTCTTTAAATTTTATCGAAATTTCATTATCCAGTTCGTTTCCAGTGTTATCAAAATGCAACGTGAACAAAATATTAGATGCTAATTGTTGCAATAATTGCAGACTATGTTGGATGAGGGTTTGATTAAGAAGAGGTAGCGAATCTTCGTTAGATTTTTCTGTTATTATGATGTTCTTACAAGAAAAATAATGAGTACCAATGCAAATAAATTACTCTATGATTTCTTCTTCCTTGCCACTTCACATTAAAAAATGCTTGCTACTTAGCAAAAAATGCTGCACCTCAATTTCCGTTTCCAAACAACTTAACTGTACTTATAAGTTTGATGCAATTCAATTCCAGTCGTCTCATTGCGTTCATCGTTCAACGTCGTTTCCAATTGCCGGTAAAGAAGTGCAGCATAACGATGAAACCCAATAGGTTGCAGCTGTGAATAGTTTCTTTCTAAGAGGCAATATGGTTGTGTTTCTTCGTCCAAAGAAAGCAATGATACCAACCCCCTCGAAATCATCTCTCACTACCAAACGGCCTTTGCATTGTGCTGCAAAAAAATGCAACATGTGCGTATCTAATGTGCATACGAAATGAGTATCGAAGGCGGCCACCACCCCATAGAAACCACATTCTTACGTCAATCAACCATCCTTAACACATCTCAACACCTTAACCAGCATCTTACAGCCCTTAAATATGTTACTAGTGCCCTGCCTAACGTAAATCATGCCGATGAATTTCCTAGTCATCTCAGCATTGATGGGTTTGCTCTGTGCCTATCTGAATATCATGGTTTATGATTTAAAAAAGAAGAAGCTATTTTTGCGAACACGAATGACCAAAAATTGGGGGAGGAGGGGAGACGTAGGGCTAAGTTCTTAAATAAGTTATAAGTTCTGCAAGTAACATACTACAGCCATTTTCCGCGGCTACCAATTTAAAGTCATAGATAAAGTTGCATGAAATAAATGAGTGAATGCACTGATATTATAACATTTATACTTACTAAGTAGATTAAACGAATCTTTCAATTTCTATATAAATAAGCGATGGAAATCGCCCATATTTAACGCACATGTTGATCAAATTCGAAATGTTTATCGAACGTTTTGCACACACTCTTATCTAAATGTCGATCGAAGAAAAGAATTTTCAAACATTTGGCCTATCTTCCGGATATTCATAACCATTTTATCAATGCTTTTATCGAATAGCTTCATATTTTTTTTTGCGTTTAGGCGGTATCAAGTTCTTTAGCCTATTCGCATAAAAACGCATCTTATCTAAGGAATTTGTACGCTTCATGAAGCTAAATGCCTTCACATCGGCCGTGCAAACACTATAGATCAAAAACAGGTTAAAACATCGGATCGTTTGATTCGATAAACGCTTGGCCGGCGGGTCGCTTCTGTTTCTTTGATCAGACTGGAGTTGTATCGATAAAAACACATAGCATGTCTCCTACGAAATATTGTGCAATTAGTGGATTCAAAAGTTCATCAAGGCTCATTTCCATATCTAGCTACTGGAAACAGAGTTGAAACTTTAATTGCTCGTATTTTTGACAGCCCGTCCTCAACAACTGGAGGTGACTTTCAGAAAACATTTACTCGTCGAGATGTGATTCCTATGGCAGACTGAAGTGAGCTGACATCCTTGCTATGTGTCAAGTCGAAATCAGTGAAGCTTGGATCAATGGAAGCATGGAATTTCGACGAGATTATTTGGTTATATTCTAATGGTGAGTTATCTCCACTTCCCTCTAAAACCATTCTTCTTGAATGTGATTCTATAGTCGATTCATTCATTCAGAATATATTATTTCGAATATATTGTTCATTTTGAAGTCTTATATTCCCATATAAAATACTTTTTTAGCTTAATTATTTTTGTTAATTGCGCTATTTGCATTCAATCTTTGCATCGTTCACTTTGAACTATTCGGCGGTCAAAATGTTCTGATCAAAATTATAACTGAAGACTACATGCCTCAGGGATGAAACGCTATCATTGATCACAATCGATAAAGCCACCAAACAGATCTCTACTTTATTAGTGTCGCTGCTTGCGATATCATCATTAGTGTAGCTGAGAGCGTAGGCATGGGTGGTGTCTCCTGCCTTTCTGTTTATGATTATATGTTTTACATCTTTTTGTTCATCATTATGTGTTTCATACCATTCTGTTTATTAATACGTACTTAATGTTAGTATTAGTTTATATAATTAGGTTTATTCTGTTTATTATTACGTACTTAATATTAGTATTAGTTTATTTAATTAGGTTTATTCTGTTTATTATTACGTACTTAATATTAGTATTAGTTTATTTAATTAGGTTTATTCGACTTAGTTATTGCGGAGTTACCCGTAGTAGTGATGTGATACCATCAAGTTACCCATAGTAATGATGTGATACCCATCAAGTACACTCGATCGTTTCATATACGACTAAACTATTCCACGCTTTTCTTTTTTCTTAAGTGGACTCGTCCTCCTTGTCAATATTTTCGACCTGCGATTTGTTGCAAAAATCATTGAGCATTTTTTGTGAAAATATCTTAGCTTGTATGTACCTGCAAGGAGCTCCATCGATATGCCATACTCTATGATAATCTAGTTATCTGTACTTCTTTCTTCAATTGTTTCTTGCCTACCACCTCCAGATCATCTTCCACAGAATTCTTGGGTCTTCAGCTTCCTATAGTATATGAAAGCATGCAATTTCCAATTACAGCAACACATCATTTTCTGATGTGTTGCGTGCAAGAATTAGTGCATTAATTTTTTTTTTTACACATATAACATAGCATACATGGACTACACGGGTATCTTTAGTGCCTGCTTGTAGAAATAATTTTAGTCCGACGTCAATGTTTTCCACTTCGTTTTACGCATTTTCTTAGTTCAAATTTTCTCCTTACCTTGTACTGATTTTTATTTTTCATCATCACATCAAATGTCGAAGTTTTATACTTATTTTTATCGTTTGTAAAATCTATTCTCTTCTAGCGGCTTTTCAATTTCTTCCCTATGCTAAGAAGTATTGTAAAGAACGCTCAATCTTTATCTATAACGGCTGTTTACTTCTTAACTTTAGCCGTTAATTTCATTCTGACGATAGCTGATTGCATAGCTAGAATGCCCGACGGTACGGCGTCGATATTCGATAGGGCTATCATTCAATTTTATCTAATTTTTATTGCGCTTTCTTTAAATTATTGACTCATTTTGGCAGCATTTTATCTCCGATTTGCGAAATTTGCACTAAATACTTGAAGATATTTAAATTTGAGGTAGGCACGCATTGCTATATACTATGATATTTATGACTAGTTAAAATTTAATATGATAGAGGAAGAAAATATTGTGAGGTATATCTTTCTATTCATCTAATCTATGAGAGAGGGATCGTTACAGTTTCTTTTTACTTAGCACCTTTCTAGTCTTCATATTGCTAGTATATCTGATGAGTTCATAAGCGTATAAATGCATTTATTCCGTATTTAAATATCGATTTGCTAAGCTAAGATTCAAAAGTTGATCGATATTTTCATGCGATCGAACATTTCCTTGGTCAAAGGAATGAAGGAAATAAGGCGCTTTTTTTGTTTTGTTTTTTTTTTCATTTAGTAATATGCCAAATAGCGCATCGACTCCAATACTATTTGCTAATAATTCTAATTCATCTTCGTAATTATTCAATTTGCGTTTCATTATACTTTGGCTTATTTTAGGAAAAAAATTCCATTTCCTTCATTTTTGACTAAGGATGTATTTTGATATACGCATTTCCATATTTCGACAGCAATCTATCAAATGATTTGCTTTGTAGTATTTTGATATACACATAAGTAAATTCTAAATTCAAAATTTGCTAAGAAATCCTTGTGTCATTGGCCTATATTCGCAAATGCAACACGAAATGCATTTCATGCCACATTATAATAGGTAGCATTTATTAGATGATTGTATTCATCGCTAAAAGAGATTTATGAGCCTTTGCGAATGCAACATCGCAACGATATTCCCACCACGTTGGCTGACATCCTGTTGCTTTCGAATGCTAGAGGGTGTGAAGAATTAAAATCTTTCTTGCAAGAGGAATTGAACCAATGAGCATCAGCATATTTGTTAAATCCATTAAGGACTTATCTATTGTTGAGTGCTTGCAGTTGCATCATCTATAAGCGCCAACTGTTTTCTAGTTTTTTCCTCTTATTACTATCAAGTACAGTAGTCGTTACCCGTATACAGCAGTCAGATACCTCTAACATTGCAAGCATTGAATAACTGTCAGCATAGGATTTATTTTTCATCCTCGATTCAGCTGTAATAAACTTGGCTAATTGAATTTTATATAAATTACACAGAATCACGCCTTGTGTAGATTGGACTATAATGAATTTGGTTAATATGATTAGCTGTAATAATCTAATCAATATTCATTTTGTTTTACTTCCTTAAAATAGATCGCTTCTTGAATAGTATCAAATAAAAACTGCTCCATGTCCTCCGCTAGAAATTTTAGTTCTCTGATTGGTAAATCTTTGATAGATTAGAAACGACGTTAGTTTACATCTCTTTGGTTTCAAGCAAAAACGATACCTTTGAAGAAATGACATCCCTCTTCTATTATGATTGTGCATATTAAGTAGTAGGAGTGCTTCAATCTAGACTTCATCCACTGGAGTTCTCGAACTTGGAGACGCTCAAAATGTTGCTTCTGGAAATTTTGAAATTTTACATAATTTTTGCATGCTGAGCTACCAAAATGTTCAGAAATTATGGATTTTTTGAATTTTTACGTTCAGAAATTCCGCTAGTGAGATATGATGGTGATGTAAATAATCTTTAAAATTTTCTAATCGCTTAGCGCCTCGCTTCAATATCCCCCCTCCCACCCTCATCTGTCAAGCATATCAATACTGATAATATTTTGGAAGCGAAATGTTGCGATGTAAAAAGTGAACATGTTTCACTGCTGAAACATTTAATTGCTGTGAAATGAAAACTCATAAAATGAGCGATGTGGCGTCGATGCATTTTTAGGCGCACTGTTCACCGTTGCAGTTACTTTAACGAGCAAGCAACCTTAGCATATCGGCGCGATACATATTTTATAGAAAAAAACTTTATGCAGAAAAAAAAGCGATCTCTTTCTTCTTAAAAAGATCGGAATTAGTAGTTATGGTCATCATAAACGACCATCCGCTCGATCTAAACTCCCTCAACAATTACTTTATTAAAACTATAAATGTCGTTTTGCTTATATTGGTCTTAGTAACTGAGGTAGTAGATGAACAGAAGGATGAACAGAGAGAGGAAAGAGGCATAATAGTGCATAATAAAGCACTACAGTTTCGATAGAAATATACTGATAACTTCTTCAAAGAAGGCTCATTGCGATCAGTGCAAGCGAATTGCATACGTTCGCATCAGATTGCTATAGCTCTTTTTTTTTTGCAATACATCAGCACGGTGCCAGTCTCAGCTCGCCACCGAAACGTTTTTTTTTTTTTTGGAGAGATACTTTCCTCTTCTATATTTGATTCCAGTAACACAATTCTTGTAATTGAAAGTTTTGGGAAATTCGAATTATTAAAATAGGTTATCATCATTCATATATACTATCCAATATAGTGAATTTACATATGCATAAGTTTGAACGTTTTCCGGTGCAGCTTATTGATTTTGACGTTATATTCTAAAGTCGTTGTAGATTTTTTCATATGATTGGAGCAGTCAGTGCCTCCTTTTCCTCTTAGCATATTTAAAAATTCAATTGCCTATCGGCGTTGGAGATAGTGAATTTCGCATATCGCAACAAAATCATATACTATTGTATTTGAGTGTTCGATAATACTAGTATGAGGAATGATGTTTGATATTTTGCATTCAAAATCGCAAATGATCGATGATTTTCACTTGCCTCCACTCATATATATGCATAGCGAAGTAGTGAAAGCCAAAGGGCACTGACGTTTTTTTGGGTTATTTAGGGGTCGGGTGTACGAGAATTTGCAACAGTGATGCAAGTCGAGTGATTTGTTCTTTTTGTTGTCTTTCTAAATGCATCGGCCACACGGCGCGAATTCCTTTTTTCCATCTTTATATCGCACACTGAATGGCATTTTTCCATAAATCACCCGCAGCGAAGGAGCAGCGCATTCTGTGCAAAAATTTTCACAAAAGATTTTAAAAAATGCCACAAATTTGGCATCCATTCAAAACTTCATTCGAAACATTATGTTCACTGCTGATAATTTTTTTTTACGATGTTCATTATTGCTATTTGATCATTTGAATTCACCAAAGCAATTATTGATTCAGTGGTCGCATAATATTGAGTTTTGATGGCATTCTTCAAAATTTTCTATCATTTGAAATGCTTTTTCATAAAGTCACCCGCTCCTGCACTTTATCTGGGGTGTATGAGGGAAGTAGAGGATTTTATAGGAAAGGAAAGTGTGTTTTCATGCAAAGTGCACGATGACTTTCGAGGCTGTTTCAATAAATTTATTTCATTTTATATGTAGAGAGCCATCATTACTCGATAAGCTAGAAGTTTTCGAAAAATCGGCGAAATAGCAAGCTCGAAGAGGTGGAGAGGAGAGGGGAAGGAGGTGAAATATTAATTTCGTATTAGCGGATTTCCGTTTTATTTGCTAATATTTCATCTTAGAAAACAATTAAGAAGCATTAAAGTCGTCTTAGTAAATTTTCTAATACTATAGATAGAATGAATTTCAATTCTAATTATCTCAAAGCAATTGTACATATAATATTATTAAGCGATTTTGGGATGCGTTTTATAAACTACATGGGAGAGCATTCATAACAAATCGATGGAATCAAATTCCCATCGCGATTTTCTCAAATCTGAGTGAAGCACAGTCTGAGCAATCGTTTCGATGTGCGAATATGATTCAACTGCCTCTAAATATGTTTCTTAACAAAGTGTAATGTGAAAGAATTACGGATATAGGTTGATATGAAGGTGTGGAATTGAAGATTTTCGGCAGGTGGTTGGATCTTGGACAACGAGGAAGGAATATGGATAAAGCCTAATATTTGGTGTCTCCCTCTAGGAGTCCACATTTCAACATTATCTATTTTAAAATACAATAGTAGACGAGGGACAGTTTTTCATATATGTGATGGGAAACCTTTAACGTGGACGTCTAGTATCTCTTCTATCTAGCCCGTGAAATTTGAGCATATTTTTCATTATATTGATGGGTAAAGCTTCCTCCTACACTTTGCTAAATATAGCTATAAAACTAATGTTCTTTTCAAGTAAATGAGGATTATAAGCTATGCTTGAGTCATTGTTTCGTCGACTCTTTATAGCTGCAGCTGATAGCTCTTGAGAACAGCCCTATCTGGGAAGGGTACATTGGCCGTCCTTTCCCCGCAGTGGATAATCAAAAGTTGGGAAATTATATTGAATCCAATCGACTCTCACAAGGGAATATTTCCTTCAAATTTTTGGATATTTCCCATCCCAGCAATTCTGGTGAGAATTTATGGCTCACTAAATTGATCTAAAAGAATGCCAACAGAGTCGAAAAGTTGTTTTTTTTATGATTTCGTCAAGATTTATGGAATTTTCCTAGTCTTTTTAATGCTTATTTAACGTTCTAGTGCGAGCCACTCTTCAAAAGGAAGTCGAATTTTGTGACTAACCCTGTTCTATTTCGACTAGAGTGTTCTGGGTTGCTCAAGTGTGAATCGAATCGCTGATTATCGACAGATCAGTTCTGTATTTAATGCTGCAATACTGAAAGTAGTTTATGAAATTACGATAGAATTGTAAAAGACATAATTTTAGCTTATAATAAACGACTTAGAATAAACGTAATTGTGTAGCAAATTAATTTTTTTTGTGATAGTTTATCACCCAGTTGCAGCATTTTTGTTACGCTTTAGCCATTGCTCAGTTCATCATAACGAATTGTTTCCTTCAGAATGATTACTATAAAACGAACTTATCAAACTCCAATTTATTAATCATTTGGAATTCTCAATGCTCATTTCTCAAGAATATTTCAAATTTCTTTGAATTACGGCCTGGAAATGCAGGGGGAGGAGAGATTTTCGTGATGCATAAGGAAACAATTTGCATGAAATCATCCTCTTAACTCGTATAATTGCTAATATTTGAAAGATTTCGAATCCTGAATTACTCTAGGTAATCGCCATTTTATCACCAAAAATTATTCTCATTATTGTGCTAAAGCTATTCGGCTACCACCTTAAACACATCAAATAATTGATATAATCCAGCAGCTAATAAATAATATAGCGATGTTTGTGTCAAAATTCGCTTTAACCGACCTTGAAAGCTCTAATAGGACGGAAATGTGTCGTAGTATTTACAGTGTAATGCATAGATGTTATTGTTACAAAAAAAAAAAATCAATTAGGCATTCATCGTAGAATTCGATTTAACATTTCGACTGTAATATTAGAAATTCTATGAGCTAATCATGAAATTATACATTTTCGCTATCAATTTCTACTTCATCGGAAATGGATATCTGAGTTTGTAAATCCGCTTTGCATGCATACATTTTTGTTTGTCTGTAGGACAACCCATCAGTTCGCAAATATTTATTCTCACGCGTCATCTGACAGGAATTATGAATTCGTATCCCATTTTCGAAAATATTATCGCAATTCTTTAAATATCACAATTTCCAACATAATCGCTGAGCGGAGGCTATTTGTTAGAAGACAGCAAAATTGTTGATGATAAGAGGGGGGGGGGGGGGTGGGATAGCATTTTGTATGGTAGAGACGAAACGATTGCTCAATGTATTTAGGTTTGCTCACAAAGACGTGCATAATCAGATGGATGATCTTTGTGTACATCGTAAGGGGAGGCACAAGCTCTCGGAGGTGATTTGTATATGAGGGTGGCGGTATACGACCGCCGTCGAATGTCCATCACTATTTTCTATGCTCTCTAGCTAAACGTTTGTAATCGTTTCTACCGGCTTCACTTTAATGTCACAAATGTGAAAATCAAGCGGTAAACCTCTTTGAAGTGTGCTACCATTATTTGCTACCATTTCATTGCATCCATTTCTTCCTGGTTCAATTTTTTTCGGCTGATACAATTGATCACCATTCGTCTATCCAGCTTATCTAATGATCAACTTGAACTTGATGATGCATGAAAATCCTTTGTTTCTCATCGATGGCTGTCTTACTCGATGAGTAAATACTATTTGTTATTTTGGTTTCTCTCCCTTTCCCTCTCTCTTCGTTTTTTTTTTGGCGTTAGTTCACTTGAGAACATAATAATAATGCTTCAGTATGTCTGCTTCTGCTTCTGTATGTAAGTTCAGTAACATTGGAAAGATTAGTATTTTGATATGCGCATATATGCATTTCATTTACTAACGACTGCGCCATTTCTTTGCATGTCTGCCTTTTTGTCGGTGTACATCCATCAACCAAAAAACACTCTTTGAACACTTAGTTAGTATTCAGTTGATCGAGCTATGTAGTTCACACCTTGCCAATCAAATTTGCATTGAACTCGAACTTCCATCCACATTCATTTGCATACCTAACTTCAATGCAGCGTACTACTTTCTGATTTTGCATATCCACCCGTTGGCGTTAAAAGTTTCTTTGACCGTTCAGTTGAAGTCTTTATTAGCCTCTCATTTTTGACACACTTCAACTACATGAAAGGAATTGATGCTAAGAATAGTCATTTTGAAATAAAAAACCACTGAAATTACAAAAATCCTGCAATGCATTGTTACGAACCGAGATCATAATCTTATATGTTGTTCTATTCGTTGGTCTTTTTTCACACAACTAAAAATTCAGTCATTAGCGGAAGTAAAATCACGTCTTTGAAACCATTTTTGCAAGATTGATAACTAATCCTATAAAATTTCTTGACTTCTGTCTTACTCTGTTTATAAGACTTTTTAAAGCGACCATTCATATGCAAATGGAAAAGCGCATTAAATAGATTGAAACGATGAGCGCTTTTTCATTTCAGCTCGAAAGCTCGCTTCAAAAATATGGTTAGGTCGCGGAATAATGCATTTTCCTGAAAAGACCAACAATTCGCCCAAATCTTCAACCAAAGAGTTCATTTTTAGACTGCACTTGATTGGCTTCAAAGGCAATTCAGCTTAGAAATTTCATCATGAATCTAGTGGCAGATTAAATAAGGAAGCGCTCCATAAGAGCCAGTAGGATTTGGACGTTTGGGTTCTACTTACAATAGCAGCAAGTTTTTTAAATTATCGGTGGGCAGTTAATCGAAGGAATAGTTTATTTGTATTTAAAGCTATTAGATTGCTGGAACAATTCTTCCGCAAACGATTCGTTTTTTTTGCCCATAATACACCATTATTGGCATAAATGCAACGGGATCAACTGCAAAATGTATGCAAATTTTTTCGGCACGTTCAAATGTTTATAATTTCTTCCAGTGTTCATAAATCAATTAGAATTTAGCATAGAGGTAACATTGTGATATACGTCATATACCTAACAAACTTCATCGCTCTAGCCTCGATTCCGAATTGAAATAGCTAGACCGATACAGATAGATAGACAAACAAGCACTTATGCATGTGAAGAATTGTCGTATCATTTGGTGGGTGAATGGATTAATTTGCATACTTTATTATTTGCTAGTAATTCATGAAGATTGTTTAATTCGGCGACTAGATTCGTTGAATACATATTATATCATTTCCTCTGTTATGCCTTTTTACTTTTTTAATTTCAGTTTGCTCTTTGACATTTGACTGATTGCTGAAAGCACTTAATTATGAACTCATCGAAGAAAGCAGCATGACAATGATTTTTTATTCGGCAGATTTCCTTTTTTAATAAAAGCATATTCAATTCATTGGCTTTTTCTAATCCTGGAATTTTCACTAGAAAGTAATATAGTAGTGAAATGCATATTTCCTGTAGAAGCCTAGCATTAGACGATAATGTGTGATGAAAGAAACGGTTTAGTAGCGCGCATTTCTCCACCATTATAATGGCGATCGCTGTAGAAATTGCTCAAGTGAAACGAGTAAGGAGGTGAGGGTGTAAGAGGGAAAAGAGAGAAATGCAGAGAATAACTGCACTCTAGAACTCGAGGTGATGAGATACGCCGTCAATAAAGATGGATGGGCGCCAATTCCGTTCGGAATATTATATATGAAGGGAAGCTATGAATATTAGAAGATTCCACAGAGTGGGGACTTGCATGGGATTTTTAAATATGTGAAATTCTAGAAGGATGATATGTCCCTTCTCTTTCTCCGACCCCCTTTCGACTAAACCGTTGGAAGAGCGGTGACGAAAAATGTCTGCAAGATGGCACAAGTCCCGCAGTATCGCTGAAAGTGGGGTGGAGATGATCGTGAACGTGCTTTAAAGCGCACTTCTTTTTTTTTTTTTCTGTAGAACACATTGCACTTTCACTTCAATCGTATAATGAGGTAATTTAGAGTTTTTCTTATGTGCGCACTCGCACATCGTGTTGCGTTTTCGATTTTCACCTGAACAATCGATGTTTCGATTTGCTTTCGAGATTTTATTCTACAAAATTTCGTGTGATGATCCCTGCCATAATTCTTTAATTAGCTCTTCAACTTTCCCACTTATGAACACCATTGAATGTGTACAGAAACTTCTTAAATTGCTGCTGGTGCTTAAAGAGTGAATATGATTCTGGTAGTGATATCGATAAGAGTTTTAGCGAATCATTTGCTGTTGCATTTTTAAAAGAAAAAACTCGACTCTTCCAAAATGCGAATGTCGAATAACGCATTGATTAAGTGTATTAACCGTATTAACCGTATCAGCATCTACCAGTTTTATTGAGATACGAAGAAAATATTTTTTTTAGTAATGAGCAATGGCATAGATACTTATTATTTAGATATTATTCTTTTCTGCTCTTCAATTGTACAATAATAATAGTCGTATATTCTAGACCACAGATGGGGAATTTTTATTTGTACGATACAAATTATTACTTCGTTTATTAGTTATTATAAAAATTATCAGTTATAAAACTATTGCACAATTATATAGAAATCATATCAAGCATTAGAAAGTAAAATTATTCAATTATATCACAATTATATAAAAGTTTTATTTTCGATGTGCATACTGTTATACTACGCTATACGCATATGTTTCGCACAAAACCCGAGTCTTCAATGTACAAGTTTATCACATACTTAAGCGGCTCTGCAATGGCCAATGTACAGTATGCATCGTATATAGGATTTTCCAAAAGTTGTATCGTTGATGCAGTATCTGTACCACGTATATAAGTGCTTGCACAAAAGGCGTACATTCGATGTACAATATATAGCATCTGCACATAAACACACTTTCACAAGCACATACGTGCTCCTCAACAATTTTTAAGCACATGAGAGGTGAAGATCATTGACCGAGGAGATAGTCGATAGACGGAGCGTTAAGTTCGGTACTTTGAGTTTTTAAATATACTTGACCTCTTATTATGAAGACAGAATAGTAGGAAACGCGATTACCGTCAGTTCATTTAGTTAGAGTATCACGCCGAAAAGTGGAAAATATCCGTTTCGGATATCGCCTACGGGCAACGCTTTTCGTTATGATCACACTTTTCGTTATGATTGTTTCTGCACATCATAAGACTTTTGGATGTCATCCACCATAGTTCCTTTTTAGGGTTTTAAATGCTTGACCAAGGTGTATGCAACAGAGGAATGTAACTTCCCTAATGCTTCATTAGCTATAGGTACGAGATCGATATGTCACTAATGAACTTTCAATATTATAGTAATTCAGCATTAATTTGTTAGTAGATGAAGGAGATTAAAAGCGAGAATTTAATTATATCTAGGTTGTTGTGGTAAAAAAAATATAGGTGTAACATCATTTGCAGCAGTAGCAATAAGTTTTTAACCTCGATTGCCATGTAAGGTTGCAAGCAAAACTTCTTAACTCATTATTGTTTGATTCCTTGCCGAAAGTTGATTTATCCAAGGCGCCATAGGAACGATTCGCACGTGAATTGCTTCAGCTCAATTTACGATGATATCTCAGTTTCGTTCTAGGAACAGTATTTTGTAGGAAGAACTACCATTTACATTTATACTAGAGGTTACTGTATATGCCGTAGCGATGATTCATCACATACCGTATTTTCGACGAAGATGATTTTGCACAAAGAAGCATCTTTATGCAGAATGTGCTGCTTGCTACCTTATCAAAAATAGTCGATCTTTTAAAAGCGTTTGCAAGAGTGTACGAAAGAATTTGCTTTGCGTTGACGAGAGATGAAGGATCCAATGATGTGTTGCGATTAGATGTTTTGCTTCGAATGCGAAATATATCTATTTGCATATATATATATATATATATATATATATATATATATATATATATATATATATATATATATATATATATATATATATATATGCGATACATATGTATGCGTTATTTGCATGAGATAGCGCCCGCCCAGTATTTATTGAATGGTCTGCTTGGTGCTATATGTTATGAAGTTTTTGAGCTGGAACATGATCACATCCCTCCCATACGATGTCATTCTTATTCATTGTTTACGGTATCTAGGCGCCATCGAAGTATTTTACGCTGACATCACTCTTTCGTTGTACTATTGATGAGTTGACCTGTTAGCTAAATGCACATATAAAGTGTTAGCTAAAAAAGCTTTTTGCGAGTAGTATTTTTTAAATCGCTCTTTTATTTCAATTGTCGAAAGTTTTGATTTCGAAGAGCTTTCAAAAAATTCAAAAAATTTTTAAAAACCTTTTTTCAATTCTTTTTAAATCTTCAGTTTTATGCTCTAAATTCAATTTGTCAGCATATTAAAGGCAAATTTTTGAGCCACTTGAAAGTACATAATTCAGATAATATTTAAACGATATAAATCTACTGTTCTATACTTATTGCGATGTTTCCTATAACTAAGGAGCAATTCTTTCCTCATTCTCACTTCATCTCTCATCTTCTCTCACTTAGCACTTTAGAATGGGACTCTGAATAAAGTAATAGTAGAGGAACAAAATTAGCTTCTCTCTTATAAATCTGCGATTGAATGATTTTTTTGAATATGAATTTCTTGCCATTGTTCATTCTCGTTTCAAAATAATACTTATTAGACTTAATCATGCTGCGATCATTTCCTATCTGTATTCAGTTCTATCCAACTATTCCATCAATACAACTAACATTCCTTTTTCCCTTTACTTCAATTCAAATTACAATTGATCTTTAGAAGTATGTTTAATATCATGCGAAATATTTTTAGCGCTAATAGAAATTACTTAAAAATCTTTCCGTGTTATCTGTAAATTATTTCCATAAGTATTGATAGCAATTAGCCCATGCTAACAACGCTATGTCTTTAAATATAATTGTCTCGACGTTGTGCAAATGAAAGACGGCCACCTTGTTATGATGTTTGCATAACATTGCTTTCGTTGATTTACGTGAAGTATTGCTCGAACTAAACCACTGAGCTTACCCCATTAATAATACATATACACCGTCCCACTATACTCCCATTAATGATAATTCGGCATATATATATATATATATATATATATATATATATGTATTGTAGTAGCTTGTATATTTATGCAATTATTGGTGACGAGGCTTTCTTTATGGGAATCGTATGTGAAGATGAAAAGGAAAGCGCTAGTTATATTTGTGCCAAGAGGCGAGGGTAGTCCACTGCAACAAAGTAAATAACAGTTTAGTCAGATCCAATAGCCAAAATGGATTTCATGGGAAGACGGTAGAGATATTCACCAGCTTTCATATGAAAATCCCTTTTAAACTGAATGAACCAAAAATACCCTCCCCATTTCTAGTCTTGTCTTGAATTTATTGCGATTATATTATCTTAAACAGCAAGATGCTTATGTCGTTACAACTGAGAAGTGTAATAGGCGGTAGGTGAATTGCGTAGAAATTGCACCAAAAGCTTTCTTTTCAGATCGGAAATTCAGATTAGCACAAATGTAAGAACATCTCATTTATATAATATCTATAGAGCAAATGCATCTATTAACGTCCGGCATATGATTTTTTTATGAGAACGGTTAGAAGCCCTCTTTGAGGTGGCGATTACGGTAGAATATATGAAAATATTATCGACGTATACACAACTATGATAACTAGCAGATGAAAAGCGTTTCTTTCTCGATTGGAGGGCGCCATTTGATGCATCAATGCAGCAATTTTTTTTTTTACTTCTCATCATCAATGAAGAGAAACGAACGTTTTTGTACTGATGTAGGGCCGTATCGATGTTGCGAATGTGTGGTGCATAGATGGCGCTCTGATAGGGATGTTGTGCTTTCTTATATGCCGCACTCGAATGTTCCAACAATCAACTTATAGCTAGCTAGCTTTTATAGCCGATCGTCAACGTTAACATATATTGTGCTTCATGCTATCTTCACGTATTGTTAATGTATGTGCTTCGTCGATTGACTAGCGAAAAGATTGTGCTATTTCTGGGATTATACTAGGTGGCCCCTTTTAGTGACCTCTCCTCTCCCCCTCCCTCCCCCCCCCCCCCCCCGACCTCCTCCCTACCACTCACTCTCACTAACCTACTCCAGTATTTGCTGTCTTGCATTTCCTTATAAGCTCTCAGGTTCATTGAGGTGCAGATTGGCATCGTGATGTTATATATTACATAACGTGCGAAAGCGCATAGTTGAGTTTGGAAGGACAGTGGTATAATCACAATAGGTGACATATATCGACAGTTATGGTGAATGCATATCATATGTCTACTACGTAGCCTTACTTGTCTATATATTCAAAATTCGGATGCTTTGAAAGCAGGATTGTACATTTCTCCCACTTATTATATATACTTCTCAGATAGATGGATAGATTAACTAACGAAAAATTTTAGAATTGTCATTGATATTATTTATTTATGAATAGCGTTAGATTCTAATTTCTATTAGAAAATGAATTTCTTCCCCTAGATTTGGTTTTCCGAGTTTTTATTTATGAAACATAAAATATAGTACTCCGAATATTAGTTGACCTTATTGTGGATCGGCTATTGCATGATATGGTCGAATAATTTTCATAAGAAGCATTTATATAAATGTTTAGTGATTTTGAAAACAAATGGAATGTAGTGTTCGTCTTGACATTTTGCTGTCAGCCCAGAATGACCAATGGAGGTGTGGGCGTCGTGTGTGACCGCTCTCACTGGCAGATGAATAAGCCATGAATAAGCAACATATTGATGCTGCCTTCATGGCAGATGTCGGTTTGGAACGTCGAGAAAGCATCATTACATCATAGAGATGTTTTACTAGCTGAATAAAGAAACATTACTTAGTAAACATCATCTATAGGAGATCAAAGTAGATGTCTATTCTTTATCAGTATTTCTTTTAAAGTATTTCTCGTACGAGATGTCTGATTGACTTTCACGATCACTTTATCATGGCTTATCCTCGTCTATTGTAAGCATTTTTGGTTACATTCGTCGGGAAAACAGTTCAGGTTGCTGCCCTCTCCTCTCACATTCGCCGGGGACTCAGTTCAAGTTTGCTCTTCCTTCCTTCGTACGAGAAAACCATTACTCTTCCTCTTCTTGTTTTTTGGCATAAAGTAACACGGCGCTGAGACAGCAGCATTTTTATGGAAAATTAATATAGGGAATAATGAGATTTAAAAAATCGCGATAATTCGACTAACATTTTTTGTGAAAAATATTGCTTAAGAACATCGACAAATAGCATCAATTTTTAAACGGTTATATAAAGCTCATTATTAAAGTACCACAATAGAATTATAATCTCACTGAGTGCTACTTGATTTGTGCATATATCGGCTATTATATACCTGGACATTTCCGGTTTCTATGTGATACACCCGTGATTTGTGTAATACGCATATGTGATGCACAACACAAGAAGAAAATTCAACATTAAAAGAAATTTAATAATCTGAGCGGTTGTTCTCTGAAGATTACTTTTATTTGATTGTTTAGCGTGTTTTTCTTCGTAAGCGTTAGTGTATCACATAATGCGGCATCACATCCACCATGTTTACACAATAAATGAGGGAAATCATAGCGGTGGGGTTTTCATTTCTCGGATGTAACCTTGGTAATTCGGAACGTTATATGAAAAGATTTGTTGAAGAGGCGATGATTCGAATAGGCCAATGTGCTTCTGGAAGGCCAACGACTCGTCGAAAAAAGAGCCGTTGTAGGGCAGCGAGCGGCCTTCCTTCACTGCGCTGATTTATTGGTATCGCGATCCGGTTTCATTGTTTATTGCTGTGGTTTTTAACCGATCGCCACTCCAGCTAGAGAGCCTAATGCTGTCCGTGAATGTCCAACAAGAAGTCAGAGACTCCATTGGTGAGGTGGACACTGAGTATTGTCTGGACATTGGTGGGGTGGACATTGGTGGACAGGTGGAACAGCAGCGGAGTTATATTGTCTGTATATCGCTCTATCAAGGCACTCTACCGGATCGTCCACATCATGACTTTAGTTTCTCGCGGTAAAAATGTCATAGTGACAGCTGGTTGAGGTGCAAACTAACACCACAGTGTGAAGTGGGTTTTTTGTGGAGATGAGAAAAATAAATGCAACACCTTTATGAGGTATAAAGCTTTTGGCTACTAAACAAGCGGATAGTTTTTGCATCATCTAGGCATAATAATTCTAAAAGAAATATTCTGCGAGTGAAATCCAACTCACCGAAAGTATTTTCAATTTAGGCGATAATGCAGTACTATATACCAATAACTGATGCCAATGGCTGAGTGAAAGTTAATCGTAAATGAGAGTAGCACTTAAAGTTTTGAAAGGAAATATGAATATATCGAAAATCATACTCGCTCAGTTGGACTTTATTTTTGTGTTGCAATTTAATCAGCATTGTAATATAGGTATTGAAGCTTGAAGAAGAGCATTAGCCCAAAAATATGGTCCTATTGAAAGATACGCTAGTTTGACTCAAATTGTTTGCTACCTGTGATTCAACAGATCAATAAATTGAGCATTTTCCGTTCATCTTTAAAAATTTACGTTCTTTTATCATAATACTACCATATTTTCTCTTATTTTCAAAGTTTCTTGTGTTAATGCAATATTTGGAAAGCGTAACTGAGAGAATGGCGGTTACTAGTGGACCTACATATCGTCTTAAAGCAATCCTGACGCAAATATTCGTCAATATACCGAATTAGATGGTGTGAAATCGAAATGGTTGCATTTCATTGTGTAGTGGTCATCCTTTTAGTATGGCCG
The DNA here is from genome assembly GCA_037389465.1 of Baylisascaris procyonis. NCBI lineage: Eukaryota > Metazoa > Nematoda > Chromadorea > Rhabditida > Ascarididae > Baylisascaris > Baylisascaris procyonis. The sequence goes on from JAZARR010000110.1 coordinate 3,309,530, forward strand.
TCATCTTTAAGCTCACACTTAATCCTAAATAACTGTTCAGCGTAGTGTAAGATTTTATTGAAAAGCTGAATTTTCGATTTTGCGAACTAACACAGCGGTCTCGAAACTATGAATATATGGTTGGTATTGACACCCACAAAGCTATATAATGGTGAAGAGGGGATTAGTGGGGAAGGTTTCATAAAACCTCTCGAACCTATGTGCATATATTAGGAGAAGTGTCAAAAATTTGTGTTTCCAGCATCTTATTGCACCGATCTGTTGGTCATATCCACCTAGACACACATTTCATCTGGCGAGTTCCTAATGACTATGACTTGCGGCTTAGGGCTATCCTGAAACAATTTTAGAGCATTTCGATACCATATCCTCCTGACTTCCACTCCCCTAGGTCAAGGTCTGTCTCACCTTTAAGACATCAGTTCTAATGGACATCGACGCCCACAGTGATCGTTGCCCGTTAGAAGGGAATAACGATAAATTTCAGTTTTTCAATGGTCCATTGGATGAACCGTCCCGAGTATTCGCCCACACTTGAGTGTTTCGCTGTAATATTGTTTACTCGCAATTCTTTTCACTCCTTTTTTTGTTTTTGTTTGCTTCATTTTTATTCTGCAACAACTATGGTGAAGTTCCCATAAATTTTTATGTTTTCTCATTGCTTCCTATGTTGCTTGTATTTGGTACTTCCAATTTTCTTCTTTCCTATGTTCTCAATAAATGCTTCTAGGAATCTTTTCGCTTAGAATTTTCTCTTCCTGGTTATATCGAAATCTGAAAAGGGTTTACTTTGATAAAATGATCTCAATAAATTTGGCTATCATTGTGGATGTTTGATAACGGCTATCATTTATTCCCAATTTTCCTTCGACACTTTCGCAAGGTTTTCATTTGCAAGTTTTATCAGTTTTTATCATTTAAAAGTTTTGCAACGTTCTGAAAGTTCTCAGCTGAAAAAAATGGTTTAGATAAGGCTTGAGTGAGTTCATGAATTCACTATTTTAAATATTTGTGGGACATTGATTTTGGATTTTTAATGCGACCTTGTAAACTCACATTTCCAAGATGCATAATAACGAGATCATATCTTTCCATGAGTATATGCTTGCACATCCGCATAGCTTCATCTATCCTTTATCCAGTGCTCTCGTTCCCGGTCTTCACCCGTTGCCATACTCTTTTACTAAAATTATTTCAGTTGTCATTTAATTGGTATACGTTTTTATTTGAAATCTAAATTCGAAAGACTTTTATGCCAAATATTTGCTGCTTTATCGGATTGTTTAAGTTTGTATAGAAATGTTAGGGTTCATAGGGTTAACTTGTTGACTATGGCAAATATGTTCTTTCGAAACAGGAGGCATCAGTGGGTGGGTATTCGCGGCAGTAGAGCGATAGGATGAACAAATCTAGATGGATACGGTAAAGTGAAGGTGATACAAAGTGCACACAGTGAATTGCAACATCGCAAATCTGTATGCGAAAAGCGAATCCTCGAGCTCACACGCAGTGTCGCTATTTAAGAGTTGAGTGTTTTCATGAGAGTTTATCAGTGCGAACATCGGTCGATACACACGGGTTCTTATAACAAATCGACCACCCTTTCTCGTTGCAAAAAAATCCAATTGAACGTTGGATGGCGTTGCATCAATACACAGTTGATTATTTCTCGACACGTGATTCGCTGGCGAGACAGAAAAAAAATTTTTTTTCCAACCAGTGCGATTAGGTCATTTGGATGAGGGAATTAGACGGCCAAAATGACCGAAATGGTAAGAAGTGGCGCTCATTTTAAAAAGCTGCATTGAGAATTTTGCCTATCCCGCAGTTATTCTGCTATTTAATTATTCTAATAACTTTTTAAAAATATTTTCTTAGCAATATTTCTTAGCATACGGACACTAAAAAGTGCTTTCGTTCATGCGCAATTAAAAATATTGCGACGCGCATATACTGAATAAGCGCTTTGTTAGTGCGCTGCTCTTCGCTCTATGTACTTTAAAAAGTACTTCGATATGCATCCACTTAAAAATATTTCGGCAATTTATATATATATATATATATATATATATATATATATATATATATATATATATAAACTCAGAAATTGGATGATTGCGAAAGTCATTGTATGCATAAAATTTTACTGCCTACATTTAATTCAGTAAGCGTAAATAAATTTCTGAAATCCAAATTAATTTCAATGGAGGAAGAGAAAACTGTCAGTGAAAAGGAAATTTTCATTTTGAGAACAGCATGAGGATTGGATTGGTTCAAAGAAACATGTCATGAAGGGGAACTACAGAGAGTTGGATCCTCTCGTTGCCTTGAAGAAGAAAGTCATTTTTACAAGTAAGCCAACGCTTCAACAACCTTTGTATACGCCGCCTATTGGCGAGATCAGCACATTTTTTTTGACAGATGAGTGTCATTAAGGAGCACAACTGGAAAGTGACTTGAAATTGTATGAGGAATTGCTACCACTTGTTGTCTATTATACTATTTCAAATGATATCCTTGTTGGGTTTGTCGATGAATATCTTTTGATATTGTTATATTATCATAGTAAATCAATTTTTATTATTATAACAAATCAATTTATAGATGAGGTGGGTTGAAAAAAGGATTTGTTGCGGCGTTATTTATGTGCATATATAGAGTTGAATTTCGAATGAAACATCATCGCGCAAATCGAAGCGTGCATTTGTGATCAAATATTTATAGCATAAACTGTGATCTATAGAATTTGCATCAAATTCTTGAGTCGTTAACTGTTACACTTCAGATTTGCGCTCACCACTTTCGTAAAGCATAATTTTAAGCGCTTCTTCTTTTACAGTAAACTATCTGTTCTCGTTGATCCCTTATTGTTTCGTTCTTATTGCATCGTAGTTGTAAGATCGACGCTTCAATTTTATGTACGAAATACTAAAAATGATACTTATACGAAAAGTACGAAAGCTGTTTCGATATACGAATGCGAGAAAACAGCTAAAGACTCTTAGGAAGATTATTATAGTGAGTTTATTATTATCCTTAGAGCTATACTATCACTTGTAGCGTCATTCAATGTTATACCTGTTGGGTGATAATGTTTTTTTTTTTTGTTCATAGTGTAGAATGAGATAAACTGCACGTTGACTAGACGTCTATAGTTATGATCCATAAAGAATGGTACTCGTTGTGAGGGTGAATGTCGGCTACACTTAATATCTTAACATTCGATCTGTGCGAATGTCTATACGTATGCTCTCAGCTGTTCTGCAGCATTTCGAATGGCCTTTGCACGATGCCAGTTTCGCAGTGCTTAATGACCCATTGTTGCGATTTTGATGGACGTTCATTCGTTTCTATCAAGCAAAGCAATTTTTTGTGAGAAAATGCTTTCTTCTTTCCGCCAACCAAATATTTCATACTCATTCCTCATCGCTTTGCAGACAAAAAGGAAATGAGAAGGGACCATGCAATGCTAAGGGCGAGCGGTAATATTCGGCGGATTGATGAAATGTGCAACAATTACATTTGAAAGACTTTTTCGTTTGCTCATAATTTCCGCTTTATTTTGTTTTGGTAGAAATTTTTTAAGCAACGACTTTATTTTAATCGACTAATTAACCGTCTGGCGGTATCATATGCGCAAGTCCTTCACTCATAATTCGCGCCTTTTAATGCTCCGAGATTTATTGTTTACTTTCTTCTAACCCACTCTTCAATTTTCGTATTGTTCCTCATCTAGTTTTAGTCCTCATATACTGCAATTCATCCATACTAAAAACGAAGAATACATTTTTATTCATTTAAAAAAGCCAAAAATTTATAAATCAGACAGGCAAAGTAATATGCCTCCGAAACATTTAAATTGAATTATATAAACCAGATATTAGATATATACAAAAGTAGCAAATGATCACATGAGATACATAGCTGAGGAAGATAAAACTATATTAATTGAATGTTCACTTGCAGTCCTACTGATAGTGATCGTTGATTTATCGGGAGAATTTCTGTGATACGATGAAATGCGGAAAATTTTTTTGGAAATCCCTATAATAGAGTGTTTTTTTCTGTGTTTTCTTCGCAGTGCTACAATATTTCGACTTCATAACAACAAAAATTTTTCTTGTCTCCTTATTTCTTTTCTGTTGCTTGCAAACAATATCGTCTAAAAGGATGTGGACGAAATATCACTCATTTCTTGATGAAACTAGGTATCAATATCAGTGTCTGATAGTCAAGAGTGGCGTATAATAGCGGATAAGTAACTAAGCATTAAATAATAAACGTCTGCAATAATAAATATATTTATAGTATTAAATTCCTAATGGTCGGGCAGAAAGAGTAAATCTTTTAGAGCAATCGTCTTCCTTTCACATTTTTGTTACTTACCGTGCGCTATTTGTAATAATGAGAAGCATTTTTCTATGCTCATGTCCAAATCCAAAAAGAAATTTGTTGAAAGCATCTGAAAGATATACTATTTTATATTATTTCTATTCCCTTCACACTACAATGTGATATTTCTATTCTCCTTATATTATTTATGTTCCCGTCCTTTTATTTCTGCTCCTCTTCTCGTCTAGTATATTCTATAATTCGATACTAAAAAGAATCTGCATTAAATAGGTTTTGATTTATTTGAAACAATTAAAAATTGCCTAAAAATGCAATTGTAAGGAAGTCATTCAAATTTCATTCCGTATGATCATATAAAAATTTACAACATTTCGCAGTTGTCTTCCTTCTTTACTGACTAAAATTGAGACGATATTATTGAACAAAAAAAGTAACATTAAGCTTCATCTTCAGCAGTAACATATGCTCATATAAATAACTTGAAGTTATCCAACTTTTAGGTCCTTAGATAAGTCCTAGATGTCTTTTAGGTCCTAGATGTCATAGAAATGGCTTGTTCCCAATGAGATACCATTTGAAAAGCCATTTCCAAATGAACAACTCTACCAAGAAGTTTAATTGGACGTCGATTCACCAATAGAAATACTCTCATGGATGCTTTCTATTGCCAATTGATCAGGATTTGATTCTCTGCAATATTCGTATTATTTCTTTCATCTCTAACCGAAATGTGCAGTAGTTGCGATGGAATGAATATTGAAGAGACTCTGCTGTAAGGCTCAGCATATCAGAATGCTTAAGTGGCAAGTTTTATCGCATAAATAAATCCCATGCAATTTTATTTTCCCTTCAGGTGATTAAATTTCTTTCAATTAATACGAACCATAAGTTTTCCAGGGATATTCCCAACTAAAAGTATATATCCTTCATCATCGTACTACTGTATGGAAGAGTTTGGATGAGATGTCCCGAAAGTGCAGCCGATGAGTACAACCGAGAAAATGTGTGTGGTGGTATTTAAATGACGTCACTAGGCAAGCCAGTCATTTTCTTCTGATGTTTGTCCCTTGAGTGACCATGCATTCGTCGTTACGTTTGTTTTTGTTTTTAGTTTTTTTTTTTGAGAGAGAGAGCCAAATTTTTTCATTTCAAAATAGAATACGCAACGCTGCTGTCTGAATGTGGAAGCGCCTGCTGTTTGGTTTATGATCAACGCTTGCAGCGTTGCCATCCTTGTCTTCCAGCTCACCCCACACGTCGTCCTCGTTTGTTGGATGCACATGCTATTTGTCGGCAAACTAGTGCCACCTCCCCTCAAACTTATAGTAACACGTTTCATTAATTATTTAACACATCTTAAATTTCCGCTTGTTTATTTCTAAGCGTATTCGCTTGTTTATTTATTTGCTTATTCATTCGTTTGTTTATTTATTTGCTTATTTGTTTATCTGTTTGCTTCTAAATGCGCGTTTATGCATTCTTCTCTATTGCTTCCACCGATATTATAAGGTGATGAGAGAATGAGAAGGAATGGGATGAGAAAGGGAGTGATAAAGGGAAACGTCGAACAAAAAAAAGTAGCTCAAGTGCTTCATATCGCTTATTTCGATGTGCGATCAAATGAGCCTCCACTTGTTCAGATCCTCATTTCACTTAGACGTCAAATGTTACTTTCATTCGATGATGATACTTCCTGTACCATCATTGTAAAGTTACTTTTTATTTATCACATTTTTTTCCTCATTTATATTTACCACTTATAATAGGACCGGTTATATTTATTGCATGTGATTTCGAGTCAAAATTTTTCTTAATTCTCTAAAAATAGTAAAAGATTTATTGGTTTCAGTTTAGTTGTTTATCTTGCTACTCATGTATTGCTTTGCCTTAAGGCCTCTTTTCCATGAATGAAGTGATACCTAACATAGACTATTCCATTTGCCGATTTTGAATTTAATATCACATTTATTTTGTTATAGTTTTCTTTTTACAGATGAAGTACACTATAGCGATAATGCATCTATGATTGCATTTTTATCTATTCTCTTTGATAATTTTTGCAATAATTTCATTCACAAACAGTTAAGGTTGCAAAAAAATCTCGTATCTACCTTACACCAGTTGAGTTTTCCATTTTATATCGGTTAGGTCGCAGAAAAATTATTCGTTTCTGGAATACTTATACGAGCGGTCGGTTCACTCCATTTACTAATGCATTATTCTGTGTTGTACTTGTGAAAATGGCTGATTAGTTGGACAGAATGGCAAAGCACATATCGTGCCATCTCTCCTAGCATGCCCCTCCATTTGTTTTTATGTATCGATTTATTTATTTGCCATAGGGGCACTTATCTGTCTTATGGAATTTCGTACATACCAAAGGCAAATTATAGAGCAAATGTTGAGCAGCCTTTATATTTAACAGATCATCAAACGCAGTTGGAGGTCAGGCGGCCAATAATAAACATACATGTAATTCATCAGATGTTGTTTAAGAAAGCTCTTGCTCGGTGCGGTGAATTTCTTTTGCTACATTCTAGTGATGAATCTTTCGTTTATATAATACTACCTTCTAGTTCGACTATTAGAGCTGTTTTGCAAATGGTTCTCTAGGTAACTGCTATTACTACTCAATAAAGCTTTACTTAATAAGGTCTCGAGCGCACTCATAAATTGTAAGTTGTCCATCTAGCAATATGAATGTTTTTTGCATCAATTTCAAATCTTGTTTAGCCGTTTTCGAGGAAAATTGTGAAGCTGAAGAAATGAAAGCATCCAACTAGGAGGTGAACAATGCCGCGCTACCTATTTAGTGTGCTTTATTAGCTTCTGCTGAATTTTGTTGCAGCTATCAAAGAAAATACTTATATTTTGCTCTGGGTCTTTTAGACTCAAGAGATATGTGCAAGAGTCAAGCAAGACTGAGGGGAGGGGAATGGAGGTGGGGAGGACAGCAACATTTTTTAGAAATGCACTTCTAAAACTTTGGGCGGTTTACAGCGTTGCTCAACTCTAGAGTATAATAGCAAACACACTAACACTATAGACCATCTTATTGTTTCATCGCTTACCCATATGCTGTAGCTGTTCCCATCGTCATTCACTTCCTCCCTTCCTTCTCTCATCTTCTCTGCACCCTTCCCCACTCTTACTTCGACTTTTTAGTGGTTTTGTGTGTGGCCTACCGTGTTCCCCGATTATCGGAAAGTGCAATGCGGGATCCTTCAAGAGGGCTCCGTTTATGAAAGCTGAATCCCGTTTCTAAGATGGAAAATTTCCTCATGCATTCTCGAGTGATTATACAAAACGAGCGGCCACTATAAGATTTTTCCAGTTGTGTTTATGTTCGCATTGTTGCATTATGACGAGTATCATAAGCGTAGAAACATCTAAGTGCTTTGTAGTGCACTTTGTTATGTTCAATACATTCATTCCCCCTCCCCCTTCTAACTTGCCATACTAGTCTTTGCTAATGTTTAGGTGATGATCAAGCGGGGTATAAATTCAGGACCATGGATATACATCGAGGGATTGGGTGAGATATAGCTCATAGTTCGAGTGAAATATAAGCGGTGCGTCGATCGAAGTATAACTCCCGAATTGAGTGATATATAATCGTCGGAAGCAGTGCGGATTGGGTATGATTCAACACTAGGTCGAACAGTGTGCAGACCATAGATTATAAGCAATGTTGTCTGTGCACCCGACTGTGAGTAAGCGAACATTCGGGTTTCGTGAGATGAGCGTAGGACTCCCCGATAAGAATAGAATCATTCCCCACCAACTGGGTGGCAACAGATCAATCGCAGCTGCAACATTTCTTTCGTCGATTGCTAATGATGCATTTTTGCGCATTCTTCTTTTTCTCTAAGACGTTCACATAGCAACAAATAAATCAACACGCAATGAGAACAAAAGCCGAACAAATGCGTCACAGAATAACACAATACCAATCTCTCCTGCGCACTCTTCATGTGTTAAATTTGAAAAAAAATCAGATTTCTAGTTTTTTTTTTTCAGTTCAAGTTTTGAAATTTTCCTCCGAATATTCATAATAAATGATTTCTTCGAAATATCATGCATAAAAGTATAGAATATATACTGTTGCGTTTAACTATGTGATGGAATTCATTAATTTGTTATATATATAGGTGGACGGTTTGTTTAGAGTCATGTGCTTCTTTAAACTTTCAATTTTAACAGAATATATTCCAAAGAGTCGTTTTCTTAAGGCTCCATTTTATGACAACACGGATAGCACAGCTTCATTATTGCTGCATCAGCAGACGTTTTATAGTCTTTTTCTGAGTGAAAAAACTTTTCCCATATCATTAGTTAGATTTCATGGATCTCTGCAAAATTATATTTGTCGCTCGCATTGTATAATTCATAGAAAAACTAAAGCCTTTTTAGGAAGATACGAGTAGGAAGAGAGTAGAAATGATGCTGTATTAAATGGAGAGGGGATATTTTCAATCATACGATATATTCGATTCGTTGAAATTTATTTCGAGTCGTAGCAATGTTTCGGCATTAAGTGGTTGTTTTTGCCTTTGTTTTATCAGATCGTTTTACGCTTAAACAGTAGTGTCGCTTTGTTTTCGTACATATCAAAAATTTTGCGCTCGTTGCCATTTTCCTTTTATCAGCTATGAGGTTACCATCTTTGCTGACCGTCACTGGCATTTCTTGTTCATACTCGATCACTATTATCTTAGCCTGGTCTGTTATCCAGTGTTCACCGTAACGCTTCGAATAAAACCACTGGGCTTGAAGAATTGGTAGAATCATCGAAAAGGAGCTTTCTTGTTTCGAAGCTGTACAATACAATGTTTTTTAAAGGAAATTTAAAATCCTACTTCAGTCGATCATCTGAACGTTCATTAGCCATAAAAATTAATCCTCTCAATCCAGTGTTATACAAGTGGGGTGAAGTAAGTAATGGAAGCCTTATTTCTCCCATATTTGAAGTTGACTTGTTATTATTGACAAAAAAGTAATGAGTGATTATTCGAAGTCAATAATGACTCTAAAAAAATTTATTGACGAATAAAACAAGCTCGAATAAGGTCCAACTAAGAGCTCATAAAAGAAATTAAAATTATATTGCATCGATATTTTAGCAGCTTACTTTCATAATAATTCACATAAGCATGCCTTAGAATGTAAATCGTTTTTACTTATAATTGTCGGGAATTAATAAAAGCGGAATGGCTTAATTTCAATTCATTAAATTTTTCGGTGAGTCGTTCCCCCATTAGAAAGACGTCTGACTGACATTTCGATATGTTTTCCCTCTCTCTTATCGCTTTTGTTTATGAGGTTTTTTTTAAAGTGTCTAAAAATGATGCATTTTTTGGACATTATTGTGAGACATAATGATTGAGCCTTGTAGCGCCGCACACAGCGCTTTTACTGATGCAATTCAATAGTTCAAAGCGCACGATATTCGATGATGCTAAATATTTTCTGTTTCTTTTTGTTGTCTTTTTTTTTCTCGCTAATTTTTGCACAAAAAAGGCGCTTTATGACAATGCTATGTCTTTGATCACGTACATTTGTGTATGTGTTTTTTCAACTTTTTTTCGATAAATTAAGCTAGCGGATGATTATAACGGTGTGAAAACATCTTCCGAATTATAATTTAGACCACCGAATAATCTGTGCCTGGTTGTCGAAAAAAACTTGATTCTGTTTTGTATAAGTTTTGGTCTGAATTATGCAATGAAATTTGCAATCTAATTTGTGTTGAAATCATTTTGAGCTTTTAAATATATTCTTTGCTTATAATTTATAAAAATATTTTTGATTGTGGAGTGTGAGAATAGATTCTTAGGGGCATTGTTTTTATATTCTTTCAAGAACTTATTCGATCACTGAATGAATGGCAAAATGCCTCCGCCATGTTTAAGTCTTTGATAATTTTATGTACTTGTTGTATTTTTAAACGTATACATATTTATTAACTTTTCAAATTGCAACGATACATTTCATTTGCATCAGAGATAATTTTTGAGTTCTTCGAAATATTGATGCAATATAGAGGTCACCAACTAAAGCAAGCTGCAAATGAGGTCCCGTGTAAAGTGCCTTAAGCTCGATTGACCAAAAACGATTAAGTCGGAGACGAAAAACCACTTGCAAGTTTTTTTCGTAACTTTCTTGCTGTTTCATTTTTGAGTTTACGCTTTAAAATTTGCATCATTTTTTTTCCACCGATGCCGAAAACAGTTTATTGTTCAAGTTTTTCTCACTTGTTATTGGACTCTTCCACCACTTTTAGCAGTACTATTTTCCAATTTCCTATCCTCCTCCCTCATCTTCCTTGACCTCTGCCATTGAATAATAGCGCTGACTGCTACTTTTTCTATAGAACCATTTCATTTACTAATTCGCAATTTTTGGACGGCATTGAAGTTGGGGATGATTGGAGTGAGGAATGAGCTGAAGGGGATAGGTGAGGATGCCTTCTTGTGTTACAATCTTTAGTGTGTATGTGAAACCAGCGATGAGGACTATGGATTGTGGTGAATTTTGAAATGACATTTGTTGTGGTTGTTACGCTTCCGATATTATGAGGTGACGATTACTTTTGAGTGCAAATATAGTATTAACGAGGTTGTTAGATAGATTTTAAAACTGATGATGCTCGAATCAAGAGCATTGAAGATCGGCAAATGAACATGTCTGAATCTCGCCTCCTGTTCATCATCCGGCTAGAAGATATGAATGAACTTTAGTGAGGCGTTCCTCTAGGGGGTCGATTATGCACTCTTTTTGCAAAATGTCAAATTTAGATGTTTATGCATGAATACTATATTCATCTAGTTCATTTTTTCGCTATTTTTTCCCATTTCCACTCTCCACCTATACAAGAAAGTTTGCACATAACCCACAAGTGTTAGGGTCAAGGGAAGTAATTGTACGGGTATGGCATACCGGCTGTATGCGATATAGATAGGGATTACGGTTGAGCGAGAGAAAATAAGAAGGAAACAGAGTAAGACAAGAAAAAAATCGATTTTCGAATAGTTCTTTGAGGGAATTAGTGCATGTTTTTGTTAGTTCATATAGCTTTTACCCTTTCCCATTATAATAATGAACCAATGTATCTTTGCTGTGCGCAAAATCATTGATTACGATCTGCTTTCGAGAATTATTTGAGGTGCACATTTTTCAGGTTTACTCATTCTTGGAATGTATCTTCACAAGTGCCATAAGTGAAACAAGAAGTGCCTTTAAAGGGGATCGCTTCGTTGCAACAATGGAACCCAGTTCACAACGTTATGCGAACACTCCCTTCTATTTGCATATGCAAATTCCATCCGGCCCAAATTCATCATCGTCCTCTTCAACGAATATTTCGACATTTTCGCCGCCAACTCTTTCATCGTTTTCTCCACTTTTCATTCGTCACGAGGTAATTTTACGATTGAAACTTATATTTATATTTTATACTTTATGAGTGAAATCGTGCACAAAAAAGTTCAGCAATAAAAAATTCATTTAACGAAGTTTTGTAGAAAATTTTATCGCTCAAAATTTCGGTCATTATTCAAAAGTTTTCCTTCTTACAGCATAGTTTTTTTTTTTTTTCATTCCAACGTTATTATTTTTTTTCGTGTTTTTTCCTTTGTAATTTGCGTCGAATGCATTTTTGCCACTTCTTTTCCTATCTCGTAGATTTTATTTATTGCTGTATAAAAAGCTATTGCGTACTGTAATTTTGTTTCTCCTGGCCTCACGCATCAATCTTCTAAATACTTTTATAAAAAAGCATTGCTCGAGGATGTCTGTGCATGTTTCCGTATGCCTGATTTATCGTTTATGAGTCCAAAATAGTTATAAACATAGGAAATCAAATTTATATTTTCCACCTTCAAGCTGAGCTCTCTACCTGAGATTCTCTAAGCTTTACATTTAAGTTTTAAATTATGCGTAGTTTCTCCCATAGGATTGATTGTGTTTAATTGATTATTGACTAGGAACACATAATGGCTTTAAATATTATTTTGCTTTTTTTGGAAATCCTTAATGAAGCATAATTTGGATCCTCGCAAATTCACATCCACTTTTATTTGTACGCTATTATTTGCTGCAAAAAAGTTGAGCATATAGGCGAATGAGTATGAGATAATACGATCATTGATCTAGTAATCTGACAAGTGATACAAAGAGAAAGAAAGAAATGGAGACTAAACTTAGAGTTCTTAGGAGAATTCAAGTTTTGCGTTGATTATTTAAGAAGTAAAATTCAGTCTTTTTTAAAAAAAGGCTGTAACGTTTATTGCTGACAGCTGTAAAATTCTTTTTCAATTATGCCGTTCATTATAGCGGCAGAGATTGTCTGTGCTGTTGATGTGAAGTTGCAGCCAGCCACTAACAGCAATAAAGGCCGAAATTTTATTGCTATTAGACGGTGGAAAGTAACGATTTAACTTTGAAACAGAGTAAACACAAAAAGATCGAAGAGCTCTAATGTGTTTGAGGAAACAGTATGAATAGATGCTTGATAACAAATAGTGAGGCAATCAATAGCTAGCAGCTATAGAAAATTGTGTTGATTGACGTAGCGATGATATAGTCAAATACCCACCTGGTCAACACGTGCATCCTTCATGACAGCTTAAATGCCTCCAGTCGTGCTGATATTGAATCTTGTATTCGATATTATCTACGGCCACTTATTCCCATGTAACACCATCAAAGCATCCGTGATAACCTAACAAAATTATGCAATGCATTTTATTGGCTCTACCTTATCTATCATTGTTGCTTCTAGCATCCAAATTGGCTTGATATTTTTCTGTAACCGAACTGATGGCTTTTTTGAAAGGGAAGTGAGAGGACTGCCGTAGTTTTGGGAGTGGATAATGTGACTCAGGGCTACTTAAATTATCATACATCATTCAAAACACGCAAATCGAAGGAACAATTTTTTTCACTGGGAAATAAACGTTTGCGTTATTTTTATGAGTCCGATCGATATTTATGTGCGCATTTTATGCGCGGAGCTATTTTAATATGTCTTCTATGGGGTGAATCTTTTTCTTATGATTATTTAAAATTCTTTTTTTAAACTCTCGTCCATTTAATTATTCGTCTTTCTATTCTTTCTTCTATTCCATTTTTTGCGTGAATTTTGAAATATGGAAATGAGTTTCATTCGTATACTATGGAGTACTTTCCTGTATTTTCTAAACACTTAACGATAATAGTTTTGTAATAGGAATTGCAATAGTGCTACGAGTGTTACATATTTTAAATTTTTGCGGATTCGTTGTAATGAATCCCATAAATTGCTGATTCATTTTGATTTAGTTTAATTATGGTACCTAATTCAATTTATTCGTGTCAGTTAGTTCAATTCATTTCAACGTAATTGGATTTAATCGTAATACTTAATTCAGTTCAGTTCAACTCTTTTCAATGTTTATCTAGTCTAGCGAATGTGATCTCTCTTTGTCATTGGGGCAGAAACAAAACAGCGGAAATTTTTCAATGATAAAAACGGAAAATTTAGGCAATCTTACTGAGCGCGCAACGCGCCAAACTCAAATACCAAAGTGAAACAATGAAGGCTGAATAATTCAACACCTCGCGATTTTTCCACCTTCCAACATTGTCTTTTTTAACGATTTCAAATCTTTTTTTTTTAAATTATTTCTACCCAAGTGATAGATGTTTTTCTAAAACAACTAAACAGTGTTATCGTTTATAGGCAATAAGAATTGAATTGCGTCGAGAAAAGTTTTTTTTGTAATTTTTCCTCGTTGCAACATGCCGCCTTATGAAGATTTTTCAACCACCGTCTACGTCAGAAAGCATTTTTCCCGACAAAAGAAACAACTAAACAGATGAGCGCGCCGAAAAAGATACAATTTCTGTTGCTGCTGTATAGCTATGTTACGCGTCGTTGCGATACTGAAGCATTTATTGGCGTTAAACTTTTCATTTCTTCAATTTTGCATCAAAAAGAAGCTCGTAAGTTTTAGCTGCATGCATGCTTCATCAGTCCATTTTCAGGACATAAATTGAAATAGCACTAATATTGCTGCCTCATTTAAAGAATTGGTTGATATTGGAGAGGGAGGGAGAGGGGAGGAAGAAATGTTTAGAGAAGAAGAAGGGAGGAGATGTTTGGCCTAAAATCGATGAATTACGATGTGCTTTGATCGCGTAATTTTTAGTCATTTTCTCAATGGACGCTGTATTCCTCGGGGATATAATATCGCACTTAAACTGCGCCTATAACTTAATGACGACGTTATAATCCTGTGATAAAATTTGGCAATAATCTAGCAGTCTGAAATAAACAACTGCCACTGATGTAGAATCAATTCTTCTCCCCCTTTAGTAAAAGAAATATCCTTCAGAATGTTCATTTTTTGGGCATGTGTGAAGAGGATGAAAAAAAAATACATGCAATAATCTCAGGTGCGCCACTTCTCAAGTTTCTGCTTGCACAGCATAGCGCACCAAGATGCTGTTCATGCTTATTTATATTTAAGTAATATTGTGATACAACAGTAGGTAGCATAGTGCGGGGAAAGGATTTTCACTCGAAAGGATGGGAACTATTGGGGAAGCAACCTGTCAGGATTGAAAGCTCGACAAAAGGTTGAGAAACCCTTCCTTGATGAGGACCCAGCCCGCATTCTTCGATCAAGAAGTCCTAGCTGAGAAACGATTTTGTCGAGGCGAGGGCCTTGCCGAAAAAGTAGTGAAGAAAGAAGCCCTGGACCCTCCCCATGAGTACCCAACCAGGCAATGAGGACCTCTCACAACATTAGTTACAGGGCAGGAGCGAATGAGGCGGACAAGAGTTGCCAAATCTTTTGCTGTATTCTACACCAAATTGTGATCTACTATGCCGTCGCCCATTTTTATCCATTGATTCTAGAGCAGTTGTGGATATTGGAGGGAGCCTTAAAACCTGCTCGTTTTATGACCAGTCGACTGTCATTATATGGAATGGGATGAAAAATTTTTTTCTCGCAATAGACAAGCACCTTTATGCGACATGAGAGATGTATTATAGAGTATTTCAACGATTCGGATGCATTTTAAAGCTGGTCGAGTTGAAATAACGATCGTTTTGTAGAACATTGATGCGAGTGGTCGTTTCGGTTAAAATATGAATGTATTGCTGCACATTTGCTACTATTTTTCGTCTGTTTGCGGTACAAGTTGAATGGACTAGCAGCAATAGGGGCGATAGCACATCTCGTGCCAGTATCGTGCCGACTCCTTCGAGCATCTTTATTACTTGTTTTACGTAGGGTCAAAATTAATGGTTAACGAGTGCAGAAATGTGAGAGGCGTTGCACAGCATTCGCATTCGAATTTTTACTCACCAAACCAATCTACGAACAACTAATAAAACATGCGCAACAATGATACACTCATATTTCAGTCTTGACTCGATTGCCGTTGCGAATATTCTATAAAAGAATTTTTGTTATTCGTTTCATGTGAAATTACCATATTCAATTCTTATTTAAATTTTTCCCATCGTTAATAGTATATACCACCAAGTTTCGTTGCTCTGATTTCTGCGGTTCTCGAGTTGAGATTGGAAGACGGCAGATAAACACAAACGCCTGATCGCCTTAATTAGCTATACAGATGCGAAATTGCAGAAGAGTGCAGAAATTTACAGAAAGCTCACTTACGTGGTTCCTGCCGTCGAAATGGTTTACCATCCATCCCTAAATCTCATAAAAAAAGCACTTATACCATTAGTTTTGATAGTTGTTTTGTAGAAGTTCGGTCTACAGGCAACAGCAACGGGTATCGGTGTGTCTGCTATTCCGAATGGAGGTTTATGCGTCGGAAACAAAGTGGCGATAAGCGCACATGCTTGTATGAACAGCAATACGGTGTCTGGTAACTCGGCGTCAAGGCTAACGAATAATTGCAATAGCCCACTTATCTTTGGATCGCCACCCTTCACATTACCACAGTCAGTTAGTTAGATTAATTTCTAATTGTTCTAATTTTACTGATGAATATTGTTTGCGTGTATTGTTTGTTTGTTTGTTTCTGCTCTCAACATATATCACATTTTGGATAGTTTACGTTGAATCACGCCATAACGGGATTTGGATTTAACCATGATACCCTATGGTGATGGATCAAGCCTGGGTCGGTCCTTTCCTAGTCCGGAGCTGATAAAAGGCAGTTGCCCAGCAAGGGCATGGGTCACTTTTAGTCCTCATTGCAATGGGTAAAACCTGGACTGTCTTAGTTCGAATTGCAATGAGGAACATGCTTAATTCAGACTCTCTTTTAGGAAGCGTTTTATTCGGAGATACTGCAAGAATATAGTGCTTTATTTGTTTTATATTTATGCTTGATATTTATGCGTTAAATAGGAGCAAGGCGCCTCTATTTTTGCGCGATATATGAGGAAAAAGAGTTTGTCTTACAGCGCAATATTTTTCACGACCTTTCTGTTCTGATTCAGCGTTTTTTTTTTTTTTTTTATAGGTAGATAGTGAAGGATAATTTCTAAGCTTGTAGACGACAATTGTTTTGGACTGGTCATTTTCATTCGAGTTTTTTAAGAACTTTATGAAGGAAAAAATTAAAGTTTTGAAATTTCACGAAAAATTAATAAGTATTATATATTTTTAGGCATTTGATCACTGAGTAGAATATGATAATTGATGATATATAGATGTAAATATATGCACAGCATTGTTTGAAATGCTGTTTGTACACTTTGCGCTCTGTCGATGTTTTTCGTGCATTTTCTTTATTGCTTTCGGTGAACTCCATCCGGTGAACGAAACTTCAGCAATTATCTTCTATTGTGAAGAGTTGACCCTAATGAAATAATTACTATAGTTTCAAGATAGATTGATTGCTTTATTAGTCGAGGAGAGGGGAAGGTGTCGGAATGCGGAGGAGGGGGTGTGGAGGCCACGGTGGAATGTAAGGGGAAGCTAAGGGGGAACGGGAAGAGAGGTTGACGCTAGGCTCACAAGAGGGCTACCAATAAATCTCGCGATTTTTCTTTTCTTTTTTTTAAAGTAAAGCTTTAGTCTTAGCCACCTTTTTGTTCATATTGGCAATCTTTACGTTATTTTATGTTCTTTTGAATAGGTTTAATAGCGCTAGTAACATTATACAACTCCCTCATTGCACGCAATGTTGCACTTTTTCTATCTTTTTTCTTTGCAACTTAATCGTTTTTTTTCCTTCTTCTTATCATTCTTTGTAGTCATATTTAGTGCATTCTTTCCATCGTGTCAACTCAGACTTTTTCAATAATAACATCCTCCCTTCTCTCTCTTTGCATAACTGCAATAAGGTTTTAGTTTAGACTACTCTATCATGCTCCTTGTTAGTAAGTGTCGTTGTGTGTGTGTGTGTGTGTGTCTTTCTGTTTGTCTGTTTGCTGCTATATCAGTGCAAGTATGTCCACAAAACTATTTATGTGCCTAGTTTAAACTCACTTCTTAAGGTCTTTCGTAAATTTTCTTGCGTTTGCTATTTCTGTTGTGGTTTTGATAAATTTGTGATTCCAACGGTGGCTTCAGGCTTCAGTGATCAGAGAGTATTGAGGAAAATTTCCTAGTGGTAATATTTTCTATTGTTCCCTTTTGTTGCCATTTAATTGCTTGAAAGATACCTTAAAGAATATTAATCCTATAGATATGAGATATTGATCATATTTCGTTTGATACTTGAATGAACTTCCAAAGTTTATAAAAATTCTTTAGGAAATTGCTTATGATGTTTTTAAATTTTTATTCTGCAAACATTTCTTGATATGAATCATCTTGTTTCTGAGACAATTTGTCATATATAAGTGCTTTTTTTTTTTGAAGGTACTCTACATTAAGGCAACTCTAAGCGTTCTACTTATTTTCTTTCTTTGAATTCCATTAATCTTAATTCAGAACAAATATGATTATTGCTCTATGTGTCGCATATGATTGGCATTGCATATGTGGACAGCCTTGAAGTATTTTTTGAAAAATTTTAAATAGATGATGTAATTATGTTGTGAAAATCGTTTTTGAAACTTTTTTGTGCTGAAATTAATTAACTGTTTTAATTATTTAAACGACCTAAATCTCGTCCATAAGTTGACTAATTGAAAAGTTCATAATATACTTACTAAGTACTCAGTCTTTTTCATTAGTTGCTCAATCTGAAATCAATAAGTTAGTTTATTTGCGGCTAGTTAGATGGCTAAATTTTTTAAGCCTCTTATAGTTTGAAGTTCGAATATTTTTCTCGCATTTTTTTGAAAATTTCAAAGCGATTTGAAAATATCCAAACAATTTTTCAGTATCTTTTGTAACCTCATCAGTGTAATTTTGTTGCGATGAGAGCATCCTGAACAAACGCAACAATCAAATAAGGAAGCAGAAAAAAGCTTTAAATTGGGAACGAAGTCCAAACCACTGCGAGCGCAAACTTGTCCTATAAATATAAATTTTACCGCAAAGATCAAAACTCGCATTAGCTGATCTTGTGATGAATCAATTAACTTGCGTGCATCAGTACTTCGAGTATTTTTTATTGCCCTCCACAGTCGACATTTCCGCCTCCAGTATTTTCTAATATCTACGAAATTTCCGGCTGGTGAAAAGGGAAGAACCAGAAGGAGATGATAGTTGTTTTTAGGTTATCGTGGGTGGAATATTTTAGCAAACTCTATTGAATTCCCGATG
This sequence comes from Baylisascaris procyonis, assembly GCA_037389465.1. Classification (NCBI taxonomy): domain Eukaryota; kingdom Metazoa; phylum Nematoda; class Chromadorea; order Rhabditida; family Ascarididae; genus Baylisascaris; species Baylisascaris procyonis. Next base: position 3,328,573 of record JAZARR010000110.1, read on the forward strand.
ACTGGTCTCATTCTATAATACATTCGTTGTTAAGTTTAATTGTATGGAACGAATGTATTTCATAGCGTCTTTGAATTTTAATTATGACGTCACTTAGTGGAATATCATTTAAAATGCATAGCGCTTCTGTGGATTGAGGATGCGATTCGGTTGGAGATTCTATATCGTTGCCATCATAATACAACTTGAGCGACGCATTTCGTTGGTTTCATCGCGAATGTGAAAACAAAACGCGATTTTTTTTCAATTCTCTAGTCAATAAAATATAAATGAATTCATGGTTGTCGCTTAGGCTCAAAAGTCTAGCTAAATTTAGTTGTTGGCAATGATAATAAAATGAGCATGTGTGGATGACAGCAAATTATGCAAACCAAACGAGTATAAACCCAGGTGATTATCCATAGCTCATGAATTAGAAAGTGATTTTTGAGAAAAAGCTGAATTGTGAGGGAGAGGGGGGGGGGGGGAGTTGTGTTTGAAGAAAACCGGTATTTATTTCAAGTGTGACATCTCTAATTGAAGAAAAGAAAGAGAAGAGGGTATAGTTTAATGAAAGTTGTTCTTTAAAAAAAAAAAAATCTTTTTCAATAAATGAATTGCAAAGCCATAAATGACGATAATGACTGTGCTTTCAAAAATGTTTGCATTCACGTGAAAAGAGAGAGAATGAGAGAGTGACGAGGCGGCGCGACAAAATTGTTTCTTTTTTTGAAAATAAAAAATTAATTTATTGCAAAAAAAAAGCAACTCATGATCTTCTCGTATAACGCATTGATTTTATGATTCGCAACTTCGCAAATTATGGAAATTTTTTTGATTCATTTATCCTTAATGCAGGGAAAATTGAAAATACATCCTGAAAATTTCATGAAAATTCATGCTCAATGGAAATTCATTCATTCATTTATTCATTTATCAATGCGTTTAGTTTCTCATTTATCCTCTGATCGGCTATTCCTATCCTTTTTTTTCCATATTACCTTCCTCTCCCCATTCTTTTTTAGAATTGCCTCTTGAAAATGCTCGATCATGAGATGTCGGCACATGTCTCTCTTACTTTACTCAACGAAAGTTTTGGCGATTTCCGAAAATTTGAGAATAATTTGAAGACGTTTAGAAATATTTTAACGCAATAAAAAATAGATGAAGTAAATTTTAATATTTATTCTTCTAAATAATTCTTTTAATTTGAGCTGTTTCATTTATTTCAATGTTTCTCTTCTTGGATTATCTTTGCAAAATGCCAAAAAAGTGCTGTAACAAATGTTCTCACAAAAGCGTTCCTCCTCTTATTCTCTTCCGAATGAAACTTGATGACTTAAACATTTGTTCACGACTAAAAATAATGCTTTGATGATTGTATCAAATGAACTCAAAAGAAACGCCGACCACTTTTCTTCCAAAATTTGTCATTCTCATCAATGATGGATGATTGCGGAATCGACTCAGCTCAACTTTGTATGCCAAAATCAATCGGAGCCAGAAATCCGTTGTGCCGTTTTTCGTGCTCGGGGTCGAAAAGACTCGACTCCTTTGTTTGCGAGCTCGGAGTCAGATTCCGTAGTCCAAGTTTTTGGTTTTTATCGGAACTGAAGTCATCCATTGATGGCTTCGCCACTCCTTCACTTGCGGTATATGTGGATTTGCAAGGTTCGGTGTAGTTGACCTTGACATAGATGCAGCGGCCTATGAAAGGAGTATGATAAAATTATTTCTCGAAACCGCTCTAACAGTGTCGGAGTTGAATTGGGTAGTAAAAATCGTTGGTTATTGAAGGGGGCCTTTGTTAATCGGTCGATCGATTATGCTCCATTTTTATTTTTAAATTCAACATGCAGGATAAATGTGCATATTTTTATGAATTTTTCAATTTTTTGCAGCTCACGAAACTTCGTAGCTTTTATTCCAGACTTATAGGTCAAGCTGAAGAAAGAGGAGTTTTAAGATTTTTTTTTTTTTAATTTAGATGCTCGAAATGGGCATCCTTGCAGATGGGAGGTAGTTGGAGAGATTTCGTTCAAAAAATAATCTGTTTCTACATCAAAAAATGGTCATTTATTTATAAACCTCGACATGACGGTGGCTGGATCGGAAAAAATTTGTACATTCCGTTGCAAGTATTTTTCGTTTCTTGGGATTGCTTCTTGTATTATTATGAACCAAATTGTTGAGAATAATGCCCTCATAACTTTGTGCTTTTGAGGCGATTTCATTTATTTGATTTCGGGCAAAAGTTTCCACAGAGCTAATTTCTTCCTGCGACTTCTTAAAAACAAAAAAAAAATTTTTTTTGAAATTTTCGCTATTTTCAGAGAAAAATTCGTTTTGAATTTCCATCACTCAAGTGCTTACAAAAAATCGTGTTTTTTCCTTTTATGTTGACTTTAGCCAAAAAACCTAAGAAGTACATGAATATGGAGATCATTATATCAAATATGAAATAAAGTTCCTCGTTTATATTCGCTTTTTGAACTAATTAGTGCCAGTAGTAATGTTTTGCCTTCCTAAGAAGTGTTCTATTCATTCAACATGTCAGCTGTCGGCTGTCGTGAAACGTTTGATGTGTCACAAAAGGGCAATCAGGGCAGCTTAGTACGATGGGGGATGTACTTGAAAACATCAAAGAATTGAGCACAGTTGAAAGCTCAACGATAAAGCATCAGAAAACACGCCAAACGCACAAAAAAGCATTGAGCAATGCGCATTTTTATTCGCTTTTCTTGTGCACGAAAGCGTTTATCACCATCCAGTAACCGTTTTGAGGGAGGGGAGAGGCTATGTTGATTGCTAAGAGAGTTTTACTAAAAAGTAGCTTATGTACAACTGAAGTAAGATTGCTGCACTTGTTTCTCGTCTAATTAGAGATTAATTCGCTCTACTAGGAACATTCTGGAAGATAATGGAAAACAAAGTTGTAGAGTAATTTACTAGTTGGATTTTTCCGAATTATTTAGTGAGTTGAACTTTGTAAAGAAAGCATAAGCTAGAAAGTTGTTGTTGCTTGTCCTGTCTTGTCATCTCCCTCCACCCCTCCTCCTTTCCTTTCCTCCCCTCTCTCCCTCTCTCTACAATTGCTGTCTTCTCTTTTCTTCTCCTCTTCCCCTTGCTTCAAAAAGAGTGATTCTTGTCACAAATTGGGGAGGTGTCTTTTTGTTCCATTCAAGCTTCTTTTTTCTGTCTCCCACGCAACTTGATTTGCTTTTTTTTTAAAAAGGCATTCACGGATTGGTACGCGTTTTTTATGCATTTCGATGCTCGTATTGTTTAATACTTTTAGCGTCGTTTTTGCGGCCAATAGACAGTGTAGTTTTTTTTTTATAAGTCTATTGATCTTAAATGTTCCGGCAGAAAGAACTTTTTTTAACTTTTCTTTTTCCTCTCTTCAGTACAGTATTCTCAACAATATTTCTACAGTAGCCACCAATACTAATTCGTGTTAAAACAGCTGCCTACGTCTGTCAGATTAATTCTTCATGGATCAGTCTTTCCATTCTTTCAATTAGAGATTTCGCTAAACGATTGTCTTTCCTCCAATGTCGAAAGCCGTTGCATTGGTAATCGCCAATGAGTTGCAAAAAGTGAGGAGATCCTGGACGTTTATGAGGGAGAGTGGGAATTGTCAAATGAATACGGGTCTTCAAATGGCCAAACGGCACTTGCGAATTGCTTTGATAACGCGCATAGGTGTATGGAACTACTAACAAGATAAAATACATATAATTTATAAATTATCTGCGTGGTACTATGGAGTTTAACTCTGTGAAGTTGAAATATAATCAAAACTTCAGAAATTTTTCTTCTATGAGCTCAAAATTTTGTAAAATCACAATAAGTGCAGCCGAAATCTGCAAGAAAGAGCGTGAACCTGCATCCCCAGTTTCTGAATGAGAGAGAATTCAGAAACTGGGGATGCAGGTTCACCCTCTTTCTTGCAGATTTCGTTGCACTTATTGTGATTGTTTTCAATTCTTCAAGTTATTGAATCGTGATATCTAGACATGTGTTCGCCCACTTGAAATAGGGATGAGATAATGGAACTGAACTTAACGCTGTTTGTGTTCTTTGCGATTTGATTGCCTTAGCAATCTAAATGATGGGAAAACGCATTATCGGAGTTGGCACGGTATGCGTTTTCGCATTCCATCAACGAGATCTAAAAATTCCATAATCAATCAGGAAATAATAAAGCATGCAAATTGTGACACATGCTTGTGTAACCGATCGGATCGCTTGTACAAATCGTTTGCAAAAGATTCGTTTTCCATTGTCTGAGTGAATGCGAAATGCATGTGAGTTTTCCGCATCTTGGCATGTGCATATTTACTTAAGAAATTGATGGATCACCTTGAAAACCAGTATAAGAGGTCATCGTATGGTGTCATTTTTTACGCTATATTTTATTATTGTTGCATCATTAATTACATTGTTGAAATTCCCGCATGAACGGACAGACAGACGCACTCGACGATCGCATAATGCGCTTTTACAAACATTTACAAACTCGGATAAGAAGGAGCATCGTTTTATTTATGTTTTCTAATTTCTTTAATTGTTTCGTCGAAAAGTAAAGAACGCATCTGATTGTTCCCTTTTTAGAATTTCTTCTGTGAAGAAAACGCTCAGAGCTGTTATCTATTTATATCAATTTGTCTCTAAAAAATATGTGTTTCTGTTGATGGTTGCAACTGCTTCTTCAAGAATTCGTAATTGCGATTTTTAGATTTATTTCATTTTCTTCAAAGTGGAATTTGATTGCTTATTCTTAGTGCAGTGTTTCATTTATTTCAAGTGAAATACGAAGCAAAACATGCCTTTAAAGTGATGCCAAAAATGCCACTTGTTGTTTTGATAACATTTTAAATATCGTCCATTGTCTGATACAGACAAAACTGAAGGTTAGCAAAAAAAACGGTCATCTACGTACGTTGGGGTAAAGTGTGTACGGTGGGAATGATTTCGGTTGGATGATATAGAGGTAGTGAAAGATAGTTTCATCTATTCATGTTTTGATTGCTTCACATAATAGGATAACAAAGCATGCTGTTGTTGAAGTCTTTTCAAGAGGAGGGGTTTTCCCATTTCATAGGGCGGAGCCAATGCAATCGTCGTAAACTGAAATGGGCGTGGCGACCTTGCTTCCGTCTGGCTGTAGCGTCCTGAATGTGAGGCGCAACCTCAGTGCAAGTTTTGCTTTGATGGCATATTGAAAGGGCTTTCTTATTGTGGCTTTTCATCTTATAGATTGCTAGCCGAGAAATATTTCTGTTTATAGATGTTTATTTGCACTCTTGTTTATGAGGTAAGGAATTTGGCGGATGAAATTGCAATTTTTTATCTTTTTAATACTGAAATATTTAAATTATTATTCTGATTTAAACTATTATCAATTGCTAAAGAATTATCGTAAAAAAATTCGTAATTATTATTTTAAAAATGCTTTATTTTTCATTCGGTTTTTAGAAGATACTTTAGAAGAACTTAAAACGATCGACGAATAATTTGAAGTAAGAAAATTAGATAACACTTTTCAATAAGCTATTTAACATGTTTGCTTATTTTTGCGACATTATGAATATATTTATGCAATAAATCCATTGTGTTTATCAATTTAACAAACGCAAACCTATGTGCCGATATGTGAAAGTTTCTTTACTCTTTTCACCGATCTAAATATAGCTACGTTGATCGAATGGATGCGGCTGCGTTTTTTTTTTTTTTTTTTCTATTCTTATGTTGAAAGCAGAAATAACTCACAAAATATAAGTTTTACTGCTCATAAAATATTCTTAAAATGATCATATTTTAGCGTTTCAATTGTTGCATACAATTTATTTTTAGTGATATTTTTTTCAAAAAATTTTTTATCTTTAAAAAAAACCTTAAAAACTTTAAAAAAATTTTTATTAAAAAACTTTTATCTTTCATCTTTTCGTTCCATTTATGGATATTTCCTTTTTCTTTTTTAGATTTTATGATGAGGTAACATTTCAAACTGGTTAGCAGCAAACTGACAATTCATTTCCACACTGAGCATCTAATGTCTTCTAATTGTTTCACTCTTGTGTTCCCTTCTTTAATACTATATTTGTTCGATCTATTTGAAAGTGGTTACTTCAAAAGCGCAAGCAAAAATTCCTTATCGTTATATTTTTATTTATTTATTTATTGTTTTACTTATTTATTCATATTTCCATTTATATACCATATATAGTTTATGTCTACGTATGGTATCGGTCATATGTCGTCATCTAGTATGGTGCACCGCATTGATTATGTTTGCTGCTCAAAGCGATTCCTTTTTTTGCCTCTATGCTTATATATCGCAGCGATTCATTGCGACCGGTGTTCCCTCGCTTTTTGCAATGTCTGCTTCAAATCAGTCTCCCTCATTTTTCAATACTATATTCTCTAATATTCAATCTACTTCATTATTTTTAATTGCTCTTATTTTCTCTCTCATGTACACATAAATTTTCTTTTTCTCACAAATATTTTTGATAAACGAATATCGAAAGTAGCGTTTGCAAGCAATCGTCATTATGAATATAACGTAAATTATAGTAGTATATACAGAATTGAAAAACCAAATAGGAATATATTTTGAGCTTTTGCTACGCTTTTTTACTGCGCTTGCCTAGCTTTGCGGAGTACACGCGTTCCGGATTCCTAAAAAATGAATTTTCGTCATAAAATTATTTAAATGTAATAAATTTTTTCTATATCATCTAGAAGAAATGACAGATGATAGTTGATTATTCAGTGTGTTTATTAAATCTCTCAAAGGTTTATGGTTATCTTAGTGCTTACGATCAGAAATTTATCTTATATTTAATTTACAATTGTGGAGGAATTTTTAGTAATCCGGCTCCCGAATTTTTAAATTGATTTTTATCGTTATTTGTGTGTTTATTTATCTTTTCATCTATTTGAACAATTATAGCAAGTAGCGGGGTGCTTATGTCCAGTAAAAAGCAAAAAGAGGGAAAAAGCATCGAAATCATTGCTTATCGGTTGTTGATTTTTCGGCAGATATCTTCGATAAGATGCTTCTTCATCCTGCATTCTAACTATTGCTGTCTTTTTCATTGCAATGATTCCATTCCTTTATTTCCCATTTTGGTCGATTCTCCCATTTCAAATATTTCCTTCGTTCTTTTTACTCTAAAATGCATAAGAGAGGCATCTATAGCGGCGTTGTCAAGATGTTTTTTAAATATTTCCCTGCTTCCTTGTTCGAAAAGTCGATCGAAATTACTGAAACAATAGGCGATGCTGTGTCCCTCTGCTATTCAGGCAGTGAAGGAGAGAGTCGTATGCTTGAATCACTGTTTTGGTTAATTGACTCCCTCGGGAAAGCTTAAAAAATTGTATTTGGCTTGATGTCTTCAAAAAAAAAAAAAAAAAGATTTGAACGTGTCTTTCGGCGTCATTTTGCATACGCATCTGCTTAGCTGTTTTCTTTATGCGTTAGCGGGAAAACAATTGACATGAATTCTGCAGGCGCATGCGGATTTATTAAATTGCCTTCCCCTATCTCCTATCCGTCCTCATGATAGTCCTTTCTGATTTTGTAAGAAAAAGATTGTTGAAAAAAACTGGATGTAAAGGATGGTGCATAAATTTTGAAAAGGTTTCTTCTCATTGGTTATGTTTTCGAGTAGATGCATCCTACTTATAACCTAAATTCGTGACCAATTGCGAATCGCTTCTGTAGTTTTAAAATCGCAGCTTTTTTCGCCATTAAATTATGCAACCTGAAACCAACGTCCTTCACTACGGCATTCGTCCGCAATAGCAGTTGTATAGGTGTGTCAGCATACCTAGCACGATAGGTTCGTTTTGCATTCTGCTGATCTGATCACTCACTCATAAACAACATAGTATGCTGAATAATGTTCTGGTGCTTTACTACTGCCATTCATAGAAAAAACCATAAAAAATTTCTTTTTTCTACTAGCCAACAAAAGTGAAGTGAAACTTTAGCGCGATTATAAATTGAGTGGAAATTTTAACCTTCTTAGGTGTCTGTAAATCCTTTCAAAGGTAACAAAGATCAATCAATACGAAAGATTTTCCAGGAGTGGACCTTTAGTAGACATTGCATCAATCGATTTCACAACTCAAGTTTTAATATTTGCAACTTGAATCTATGACAGATTTATGAGTGGTATTATGCAGATATACGCATACATGTAAAATAGCCATAACATATTTTGTAAGTCTGCAAACTTGCACCAAAAAACGTGCAATTTTATTTGTGCTTATAATCACCTGATTAATTGCGACTAAAAATTTGCTCGATAATTTTTTAATTATATTGCTCTCGTTTCATAAACACTGAAATGGCTTAGAATTTGGCCATTGAAAAACCTATAATAGCTTAGCAAGGGACTGCAAATGTGATGTGTTGTTTTTATTCCAATCTGATGTATTTTTTAGCGGTAATAAACGAAATTGAAGCTTTCTAATTTTGCTTTCAAGATATCATATCATTGCTAGAAAATTCATTATTAGCCAAGAAAAGCCTTAAAAAAGGAGGCCGATTTCTTGGGCCCACTTAGGCGGGTTCGCTCAATTGGCATCCTGAATGAAACGACCTAAATTCTACGACATTTTCCATTTTTCTACCGTTATCTTTAAATGCGGTATGCGCGTACCAAGTTTCGTAGATCGGTTGGAGAAAATTAAACTTTTTCAATCATTTTATTCAGCGTGACAAATTCAACGATAAAGATCGAGCATATCTAACCGGTCGAATTCTACTTGTTGCTCAATTAACTTTGTTCTCCGAGGTTCTTCTTATATTCGTTTTTATTTATATTTGCCACTTAGGATGACATCGTATTCGTTTTCGTTGTATTCGCTTCCATGCACTTTTTGTAGGCTGTGCGTTATCTTATCTACAAACAGGGTTGTACTCAAAAAATTCTTCCAAAGATTAAAAAAATTCGCTTCGAAAACTCATAAAAACGCCGAAATTTTGCAGTTAGAATAGTTAAGTTTAATGCAGGCCCATTGAGACGCAATTTATTTATTGATTTCGTTGGAAATGCTTTATTTATTTGAATGCATTTTCGGTACGCATATTTGATTCACTGCAGATGGAAATGTTTCTTTCTAAAATGTATTTAATGTGATTCAGAAAAAGAAAAATATTCACAATGATTTTCCCAATAAAACATTCGACGTTAGTCGATCGGCTTTATGGCATTCAATTTTTTCTATCGATGTACGTTCCCTTTGTAATGCAATAGCGAAAGCGAATATCTTTTTCGATGCCAATGGCTGTAGATTTTTAATTTTTAGATTATTCGACTGTATTTCATTCAATCTTTTAATGGTTTGAAAATTCTGAAAGCACTTGAGGGGGAAATATGTCAGTTGAATATTGCATTATTTATATAAGATAATACTAATGTTTTAATTTCCGTTGAAGATTACTTCTAACTTAAGAGGATTGTTTAACAGATCTCTATGAACTATAGATATTGTTAGCTTATTGGAGTATTAGTAACCGTTTTTCTTTAAATTATCACTTCATTTAGCTTAATCAAATGAGGAAGCATTCGGTATTATTTAGGAAAACTTTGAGTTGTTAATCTTGATTAAGTCTGTTGTAGTACGGACGGAAATACGTCATATAGGAATCTTCGGAAATTTCCATAGAAGTAAAATCGATTCGGAAAGGGGAGAAACGTTTAATGCTGTTGCCAAAATTTAATGAGGAAATAAAGTTACAAGGCTCAAGTTAAATTTCTTAACAAAATATAAAGCTTTGGCGGTGTAGAGTGCAACTTTTGTACCGAAAATCAGCGTCGTCGATCATCTTCTAAATCATTGCAATAAATGGACAAAATATTTGCATGCATTTTATAGTTATTCGAGTTTTTATTATTGCATCGATCGAGTCAATGAATCCTTTGTAGGATTTTTGAATGCGCGATCGGATCAGTCAAGATATGATTGCATTATTCCGTATATTTTGTATTATTTGTTAATAAATTATGATAGTGATTTTTTTTCTGCTTTTTTTGGTTGCATTAAACGTTTTTCTGTTTGGACAATTTGAGAGGGATGCAAAATTTCATATTCTTTGGTCTATTTCCGCATTTTTTGTCTTCCAATTTTTTGAAAATTTTTGTTCATTTGTTGATAAATTAGCTATTTTTAGTGCATAAAAATCCACGAGACTAAATTTATCGGAATTTTCACCTCAATTGACTAGAGTGAAAAAATCTTCCTCAAATTTATTGCATTCAATAGATTTTCTGCAAAAATGAAAAGCGCATTAATCTTCAACTTTATTTATTCGATTATGGTGATATGATAAGGTAAAATATTTAGACGATTAACTTGAATTTTTGAAACTTTTAAGTATTTATTTTTAAGTATTTTTGAAACCCATAGATATAACACATCGGCTTTTATCGTTTATCGTTGATATATCACTAGATAATGAAACGATGAAATGAATAATGAAACTGATAGAAATTGTAAGCAGTTTTTCAAAACATCTAAGAATTGTTGTTGGGTTATAAAATCTCGAGTGGTCTCATACATATTTGGTATTGGTCTGAAAATGATACAAGAGGAACTGAAAAGAGATGAAAGAATAGATTTAGTTAAATCTGATAAGCATTATTTCTAAGACCAGTGCCTATATTTGAACTCTATTGTATAATCGAAAAGTACTACCTCTAATAACTGAGTTAGACGGATTTCCTTGATTATATCCTGAAATTATTGTAAAACTTGTTTAATATCAGAGCATGTGTAGTATACTAGTATTTCTAATGATATAAAACGACGTTTAGGAAGATCCTATGAGGGAAAGTTGAGGTCGTTGGCATTAGTAAAATATACTTTATGTGTTTTCGCGCTTTGGGACGTTAAATTAAATGAATTAATTAATTAATTAATAATTAATTAATTAATTAAATAATTAAATAGACCATTCGATCGGTTAAGAGGAATCATTGATGAACGTTTTTTTTTTGTGAGTAAGAGTGCAACGATATTGTCAACTCTGTTTGGTACCTCTTTATAGCAGAAATGTTGTATGTTAGTCTCTTGTTGTTAAAGACGGACACTTTGTTGCCCTCATGTGTGCGTCTAACTACCGTTCGAAAGTTTTTTCATTATTCGCTTCTCAAACCGCTCACTTTTTATCGACGAATTCTTTCCATAACCGAAGTATGCTGCTCTAATCTACAACGCCCATTATTCGTATATATATATATATATATATATATATATATATATATATATATATATATATATATATATATATATATATATATATATATATATATATATATATGTTGTTTTTGCTGGTTAGATATTATTTTGCTGACTTGTTTTTCTAAATAAATACAAAGATATTCGCCCAATCTATCGACCGTAAAGGGAATTAAGTACTAGGTAATGCAAAAAGTAATTGGGAAAGATGAGGGGGAGGGTGTGCGGGTTTCGTTACACCATTCGTTAATGGTTCCGTGAATTATTTCATCAGTACCGTTATAAGAAGATTTCTGATGCATTTATTCTTTATAAATTTGTTACATTTGAACAGTATGTGAGTTTTGCTACCTGCTGATAAGATGAGAATATTATACAGTCACCTATTAGATTGTTATTGTTGTATGAAGTAAAGTATAGCCCCAACTTTCCTGATATGAAGTAACCACTTCTGGCCAAAGATGTGCTATTAGGAAAAGGGAACGAGGAGAACGAGTTATTGTCGAGGAACAATTAAAGAACACTGAAAAATCCTCGAGTTTACGTTTTCAGAGGCATTTTTAGCGAGTGCGTACTCTCTCCCTCTTCACCCTCCTCCCGCTCCCCCCCCCCACACTCATCTCACCCCACTCTCCTTCCCTCCTCTCCTCTCTTACCAAAGGTCTCTTATGATTTATCATAATTTTTGCTGTGTTGTAGCGTTATAATATTTTCATGAATGTTATCTTCAGTTTTCAAATCTAATTTCTGAATAATTTTCTCACTAAATAGTAGTTTTGCGAATCTTATTGCAAACATCTTGCAGTTCAACACTTATAATCTTCATAAATTTTGCGATTGCAGTTGTAAAATACATTTCAAATTTTCCAATTGCAAGATACATTGATTGTTTTATGTGAAGAATATCTCTGTAAATTCTGCAAACGGATCGTTGAAAATATCGTTGATCGTTGTTGATTCCATACCGCTGTGTGTGTGTGTGTTTGTTTTTTTACTGAGAGATTCTCGAGTGACGTTTTATATTACAGTGTGATTACATTTATAGAAGCATTATATCACTCCAATTTTGAAGACACTATCGCTTTTAAACAGATTGCATTTACGAAAAAAAGATTAGCATCACTTTTATTTCATTTAGAAATGCACAACGACCACATTTGGATTCTCAAAGATTGCTTAGAGAATTATTCGAAACGTAGAGCAACTAGACTTTTTTTAATATTCCTATTTACCCCATAGGTTAATATTTAATATTTTACCCCATAGGTTAATGCTTGCAGTGTACAATGGTAATAACTTTTCAGCGAACTTTTCCACAATTGTTTTTTGGTGGAAAATTTTGCATATTTACGAAGAAATAAAAAACTTTCCCTTTTAATTTCCTACAAAATTAAATTGAGTTGAGATGAAAATATTTTTTTCTTTGCTTCATGTTGGTTTTAGTTATATATCGAGCGTATTTTCTCAATGGTTCTATGCAAGCTGTCTGAAATGAAAATAAATGAACGTTTTTTAGGGTCCTTGTTGCAAAGAAATTTCGTCTCCTTTCACTTCTGAAAAAAAAATGGAAATCTAAAACGAAAGATATTTTCCGGTTGATTTTGAGAATCTGAATTGCATCAAATGAAAAAATTTTCTCAAATTCTGAAAATTGGGAATATTGCCTGAAATTTCTGCAAAAAAAAGATTTTTTTTCGAAATTTTGCTAATTATTCCACAATACCTAGCTCTTCTCATTGGCATATCGTATGAGGGGTATTGCAATAGAGAAATTACAAATTTATTTTTGTTAATTCTTATGGAAAAGGCATTAATGATGCAGTCATAAAACTTTTTTTTGCTTCTTTGTTCATAAATCCGTTCGAATATATGGGATTTTTTCACTCAGCCAACTGTCGTTTTGATTGCAACGTTGATTGCATTGCATTATTCTGCGTCCACTTTTACAATCTTTTTATGCGAGTTTTTCAAATCTGCATGTTTATGTCGGTGTCTTTCCATATTTCAAGATATCTTAAGCTCATGAATTAGTAAAGTCAACAATGATGAGATCTTATTGGATCTAATTTATCACTGAGGATCGTACTCAAATTATCTTCCATTTTGTTGCAACATTTTATAGGATATTATATATGGGCGCCAGAAATCTTTAAAAAAATCTAAATAATTTTCTTCAAAGGTGATTTGTAAAATGTTTAACTCAGCGTATTCGCACAAGAAGTCAGTGATACGAGAAAATAAATAATATTGGGAGAATTAATCGCTTGCATAAATTATCTGTAAATAATGAAATATGTGGGATAATGCCTTCATATTTTAACTGATTTGACCGCCTGCCTAAATCCTGTAAGAAAGATGCGTCTTGCTATGAAAACCAATCGATGTATAATGCACGCACATCTTTTGATTCATTGAAATGTTCGTGACTATAGCTTATAGCTCATTTTGATGTTGATGGATCAATGTGGAAGATAGTAGAAGCAGTCATCTTCTGTTACACTTATCGACTTGCGTAACCCCATCTTCAGTGGTTTCGGGGATGAATCTACCCAGAGACAAACAGGGATATACAAATACATATGTACGTCCAGACATGACATTGAGTAGCAAATGAAGATTTACAAAGGCACATAAAGAGTGTGCCCTCCCATTTTTGCTCAGCTTAACACCGCTCATGCACTCTCTCTTTTTAAATTCGTTTGATGTAAAACCGGAAGTTGGATGCATCCTCGATGTTTAAACATGTCTCTTAAGTGGGGAAATCCACGGAAAATGTCGTTTTGCGACTCTCTTTTATCATTGAAATACTAAAATGATTTAGCCAGTAGCGAGTGTTGAAGATGAGAAGTAAACTTAAGCAAGAAAATATGCTCTTTCCCATATCCAGTCATAGTTGAGTGAGTGAGTAAGCTGTAGCAAAGTTGTAGCTTATCTTTGAGTAAGTTGTAGTAAGAGTCGTAGGTCATTCAGACCAACACCTTATATATTGATAGTTTCATTTGCCTATGGTTGCTGGTGCAGCAGAAAATTTGTTGCCGAATAATGTATATTTTTCTTATACTCTCTATTTTTGTGCGACCATCTATCGCAACTTCTACGTAGTGTGACCATCTGTCGCAATTAAAAATTGCTACTATTGTATTGTCTTCGTGGTTTGGAAAAATATTTTTGAATCATTTCGATTAGAGCGTTTTAGATCTTAATGAGCAAGAGTTCAAGTCTTTAATGAGCAGGGAGAATATCCCTTCTCGTTCTCCGAAAAGAGTCTAAGCAACCCTTTGCATGTAATGCTACCAAAATGCTCCGCAGCGGAGCAGCGGAGTCAATATTTTCTCGTCGAGTTAAATTTGGAAGCAAATAAGAATCGCTATGGGCACTCATTATTAGTGGTCACGTTTGACCAAGAAATAGCACTCCATAATATATGTGACTATTGATTATGCAAGTGAACGATTATCAATCGGTCTGTGAAGGATATGGTGTTTTGGCATTGTTCTGTTGATTGGAAAAATTTGCTTCTGTATAGCTGGGATAATATGTGCCTTTTCGTGCCTACTCTTCAGTGATAGGAAACATTTTTATGAATACATTCTATCAGTTAAAAAGGCCATTTGAACAGGTAGAAACAATGAAGAGAAAAACTTGCTGCTATATGCATATGTGCGACTATTTACTTAAAGTCATTCTAAGTATGAGGTGCAAACGAAATAGATAACATCAAAAAGTCATTTTCTAGAATTTCATGGTGATTCCTTATAGCTTTCTGCATTTTATTCGTTGATTATTTCAGTTCGTTATGCATAAATATATTTGATTTAATTCAGTTGACACTTCAGGCAAGCATTGATGGCGCTGTACCAACGTCGAAGTGTTGAACAACAGCTTGCCTCGCCAGCGATGCCTTCAAGTTTAGGTGCATTGCCAGCCGCCTATTCACCGTTCACTCCACTCAGCCTGTCACCATTCGGAATACCGAGTCCCCTCTCGTCTTCGTCTCTCGAAGGTTAGTTAGTTCCTTCTCATCTGTAACTTATAGTCTTCTCATCATCGAGTAACGCGCTGGAACATATACAAGCAGAAGATCATTATTTCTCGTTTAGATTTAATGATTTTCAAGCTATGATTTTTCGATGTGAGGGAATAAATTTGCTACTAAGTTGTTAGCCGTTAACATAATGCGTCGAATTTAAAACATTTGCATTGTTTACTTTCATTCAAAATATATTTTCTTATGAACATGTTTTTCTATTATATTCCAAACGTTGAAAATATCGTTAAATAATTGTGTATAACATCTAATCAGATCGTAGGTCCAAAAACCGTCTACAACCCATCCTTTAACACAAGCAAATATATTAAAATGAGCATTGTAGCACATTCTAATAATTACAGCACATTTGCATGTTATATACGAGCTCATAAAACCTCTTGAAAGCACGTTACATTTACAAGTTTTATGTCCAAAATCATCTATGTTACAGTCAAAGACGACATATGACTGCACTTATTGTACTTTGCTTGCATTGATGAATAAATTATTGCAGTCATTTCATTAACTTTCACATATTTAATAAAATATGTAATTTATGAAAATATGTAAATTAATCGTTGTATACAATAGATGGTAAATGGGAATAAATTTTAAATTGAGAGAAAACGTTATGTTAATTTGCAAGACAAAAGCACTATGGTAATTTACATAACAAAAAAAGACGTCAACAAAACGTATGTATTTTATAGTATTGAAAAGAATGGCGTCAATCAGATAAACGAATACCGTACGTGCATTCATAATGAGAGTGATGCAAACAAAGAGCAGTTCACTGAAATGCTTCATTGATTTACGTTCTCATTTTCAACGATTGCTTTATGTCACATTATTTTACCATTTGCATATCCTTCTTTTATTTATGAGGGTTTAGTTCAGGGACTTATAGGCGCTAAATCAAAGGTTATGTGGAAATCTTTGTAAATTCATTGGTACTTGAAATGATTATAATAATACAGAGATTTATGAAGGAACAAGTTGATGAGGGGCTTGTGTAATTAAATAAATTTATATATATATATATATATATATATATATATATATATATATATATATATATATATATATATATATATATATATATATATATATATATATATATATATATATATATATATATATATATAACGTATAAAGTAGCACTTATTCGTTAATGCCACTCGTTGTGTTACTATATGTTTATATGGCGGGAACATTTGAATTCTATATTTCTGTCTTTGTTTCTTTCCATTTAGCATATTCATTTCTGGAGGGGTTGTCAATAAACGTTACTCTCAGATATACCATTCTACTTATTATGCTGCAGTTTTTTTTTTTGTTTATTTCTGTAAAAAGATACTGATTATCCAATAAACGAGTGGACGACATTTGCGATAATGCGGATTCCATTATTACAACCTTATGTCTCCTCTGAGATCAAAAATTTCATCCTTATATACAATGTGCCCTATTGTCTCGAATATAACACTGGGAATGTTTTCTAAATGATTAGACATTGGTCGAGTTATTTACACTGATTCATCCACTGACGTTTACATCCCACGGTGGTCATCACCATCTGCAACTGCTGCGTGCCTGTGCCCAACAGAGCGTAATCATCCGGCGTACATATCGAGCGCAAGAAGCATTTAAAACCATTGAATAGATAGTACAACACTCAAATTATAAACACTGCACGACATTGATTGTTCAATTGTTCACTTTGCCCAAAGAGTAAGATGTTTGGTGTTTCTTCAGATTCCCCTCTCCTCCACTTCTTCCATCCCTTGTCTTCCCAGCCCCACTTTCAGCCCCTTCCCATCTCTCCCTTCGAAATACCATCCATTTCTGGGCTTCTTATTTCCTTGAAGACATTGTTCTTATTTCATATGGAAATGTGCCAAGTGAATGCATTCAGCCGAGCTTAGACCAAGCGTCCGACCTAAACCAATGTCAAACTGCATGGATTCGAACGAGTGCGCGCCCTGCGTGCACGTACGCCGTTCGTTCATCGTTTCGCAGAGTGTCCTTCGTCGTCTCTCTCATCCGTCTGCTTCTGTGATTCGTCGCGCTGCTCTACTCTCAAAGTCTATTTCTCGAATTCGAATATTTCTCTGCGATCGGCGCAACAACAGCGACGCTTTAGCGCACGTACACATCACTCGGCACGCACGCACGCAGTAGCGCTCTTGCGCGTCGATACACCGCTGCAGTTCAATGTTCGCTGCAGACAGCCGGCGACGATTTTGTTGCGTTATGTATCAGTTTTTTTTGTATGAATGTAGTCGGGAATTGCTGTAAATGCGTGGGTTGTGGAATCGGGAGTGCATTGCTCGATATCCGATCAATACGGTTGTTACTCTATGTGTTGTGAACGTTGAGGCATTTAGCTAGGGTTGGACTAGTATCCATAGTTTGAGTTCCTTGTGGTATCCTGCCTGGTCTCCTATTTTTTAAAGTTTTATTCACCCTTTCATCTTACGAAGTTGTTTCTTTCTTGTTTTATTTTGTTTGTACAGTGTTGTTTCAGCGACACACTATGAAATGTATGTGACTGTTATGTGCCATCAATTGTTACGGTCAGTTGATCAGTTGTTTCGTTTAGGTGTTGAAAAAAGAGCTTTCCTACTCTCCCTTACCCTCCTCTCATCTTCCTCTCCCTTCCCATCTTTGATTTGTTTTGGCAGATTCATATAATTATCCGTCAGTAGCGAGGACCAACGCTATGCCATCTTTTTTGATTGCACACTATTTCAGTGATAATGGCTAGTACCACTCAAACTTTGGGAAAAAATTTGTGAATTGGGGCTGAAAACTGTAGGTCACAGTAAGCTGTAATGAATTTTGGTGCATTGGATATGTAGCTGCTCAAGTTCACCTAGTTTCATTTGGTGACTTGAATGAGACAGCTGCAGTACGTCGGCCTAACACCCTACCGTTTAGGGAAGAGTGCAAGTGATGTGATGCTGTACGTTGATCCTGTAGCGTGTTGCCTGACACTGAAATGTTTTCTGATGCTTTATATTAGTACCAGAACGTATGTGAATTTAATTTGTCGAATTGCTCCCTATGATGCCGTGTTATTTCTTGTCCCGTCGTCCTCTTTCCGTGCATTGCTCTCATTCTTCAATCCGATCGTTACAGTTTGTTTATTCAGCGCGCTTGATGTATTAGAAACAGCAGTGATATATTCGCATTAAAATGGTTTTGAATGTGCGAATTTTTCAGCTGTATCTATTAATTAACTGTTGTTTTTCTATGGAAGAAGAAGAGCAACCGACGGGGCAAAAGAAGAAAAAAGGATTGAAAGTGAAGATTCAAAAACTTCTTGGTAGTCACACTGCTGATGGTAAATCATCCGTAAAGAAAGAGGAGCCTAGTGAGGTTGTCGATGAGGACAAGTCACATATCAAGCAAGAAGAATCTCACGAGTTTGACAGGCTAGTTATCGAGCAGAAACCGGTGAAGCGAAAATCAGAGGAAAAGAAATCGAAGGCAGTATTCTCACTTTCTAATCTTTTCGGAAAGCCTTCCAAGAGGCAAGCGAACAGGAAGGCGGAAGTGCTTCGGAAGACAAAAAGAAAGAAGAAACAGATATCTTCATCAGAAAGTGATGTTTCTATTACCAGTAGTGATGACGGTGAGCTATCCGTTTATACTTATAGCGCAGCAATAGGCTATTGGCTTTTATCTTTTCACTTGGCCCACCATCTGCAATACCGGATATAGTTGGCGTGCCCTATTTAACAATAACACACTTCGAATGCTTTAGAATTGAGTAACTTGTGTTGTTAAAATTGAGAAAGGTCGAAGTAGAAAACGGAGCATCCGGAGAGGATGATGGACCTGTACTTATGTCCTTCTTTAGCCAATCAGTTCGGTTGTTCTCAGTTGTTTAGACAAAGCTACCAACTCCCGTTGGATTTATTGTGACTTCAGATCTCGCATTGGGTGAATATAGTCGCAAACGGAAGAATGATCGATCTCTGAGCAGTTTACATACATTCTCGGATAGCGGAGCATCGTCAACGTCTGTGCGGTCTTCGTTGGTCACTCCTGCACCACTTATCGAGAGGGACACTAGCTTGACCCGCTCACAGGCTGTCCTAAATGCTTTGCATGATACGTTGGCGCACACACAGAGGACAGTTGCTGCAGCAGTACGTCACTTTTCTTCCGTGGATGTCTGATTAATCAGTTCCAGTTAGTGGCCCAGTAGATGAGGCATGTACGGGAGGGAGGGGGGAGGAGGGCTGACGGAGTGAAGGGAATTGATTTGGGAGAAGAAAAATGTTTGAGTATTGATTAGCTGGAGAAGGAATTTTTTGCTCTGAGGTCCTACAATTTTTGCGAGTAACTGATGACTTTTTAGAAAATCAAATTGGACGTTGCACATTTTATCAATTTAAGCCAACCTATCCGCCCCCTACGGATTGCAAATGGCTTTATTGCTAGCCTTATCCTCACCCCTTCCCTCGCTTCCTCTTAATTGTGCTTAAGGAAAAGAGCAATCAATGCAGTGAAATGACGGCGCTTCAATAGTCGTACCATTGGTTGGCAGCCAATAAGCACACATCAGCCGTAACCGTATTTTGCATTTCTTTAGGTTTTTGCGGCTTTTGTGTTCTGACCTCGTTATTATATCTTTATTCGACGCTAAAATACCCGAAAGGAAAAAGAGTTTGTTGAGAATGTGTTGAATGTTGAATTATTTGGTTTTTTTTTTGGTGGGTGGAAATTGCAGGCAGATTTGATGAGTTGGTTTTTTGCGTTAAAAGTTACTGGGAAATTTTCTTAACCACTCTTAGTCTGGCTTTTAGCTCGAAATATTGGGAAAGCTTTTATCTCCAAGTTTTTTGGTGCTCCACTTTATGGATTGTTTTTGTTTTTTTTTTTGTGCGGGTCATTCTAAACGTAGAAAACGTGATTGCTTTTATACCCGACTTTTTACTCCTAGATGAAGGAATAATCTTTTTTTCTCCCCGCTTCCCTTGTCTGCCACTCCCTTCTCTTCCGTCCTGCTCAGAAGATAGTCACGCGTGTTTGCTTAGATATGGATGAAAAAAGGTGGTTCACGTGACCCTATTTCAGGGTGATGCTACTTTGCAAGCGGATACCAACAGAAGCATCAACCGGCGAAGGTATACTTTTATTTTCGTAAATTCACTTAATTTAAATTTTTCTAATCCTCCGAGATTTTTTTGAAATTTTTTCTCATGTCATTGTTGTTGGGCTTTCGATGATTGCTGAGCAAAACTTCGAAGCCAGTAGTGAATAAATTTGCATGTAATTAATTAAATCTTCCCCGTAAATTTGGCAAATACTATATAACTTACGGTTCTATCCACTTGACCATTAGTGCTCTCAAAGATAATTTTCGTGCAGATTTATTTAGCCACTATATTAATTCGTCCACTGAAAATTTGGGTATTGTTCGCTTAATAGTGCTCGATTGAACTTTGGCATTTTTGCATAATTTCTTTGAGAGTTGTCAAAGTGTATCAAATAAAGGCTTTCCATTTTTGCAGGAATGGAAAAAATGTAACAACAGTTGAAGATGAGCATGTTGTGAAAACTCATATTCAACGATATGGAGATGGCATCGTGCACGAAACGAAAAAGAACAGTGGAAGTGCTGTAGAGGGACATTCCGCTTTGCCTTCATCCTCTACGAGGTTTTTCTCTGTTTTTATCGAAAAATTGAGATTTCCCGAAAAAAGGATTGTGCATCAGATATTTCCGACTAAAATCTTGTGGGCTTACTAATTTGGGGTTGTGGATTTTGTAGGTTCTGTCTTGTAAGGGAGGGGGAGGAAGAGATCGGAATGGAAAATAACTTTAATTTTTATATGAACTATTGTTCAGTTTTTAGACTGTTTAAATAACATGTCCATTTTTTTTGAGCTTCCTCAAATCTTAGTTATGAAGCAGCCGGAAACCTATGATGTGTTAAGTTTGCTTCATTTGCCCCTTCTGAATACACCAATGCAGTTTTTATCAGATTCAATATTTTAGTTAGCGAACGTTCCAAAAAAGGTTCCCGGAACTCATTTAAAAATATTTTAAAAAACATCAAGTTACAGCCTTAGACGCTTGGCGGGTTCATTTCGTAGCACCCGCAGTTGTGATAGGGAGAGGGTTGAATGTGCAGCGGGAAAGTGCTATCGAAATTCGCTACGATTTTAGTGTAATACTTTCTTGCAAACATTCAAAAACATGGCAGTTGTGTATAGCTCTTAGATTGTTTGAGTCCGTAATTGCAGGCGTACCGGACGACATGTCGACAACTCAAAACCTCAGGTGGTAACTGATGGTAATGCTGCTGAAGTGGTAGACGTGGAAACTCTTGAAGATATGGTATGCGAATGGGATGGTTGCTTCAGGGTGTTTGGCACACAAAAAGCACTAGTCGATCACGTGCTTACCGCCCATATTCAGGTTCATATTGCCTTTCTTTCGTCTGCTTTGCTGCTACCTCTCTTCGTCATAATTGTAGTAATATATGAAAAATCGAAAACGCCAATTGTTTTTAAATTTCATTTTTAGCAATTAGATAATACAGAGCAAGTCGTAAGATTTTAGTAAAACTTGTTGAGAGTATCTTTGTTTTTTTTAAGGAAGGATAAAGGATCTGGGAAGATGCGCGTTGAGATTAAAAGAACTTTACTTTCTAGTGAAAACATGCAGACAGAATCGTATAATGTAGAAATTTTTAGCTCAAAACGTTTCGACCTTGAACGTTAGCATGTTCTGTCGAAGTTAGGAAACGTCGCTTTATATAAACCATCATATGTGATGAGTTGATTGCTTTATCAGCGGATTTGATTCTGGGACATTTTTGTAGATTCAGCTTCGAAATTGCAAATATAAAAAACTTTGTTATAAGCGCCCAAAGAGCACTTATCACTCCGTTTTCATAGATGGAAGCATAGGTACAGCAATATGACATAGGAGAGTACTGCTATCCAACATCGTGCAACAGCTGTTCGCAATAGTTTATTCCTTGGATTGAATCGACTGTAAATGCCATTCGGTTATATATTTCCTGCTCGATAATCGAAGCAGTTCAGCCGCAAACGTCAAAGATGTATTGTTGTATGTGGCGAGGATGTGACCGTGAAGAGGCGTTCAAGGCGCAGTACATGTTGGTTGTGCACATGAGGCGACACACTGGCGAAAAGCCGAATGTTTGCTCGGTATGCTATTGGTTCTTGTTGTATGAATATAAAAATTTCTTGACCAAATTTCTTGCGTACTTAACGAATTAGTTGCAATTTATGCCGATAATAAATGTACAGCTGCTCATATGGATAACATTCCTTAGCAGCCGTGTAAGTATGATGTCTTTTCTGGCGTGCAGTTATCATTTTCGTTCTCTTATTAATGTATATACTGAACGTGGCCTCGGTGGAGTATGTTAACTTGACTTGATCGGCGTACGTTGGATTCCACATTGAGAAAACAGTTGGGATAAGGTTCAACAGTTTTTTTTTTTTAAATTCTAATCCGACTGCTTTTACGTGGTTACATTTGTTCATCCGTTTAAAAGTTACATGTGGCAAGAATGTATCACGTAATGGCTGTAATTGCAACTGTATTAATACTCTCTAGCTTCATTTCAGTTTCCCGGTTGTGACAAGTCGTACAGTCGGCTAGAGAATCTGAAAACCCATATGAGGACACATACCGGAGAACGGCCTTATAAGTGTGAGTACGCAAACTGTGGCAAGGCATTCAGCAATGCATCAGACCGTGCCAAACATCAGAATCGAACTCATTCCGATACGGTATGTAAATCACACTTTCATTTATTCACATGCTCTGGGTCGAATCCATTCGGACTCTTCCTTATCATCGTCACATAGTTGGTGTGATGCGATCTAATCTTAAAGCCAAATCCACGTAATCGTTCAAAAGTGGTATAAGATTTGTAATTGGAAGTTTTTCTAAGTGCATACAATCATAATGGCTGTAAACTCATTAACGGCCTTTAAAATATCAAAAATACGCAAAGCGGGGAATGATAGGAGAAATGCATCCTTTATTTTTCACACTGATAGGATGAGGTCGAGAATGTTCTGTCTGACGTAGTCTCTGTGGGGCTGGTGTCTCATGACATAGCCACGCAGATTTTAATAGTGTAGGTGGGGATGTTTTTTCGAACGATATGTACTGATTTAAAAGTCATTCGCAGTTGAATTTTTTCATTTTATCATTAGCTGGGTGCAGTATCTCTTGCAGGCATGGGAGAAGACAAGGGTTTAGCAGAACATGAGTTGAAAGTATAAAAAACTTTCACGTTTAAAATGTTATCCTATGAAATACATCCAAAGGAGAATGCATTATTTTATTAGAGGAGATTGGAATTGGTCTTTCCGCCGACTTTTATGGAATATGCGTGTCTTGCATTGCGTTAAGCAGAGCTTGCGAGTTCATTGTAGTGTATGTGCCATTTCTTGGTATAATCGTTCGTGCACGAAAGTGTATTACGCCAAGGTGTGCCAGCGCCAAACGGTCTTTAGCGCTAGATTGTTTCAGCGCCAGAATGTCCTGGCACTTAAAAGATGGTGCCAAATCGGTTGGCTTAAAACGTCCTGCTGCGAACTCGGTGAGAGCACAAAGGCATTTCCCGAATATTTGATACTGAGGAAGTAATTTCAGAAACCGTATCAGTGTGTGATGCCGGATTGTACGAAAAGCTATACAGATCCATCGTCGTTACGGAAACATATCAAGACTGTGCATGGCGAGGAGGCATATGAGATGACGAAACGCAAAAAGCCGGTGCGCAGACGGCGTGCGAATGGAACCGCATTACCAGTACAGCCTTCTCCGTGGTACTGCAATTCGTTATCTGTTTATTTGAGATTATAGGCGACATTTCTTTAAGTTGATGTCATAATTAAGCGCTGTTATAAGTAACGTTATTTCCATCCGGTAGACGGGTATTTATTTCCAAAGCTTCAGCGAATTTTTTTTTATGGAGGGCTGATTTATTTGTTTATAATCTTTTCCTCACCAACGGATCGTTTTTCTTCTTCCCCTCTACTCCGCTTGCCATTTCGATGAGGGAGGGCGAGAGGATTTTTCTACGTCTAGTAGGAAAGCTTTAAATGTGAAGTAAGCAGTTGATCAACCTCTTCGCATAGCACTTTTTCGTTGGGTAACAAGGACGATATTTCAGCGCCGAACAGCCGTTGGTGCTACCGAGTGGAAGTGGTGAGATGGCAGACGAATCGAAGAGTAAGCTGTCTGCGCGAATGCTATTGCATGCTTCAAGTGAGCTACAAAAGGAAGATGATGATGACGGTTGGTTTGCTTTGAACAGAATGTCTGTCATATCTTCTTTTTTCATTCTTGAGCTAGACAAATTCTAGAGCGTTGGGGAAAACGGAATGTTTTGCAACCCTATGCTTATGTTACTCATCTCACATACCTTATTTGTTAATTCTACGGCAATTCCTAAAAGAATGCTGCAGAATTAATAGTAGTGAGTGGGAAGGCACACTGGAAAAGCCGGCATAAGCACTTTTTGCATTTTTGCTGTTGAAATCGATCATTATGCAAAAACAGTACTTTTTAAGTGAGGTAACGAGTAGATCGGTATTTTCAGTAAATGTATGTGTAGTAACACTTTATGATGGCGTAACGTTGTATTGCACGTTTTTGTGTAAAAGCGAAGTAAGGTGTTGCGTGCGCAATTTTCATGCCGTGTTCTCTATTGCCAAGGTTTTTCAACATTGCTGAGGGAATAGCCTTTGGTGAAGGAGCATTTTTGACTTTTCTTATAAGCATGTGATTAATTTGCAGAGGGTGAGATCGATGTTGGCACGCCGCCAGTTGTTGAGAAGATTCATCCTGGTAAAAAGAAGCGTCAAAAGAGGGCTCCATCTTCTTCCGATGTCCAGCCGATGCCTCGGAGGTGCGCATTTGGCATATTTGCAGAAGAGTATAAAAGAATGAAAGAAGACCTCTATTCTTGGATTAGACAGATCATTGAGCAGTGGGAAAAAGAAGGATGTTTTGCAACCCTATGCTTATGCTTCTCATCTCACTTACTTATTTGTTTCATTAGCTCTCTGATAGCATGTAGCTGGTTATGACGAAAAAAATTATCGTACGAAGTTGGTGGCAGTATCACTGAATTATTTTCGGTGATTTGCCGAATTTCCCTAATGGATAATCTCCGATTGCAATTTAATTGCCCATGATTGAGAGATACTGTATCAGATTATTATGGTTGTTTACTCGGAAATTGAATTCGAAGAAGTACAGTTAACGGTGTGGGACATAGCCATATTCTCATTACTAGAATTGTGTCTACATTGGAAAATGATTTCAGTTTTATTGGCGAAGGATCTCATTCACCTGATAATAGCAGCTATGGGGGAACTCGTCCACCATCAGCGCAAATGTCCGAAGGTGGGACATCAGCTGCGGTGGTCGTATCTCGTTCTCCAAGTGCGAGTAATCATAGCAACGGTAGTGGGTCGAGGCGAGACTTCTGTGTTGATCGATTTCTTCAAAACAAGAGTGAGCGGTTTTTTTTTTCTTCTTAAGAATTTTTCACAAATTGAAGCGTTATTAAGCTGTTAAGTCATTGTGTTTTTTCAAATGTGTATTCGAGTTTTTTCGAATAGTTCCAACTTTTTTTCACATAGTACGGAGACGCCTAGCAAACGTGTTTCTAATTTCATATACCTCACCCCCTCCTTTCCCTTCAATGAGTTGAGGAGCTTTTGCGATCTTCCTTGAGCGATTCTCTTTCGAATCTCAACCACAATTTCCCCAGCCTTTATTTGTCAGACTTTCATAACCTCCTCTTTAAGTTAACTTAATGCTCAACTTCAGATAACGTTTACATCGTTGCTCCAAATTTTCTGCTTTATTCTTGTTGGGCATTAAAAAAAATTGCTGAATCGGCATGCATTTGAGTGTTTGCAGCTGCCTTTAGCGATGATCTTACAAGCAGTCCGATGTACCCGAGTGGGGTGGAAAATACGTTGGAATGTTCGCCATCACCTCCATCAGTACGACTGCAGTTTATGCATCAAAGTTTGTGTGCTTCACTTGCTAGAAATTTAACCATTCATTTCAGAAGTATGTGCGAGCTGGTCCAGTTCTTGAAAAGTTTACTAACTGCGCTATCAGTTCTCGATCTTCTCTGATCATTTCCTTGCCATTTCAACAGTTGTTATTGCAAGCATATCCCAATCCCAATTTACAACGATTTTTCCTGTTGTTTCGGAGATATTAAAGTGAAGATGGAAATCTATAAATGCATTGTATGGTTCAGTCGAAATAATCTTAGAATTTTTCGAGAGTTTGGTTTTTATTTTAGGTTGTGTGAAGTGTCAAGACAAAGCAGTAGTGTGGGTTACCAAAGTTTCGATTTACTTAATCAGATACATTAATTTCTTTTGCGTCACCGGGTGATCTTTTAATGCGTTCTGAAAATTCAAACGTTTATGAGAGTGACAGTCACAGCAGATCGTTTGCTACAAATCATTTCCAATTTGCAGACAACTACGGCAAGCTCTATGCCCCTTCGCAACTACCGCCTCCTGGAGAAGCTCGTTCCGCATCACTGGGGAATATGTACACGGCTGTATCGCCATCTACTGCCGGCCACAGGTATTCAAGTCATTTTTTTTAACTGCCGTCAGTTGTTTTAATAGTAGGACTGAATATTTGCATGAAGAGACATGATAAATTTCATCGCCAAGAAAATGATATGTGGCAACAGTCTTGCACAGTGACATCCACCGTGCCACAAACGTTGCTGCTGTTCGATTTCATCGATTTTTCTGTTTTGTTGGGGTCTTACTGTATTTATGGGACCGTTTGGATACCTGGAAGGGATGGACTATTGTTGATTGTCGTTGCGGAGTAAAGCTACGAAAATTACTTTCTTAATGCCGCAGCTGTAATGGCCGTGATGATTGGAATATATTTCAAATCCCTCACAATGTTTACTGGAAGTCGGTGATTTGTCCTGAGGGATAGGAATATTCTATATTGATGACAAGTATAGTGGGATATCAGCTGCCTCTAGAAGTAATTGGGTAGAACTACTTCAGTTCCCTCAGTTAAACCGTTTTTGTTTCGGTATTTGAATGAGCGCCAAGCGTGATGGAATCAGCTTCGAAATGGAAGCCAGCTCAGATATGAGGTATTGAGGTTTCATTTCTGTCCGACAATAAAGCTAGTAGTGTCAAAAGCAGGGAGAGGGAAGTCGAAAGTTTATCTACCAGGTCCGTCTTCGGAGTTTGTGAAGCTTGCGGAGCGAAAGAGGGCAGTGTTTCACAGATCCTTCACCTGAAATCGCTCTCCGCACAACATCGATCCATAGTCGACCGTCACAAACAATGTTCTTCTTCCAGTGGGATCCGCGTGAGGCTGACTTATGACCGATATCTAGGCGCGAGTGCATCTTCACTTTGCGATGACCCATCCAGAAACAAAGCTAGTAAAAATATTTCCGAGATTCAGTTCTACCTCTTTGCATTTGATCATGCAATGCTTTTGCGTGGGCTCAGTCTGTCTGCTTTAGGTCTTTGATCGGAGCTGTTGCTCAAGAAGAGCAACCAGATCGGTGATCTCCTAAACTGCGATATTCTGTTCCCGCTGCCTCCCCGTTTCTTGTACAGACTTATCAATTAGTGTGCGAAAATTCGTTTATACTACTGCCACTTGCATTCATCGATAGGATGATTGATCAGTTTGTGGCGGCAATGAAAAGTGTTTAGTCGTTCACTGGATCAAATGGAGTCGGCGATGCGTCGCTTCACACTGCAGACCATTGCTGGAGGCAGTGGTTTGGTACGTCGTTCCGTCAGTCAGCACAGTGAACACTCACAGTTCTACACTGCACCTTCGGTACGTTTTTTCTTTTTGGCATTTAGAATAGGTCTTCCTTCAAAACGTTTTTCCATCGAAGTGATTATACTCGTGAACAGAATTGCTTCATATCTTTGAATTGTTCGCAAGATTTGAAAGTAGTCTTTTACTAGTGAAGAAGATAATAAACTACAATTCTTTTCGGAAGAAATTAGGCTGAAATTCGGTCGATCGTATTCCAGTTCTGGTAAGGGGGACAATAAGTTTTGCTAATGTGGTGCATTGGTAATTGGTAATTGGCTGCGCATTTGTTTCACTTGCAACCTAAGAATCAAACTAGAATTGAGCCATTTTCCGATGACCGTTTCATACTGGGCGGAAAAGGTGGGGAGAGCTGAAGGATAGTCGTGATATGGTATCACGTTTGCTTATAAAGACAAATATTTCAGACGTGTAGAGCGCAGTTATAGGTAACTGAGCCTTCGCTATGGAGTATTTTCATTGATGTAGCGCACCAGCGAGGTACTTGCACATTTGCACTTTGCTTGATGTTTATTATACCTGATTTCTGAATTTTTTTTTTCGAATGTGATTGTTTCAGTATGGAAGTGAGTACGATGTTTTCGAGCCGATGGATCCGTATTCAAGAGAAGAAGGTTCAGCTCATGTTCCTGCTGGAGGTGTGGCTGTGGCCATAGCTGCGTCACCGTTGTCGCCGCAGTCACTTGTGCATCGAAAATGTTTGTTTTATCACCAGTTGTTGTTTTCTTTTCCTGATGAAGATGGTTTACGTTTCGAGATTTTTTGCAAATGAGTTGCAAAATGAACCTCTAAAAAGAAGTAAAAAACCCAGGCACTTTTCAGACCAGTGTTAGAGAAAGCTGAAAATTTCAGAAATCCTGAAAAAAGCTGAAGAAAGCAGGATTACCGGCTCTTCTGGCAATTTTTCAAACCTCTAAGTTAACGGTTACTAGGGCTCATTAGTCATGGATAAATGAAATGAAACCAGTTCTAGCAAATTCAGGGCTGTCTTTGATTTCATCATGCAAAAAGTCGTATCTTGCAGCCAACCGGTTACTGAGTTCAATTTCGATGAGCGGTAATTTCTGTCCAAAAGTTGTGAGCAGCAGTTTTTCGTCAGTAGTAATGAGAATAGTCATTTGATCAAAAGTAGTTAGGAGTCACAATTTCTGCCTAAGTTTAGTTACGAGTAATTTTTAGCCAATATTATTATGCAATAAAATTGCTTTGAAGTTGAAGATGGAGTAGTGCTTTGTTGTTGGCTGGATCAGCTGCTTGTTGTTTTATTGCTTCTGAAATCTTGCCAACCGGAAGGTAAGCGAAATGTGCTTCATATACCACAGTGATAAGGGTGCGTGTGGATGGGGAGAAAGTAGTGTTGGTAAATGGGGAAGTGGAAGGAATAAGATTACATGTGCCAACTTCTGCTTCTGAATATTGATAAACTGAATAAAACCTGTTATCGGATTGCGATTAGTTTGCTGAGTGATATATTATAAGTTGATCATTCGCTTCACTGTGAAGCTGATCAAGTAACCAGCGTATCTGCAGTGATCGGTGAAATGAACGTATGAAAGTGGTATACGGGATGTGATGCAACTTTAAAGATGAACAAAGGGAATTTTGGGTGACGGTATGAGATGATTTGTGTTGCACGACGAATTTATTGTATTTCAGCAACAAATGTGTCTAGTTTTAGCGATCTGTAACATCTACAACGCTCTATCACAGAACAGTTCGCCAGTTTGAGAACTTTCATGTGCTAACAGTCTTTAGAGTTATTAGCACCGTACAGTAATTGATTTACTACGAAATAATCTGTTTTAAGTGCATAGAGATGTAGATTAATGATGGAATACCATGAGCGGATAAACGTAAAATTTTTATTCGAGCCTCTGAGCAAGCTTCAAATTTTCGAGCCTGTGTTTTAATTAACTCAGTTAAAAGCATGCATTTTCACAAGTTTGCAAGCTTGCAATTGTAGTTTTCTTTTTTTATAGATTCAACAGCGAGCAATAACGGAGTTGGAGCGTGTGTGGAGTCATGCGAGTGGAGTATACCCTTCGGATGTTCGCCTGCAGTTTCGAAGCAGCCTGCACCAACGGTACTCGAGGATGACGATGTGCAATTCGAGCCCGCTTCTGTTCCTTTAGTAAGATTTTCTACTTCTTTCCTCATCCTTTTTTTGAAATCGTTTCCAATCTAAAAGCATTTCCTGCTGTCGTTATTCCATGTTCATGGACATGTTTCAAGTTTGCTTATATATAAATAAATTGCAATGCACGGGTTAGAGCATCTGTTAGATATATGAGACCGGAAAGTTTTTAGGCGGAAAAGTAACCGAATGAAAGGATGAAAATATGCAAATATTACAGGGGCGATTGTGTACGGAAATGTTCTGATCAATGTGGAATGGATTTTCCTGTGAGAATATTTTATGACTGAGATGAAACGTTACTTTAAGAGTTTATTTGCTCCACTGTAGTTGTGGTTGAATGTTAAGGCATTAGGCAAGAACGTTGACCGCTTGACCGCATTTATTAGTCAAATCTGAGGTCTATAAGGGTCGGCTAGTTGTCGTTTTCCCACATTTTACGATTTCGTAGTTGCAGTTTGAAAGGTTGGAGTAGACGCTGTGCATAGCAAAGTTATACTGAAGTATTTGATAGTACAACAAGAATGTTCGACTATTGTCTTTCTTCATTTTCATGATTTTGTCATATTTTCTGTCTAGAGCACAAGCTGTTGGGGTTTCGGCCATAATTCTCCCTCTCCCACCTCATCACCCTTTCTTCGTGTTAACCGTAAGATTACACAAATGATCGCAGCTTTTAATAGAAACCCTGGGTTTTTTGATCTGAAAGTTGAAATGAACGATTCACAATGCATTGGTCTGGGCTGTTAAATCAAGAAAGTAAAAAAGTGCGATTTGATGTCTTTCGTCATCGCGATGATGATTGTGCAATTTGTTCAGCCTGGTATAACGCATATTATAAGTCAAGTGAAGAACGAACAAACAAGGGCCAAGTCACCGGCACGTAACGATGTCGAATGCTATCACTATAATCCGCAATCTTCGCCAGGTACGGTTTCTCGTTCACCGAATGCGAGTAATGGGAAGTTCTTCGAAACCGATCTCGGATCCCTTCCAATTGGTAAGTGTTTGTTAGGAATGTTTTAAAATGTTCAAAGGCAAATCCTAAAATTGGCTTTCTGAATGAAATTTGATGAGCGTGAGGAATCAAATTTTTTCAGATTTCTAGAACTGGCCTAATGGGTTTTTTTGCGACATCAATTAGCCGATTTGGCGACGTTCATCGTGTATACGCCACTGAGTTGTTGGCAACTCGGTGAACTTTGAAATGAGTGCCCTGTTCTCATTTGTTCATGTCAGGTGGCTTGGTTTTAGTTTTTACTCTTTCGGCAGTAGAAAAAACAGGCGCCTTTTTTGTTCAGTCGAGTGGAATAAGCCATACTTGGTTCAATGTTTTATTCTTAAAAGGTTCTGCAATAATATTTTTGCTGGAACCAAATTATTTACTATGAAAACAACTTTACTGTACCGGAAATTGAACTGCTTTACCCTAAGAATGAAGCAATTTTCATAGCGAAAGATGTTTCACTTTTAACAAGAATGGTTTGAAGGTTATTTTGAAAGATTTTTGAAGTTCGATGAAAAAATCATTTTGTCTAATACATAAGGATGAATGTCTTGGTAGGATCGCGGGAAATCGGCATTCGAATTCTCTTTTATCTCTTACTTCTGTTTCTCCTAATTTTGTTATAAAGTTATTGCAGAACGGTGTTCATCTTGTTAAACTGCAATAAGGTAGTAGCAGACATTAGGTCCAGACTCTCATTTCCAGAATCTATACGTCTGAAAGGATTTACGTTTTAGCGGTGTACTGTTGCAGGTAGCACGTCGTTTATGCCTCTGGAAGCGTCCAATTCATCGATGGGAGGTGACTTCTGTACAGAAAATTTGGCTGCGGAGGATCTCTCAACGGGGCGTCTAATGTCGACAATTGCTCACGATAATCTGTCCGCTGAATCGTTTCCTGGGACGCAGTATTCGATGCCACCAAGTGCTTTTGATCAACAACCCGTTCATTACAATGAAGGATTTGATAGTACACTTATGATGGCATCCTGTGTCCCGCTTATATCGAACGAGGTATGATCTTAATATGTTCTGCTGAACAACCCCATTTAATACTCTAGATGGATCGTTTCATAGGTGTGTGTATAAAGAGGTAGAGGGATGCTTGTATTCTGAATAAGGCCCAGTCCTGTTGGTTGCATGTACCACCTCGCGAGTTGGGTCTATGTTAGGCATTATATTACTATAAATTGTAGATCTGCTCAATGCTGCCTTGCTCAAGGTTTGGTCTAATTTCCCATGCTGTGCTGATTTGCTCCAAATTGCTACATGTAATATACTGCATCGAGGGAATGTCGATGAGTTCGTTGGTGTCACTGCTATATATGGCCTGATCAGAAATTTTTCTAGAGGCACTGACGGTTGTATTTACGTGCCCTTGAGACACTGACAATTTTCTTGGGGCACTGATCAGTGCATGTTATTCTTATTGTGGGAAAACAACGACCGTTTTTCATCACCTTCGTCAGCTGTGTGCTTGCATATTCTGAAAATTGTGGATTTTTTGCCCTGCTATTCTTTACTTCTGTCAGTGATTATTTTTGTCTTCCTGTGCTGAAGCTTTCTGGATACCAAGCATATTGAAGACCATGTTGGACAGAAATTTAATCGCACTCGAGGAATGGCCGAAAATTTTCAGATGTGTGATAGTTCCTTTGCATGTGACAATTGATGTTGCTGTTTAGAATTAAGGAAAAGATGGCGGCAGTCGAGATTCCAGGTCTCAAATTTACGAACCCTTCCGAAGTTGGAGTTATGTGAAAAAAATTATTTGGAGGGACCCCCGATGGCTGTGCATCCAATCCTAGAACGTTTTGTTTTAAAGAGATGTGGACACTGTTGGGAGCTTATCATGTGCTTTCAGTGCGAAACTGAGCAGTGCTATCAGGTGCTGCATGAATATACGAATGTTATTGGTCGTAACATTGGATCAAATTGCGAGCTTATCATATCTTTGGCCCTTTTCTTGTTTGGATGCAGCATCTTAACTGGTAAAGCACTGATTGTATTTCAGACATCATTCCAACCAGACAATTACGCTTTGAACGACACGGATCCGATGCAGTTGAGCTTAGTAAGTGCTTCACATTTTTAAAGAGCAGATTATCACTTTCCTGGTTGACCGTAGTGTCTAGCTCCAGAATATTTCTCTTTTTTTTGCTCGTAATTTTTGTGGCACTTATAGAATTAAGTTTTTTTGTAAACATATACTTTCTGTCTCGAGAAGTAGGATGATTGCTGTTAAAAATTTATGTCGAACGAGGTGTAATCTGAACTGAAACGTGTGCTTAACCAAAGGTCTGTGACATGCCCCATTTGAAATATGTTGATCATAATAAATGGAATCTGTAAATTAGTGGAACCAGCATGTTGGAGGCAAGAGTGAGTTAAGAGTTTCTTTCAGCCGTCAGATGGTGGTCTTCGTGATTTGGGTGGCGGGGATCTTTTCAACGATCTCAGCTCGGGTAACGAATTGGGCAATGTCGACGAACTGACCTCTTCATTCGAGAGTATTGAACTGCAAAACGCCGCAGCATCGAGCACAGCGCGTCACCCACGATCGTCGAACGATTGATCTATTCTTGGGATTCCCATGTTTTCGGTAGTCTGTTGTTTCATTTGATTTTAGTATGGTGGAATTTCCTGATCGGTTTAAGTCTCTGTCGGTCTACGGTATTGTGCCATCTGATGTACCCGCTTGTTATCAGTAGTGCAGGTGGAAAAGAGGGTTTCTTTAAGGAGCCAAGAAGGAGCAGGTTTGATGTTAGTGGTAAACTGACCGGCCTGTAAAGAGTGTGTGTGAAAAGCTTTCGCAGATTGCTCTAAGCGGACGGAAAATTTCACTATCTTACAACTATTTCATAAATTTCTCGATAATTTCTGGCAGTTTTTTATTCAGTTTTTTTAAACTAAAAAAGGCTTATTGACGTCTGTTAATTCAGCCGGATGTCATACAAGGATGCAAATGTTTTCGCTGAACTTTCGAAAACAAGAGGGATATTCCATGCTGAAATGTGGAGATAATATCTTGTATGCTTAATGATTAGATTCGAGATGAAGGTGCGCGGTGAAATTCTGGATTGACTGATGTTGTTTAGCGTTGTGCTGTCGTCGACGCATTTGTGCTCTTCGCCCACTTTGCTCACACATTAATCGCGCTTCTCGAAGATGCGTGATTATTTCTTCTGTAATTTCCATCCTGTCACCGTTGAGAATGGTTAAATTTGAAGCCCGTTTTGGTAATAGCTGAACCACTTAAAGAAATTCTTTGAATTGATTGAATTTAGCAATTGATTATGATTTGCATTAAACAAATTACAGACCCGTATTTCCCTTTCTCCGGTTACTCCTATTCATCAGTTACTCCTATGTAGAAGAAGAACAGTTGCTGAAATGTGCGGAAAGTTAATTCGTCAGAAACTGATCTCATATGTTGTTGTATTTGTTTGTACGTTCGTTTGAGAAAGACCGCTTTAGAAATCGAAAGGAACCGAATATTTTGTTTCACCGATGGGATGTTGATTTTTATGGACATCAGAATGAAAGACGTGGTGCAAGTGAGGAACATATGGGAAAATATGTAAGATACGAGTATGGGACAAATATTGAGACGGTTGTGTGCGAAGCCCCTAGTACAAGTGATTTGTAATGTTGCAAAATTCCCAGATACATTCTCTTGTAAGCTTTTTGCATCTGTGAAAGAGCATAAGATAAAAAATGTGTGATGGGCAGTGTTTCCGCACTAAATAATGGTTCCCATCAAAGAAATTTTATTTCATTGCTTATTTCTATTTCCATTTTTTTCTTTTTTTTGAGAAATCCAGTTACTACTAAACAGTTTTTCAAAAATATTTCCCTGTTTTGCTATTTATTTGAATTCTGCAGTTTGCTTATATTATCTCTTTCGCCGATTTTCATGCTATTTCACAAGAATCTTTCATTTTTTCTTCGTTTATTCTTTGATTTTATTTTAACACATTCATATTCGCGAAATGATTTTTGTCGTCTGTTGTAGTATCTGACAACTGTATATGTGTTAGTATCAGTGCTGGTACCACTAGCTAATATCTCTATTGTAATAATTAGCAAAGTGAATGAACCAGTTAGGTTAAGAATATATTGAGGAAAACTCTAAGGTTATCCTCTCAAAGTTCCTTTTACTGGTTGTTAGAAATGCAAACACACACCGAAAAAGCGCTGCCAAGAATTTCTATCGTTATTTTTTTCTCAGATGCGAGTATTCGAGCACTTTTGAATCCTTTTTTGATGAGGTGTTGCAGTATTTTGCAGCCCCATAGCAATGTGAGTTTGAACGTTGCTTGGAGTTTCCTATTAGTCTATACATTGACATAAATTGTCATGTAAAAAGTGATGTTTTTTGATTGAATAATAATCCCATTTGTCTGAATGTTCTAATGCGTTATCATGTTATCAGATCGGGTGTATTTCCACAGTCAGTAATACTCTTGCGCAGATTGGTGTATATATATGTGCACAATTATACTTATTGAGGATGAGGTTGGAATTCTTTGACGACCGACGCATTATTTCACTTTTTAATCCGCTAAGCCTAAGCTAAATGATTAGTACAATTGGCGCTTGTAGTTTAACGCTGCGGAGAGGAGTGGTGGGGGGGGGGGGGAGGAGGGGGGGGAAGGGTTGGCCCGCACACTTGTGACCGAGCGATCGTCCAATGGCATTGTTCTTATGAGGGACGTTGAAGGTGTTTGATGTTCCATTCAACAAACTTTTAGAGATAACATAGAGGGACGGCGTTTAGTCGATTAAGAACCTCTTTCAGAAAGCAACCTTGAGAGTTTCATAACCGTCGGGTTTTCTGTTCCGATTCCTTCAGTACGTCGTAGAGGTCGCAGAACTGTTATATGGGAAAAGTGGATCGTACTGTCGTGAGACGAATGCCATAGTTGAGTCTCAAAAAATTATTTTCGTCCCTTTTCTCGCAACAGAGTAGTGGAATTTTGTTTTCTTTCTTGTTGTTGTTCTTCACATTTTCTGTGCTGTTTATCGACGTCGTTGCGTGCGTAAAGGCGATGCTTTAACGCATGTTGTCTTTCGAATATACTTTAATAATAAACTCGCCCGGTTGAATTCAATATTAAGCCAAGAAAGTCTTGCTTCATCTGCGGGAAGATGGGCCTATTTTTGCACAGTTTGCAAATAGTAGAGAAAGTGTGAAGATCGGTTGCTGTACACAAATGCGTTAACGGGCTCATGGACAGCTAAGCATGATCTTGATTGCGATGCAGTATACAGGGAACTCAGCTCATGTTCACAATGGCGAACCACTTACGGGCGAAGGATTTCCTAAGGGCTTGTAGTCGGTATGTGTTATGATGGCGCGCGACAGTCAGGTTGATGCTATAAGGAAGGGGGAAAAAATAGGGAAAAAATATCATGAAAGAATCGCATCAGTAGATGGAGACATAGAATCTTTCCGCAACACTATGGCGATTCTATGTTTCCTTTCCCACAAAATCGCCAGCGAAATCTTCCTCTTCGTCTCGCTGGAATTTTGTTTCGTCTTTTTCGCATGTTGATGCGATAGTAGCCGGTGATTCGATACTTCGATAATTATTCGCAAGGTTGCCTGGTCTGTAAGGGGAACTAACATAGTACGCCTATAAACCCTCGCAAACTAGCGTAGTAAGTTATAAAGCAGAGGTGAGTGTCGGCGGTTTTTTCTGTGGAATTGAAGAGATTGATTTTTGAGAGAATTGAATATTGAGGGAATTGAATAATATTGCGACATCGGTACATCGATACATTATCGAGCAAAAATCCTATACAGCAGAATCCCCGTCACTTATTTTGCAAAATGAGAGGAGGACAGCTCACTCTTGTGCGTTATTAATTGGCTGCTTTTCAAGAGGCACAATTAGGGAGTGGTTACGGTTGTGCAACACGTGGCCTAGGCGCCACTTAAACAATTCACTATTGTTTCCGATCCAATCGCATTATTCCTCGGGTCATACTGCGCCTTCAACGACTTGTAGATTTCCATGTTGATTTCCTCAGATGCATCGTCACCGTAGGCGGTGCCTATTCCCCTTGTTGCTTTCAACCGTTGCTACAGATGTGATTGAGATTTCATAAAATTCTCATTGCCTGAAAAAATGCGACACCGCGAAAGTGCACAAAATACAATAATGCTTCACTGCTTTATGCATTGATTAGCCTGTCCGTTGATTCCGGTCCATGCGCTCTTCTGAGTGAACGTGGAAGTTGCACTGTTATGAGGTATTCAATAACCGCCCTTGGTCAGTCGTCATCTATTTGTTTCGGTCATTACTTTGAAACTTGAAATACTGAAGGCTCATTTGATTCTTAGAAAATAATAATGTTTGACGAGGATATTCAGGTGAGAATTCGGTGTTCCGACTTTCTTACACTTATTTCAGCAACAAAATATTCAGCATTTCTCACTACTTTTGAAAGACTGAATATTTTTTTATTTACACATCGTCGTCAAGTTTTCATTCTATGCTTTTTATAGCAGCGGTCACCAAAATTTGACCGATTTCCAAAGTTTCGTTTTATTTGCTTCTTTATTGTGATGGAAATGGATGCGGGAAAGTGAGTTATTCATCAAATTGGCACTTGGATGTCGATAAACGCGAATTGGCTGGCAGCTCTTGGATGCATGTCTTTTTCGACATATGGTCACAAGCAAACACGATGCCACCTGTTGTGTGACGATTCAGATCAATTACCACTCGTTTCTCAAGCAACATTCTAGTAAGCGCTTTTACACATTCATTCTGCCTACTGTGGCAAATTTAGCGCACTGTCTGCCTAGAGAACAAATTAATCATTTATGATTGAGGCAGGAAATCTAATCTGTCTGTTAGTTACTTCGTTGAAAATTTACAAGGCCGAAAGTGAAAGAAATTCAATTTTGGGAATTCAACGCCAAAATTTTCACTTCGAAGCTAAAATCTAGGTGAAGTAATGCTGTATATTAAAGATGTCACCCACTGTCTAAGGCAAAGCCTGGTCGAACATAAAAATGGTTGTTTATGATCTAGATGAATGTATCTCATCTGTTGCGAGCAACTTTCTTTTATGATATATAGAGTATTTTATATTTTAGCGATGAATAAATCTGGAACCCAAATAAATGTAAAGCCGAACAACAAAATACGTTGTGTTAACATACTTTCTAATTAACCCTAACACTTGCTAATTCGCTGCACATCTACTGCCGAATTTCTATGATCCATATTCACTGCATTCATCAGTTTCCCCTTGTTCCGACCACGATCTTCGGTGGTAGTTACTTTTACAATGCATGAAGGATGGCAAAAAAATAATGCGTGGTTTTTTGAAAGCGTCAGAATGACTTGCCAGTTGCATGAAGGTAACACTGCACTTTGACACGACCTCAAACCAGAGGATTTGGTCGACCTAGGTGCAAGCAAATACAACGAGAGCGTTGTAGGTAGCGATGGGAAATTGCATGGATGGGAAAACGGGCACGAAACCTTTCAGGGTAAATAATGTTATTGGCACTGAATAGGGGGTGGAATCTTCATTGTCTGAGCATCAGCTTTCTCGAAGGACATTCCCATCGGTAGCACCACATTTCTCAATAAAGCATGTTGTGATGTGGCAGTAACCAATTACTCCATAATTCTGCCTGTGATTTCGATGATCGCGATGAGTTTTTAAGGTCTGGAGTGAAACCGAAAGGCATGAAGCGGCAAAATGGATCTCAAAGAGCGCAAAGAGCGAGTGGCCAAAGAAAGAAGCGAGAGAAGTCAAGAAAGAGGACTTCTCAGACACAGAATACAGGCCTAAGTTTATCTCTTGATGAACTCCAATTAGGCATTGCGTAGTCTCGCCTACGAATTTGCTCGATATTTTCCAAAAAGCTGTTCATACACAGCCCCATTTACGTCTCATAAATTATCAATAAACCAAGCTGGCAAGTTTCTTATCAATTATTTCGAATTACCAAGCGTCCAAGTAAGTATTTCAATTGAAATTTGTAGAATGTCAACGCATTGAGGTCGTCCATATTTTCTGCTGTAATTCTTGACGCATCTCAACATGTGTTTATCGATAGAAAATTACTTTGTAATGCATCAATTCAAGAATTCGTTGGAAAAAACTTAGTGCTTTTACTGGAATGTAAAGACTGACTATTGCTATACTGTTCACTTTGCAAAAGTCGATGTAACTCACTTCATGAAGCAAGATCAGTTAAGTGTTTTATGCTTTTATACACTCTATTTAACGCATATGTATTCATCTATGACCGCATCAACCTTGTCTTTTGCTGCAATATTTATGCAATGCTGAAGTTGGAAGAACCCTTTAAATTTCAAAGTGTAAAAGAATCCCCATATCTCCAAATAACTTGGAATTCAATTACGGTGATGAGTCTTAATCGCAATAAAATCATAGATTGCTGTTCACTCTTGAAAAATAGTCGGAGGGCGAATTGTTGCATTTTGCGGATAAGTGTGCAAGTGACAGAATTACGACTTGAGTTCGATGGGATTATATGTGATGCACTGCCATTGAGTGCTATTCATTCGACCACCAAACGATTCAGTTAAACAGTTCATTTATAGGCCAAAAGGTGCCAATTGGACGTCGATATTCGAGTGCAAAGGTCATCCATATCAATTGTTAGGGAACCGTTCGTAACGGCACTTCACGATCTAAAACCTACAACTGTGCATCCAATGGCGTTTGTGCGCGCATTTGAGAGTGCAGTGTGCGTAAGTGCTACAGGATTATATGCAGCTGTGCATTGTAGTGCAGCAAAAACAACCTAAACGATGTGATATGTTATGTCGTTTTATATCGATGAAATTTAGAAATATGAAGTGTTGAGAAGCTGTCAACTGGTAATGTGTAACTTGGAGTTTTAGGTGTGTGAGGTAGAACGGGAATAAAACTTTTAGACATTTGTAATGATAGGATTTTCCACAGTAGAAGTCATTCGGTTTATGCGGAAGTGAAAACACATGATATACAGATAGCGGTAATGCCTTCCTCAAATTGCCTGCTCAATTATTCCTGTCGAAATGGAATAAACAGGATCTTCAAGTGGCTATGGTTTTAAAAAATGATTGCGAAATTACGTCAGATCGATTTGCGTTTTGCTGCTCTTCATCCACAACGATCGGCTGGTAAGACCGTAATTCTTCACTAAATCGATTGCGCATAGTGAATTTTTGGGAATAAATCACTTACCATATATTCTTGGGCACTTACTAGGTGGTAGTCTATTTGAACATTTCATCAACGCTGTATTCGTCAAATGCTTACTTTTTCGCACCTGTGTTGCCCTCCTGAATAACTTTGGATTATGATCAGAATCTAATTGCCGCAATTGTTCACTAAACTCTTTGACTACTACTTGAACAATAAAAAGTTGTCCATATGTTTTGTGCGATGTTTTTTCCTTTTTCAAACAATTTTTGAGCTCTTTTGCATGCATGTTCTCCTCTTAATTCAGCCCTAAAATCCCGTATTCTTAGTTGACCTTCGTTTTGTTCTTTTTGCTATGCCTTAAAAACCTGTCTATTTCTGCTGTCCATGTTCCAATTATGAAAAATAGTTTATTTTTAATTATTTATTGCTCTAAGGATGTCTCCTCAAGAGGCGCGATATTCGATGCTTGTTTTTATTAGTAGACTATCTTCACAGTGAAAAAAATAGGTGTCATACATTGTAAATTTCGCCACAGTGGTTACTGCTCCACTGAATGCATCAAAAAAATTTTATGAGAATATTTCAGCCGCTATAATTTTTCCCTCCTGAAAAATTTTTTAGATCAAAGATGCTCTAATCGATGCTCGAGATAACAACATTGAAATCAGCGTAGATGAAATTCGCATTGTCCCTTCTGCTGTAAAATTTGATCTATGAGCCCAATTGCTATTTTATTGTAATCGAAAGTTCAGGCATTCAGCTTTTTTTTTCAATCAAGTTGAAAGTCATATAGGCGAATAACCACATCTGAAAATGATACATGTCCTGAAAGCCAGTTTGGAGAAGATGCCAAGACTAGGCTTCGTTAAGCTGTGCTTATAGCAAGGGGACCTAGAGTACTGTTAGCGATATTTAGGGTCAAAAGACCTGATATAACAAAAGTAGCCTGTCATTGATGACTAAGGCACCTATTCTCTCTTTCTGTTTTGACGGCTGCCTCTTCTGTTCAACA
This sequence comes from Baylisascaris procyonis, assembly GCA_037389465.1. NCBI lineage: Eukaryota > Metazoa > Nematoda > Chromadorea > Rhabditida > Ascarididae > Baylisascaris > Baylisascaris procyonis. The sequence continues at coordinate 3,370,057 of JAZARR010000110.1, forward strand.
TTGCATCGATCATTACCAATGCGGTGTCTCAAGGACAACCTTTCCTGAAACATCAGTATCGTATGAGACATGAGAAGGCTGTGAATTTATGGGCGGTCAAAGAATTATTAGCTGAGCAATACATGAATCACATACGACGAATATCCTCCCTCCAATCGATCAATTTTGAAGGTGCGCTTGCCTAAAGGGATCGCGATTGATCTCTCACTTTCATCGCATGTTCCTATTGCAATAGGAGTGAGGCAAAAGACATATGAATGCTGAAAACCAAAGGAATCGCAGAAATGTGTATACACTGTTACCTACTGCATTCAAAGAAACAACAGATAACTGACCAGTGCATTAATCGACCCTTGTATGGATCGGTTGCTCGTGCAGATCTCGCTCTTCGCCCACTTCTACTGGTTATTTCTTTTCCTTTCGTTTACAGATCTCGCATTTCGATTGTATTCTTTTCTCGCAGTCGCAGCATTGGCCTTCATGTGGGTGACTGCTGTGGTCTAACTTCAGTCGCTACTAACTCATATAGTCAATCTAGCTGTTTCTTTCAGTGAGCAGCAATTCGAAAAATGTGGCAGTTTATTGACAATCTGTGACTTAATAACGCTTCTGGAAACTTTTTAACTGTGAACTCGTCGATCCTATCTTATTACTAATTACTCATCGCTACCAGCAATATATGGTATTTCTTTGTTTACAGCCCGCCCCGTCTATAAACTATGCGTGGAATATGGAAACATATGCCTGCTTTCAGAAGTTGTGAACGACATATGTTCCTTCTAAATACGCGCACTTGCCTGAACATAGGTCCCTACTTCAAAAGCAAACCTGCCATCACCAAGTATAATGGGATCGCTTTTTCTCTTTTCTCATAAATATATCCTTGTTAGGATTTTGTGAGCGGAAAATGTTTGCTGAGGATTTACACAGGCAACTCTCGGATGTATGTTAGATTTTAAAGGTTTTAAACCGCATTGTCGCTGAGGTTTTATGAGGAGAAAAACCCAACAAATTATAAAAGAAGGAATAGTGTTTTGCTAATATTCGGTGACCGTTTTGTGCCACAAACAGAATCCCTCTCAGTGTGTGATCATCGGTGCATAATATTTGCTCAATGGGATCCAATTGCAAGGCACAGCACCTGAGAGAAGCGATCTAATGAGATTCAGCGATGGAAGTGGGCTGGCTTCAAAGAGCGGTATATGTGATCATAGACGAGTATTGCGCGATGTTCACGCCACGCAATGCCATATTATTGTGCACTGCTGATCAACCATTACATAACACACCGTATAATACTTTAATTGTTATTCCACGCACATATAGGCTTTGGCTTAAGGATTTTCACAGTACTTTTACTTCTTTTGCACTCTACTCTTATCATTGTTTAAAAATTTCACGGACATAAGCGCACTTCAAGTGGTCGAAGAACTCTCCACCACCTCAGTTCACTTGCTTCTCTTATATTTTCTTTCATTCTGAAGCTTCAGTGTATTGTTTAATTCTTTTTGCCCGTTTGACAGAACTAATGTTTGACGCATTGAGCGAAAGCTGAGTTAAGGATAGTTAAGGCAGTTGGCGAACAAAAGAGTGAAAATCAATGAATCACGCACGATCCGTGCTGTCTTTACCGTTGCCTCAGATGCTTCTGGGAACCTGCTTTTCAAATAACAAAGCATGAACTTTTCCTAGCCAATCTAGGTCCTATTCATACGTGAGGTTCCATTCTGCCTCCATTGCGCGCTTTTATAAACTTACATTTTCAAAACTACCTATGAATAAGACATATCTGTACGCATGTCTGCCCTTTAGCTATTCTGTAATAGTTGTAAGAGTGGTTTTCTGTTTCAGTGTTCACATAACCTAGAATTATAATCAATCAGCGAAGAATAAAAATCTGTAGATATCTGCAGCCAACCGAATTTCTATTTTGTGCCAGACAGCTCATAAAAGGCGAGTCTTTTGGCAGTTTGTATAACTGCTTGCGCCAATAAAAATATGAATGCATCGTGCGTAGATTTCTTATTTGTTAGCAGCCTTTTAGCGGAATTGCGCTTGTCCATGACACTTTCTTTGACTTGTGCCTCCACTCTTTATTCATCACCAGTTCTTAACTATGATAGTCAAATGGGCATTTCTCTTGTATACTGCTTTCAATTTTCTGATGATTGGTACTTCTAATTCGTTGCACATATCACTCAACGCCATTCAAGGAAAACAGTGATTTCGCAATGACGTGCTAGTTTCAACAGTTATATCAACGTAATATTATGCGTTATGCCATAGATGACAGATTTAATAAAAATTTCAGTCGCTTTTTGTTAAGGAAGGAGATGGGGTGAGGGTGGACAGGTTGAGGAAGGTGAGGAAAGTGAGGAAGTTGAAGGGAGGTATATGAGCGAAGCCATTTGAACAAAATTAACGACATAGTGATTCAGGAATGGCGTCCACATTTGCATAAATCGGCCGAACGTCAAAAAGAAGGTACCGCATGAGCGTTTGTATTCATTCATTGAGTCTGCCGACGAGAAATCTCATTGACACGTCATCAATCGTATCTTCGTCGACTTTCGTCTTTGCAAGATTGCGTGCACTCTTATGCATGATAATCGTCTAAACCTCTTAAAGACTCATTCTTCATTTCATAGATAACGAATATTTTAGGTTTGTCGCTTTCGAGCAGTTTTAACAAACCTATAAGGAAGCACTGTGAAGAAATTAACAGCTGAAATCTACGACCTAGAAAGAAAGTTTCCATGTAAACTTGGTCCGATTTATCGACTTTAAGACTAGCTGTGGGTCTCGTACTCTAAAGATTACAGCAAGAGTGTTTTTTGATGAGTGTTCTCTTTGGATTGGATGAATCCTTCAATGAGCTGTGATTGCCGGATCACAAATTTTAATAAAGTGTAAGTCAAAAAATGGTGGAAGCTTTAGTCTGATAAGTGAAATTTTCGGCCATCGCTTCAGATGGCGTCTCAGATGCATCTCGTTCATTCATTCAATGAACAGAAAATTATTTCATGTGTTTGCATTGATTTTTAGTCACTTATTGAGTAGGCTGGCATGCGATACAATTACAAAAAGCATATTAGGTGCCAGCAGTCACTTAGTATATTTGTACTGTCGCATATTATGGGAAATACGCAAAAAAAGAAGCCATATGTCCCACCAAGATATTGCTGTTTTGCTGTGGATCCCTTAGGAAGGTGGCGCAGCGCTGAGAGCAACAAATCAAGTTTAAAATTTATGTGTAAAAATATTCGGTATAAACGCAGCTTTCGCGGTGAACCTTTTGTCTGCTGACTCTATCTTTTTCTCGTATGGTCGAGAAGTGCTTCCAATTTATGCAGTGGCAAAGGTAAAGAGAGTTGTTTGATTCCCCGTTTAGTGTACCAGTAACAAAATTTCTTCAACCTTCATAAACCTTTCAGGAATTGGCTCTCTCTCTTCATTTAAACAATCTCAATAGTATTTTCAAGTGGTATCACTATGACTTTGCTTTCAAATTCTAGATTTTTCCACCGTTGTCCTTTGTGCTAATTGAGCCAATCACCACTCATGTGTAAAATATGCATCCAAAGTTTGGTCGGCATATTTCAGTATTTCAAGAGAACGTTAAAGATTACCGAATTTTATCTATTTTCCGGGCATTATTTGCCCCGGATTCTCTAGATTTTGCTTTCCAATCCATTTAGTTCATTTCATTCAATAATTTGTGAATGACCAAAATTATAAATATCGCAGTCGGGGTACGCGCAGTGAGGGCAGAAGATGTTGAACGAAAGGGGCAAAATGACACATCGTTGACGGGTTTATTGGGAATCGATTGTAATGGCAGCTCGGTCTCGACAGGACAGTGCTTTTTGGAGATGCGAAAAGCGGTGCAGCTTCAGCGGTGCAATTAAGCGGAACAGGACCTCTTTCAAAGGCCGCTTCCATCTGCATATTGCTTCGGCTACAACCCATCACTTATCCACTAGCACGCTTAAAGGAGCAGTTTTTTAATATAAGCCCACAGCATGAAATTTCTACTATATGAAATGCTGAAAATCAAAATGAGACCATCAATCGAAGCAATAATGGTTGAATTTTGGTCTGCTTTATGTCGTCCATAGTTTATGGGTCATCGGTATATATGCATAAGAAATAAATTTGAATTGTAAAGATGGCCCCGCAATATCTGCAGATAACAGTTTTTAATATTATTGACGCCAAGATAAAGAGTGATTCAGATAGGATCAAAATAGCTCAGCGGTTCAGCGAAGTGGGTTACGTTTATTACTGCACTTCTTTTCCAGTGTATTTTATGTGAAAACCCGGGAGGTCTCTATTGAAATGCAGAAGTTGTTAGCAAATTAATAAGAGTAACTGATTTCGAATCCTGAGATGATTTCTTAAATAGGCTATTTGTTTCTTATACACACAATTCTACGCAGATGATCAAGATGCTCGGAATGCTTTTATTAGTTAGATATGATGTCAATTGCGCAAACGACCTCAGCGAGATGTCCTAACGTATGTTGTTTTTAGAAGCAGTGGCCGTTTGAGAGTGTTTAATTATAGGGCCAACAGGGGGTCTTGGATGGGTTAAGACGATTAGAAAAGTGATAAGCGGTGAACAAAGATGCCGAAAGAGCAGTGCTCACCGAGGGAGACCTTCGGGAGTCGTCTTATGGTTTCATCTATTGTAGCCCTAAACCTTATTGTTTCTGACGTCTCCATGTACTAATCGCATTTAGGTGTAAGATGCCGAATTGAATGGCAAACGCTACGGTAAAAGAAGACCTAAGCGGTAAGCACAAAGCGTTCGCGGCACGCGCATCCAATCAGTTCGCGTTTGTTGAGAGATTTCGTTGATGATTTTTCTCGCCACGCATGAAACACTTCTTGCACTCTCACTCTTCCCTCCTCTCTCTTGTCACCATCACTAATATGTCCCGGTTAGCCTATGTGCCTTAACGCGGTAAAACGTACCGCCATGTGCAAAGGGTATGCACCGTTGCACTTGGCAAACAATACATATACTAGCACATGTTAAAAGGCAAACGCTGAAATGGATTTGCCGCAATCATCTAAAGTTGCAAACTGGATTACCCACTCCCCTTATGTTATTGTGCTCTGTGAAGTTGTAGTAATTCTTTCAATATTTTCCACCAAATTGACATAGAAATTCCAAAGGACGGAAAGGTTAAATGTATAAAAGTAATCGTAAACCGAATATTGTTAATTATTGACTTGATTTAGGAAGAATTGCCAGTTGAATCTCTCAGCCTTTCTATAAACCGTGTTCATACAACCTCAGTTGATTTAAGATAATAGTAAGGGAATATCTCGACAGCATTGTAACCATGAAGCGATACTAGGACATGCTGATCGTTCCAATCAAACGCTGTGCCTTTACTGAGTTGCATAAAGAGACACATAAATCGACATTTAGAAATTGTTGAATTGTTAGGTAATAAAATTAGAATGTCAAAATAGTAATTTTTTTAGGTGTGAAACAATGTTAAGCAGTATTGATGGTGGACGAAAGAAATATTCATTGAATTTCACAACAAGTTGAATATTTTATGAAGGATTTCCATTTCAATATTTCCGTCCATATAATTTTAACAGCAGACAGCTGTACACTCTATGCCTCACAAATATTTTGGCAGTATGTTATATTCGATTTACCTATCAGTATAGTTCATAGTTAAACTCTTTGAGTTTGAAGCATAAATTCCAAGCGTTTTTACTTTTAGCAGAAAAAAGTTAAGTGCTAAATTGACGTAATGATTTTTGTTCGCTTTTTTAGTGAGGTGGATCATTAATTAGTAGCTATGAGAAAACTTTTGAGACAAACAAAATTTCAGCTTCTTTCATGAAAATTCATGAGAGTATTGCGTAAATAATGGAATAAATTCGATAACAAACTTTAATACTTTCGTCATCACTGCAGACTAGCATTAAAAAGTACTTTTTACGATGTCATTTAATTCATCGATTATTGGTAATAATTCAACGAAAATGGCAGAAATTATCTACATTACTGTCACTTTCCGCTATTAATGCACACAAAATTGTTTATGTGTTTTTAAAATTGGTCATGCATATTTAGAAGATTTCTTAACCTCATGTGTTAGTGTCGCGCTTCACCTTGCGCTTACTCTGAGTGTATATTCCTGCAACAACATTTGCTCGCACCATATAGTTAACCTTTATAGCAAAGCGTTCACAAGTAATTATCTTCGCTTCTTCCTTCCGCCTAAATTCACACAGAAGAAATTCCGATGTTTTGTAAAAGATTTAGAAAAGGTTGATGGATGGGAGATGAAGAATATCGACTAACAGTTTCATTTATCTGAATTAACTCATTCGAATTATATCAGGATTTTTCACATTTCGAATAATAGAGGTTTCAGTAAACAGAGAATGCTAACTGCTGTGTATTTTATAGATGAGATTGCTGTTACAAAATTCCTCGAATGGCTATCAACAATAGAAGCAGGAGAGATCGATCATTACCAAAAGCTGCTCTAAAGAGTCGCCTTATACGGGTCTAATTGCTGTCATAAAATGTTGTAGAGAAAAGCCGAGGCTTTAGTTATTAGAAAATAACAGCCATTAAATTTCTCAAATATCATAAAATTTGAACAGTTTATGCCCGAAAACCTTTCCTGTTAGTCGCACCTCTCAAGTTTTCGCGAAAAATATACAATATTGCGAACCTAGACAAGGTCCACCTTTTAGTTGTTCCTGCAATATGCTTAGGAAACTGTAAAAATGAATGAATCTAAAAGTTTATTTTCCAAACGCTTGCAAATAAATGAATGCACTTTTGAGGTTAGCTTGGGTCATCGGTGGTAGGCGGGGAGAACGTGCTGAGGGGCGGAGTCGACAGGTGGTCACTTATTTTCGTTGCACGCGATCACTGCTTCGGCAAAAACACGAGCCCGTTTCCGGGCACAACGCGTTTTTCAAGCCCTGGGAGGAAACCCCTTTTCTACAGTACTCAACTTACAGTATTCTCGTTTTCTTTCTCTGGAATAGTTGTTGTTTCAAAAAACTTGTCTTGTATTGCTATATTGTTTAGGCCAACTTATCTATTCGGCTTACCGGCAACCAGCTTGTGGAGCTGCATTTTTGTGTGTACTTGTGAACAATGATCAAAAACACTATTCAGGTAGTGGGTATACTGTGTCATCGAAAATCCAATAATATGTAGAATTCTAAGATTTCCGTGTGGATTAAATAAATTCTTATATTAAACGAAGGAGCAATTTTTCCACAGCAATTTATTTTTTTCAAAAAATAATGTAATGATAAGGTTCACTAATAAGGTCCACTAATATTGTAGGGGATCGTAATGATAAGGTATATAGGGAAAAATTACCACAAAAGGATTTATGCGCAACATTGAAATCGAGTTTAATTTGTACTGAAGTAGAACTTTTTTATTTCTATCACTTCATAAATTAAGCATTATATTAGCAATTTTTACCTGCTCAAATCAACGCCTTTCTTTTCTGTAATAAACCTCAGTATTACTGTAATCTGAAATAAGCCAAAAGTACCGTATAGTTATTGCAGCAGTTTGTGTTGCATACTTCAAAAATCTAAAGGATCTCGACATACAACCATTTTATACCCATAGTCCTTCCAACGAAAACTTTGATGCTGCTTCTTGCGAGTCGCTGAAAATGAAAATTTTAAGCACATTTTATATTGCTCTAGGTATCCATCCACTCCCTACAGTTGAATAAGACTTCTTTTATGAACTCGAAATATTTGAAACAATGAGTTTGACGAATACGAATATGCTATGACCACCTGCATGTTATCATATGCTGCTATCATTATGTTACCGCAATAGTAGTAAAATCGTGTGCAGCCAGTCTCTCGAGAATATTTCTTGCATGCATTTGCATCGCTGTAATTTTTGAACGCATAAAATCGATTTTCAAGGAATTTTAATTTTGACCCCTCCTTCCCTTCCACAAGATATTTTCATTTGACGAAAGCGATGAGCAGAATAGTTCATTAATGAGGCACTTTTCTTATTCTCCATCATGGCTAAAGAGTTATAAAGAAAAGAATTTCTTCGAATTTCTTAGAAATTTTTATTGTTATCTCGGAAAATCATGAAAAATTTCTCGCAAAAGTTGTCTCTGTCATTTTTCAAAAGATGCCTTAAAAGTACACTTTTCATACCAATAGATGGTCTCTGCTGCTGTCTGCATTTATCTTTTTATCTCTCTTCTCTTACTTGTGATATCCTAACACTAGTGTGATCAGCATCTAGACACGGTAGAAGCTGGAATGCCTAATTTAATCGAAATTTAAAACAACGGCACATTTATCCTTGCAATCGACCTGGCTTATGGCCTGAATGAGAGACTACTGCGACATTGTGATAGAAGATGAAAATATTTTCAGCAAGGAGATTGCGAATGGCTCCGGCTTCAACAGATCCCAACACGAAAATCCGTGTGCGCCGCCAGAAAGCAAACTGTCGTGAGCGGAATCGTATGCATGGCCTCAATCGAGCACTTGATGTTCTCAGACAATGCGTCCCGTTGACGACGCAGCATCAGAAGCTCTCCAAGATCGAGACTCTTCGACTGGCAAGGTATATCTTACAAGGTTCCCAGTATCTGCACCCAGGAGCCATTGAACGTGAGATGGTATGCAGCATCGCAATGATGAATCGAAGCTTGTTCTGGATGAGTACATGATCAATTTAGAGCTTCATCTAGAAAGAATTATACTGAAGCGCGTGAGAATTAAAGCTTCAACGATAGTTTTTGTTAGTTTAAAGAACAAAAGTCTTAATCGAGCTCACAAACGCAAAATCAAGACTATTAGCTTCATAAAATTACAAAGAAATTGTCGGCTCCCATTTTCCGTACTTCTCGAATTCACGAAACTTTTCAAAACAATCATTCACACATTAATGACCCAGAGCCTCATTGCAGATCTATTTCAAGCACTCATTCTTCGACAATACCATTAGCTGATCGCTGGTCACAGACAACCTTCAGGAACACAAGTTTGTCTCAGAAAAGATGCACTTTTTAAAGGATCCCTGATATTTTTGGAATATTTATGTCTAAGAAATACAATATTTCCATAATTAATGCTATGCCCAAAATCCTCATTCTTTCTAATAAACATTTTCTTCTCCCATGATTTGCGCTGGAATCCCAAGATGGCAAAAACACTGCCTAGAAAAGTGCCGACCGGCAAACACGATCAGCAAGTTGATCATAGTGGCTTCAGACATTGTGTTACTTGGGGAGTGTTGAACAGAGCTTCGAAATATTTTTTGTGCGTCACTAATGTTTAGGAGACAAGAAAGCTAAAGTGACAACGGTTTTCATTGTTAGGCCGCTTTGATACATTATTGCATGAAGCTGCAGCGGTGAATTTACCAATCGGCGTCCTTGTCGGCCGATACTGTCGCGTTTTTGACGCGGCTGTATGGCATGCCAGTGTTGCAGTGAGCATCCGGAAAGTGCACTCCAAGCAGCGTTTGCGGAAATGATGGGAACGAAGAATAGTTCAAAAGAGAGCATTTAGTTGTGCGCCGTGAAGTAGGGATTGTTGTTATGCTTCTGTTGAATAAGAAAATAATAGCCACATAAGAAGAAGAGAAAAACAGGGAAATTAGTGACGTATTTAGATGGACGGCACTCTCTATGTTACGGCGACTTTTCCCTTCGTTAGCATTGCAGTATCACATTACGATCGCCGCACTCTATCAAAATGTTGCTAATTCAACGGCGCCATCATCATGTTTCTTTGTCTTCCTCTCAACTACGCATTTCGCCTTCCCAATTTTTTATCCGTCTCTATCTACAGTAAACAAAACTTTCCTATTTTCTGTGAAAGATTCCAGAAAATGGCTTGAGAGAACCGATCAACGTATGTGCGATGCTACATCGGTAGTGTGAGGAGATATGAAAAAGAGAAAGTGGGGGAGCAGCACGAGCTCGAACCCCGACTTTCTCAATCCAGGCGAGAGCACTTATAGCCGATACGATTCATATTTTTTTAAAATTTCTTTCTATCACTCTCTTTCTGCATCTTTCTCCTTCTTCCTTTTCCCTCCTCCCTTCTCTCTCTCAAACTGTCTTTTATGATTTATGAGATTCTTGAGGACGAAGAGAATGAATTTTAAAGAAAAGAAAGAGATGTCACGATGAAAAAAAATGGAAGGAAAGAATATATGTTTTCGATTTTGAATCCCACAAAGTTTTAATCGCAGTTCATTATATAAAAACTGCATCGATATAACTATTCAATGAACGCATCGTTAAATAGTTCTCTGACTGTTTCTAAAAAGAGTAAGTCTACTTCAAATTAATATATGAACGTATGCGCAGTATATCTCTAAAAACCCTATTGAATTCAATTAACTCAACAAAGATTGAAATGCCATGCCTTAATCCAACGAGTTAGAGCATTAAACTGGAAAGTTGAAGGTAGAGGTTCGAACTTGGCTTATAAACTGAAATTTTCTCTCGATGACTTATACATACCTATCATCTTCGTATTACTTACTATTTACTGCATTCAAAAACCCAGTAAACCATTTCTTTCTAAACATTGCAATTCGAAAAAATGACCGTAAAGAATTCATTATATCTGAATTATCTCATCTACGGTCAGTTAGGCGGATCCTTGGTCTACAGCATAATAATATTTCACTCGGCTTTTATTCCAGAGAGCAACGTGACAATCAGCACTAAAATGCTAACCGTTTGCGGCGATTCATCAAGAACTTTCACTGCCTCCTCCACGTCGAAAAAATTTTCATACTGAAAGAAAGAACAAAATTTTTTAGTTTTCTCCATATTTATCTGCCGTCGAATTGTGTGTAATGGGATTATATGTAGTGGAATTTCAAGCCGTTTTATTCGGTGATCGAATCATTTCAGCCAATCAAATATTAATGATAGCTTATTTGTCCCACTCATAGAATAATCATATTATTAAACCCCCAAAACAACCTTTATTGAGTTGCCACAGAAATGCGAAAAAGTAATTTATATGTACACAGTAGTAACCATAATAAGAGAACAATTAGCGAGAAGCTGAGGTGAGTTGATAGCTCTCGAGCAATAATTACATGGACGTCTTAATTGCTTCTTCGTATAATTTCCGTGTGCTGCGTGGCCATTTAGGGACGACATTACATCATTGAAACTGATCTCTTGATGCTCATAAAATAATTTCTTAATGCAACACACAGTCCATATCCGCCATGCTTTCACCGCTTCCTTCACCGATCCACCTTATTCAAATCTATTCAACAATATCAGTATGTACAGTTCAAACCCTAGACGTCAAACTGTGATGCACAGAAGGCTAAAAGATTCCCGACTCAGAGGAAAGAGAGAATTCATATGAGTGGAAAGGTCTTCCACTGAGGCGCATTTACTTAGTTTTACGTGGTACATATTACAGTTCACCCTGGCAATTTACCGTTCGAATAGAAAACAATTAGAGTGGAACTTCCATTTATACTAGTGAGTCGAAAGCCTCGCCAATGAAGTTTCGCTAAGATAAAAAAGGTTTAGAATGATAGCAGTCCAGAATGTAATTCAATGACGCTTTGCATTTGAAGTTCATTCCTTGCCAATTCCCCCCTCGCCTCTCTTGTCCTCGTTGAACATATTGCTTCCTCTAGTTTATCATTGCTTTTTTTTTCTATTCTTGCTGCTGCCGTTCAAATATTGAAATTTCTTAAGAAATACAAATAAAAATTTCCTTATTATTTAATTTGCAAGCACTAAATTACTAATTGCTAAAAACTGAACATTTAAAATTATTAAGAATTAAACACGAAACATTTAATAAAAACAAAGAAAAAGGAAAATTGTGAAAACATTTCGAATCTTTAGCGTGGAGCAATCGTATAGCAAGCACATTTAATAAAACCTCCAGTAAATTTAAATATCCATACACTCAAAGATGATTCCATTTCGTGATGGAAAATAATTATATGACGAATATTCTCATCACCCATACAATTCAGTTTTAATTTCAGGAATTACATAGCAGCATTGAATTATATACTACGCAGCGGTTCACAGCCGAGTGCACTCGAATACGCGCATATGCTAAGTGATGGTATGAGCCAAACGACCACCAATCTCATCGCAAGCCTTCTTCACGTACAGCCACGACTTCTGGTGGTTGCACAACAGCATGCACCACCAAAGCACTACGACACCGCTAGTGCTTTCCCACTGACACAATCGTCGTCTCCCAATGAGGCCTATTTTTCACCTTCCTATGCTCCGCCGACCACTTACGAATCTGCAGTACCGTATCCTACACCCACGGAACTACCTTCCCAGCGTGCCACCTCCTTTCCATCCACCTTCACTTTAGCACCTTCACGACCATTGGATCGTTGCTATTCGTCAAATATGTTCCCATATCCAGAATAGGTTGAGTATGTTAACAAAGAAATTAATGTGCCAAGCTTTCGTTATTTGTATGACATCATAATACGGGACTGCATGCTACATATAAATAAAGTTTCTATGCGATCGAATATTGGCTACACTGTTTTTCGTATCCAAAGAGAGTTCTACACAAATGAAATTTAGCGAAACTCGTTTCTATAGGTGAGATGCATTTATTAATTATGAGATTCAAGGACTAATAAAATTAGAGCAGTAATATTTGATAATCGCTCTTATCAACTCCTATGACGGTATCAATCAGTGACAGAAGCATATCGATAGCGGTCACGCTATGCGATGAGATCTCCGATAAACTACAACATTTCATCGAGTCAAAAATAGTGAAACTTTGGAGAGATGAGAGAAAATCATCTGTCTAAGGAATTTGTGGTCTCTAGCATATTCCTGCGCAAACTTTATCGAAAAACTTTACCACTGTACTTTATAATGATAGTGAACCTCATTCCAGTAACTTTCTCCGAGATTTAATCCACACCGGTAATAATAATACCTGATGGTGCCACTGTTTTTTGGTAACCATCGAATTTCTTTAGAACTCTTCACCATGTGCAAATTGTTTTCTCAGATCCGTCTTCGTCAAAGCGACTTATCCATCTTTGCCTCAGTAAACGCCAAGGATATGGTTACTCATATTATTATCAGTGTATGGTGTATGTCTCCACTCTCATCCTATATTCCAACTCCAGCCTGCGCTCTCAGAGCAAGTCAATTTCTCCTTCACTGCCCTCATCCCAGCCTCTACTCCAATCACAAGCTATAAAAAGCTGAAAGTCTTCTCAACGACAAACAAATATGAAAATGACTGCAGAAAAATCGACATACTATTTTTCACCCCGAATAGAACAATTTAAGACAAGTTTAGATGAAATTCCCTGCCAATTTTTGATTCATTTTATCACATTATTTCTTCGAAAAGGACCCATAATTTATTCAAATACCTCCGCTGATTAAATATGAATAAGTTTTGCGCAATGTAACCAAAACTGTTTGGAAATTGAGCAATGATGGAAGAGCGGCGTATCACGGTCGTAGCAGTGGTTCATTTGACTAGTTTACGTTGCCGGGCGCGTCTTTCTCAGGAAACAGCTATTATGTATGCGAATTTAATTGCTGTGAATGTATACAGTAATCATTTTTGGCCACTAAAAACGTTCAATTATAAAGAACAATGCGAATAAGGGAGCCGCGTTCTCGCATCACATAAGAAACACACACACACTCCACACACATAAAACATTATTATGCCACACCGGCCGATAAACGTTTGCATAATGGCGTTCATTCTAGAGATGAAATAACCATACAGAAGGATGTTCAGAACAAGTATCCCCGACGATGCAATTTGCTGCCACCAGAATACCTTATCTATCAATTATTGACCGTTTTCTTCGATCTGTTTACGCCTAAATATAGTTACTACTGACCAATACTGTTTGCAAAATCATTGATTATTGTCAGTTACAGAATAGCTGACCAATTACTGACTAGTACTGATCCAGCCATCTGTCAATTACACTTTGCGCCTAATCGTAACACTTCTTGAAGCACATTTGTTTTATTTCCCTCTGAACTGTCCAATTGCTCGAGCATATAAAAATATTGCAGCCGATGAACTGTAAGGTTCGCCAGGTATGTTGGCTACCGCGCTTACGTTGCGAAATTAGAAGGAAATCGGCCCGGACAACAAACAACTATAAGTTCTGGCTCGAGACTCTTTCCAGAATGTGCCAAACCTATAAGCCTCTTGCGCGCTGAAATATGCCCCGGATGTTATAAATCTCCTCGCACTAAATCTTTAACTCCTAGTGGATGTAATATTTCACACTTTAGTAGGACAGTTTTATTCCTCACATAGATGATGACATCCGTACAAACGCGCATCGATATTTTTGGAAAGCAGTCACGTCGCTCGATTGGTCGAACTTTACAATGTCGTACGCGGGAGAATTGCATTTTCAAATTTGTGATCCTTTCAAAACATTCGTTCTAAGGTACCAACCTTTTAAATTCGAGTGATTTTCGGCTGACCCTGTAGTCTTCTTTGATAGGTCAAAATTTGAACATATTAAACGTAGAAGTATCTCCTTACATTAGCAGTAGCATAATGAATAGAATGGCTATTACTGCACATTATATCAAACAACGAATCGTAGTGTGGAGGTAATGAAGCGAGTAAAATCTTAGTTAAAAGAATGATGGGGAAAGTTATTGTAAGCAGAAAAGGGCGAAAAAGATTTGTCGGTCGTCGAGGAAAAGCAGGGAAACAAATGATGGACTCAGATAAATAAATTATAAGAATGAAGAACGGATTTGATGCATTCGGTAATGAGTTCACTGAGTTAATTTCTAAACTGGCCTTGAAATGTGTTTTATCTTTTTTGCAAGATTTTTCCTGACAGTTTCGTGATGTTTTAATTATTTTATGACATCTTTTGCGATATCATATCCTTCTATTTTACCCTATTATTCTCCATACCTATGCTCATGACATCTTGACAACATTGATATTTCTTGGAATTTCTTGCAATCTTATTTCTCGACCATTCCTTGAATTTTCAGTTGATATCGCCCTACTCTCCTTCGTATATTTATTCATTAAAGTTTAAGTTCTTTTGCAGTTATGCAAATTTCATGACAAAAACGTAGAACTAACAGTTTACAAAATATACGCCGTTACTGCCCGAGTTCTTTCGATGATTTGCTTTCGCCTAACCGTGGAAACACTTAACATATAAAGATGAGTGTCAAGGTTGGATACATGCAAAGAGAAATTTCCTAGCGATATTTATAGAACCATCCTCGTTTCTTTTGATAAGGACCACTTTCATACCAAAGAACGAGACTAATATCACGGCGTAGCCACAACATTACTTCCAACCGTGCTAACCCTGACATCTCATACATCGAAATCTAAACAATGATTGTGAGTAGTGCGTCACTTGCTTAACAAGGTTACTGCCAACGCAGAACAGCTATCAAGCACACCTGTAAATGCGCACAGCCTAATAAATAAATCACGCTTGTCACATAGTGGGTGATTTGCGTTCATCCACGCGACACACCAACAATTATTGCCGTTCAACGTTCATTTTATGGCTATATTCAAATTGGAGATTGGCGCGTCAACCCTTTTCAATCACTTCTTTTTTAAACGTTCCCCTACGATTTCAAAAGACCACTGTGGTACTTAAGTTCGTGGTAAGGCTATCACTTCTTAATCTAAAATTAACTTCAACCATAAAATTCGAAAAAGGTGACCCACCAAAAAGAACCCAAAACGTATAACGCATTTCGAACAAATTGAACATTTGTAAAATAAATACTCGGCAGACAAGTACTGCGCGAAATCATTACACATCTCTGCCCCTATGTAGACAAAGAAGTCTATGAAACTAATTTCGATCAGGCTAGATTGACGATTCTTGCGCGAAAGAATCATCTGTCCAGTTAAGGCTGATGAACTCTCAAAATGTGCAAAGTAACTTTCAATGCCTAAAAAATTCTCGGTGAAACAATTCCAAATAATGACTGTATAGTAGTCGAAAAGTACTACAAATTAACCGTGCTTATTGCGTTTTCGCAGATTTGCGAATGATATCTTCAAAATATTAACGAAAAGTATGTAAATGCCAGCATTTGGCGCAATCCGCATAAGCGGTCCAATTCGCCATCTCCGCTCTAACCTCACACGACGTTTCATGGACCCATCCTATTTTTCACATCAAAGCATTCAAACAAGTTAAACAGCAGAAAAAACAGCTGCCTTGAGACACACACTTCAAAGAAAATACGCAGTTTACTTTACTTGTTTAAAGTGTTGGCCCTACTCATTTCAGCAAAAGAGAAAGCAAAATTACTAAAGAAACCGTAAAATTTAGTACAAAGCCTTATAGAATGAGAACTGTTTTTCTTTAAAAAGTCAGCGGCTAAATTGTACATGATTGAAGTTGTGAAGACCGAATCATGAAAAGATACGGAATTATAAAGACTACATCATACGAAATTTGAACCAAGAAAAAAGTACTAGGGTTTTGAGCCTGACACTGAAGAAGCAAGCTGACTGCAAAAATAACAGAAAAATTTATTATCAGGTATCAACAACGGGAAACAGAGACGTCCTGCAAGCATATAGGTCAGCAAAAGACCATCTCCTTCCAAACAATACATCAACAACATTAATGTAAGCAGAAAACATAAAATGGATGGAGTGTGCGAAGTTCTGATAACTAACAGAACAATTTAGTCTTTGAGTCAATGATTGCATAAAATATATTACAGTAGAACGTCTGGTGGAGCTGCAAAACATATAAACAAACAAATGCAGTAGTTATATAAGGAAGACTGTGCGCACATTTGATCGAGCTTCCCATTCTGATCTTTGTTCTCTTTCAGAAAAAGATTTCCCCTCTACTGAACCTTCGTGAATGTCAGTGAAATCGACGTCTGAACAACTCATCTTATTAATTAAACCAATTCCTCATGTTAAGACCTTTTCAGCCAGATAAGAAAGTAACGTGAGAGACACAACAAAGCGACCGATGAGTGTTGACAATCGATGAAACCATATGCCGTTCAAGTGAAGTGCAGTCGGTGCACTTTGACCGCATTATCATTGCCTGCCGATGCTAACTCACAGACTCTCTTCGTGTTCCCGCCTTTGGGCAACCATTCACCAATACCCGGCCGAAATCTGAACATTCACATCAGAAGCAAATTCTATACTGCAACATCAGGATTAAAAGGAAATCATGCATTCCATTTGCTACAGCGCAAAACGAGAGGTGACAAATCCCGTACTCCGTATGATTGGCTCATGGGCAGTGAGATGCTTCATAAGCATTGCTTTTGCCATATTGCAATAGGCAATTTACTTTAAAACGATGCAGCTAATGTTGGCCTTAAAAAATTCCGCTCGTAGGCGGGTCAGGTTTTGTGGATTTCCGAAAACTTTCGAAATTCCGGTTTGCGAGGAAACCAAAAAAGATGAGAGGTCGAATGCCAACAGTAGTTGTACCGCAATTTCGACATACGCCGTGCTGGTTTATGTCTTTGTCATAAATACTGGTAAAAATGGCTGGACTTTCAACCAACATCACATCAGTGTAACCTAAATAACATTTCGCATATAACACGCTGTAATAATCCAACCGAAATAATTTAATACGAAGCTGAAAATAAAGAAGGGAAAAATAATAACGCAGGAAAATATGGTTACGAATGAAAAGATCACAACGACTAAAGAGCGCTGCGTCTGTAAATACCCCTATTCCTCCCTTTTGAAATTTTGGAGCCATGTTTATCCTACTGAAATATAAAACTGACCTTGAAAATACGGATCGGTCATTAGCACATGCAAACTCTTCACATAGAACATGATCGGAACAACGAACAGAAGATGGCAACTTCACTCTCTCAGTAATGTTCCTAACGCAAAAATAAAATCTAACAGAATGCCAGCAAAAACAGGAGACCACTGCGTAAAAATAAGTACCGTTATCCCAAACGCATAACAATGTCTCGTATTTTTTTTAATCGGTATCGAGATCAAACTGATATTAGCCTCGTTGCTCCCTCCTCCCCGTCTCACATTCCCTAGCAGTAATCTTTTAAAGCACATACGTTGCCGCACAAGGAGCAAAACAACGCGTAGTCTGGTCCAGTGAACACGAAAGCAGATATGTTCCGGATGGATCCCAACAGAGATCACAAACTGCCATCGAATGTCCTCCAAAGAGCGGTCGCGGCTCCCAAAAGCCATTACCATCCGAGCACTCCTTCAAATTCACAAGCCAATGCAACGAAGTGCATTCCGCTGACCAAACAAAACTGATTTCCCTGACTTCAAAACTCATCCCATCTAAACTGCTTATTCAGTTAGTCGCTTCAATAACTCCTTTGAAGGTCACATCGTGCTAAAGAATGCTGACTTAATACTTGCAGATCCATGCTCAAGTATATCTACCTTACTTTTACTGAAAGCATTCAACTATAGATAGCACAGGATGACGAACTTCCGCGAAAAGAATGTTTCAGCGATTGATCAGACACGGTTTGAGTTGGAGACAAAGTAATATCATAATTAAAAACAATACTCAAAGATGACCTGCTTACAGCTCCATGCATAGAAACCTCCAAAGTAAGAATGTGCGATGATCATAGTTCCGGTTGGTGAAAAGCATTCACCATAATACCCAACTGTTTGTCTTCCAACGTCACCAAGCCGCACCTTAAAAACGATATACAATACCAGCATTTGAGGATATCTTATCGGTAAACTTATTCAACAAACTCACCTCAATTCTTCGAAGTACTTCCCAGTCGTTACTTTTGTGAAAAAAAGTACATTTCGGGAATAACTGATGTAACGCCGAAATTATTCCGGCATTAACTGCTTATCAGATTAGGTCGATTCAAAAAGGTCACTTATTTGACAGATATGCGGCAATGTCTATTTATGACCTTAACTTGTAAAACAATACACCACTTCAACGATGTATTGGCAACATCACCATACATCCAGCTGTCACATTCAAGATGCGATAAAATACGAGCCAATTTTTAAGTGCAGGTTTCCATTAATGCTAACCCGAGATGGATCAGGAAAGGATAAGGTGAGCGATGCATTTCTTTGCAATGTCGTATTAATCCCCACAGGGTAATGCTCCACTTGCGATTGCATCGACGATGACCGGTTTTCACCTCTCCCCGACAAAAAGGTTTTCGATAGCAAGAGACAGAATAGATCACAACCATATAAAACACAAGAAGACGCACCGCACAGATACCTCTAACTTCCCTCCCCCTGTCGAAAAATCGCCACCATGCTTATGCCTGCACCTGCCCATAAGCCGATAACCGGCAACTCTGTCGTTAATCGCTTCAGATATACGCCAGAAACGCGAGAAAACGAATTGCTTTATGACAGACACAGCACTTCACATAACGATTTATTGAGGAACTGATAAAAACAACAACTGAAGGAAGCAGATATATTCGACAGATTAACGCAGACGACGTGCCTCTCTCTCAGCCTCCAGCAGCGTCAGAATGTCACCCTCTCGAACGGGACCCTTCACGTTTCTGATTATTGATCGATTGCTCGGATCATCGATGAAATCAACCCGCACCTGTAACCGCTTGCAATGAAAATACATTTAAAAGCAGCGCAATGTTCGGCCTTTTCCTGCTATCGTCTTTATTCAACCCGCCCTTACCCCTCCCCCCTTCTCAGATGTGTTGAAAAATTCACAACGGTCATCAATTTCATGCAAAAAATGCGCATTGTAAGCAGCAGGGATAATAGGAAATGCGGCAAAACAATGGACCGGAATCACAACTTTAAAAGACCGGAGGACGAAAGTCCCGGAAAACTAGAAGAAACCGTATTTGGCAGTGAAAGGGGAAAGGACTAGGTTCAAGACATCAATATGTGCCGTAGATCGGGAAATCGAAATGCCCCCCTCGCTCAGCCCCTTGCGCGCAGATGAGGAACTGCATGTCAGCTAAAGGCAAGTAAGGATTCTTGAAGGAAGTAAAAGTAACTTCCGTATAAGTCGACCAGAGCACACAACGACTCTGGAATCTCTATGAAAAAGAAATGAACTATCCGGTCCGAGTGCATTCTATTGGGATGAAAGGAAGAATTTTAAAAACCTGTGTGCACTGTCCCTGCGAGCCGGTACGACCAAGAATTTTCGTCACCTTCGCTAGTTTGATAGGCTTATCCATTGATATGCTTCAACTGCCTGAAAATTTTACAGGTCTAAAACGTCAGCATATTATTAAATAACATAATTCGTCGAACGGCTGTTTTCATGACAAAGGCAAAAAACAAACGTCTGAGACGTTTCGGATCCTTCTCAAGTGATCGCACAGGATATGCTCATAGATCCTGCACCAGTTGCGATCCAGATTGCATTTAACGAGATCTTGCAGCTATGTGAAATCACAGCTACATTCTGTTTCAAAGGAAGCCGCGGTGCTGCCTTTAAGGACCTCACACCAGGCATCCCTCAAATCGAAAAATTGTTGTTCTGTCTAAAGTACAGGGGTATCAGAAGCATACCTTCCATCTACACTATCGATTGGAGTTCTGGCCAAACCAGGTCCATAATTATTCAAAGGAATGATCTATTACACATGTCTAATCATTTGTAAAATACCACAGATGAGATGCAAAAAAGAGAGGCAAGTTCTATATTCAAACGAAGCAAACATATTTAATCAGGTCTTTGTAAGGATAAAATACTACACAGCCTTCCAAGAATAGGGTGGAGGGGAAAGGGAGGGGAAAGGGGGTAACGGCAGTATTCGGAATCTAACTTAACCCTGCCCAGAAAATGTAGTTATGGAAAAACGGAAGTTAAAGCATCGGGCATCAACCTCCCCCCCCCCT
Source organism: Baylisascaris procyonis (assembly GCA_037389465.1). Lineage (NCBI taxonomy): Eukaryota > Metazoa > Nematoda > Chromadorea > Rhabditida > Ascarididae > Baylisascaris > Baylisascaris procyonis. The sequence goes on from JAZARR010000110.1 coordinate 3,390,934, forward strand.
ATACATGCCTCATTCTGGGTTCTTAAGGACATACGAAACATGTCTTGCCGCTGTTTTCTTGAAAACATTGCTAATATCTGTTGAATACTAATTGCATGCATGTTCAAAGTAGAAAAAAACTGAGCTGCACTGCTCAACTTCATTTAATACTACATAGATCTTCCAGGAATAGGGTGGGGGGGGGTGATAGGATAAAAGGATAGGACGAAAAAGGGTGAGTGGGGAAGAAGAAAGTAAGCTCCGACTCGATCACATGTGAGAAAACATGGTCTACCCCCTACCTCACCATGCAAGTCAAGCCTTAACCAAACCAACCTAAAGCATGAAACCAAAGAGTTCAAGAAAAACACATTGTAGAGGTCATCCCAATGCATGCATTAACCGAAAAGTAGAGCAAATGTAGGGCACGTTCGGGCCTTCAAAGAGTGGAGCTCGACTTCGCCTAGGGTCGAATGGTTGAGGAGTGATCGACATACGTCGCGCACCCCATGAAATTTCAAGCATGCGCACGCCTAAACCCACCTTAAAAACCTGTCCGCTTTCTTTATAAAACCGCTCAACCCCGCGAAAATATGGAAAGAAAATTTCATATTGCGATTGTCAAAATATTTTAAATCATAGCAACTTGAGTTGTGAAAAGAATACTGGAAAAACTCTAGTATGAAGGTCTTCAAGGATAGGTGATGCCAAAACTTCAGCTGCACCGTCGAAACTAAGGACCTCCCCCACCAACATGAAATCGTTGCGAAACAGACAACGAAAGAACTCACAGGTTAGTCACGAATCCCAGATGCAGTCTCTTTCATGCGGGCACTTTGCCCAATCGACAGTGTTCCTGTCAGGACTCATTGCTCTATGTCAACAACGCCTTACTACCAGCACAAACGCAAACCTCGAGTTCGTTTATTTCAACAAAGATTGCCTTCCCATATGGTCTCGAACTCCCGCGCTGATTGTGATGTCCAACAATTCGTGATTTGCTGGTAAAAGCATCGGACAAAAAACCTCTAACGATGTGAACGACCAATGATATCATATAACAGACGGAGACGACAAAAAACCTCTAACGATGTGAACGACCAGTGATATCATATAACAGACGGAGATCCAAACAAAAGCAACGTAAAAACACTCAAATATATAACTTAGATGCAAATGAAATGACTACTGCTCAGTTGACTTCCTTTGTCTGCGAATAGCGAAAAATGTTTTTTAAACAAAACATCAAATTGCCCCAAACGAAAATGCATCTCTAACTTGAACTTCAACAATAAAAACTCCCCAACAATAACGTCGACTTCGGAGTCAGAACCAGCGAGAAATTCAGTCGCAAACTTTGCTGGAATTCAGTCACTCAGAAAAATTGTGTTCTATTGTTAGGTAAAAAATGCACGATCAATCAGTGCCACTCGATCGAATATAAGTGACCTTGACATCGAACCTTTAACCTACCACCAACGAGAACAAACGAGTCCGGAGTCAGATACCGCCATAAATTCGTTTGGCAATTAGTGACCGCCTTCGTCACAAAATGCATTTTGGTGTTTCGCAAATAGTGGATGACCTAGTGAAACAACTCAAATTGTTTGGACAGGAGCTTGACGATCTCATGTGTTAGTGCGCATCGCCAATTCCTCACTCCGAATCTAAAAAAACCACCGTATAATTGAAAATGTCCCTAGCTGAGGCTAATTCAGTAATCGGGAGAAAGGAAGGAACGGATCGCTAATTGAAAAATTGGGGGAGGGGGAGGGGAAAAGAAGCGGATATGCTCAAACTTTAGCCAAGGGAGGCACGGATATGCCCAAGTTTTGACTGAGGGAAACACAGATGTGCGCAAGTTTTGGCTGAAAACACCGCCCATACAACGTTTTGCAAGTGATTCATTTCTTCGGAAACAAACCAGTGTGAAATGCGAACCAACCGTTTGAACAATTTATGCAAACTTTTCCGTATCTATAAAAAGCCATAACTGCTCCCGAAGTAAAACCATCAAACTTTAAAGTTAATAGGGAAGACCATCCTGTAGTACTGACTAAACTCACAAATTTCGTCAGCTGTTTTCACTAGTTCCCGAGCTAAAGCCCTCAGAAAGATAAACAGAAGTAACAGCATTCTAAGCACATAAACTAGGTCGGGTAGTTTTCTAACAGGAATTAAAGCTCCGTTATTATGCACTGGTGCGTCCAACATAACGATGTCCGAAATCTAGCTGGATAAAGATATTCAACGACACTGATAAAATGGACGAACTTTCTATCAGATCACCAAACGTCCACATCACTCCAGAAATTGCGGTACCACAAAATAAACCCCTACCTTTAACACAGCTAATCTCATCTTCCTATCTCTTCCTGCAAAGTAAAACCACTTGCGGCTGATTCGACCTCCCGAATAAAATGCATCCAAAAAACCAGTTGAAAGAGATACGAATGTAAGCAACCTGAAAAATAACCAGCACAAACGATGATAAGTGCATGGTACATGTCATTAAGAGGAATGAGTATAAATGAAGACCCGTACGAAAGTAACCTTTATTCGAGTAAAGACAAACAACAAAGCAAAATATACATGCAAAATTGTAAGACAACGCCATCACACTAGCTCAATCAGTGCCATCTCCAGAGGTCGCTTCTGATTCCTGCAAATATACAAAGTGCATCGGATATTACGGCAGAAATATGCTTCAGCATATTATTCCAGTATATTTCAACTTTTCAAAGAAACGAAATTCAACAACACCAACATAATAAACATTTTCCTGCTCTTAGCTGCCCTCACCGCTATAAACTATAACATTTCAGTGCATTTCTGGCACAACTAAAAATTTTAAGCGATTTAGTTCAATATCATAAACATTCTCCAACCCGGAAGAAATGGCAAAAATCAGCGATATAAAAAATTACCTCGCTTTCATTTTCTTTTTTCTTATCGGGTTTCTTAAGCGGCTTATCGTCATCCGATGAATCACTGTCATCATCCGATACGTACTCTTTTGATTTCGCTTTTGTGAACGATTTCGTTGGTGATCTATAATGTCTTCAATTAGTGACTACCGAAAATAATGACTTCGTTTAAGACTTTACAATAAAATCAAAGAAAAAATACCTAAAATTCATTCAAAAGAATGATAATATTTTCGATTAGAACTCCTCAAAAGTGAACGAATTGCAGCAATAAGTTACTGTTTTGTTATTCAGTCGCATTATTAGCCAGACCTCCAATACTTCAAAGATTTACTGGAATTGTGAAAAATAGCCAATAATAAGAAAACAGAAAAAGATGGGGCTAAGAATTAACGGAAGTTGGCAGCGAAAGAAATGAGATAATTCACATACAAGATCGTGCCATTAAACTCCACACTACAATTTATTAATACGCATCTCTACTATCAAACGAATTCACTTATAAGATGTGATGGTATAAACTAGATGAGCTAAGAATGTTGTTCTCTGGAACAACTTACGCTGTTTTCGACTTCTTCGACGGCCCTGCCGAGGATGCAGCTGCGGCCGCTGCCCCACTCTCAACGTACTCTTTCATCTCGCGCGCATACCGCTCTTTGTCCTCTGCTGCTTTCTTCTCGTATTTCTTCAATTCAAGTGGACGTCAAGTTCAAATTCGCTGCTCTCATTTGAGTTAACATTTACAATTTTTATAATAATCGAAAACGTTTCCTTTGCTTATGCTTGTTCAAAGTTTTACTTCATCTCTTAATGATGTTCTTTTGTCACACCTTACTAGTTTGACAGAGAGCTCATGTTAAGGCATGACTGTCCAGAATGTTTAAACTTCTATCAGCTCTCCATCCAAAAGTGTGGTAATAACCACAATTTATTAGAAACTCATCTGAAAGCTTGCAGGGAGGGGAAGGGGGAGGTATGAAAAAGGCAACTTTACCGCCATTCCCAATCAGATCTCCCCACTGATTACCTATCGCCAAAAAATTATTTCGTGGCATTGCACTACTCGATCAAAAAAATACATTGACGAACAAAAGGCGAAGCTAACCTGTTTCGTTTCCTCATCCACCTCCTCTTTCCACATTTTGCCAGCTCGTTGAGCTGCTTCCGGTGCCGAGAGTCCCTCCTTGCGGAAATTCGCGTAGTTCTCACCAAACCAAAGGAAATATGCCGACTGTGGCTTCTTTGGAGCATTAGGATCCTTCTTCTTTTTCTCTCGTTTCGTTGTCCCTTTGCCGCTCTTCTCGGACGTTTCCTTCTTAAAATTCACCATCCATAGCTTCATTTTTTCCCATTTTCGAATCCAAATGAATTCTATGAGCTTATTTCAAACGAGTGAAGAACTAACCACTTTCTAAATGTAGTTTAGATGTAGAACAAATTTTATAGAGACTTTAACGGACTCACAAATGCAGGTCTCTCACCCAAAGGTCTTGGACCCCATGTCAGATATAGTTCTCTTCGATAATCTCAGCTAAAAAATCGGTTCGCATTTATAAGCTCAACAAAAACTATGGAAAATTTCAAATCTTCATTGCCAAGCTACCTCTAACCAGAGACGATTAACAACTGAAGTAGGGCTTAAATGAATATGGAAATATGGAATAGACAAATTAATGTGGAACCTTCTCTTTTTTGGGTTTTGGCTCCTTCGTCTTCTTTTCTTTCTTCTTGCCTGTAATGTCACTGTCCTCTGATACCTCACTCGAGTTCCCAGCGTTGCTATCATATTCTTCTTCAGGTTCCGATCCTGATCCTTCCGATGAGTCGGCCGCCTGTCTCTTCCGTTTAGCATCTGCTTCAACGTCATAATCCTCTGCAATAGACAGTGTTCAGCCAACGAATATATGCGAGAATTAATAGAGAATTTACCTCTTATTATGCAGTACTCTAATCGCAGACTATTAACAGTTTGTTTTCTGGATTTAATTATTTCTGTTTGTATTATAAGCAATTCTAATGCGTTTTTGGGCTAAATTCGACGCTTCGTTTAATGAGTGATTTATGGGCTCAGAGCTCACAGCGAAGGAGAAAATCTACGGGATCTATGCACATCTTCCTTTCCTCTTCCTTCATCCCTTGAATGGCACAATAAGACATCTGTGAAATTATTTTAATAACGTAAAGTTCATTTCAATCTCATTTACGAGGCACGTTTCGCCATTAAACCTTTATCCCCATCCATCTTTACCACCTTATCCTTTCCCCCTAAACAAAAAATACCAGTACAGTTCTATAAATAAAGCTACTATTACAAACCACTGTATCCTTCAGCTTTGATAAGTTAGACTGCTAACAACTTTCTAAGATCTTTTAGCTTCTGAAGACTGCTGCAAGAAGAGGCAACATGGTCTCTTAAGACAGCGTTGAGTGGAAAAGAAGCAACAAACCATCTTCGCTATCACTATCTTCATCGGTGTCCCTGGCAGCCGCTTTGTCCTTTGCCTCCTGTTTCACAGTCTCCTTGTATGGATCGATTTCATCATCACTTCCAGCGAATTTATCTTCCGAGTAGTTCGGTTTATCCTCAAATTTGAACGATTATCCTATCGCTCCAAAACAACCCCGTAAACTACTTAGTCGTAAACAATGTCGTCATTACAGCCACTGTGGCATAAATGCATATCCGATAAAACAAAAGGGGTCTAAAAGTAATAAAACCTTATTAACCCAGCTTTCACATACCTCAAAAAATGCAATCCTCAGCACTTGTTTTGAAAAAGAAATACAGTTTTATAGGTTAAAGACAATAATAAGGTTCTAAAAACTATTCAAGAAGAAAAGAGAGCATATAATCCGAACATTAGCAACAAATTTTTGCAACATTCCATATGACAGCGAGTCGAAAGAGTCGAAATCAAATCGAACATTACAAACTTGCATCATAAATAAAACGAATCTCAAGGGAATTACCATTCGCTTCGCATTACGAATGCGAAGATGTTTGTTGTTGACAAAGTCGAATAATCGGTTATATTCCTCTCTAAAAAATGCCAAATTACAAAAACACAAAACTTTCTCCCAATCTTCATATTTCATTGCAATAAACAGCAAACGGCACTAATGATTTAAACGGTATGAATAAAACTTCCTTCATTAAAGACAGGCAACGAAATCAACAGTGTTTTCTTAGAAAAAACTTCAAGGAAAAGAAAAACGGTTTAACTGAACACATTAGGTCATCCTGAAATCCTAACCAATCTTTGAGGGATAAAGCCTTAATATGCTGTTTCTCTTGGAATGAAGAATATTTGCCATGTTTTTTTACGTCCTGCACATCACATCGAAACTTTTAGGACGACCTAACACTACTCGAAATATTTCAACAAGACATTTTAGTAACATTTTAGCCTAACAAGAATTTCGATGATATGGACTTCTTCGTCCCTTTTCCCTCCACCACCTGCATATATCTCCAATTTTACCCAATGATATCTTGGCACGGTAGCAAACACTACTAGCACTACGTATTGATTTAAGGGCAGAGCGAGAGATTAAGTTGGCCCCCTTCCCCCTCCCCTCCTCTGACTTGCCAAGTCTTCATCCCCGTTCGCTAAGTTGTACGGTAACAATGCTTACTTCTCGACACTGTTGAACACAAGCGTGCTGCCGCCTTTCATTTCCACCTCAAAATCAAACGAACGCGTCGACACATCCGAACGCGCGAAGTTCACACTGCTGATCTAAAAAAAGCATTAAGATCCGCTGAATTTTCAGTATCTGATGATTGTTTAGTTCCCTAATTTCAGAGCATTTCTTTGATGTACCCTCATCACTCTTATATTGACAAATAAAGCAAGTAAAGTGTGAAAAACTCGATATTAATTGTTAAAACATTCGACTCGCATTTATTGCGATAAAAAAATCTCCAACAATCACTGCAGCAAATAGATCGTTATTAGAAGCTGTCTGTTGCAGTCAAAAGTCGGAAGTCATTCAATAGAAGATTATTAACTAATTCTGCAGATATTCATTATTTAAATAACGCAAGGAATCGAGCAATATGGCGCTTAAATATATCATCAACATTAAAACTGAACAATCCATTCAAAAAATCCATCCTTGGTAATGAATACTTGAAATGTAATCAGGTTCAGAAATCGATCTATAATCGAATGATCTTTGCATTTGCATTTCTAGTCCACTTATTTCCCCTTAGCCATTTCTGTTACTCTGATAGCCATTCTACTTACCTAGCTATTCATCAATGTCCTCAATAGTGAACATTTCATCGGAAAATTCATTTGCTTACAAATCAAATAATAGAAAAAGAAAGGCTAAACATGAGAAAAAACCTCTTCGAAGCGAATATACATTGGTGGTTTGTGCACGTAAACGAATCCTTTTTCCAGTGGATAAAGAAAGCCGGATGCCTGCTTGTGAGCACACATTATTGCCGGCGTTCCTGAGTGACTGCAAAAGTATTTCATGAATCCTCAACCATCAATATAATATTTTACAACTGTTCTCAGAACTTTACCCATACAGCCTACCCTTCCTTTCCTACCTGAATACTGTAATTTAAGAAAGCAGAAGCAAAATGCGAACGGAAATGCTGACACTTATAAAAATCAGAAATGAATGAAAAGAATTTTTAATGTTTATTTGTCAGATGCTAAACTGTAACGATCACATAAACGGAAATAAAATATAGGCGTGCCACCCTTCTCCATTCTAAACGAATAAGAAGCAGAAGAAAGAAATTTTCTCCCCTGGAAATTAAAAAAAATCAATACTGATGAAGTGAATAGTGATAACTCTCTTTCTTAGTGATAAGCATCATCGTCTGAGGTTTCACAAACCGGATGTTGCAAGTTTAAAGCTTTATAAGTTTTGCGCCTGAGCTGCCAATTTCCAAACCGTGTTTTACACTTCGATTGCTATTCATAAACCATCCGCACCAAAACTCGTCTCAAAAAGTACACTGATGTTGGCTTATTCTAATTCAAATTCACCCGTTCCCTCAAAAATAAACGCGATACCACACGATTCATCTTCATCTCACAACATCCAAATAAGAGAATAAACCTGACCCAACAAAGGTGCCTGGCACGGTGATTTTCATATCGACCATAACTCGAAAGATTTTCGACACTACCTCGAAAACGTTACCACTCAACTTCTTATCGAGCTTGCCTTTGTATTGCTCTTTCAACTGCTCCCTGAAAATAGATAATTTAAAAACACTGCACTCCATCACAGGCAAATATCGTTGGAAATCTTACGGCTGTAAACGAATAAAGTTCATGGTGACAAGGAAATCTATGCATATCCCAGAAATACGAAAACGAGGTTGCGGGAAAGGGAGGTGGAAGGAGAATATTTTCAGCAAATTTCAAAGCAACAGCTAGTTGTTATATATCCCTGTCAACTGATCACTTGTAAAATTGCATCTTCTCAATTTGATCTGTACAACCTCTGCCATCAAACGAACAACCTAATAATCAATCACCCTAAAGGAAATACGACCGATTGTTACCCGGCAATGTGACAATCTCAGTTTGAAAACGACACATTCTCAGACATATTAAAGTAAGTAAGAAAAAAGAAATAAGTACTGTGTAAGTCCAAGGTCGAGCTCTACCTCCTCGTCTTTTGCGAACTCCAACACAAGAAAGTGGTATCGCGTCTGACCCTGTCGAATTGGTGGATTCAAGCTGATCTGAAATCCACATCAACGAATCGAATAGTATCATATTTCACTCCTTTCATGCAATAATCCTCCTTACCATATAACAAGTAACAATACAGCATATATAAAGTTTGCTCGAAGGTTGGCAGATTTAGGGTTAAAAGCAGCAAAACAATCTAAGTAAATGAAAACGCACCACGAAGTACATATGACGGCCATCTTTGTGAGGCAATAAGAAAAGCCGCATGATCGTTTTGATCGGAATCTTGTAATCGTACGTTTTTCCGTGTAATGAGAGATGATTCTGGTAGACTTTGATATCGTAACGGCCACTGAAATGCATAAAAAGTTCAATGAGAGCAACCGCGATTTTCAAGCTATTCATTTTCTTCTCGTTTTCTCCGCTTCCTCCTCCCTTTTGAAATGATGATGAGGTCTTTCATCTGCTTAAAAAAATGAATTCAACGCTGCTCTAACAGCTTCAAAAAACGAATTAATGAGTGAATGGCATCATTTTTGTCTGACAGAGAAGGCAAAGTCCGAACCCAAAAATCTGATCATAAAACGTATTTTCAGTGTAATCCTACATTCTGACAAAAATATAATCAACAACTCCACTCAATCAAGTCAATGAGTAGAAACACATTTCAAAGAATCGAATTCTAGAAAAAGTGGCTAAGCAAGCATACCGAGGTGTGGTGCAAAGGATCTGTTGAAGCGTAGCAACCGGCTGATCGGTTTCGGTTTCTATACCTGCGTATTGCATCACTGCCCGTCGGAACTCCTGCAAAATATATTTTGAAATATCCTGTTACAATTTTTAGAAGATCTTTCCTTACTACTGCATGCAAACATGGGGAATCATTTAAGTGCGACTGATACAAACATCACATCAATTTGCTTTTGTAAAAAACATCGGAACATTCAGCCTGTAACGAGTTCGCCCTAAACAAATCATAAAAAAACAAGAAAAGTCTAACACTGGTTCGTATCTTACTTTTTCCGGTAAAAGAAAGCAATTATCCCAAACGGCTATGTTCAAGAAGACAAACGTCGTAAGCAAGAAAGAAACAACATATTCAGGAACAATAAAAACAACAAACCTCCTGCTTAATCATCCAGTTCCTTCATGAGATTATCCTCACTCCTCCTTTCCACCACTAATCTCTCCGCAGATTCATTCAAAACTGATCTAAAATCTCCACGACATTTCAACTTAAAGTAGCTTCACAATATAGCATTTAAACTTCTCACCTTCTCCGAATACCACATCGCGCAAACCTATACTCACAATGCGAAGAAATCTGATAAAAATATAAACAAAGAAAAAGAGACATTGGAATTTAAAGGGAACACACCTCTACAGGATCGGCATCTTCGTCAGCATCCGGATCGGTCGGTATGTGAAAACGCATCTCCATAAGAGAGACGGCACAGTCGTCATTCTGATGGAACTCGAGCACTGCCTCACTTTTGCCCGATGTACAATTGCTGACGTTGCTTAGTGGAATTTCAAAACACGGCTTCTCATCCACTTCAAACTCGAGTACTTGTCCTTCAATCAACATCATATTCTTACGTAACTCATTTCCGTATATGGGGTACTTAACCACTCTCAATAACATGGATCTAGGTTAAATGCGATCACGAGCAAACGAGTAGCGTGCTCCAGGAACTCGCCGTTTGCTCCAAGAGACAACCATCATCGCGGAAATATTTCAGCTTTTGCGAAGAAAACATACGGCTTTAAGCGTATGCAGCGCAAAATACATGGCGCTTCTATGAAGTAGACGCTTTGATATTTCCGCAAAAAAAACGTTGCCATAAATGATGGTACACCATCCACAGCACGTAGTCTTAAGACATTCTACCCCGATCGCGATGACACTTTGAAATTATGAGAATAACAGGTGAACAATTAACTGATAACACAGTCAAAAGCTAAACAAACACAAAAGAGAAAATAAATTGAGAACAGTATTGCAAAAAGTATTGCAAAAGCATCAGCATTTCAAATGCGCCTTTCAGTGCGAACGAGCTTCCATCTTCTTATTTGGAGAGGGAATCAAACAGAAAGAAAATTCAGAATTAAAGAAATTTTTCTGCAGCAATACTAAAACATAAGTACCTTTTACTTCAGCCTTTCCATAGTTCCATCCTTTAATACTCTGATCTACCTGAACCACATCCTTATTCCAGTTCCGATTAGCAAATGCCTTTATTTTTTCATATTCCTGCAAACAGCGATCTTCAAAGTAGGAAGATGAACTGCGCAATAACGACGCTCTTTTTGTTTAGTTCGGATATCCAGGCATAAACGTGGTCATCATACTTGGAATCACTTCTCCATAGATCTTTCTCATTCCATACTCCATTTTATGCTGCAATAGCCATCACAGCACTGAATCGCGCCGCGATTTACATATATCATTATCAGTTCAGAGCAGTTCACCTATGAATTCAATCGATCATTGTGAAGAAGGCACCCAGCCGGATCCTTCTAATGCCTCCTTATAAAACCCACATGCCGTTCTAGGGCTCAACTTCATCACTCAAGTATCAGTCCGTATGGCACTTCGACTGCCAACTTTACCACGACGGCAATCTCAAACAATCGTAAACTAACACCCAATGCACGATACGCCTCTCAAAAGACACCTTAAATCTTACAAAAGGAAGAACTGCACAATTAGAGCGAAGGGGGGACATCCGAAAAATCTTTCCATCTTTCAACTGTTCTCCTTTCGAGACTTGTTTAACCCACTCCCAGCTTGTCTTTAATTAATCATATCTAAGAACCTCTTTCCCCACATCAACTGTTTTCAAGCACGCATCCATACTGAATTATTAAAGATCACTACATGATTTTTTAAGCACAGACCCGAATTGTCTTCGTGAAATTCATAAAGCTTAAAGAAAGAAACCTAAAAAACGTCACTACCATTCTGCTCTAACTACCACTTCGCCAACGAACAAAGAGACCTTAATCAAATACTCTAAAAATAAGCCAATACAATTTTATGTACACTATGAGCTGAATACCTCAACTGTCCGGAGCTGGATTACGAGAACATGAAGCAAATGTGCTACGAGCAGCTGAAGAGATGGAAGTAGCAGAGTTTAATTTAGTCCCCATTATGAAGGTAAATTCGGCGAAAGATAAGTAATGAGAAGGTCGGCATATATATGTTCATGAAGGCGATCATCTAATGAACTTAGTGGCGCATACGTCTTTCATCTGCATAATCGTTCCGAATGTGGTATCCACATTGCAAAGTCCTATTTGAAACCTCCTACCTTTTCCGAAAAGCCACCGAATCGTAGGCTGATTCCACTGGTTAGCGAAAACTTTAGACCTGGCTTGTTGGCAAGACGCATCCAAGAAATTTTTTCGATTTCCGATGTACCTATCGTCTGTAGTTTACCGGTTTTCGTATTCTTGAATTGGATATGCTGATCTGCCAACTTGATTCGTCCACTGTTCTGCAACCAACATAAGCCCATTTCACGTCAATTCTTTATTGCGGTTTACAAAAAGAACGGAATTACGAAGTATTATCAACTTCGAAATATACAAAGATGGCCGTGAAATTAAAAATTTTACGCCGTGATGCAAAATTTTTTACGGCCAATCTGCTAGAGTTCGAATGCTTTCTTAGTTCATTGGGATATTAGCCTCTCAAAAATCCCATTTTGGTCCGACGGGCACATACCCCTTAAAAGTAGCATAATAAGATGTACGTAAAGGGAAAGAGTACTGTCAACGGAACGATGAACATATACCGCTCATTTCTTGACCACTGAATTACGCGTGAAATACCTTGCACCTTATGCAAAATTCAATGGTAAAAGTTTCTTATTAAAAGATTCCACTTTAGCCGTCTGCCGTTGTTCTATTGTTCCGTACAGCAAATGGTCGCTCTCCTCGACGGCTCCAGCACCCATCGGAAAACATGCGGTGGAGAAAAAATGTCGAGATATTTTAAAGCTTTACCCCACTGTACTGACTTCGGTCAACGATCCCCATACTGAACTAAGCTGTGGAATCAAAAAAGCAATTCACTTCAACTAATCATCATCCAACAGTCACAAGATAAATACGGCTGGTTATTGTAAAAACCACGAGCATTCCGGATATAATAATTCTCAAAAACGTACCGGGGAGAACATGTGAAAAACATCTTGAAGTAGTGGTAAACTATGAAGGCAAAAAAGGGAGGGTGGGCAATCCATAGACGTTGATACATGTCCCCTGGGGAAGCACTGAAATTGTTACTGAAGCGCTGAAACATGCTCCGCAAAAATCTGCGATTTTTTATTTAATCTACAGTTGCTAATAATTTACAGCCAAGCCCGATTAATTTAGGGCATATATTCAAATTTTTTGAATAAGACACAGATACGGCTTCTGCTTTTTGTCTGATGCAATAAAGCAAGATAAAAGTTGATCTAATAAAAATTCACAAAAGCTGACCAGGAATCCCATATCCTCATGGACCACATCGTTGTACTCAAGAAAGGCGTCGACCATCATTACCTGAAAAGCAAAAACGATAATATTTAGAGGTACAGTTCAAAAAATGATCTTTTCATCTACAAGATTCCGGTATTTTTCAGAAGCAATTATTCCAAAAAAAAAAAAAAAATGGATGAGAGAGAGGTGAGAAAAGTTTGCATTTGTAGGTTCAAAAGGTCGAGCTCGAGTTCAGTAGCTCCCAAGGCCTAACTTCATAACACCCTAAAATCAATACATAATATGTTATTGAGGAGCTTCACTTCCATATGCGCTTTTGCTCATTTTTATGCACTGTCAATGTGCAGTGTTCGTTATTCACACGCATAGATGCATGGCTTTATTATAGGATTACTATTTTATACGATAAATAAACACGTTCTTCAATAAGTGTTTACGGCTCTAGAACCATAGAACATCTGTCGCAGGACTTCTTTCATTTGCACAACATAGCAAGATCAAGAGTGAAGGAAAGGATAAGTGTGTTACTTGATTTGAGAAATAAGACTGAGCTTTTCATAAAGGTTAGGATGCAAAACCTGAGCACGGAAAGTGGGCTCTGAGACAGTTAGGAAAAAACACGTATAATGCCTTCAAGGATAAACCTTTCGAGTTCTCTAAAGGGATGAGGTGCGATACTATCCCAGAACGGTCTGACCGTTATAGTACCTAAGACGGTTGTTCTCTTCAAGCATATTCATAAACCAGCATTCTCAAATTAAAAACTTCGGCAGTGCATCCCAACTGCCCAACTCAAACATTACTAATAATTCCTTGGATACAAATATATAATAAAAACGAGCAAATAACTCCAAATTACATCTGCACTCACTCCACTCGATTGGTCGAACCTTACAATGTTGTATGCGGGAGAACTACAATTTCAAATTTATGATCCTTTCAAAACATTCGTTCCAAGAGTCCGACTTTGCAATTTTCTTTGATGGTGAAAATTTGAGCATATTGTTCAGATCAGCTATCAAGCACATCTGTATATGAAATGGGCACAGTCCAATCAACAAACCACACTTGTCAATTAGCGGGTGATTTGCACTCATCCACACGACACCAACAATTATCACCGCAAAATTCGAAAAAGGTGACCCACCAAAAAGAACCCAAAACGTATAACGCATTTCGAACAAATTAAACATTTGTAAAATAAATACTCGGCAGACAAGTACTGCGCGAAATCATTACACATCTCTGCCCCTATGTAGACAAAGAAGTCTATGAAACTAATTTCGATCAGGCTAGATTGACGATTCTTGCGCGAAAGAATCATCTGTCCAGTTAAGGCTGATGAACTCTCAAAATGTGCAAAGTAACTTTCAATGCCTAAAAAATTCTCGGTGAAACAATTCCAAATAATGACTGTATAGTAGTCGAAAAGTACTACAAATTAACCGTGCTTATTGCGTTTTCGCAGATTTGCGAATGATATCTTCAAAATATTAACGAAAAGTATGTAAATGCCAGCATTTGGCGCAATCCGCATAAGCGGTCCAATTCGCCATCTCCGCTCTAACCTCACACGACGTTTCATGGACCCATCCTATTTTTCACATCAAAGCATTCAAACAAGTTAAACAGCAGAAAAAACAGCTGCCTTGAGACACACACTTCAAAGAAAATACGCAGTTTACTTTACTTGTTTAAAGTGTTGGCCCTACTCATTTCAGCAAAAGAGAAAGCAAAATTACTAAAGAAACCGTAAAATTTAGTACAAAGCCTTATAGAATGAGAACTGTTTTTCTTTAAAAAGTCAGCGGCTAAATTGTACATGATTGAAGTTGTGAAGACCGAATCATGAAAAGATACGGAATTATAAAGACTACATCATACGAAATTTGAACCAAGAAAAAAGTACTAGGGTTTTGAGCCTGACACTGAAGAAGCAAGCTGACTGCAAAAATAACAGAAAAATTTATTATCAGGTATCAACAACGGGAAACAGAGACGTCCTGCAAGCATATAGGTCAGCAAAAGACCATCTCCTTCCAAACAATACATCAACAACATTAATGTAAGCAGAAAACATAAAATGGATGGAGTGTGCGAAGTTCTGATAACTAACAGAACAATTTAGTCTTTGAGTCAATGATTGCATAAAATATATTACAGTAGAACGTCTGGTGGAGCTGCAAAACATATAAACAAACAAATGCAGTAGTTATATAAGGAAGACTGTGCGCACATTTGATCGAGCTTCCCATTCTGATCTTTGTTCTCTTTCAGAAAAAGATTTCCCCTCTACTGAACCTTCGTGAATGTCAGTGAAATCGACGTCTGAACAACTCATCTTATTAATTAAACCAATTCCTCATGTTAAGACCTTTTCAGCCAGATAAGAAAGTAACGTGAGAGACACAACAAAGCGACCGATGAGTGTTGACAATCGATGAAACCATATGCCGTTCAAGTGAAGTGCAGTCGGTGCACTTTGACCGCATTATCATTGCCTGCCGATGCTAACTCACAGACTCTCTTCGTGTTCCCGCCTTTGGGCAACCATTCACCAATACCCGGCCGAAATCTGAACATTCACATCAGAAGCAAATTCTATACTGTAACATCAGGATTAAAAGGAAATCATGCATTCCATTTGCTACAGCGCAAAACGAGAGGTGACAAATAAATGAATAAAATAGGACAAAACAGAGCAGACAGATTTTAACAAACTGCCTCCAGCAACATAGCGTCGGGCAGCATCCAAACATCTTCTCAAAAACACTTTCAAAACATCAAATAAAAATATTCCTCAGCGACATCAGTAAATTTGATATGTATTTTACACTAATAGAATGATTCAGAGTATCAGAAAAAGATCGCTTGCTAACTTGATTTTATTCGAAAAGTTGTGTGGAAAGTAATCATTTAAAACACATCCAACAACAGCGCAGCGTGTTCCGACTTCTATACCATCCAAATGATCTCGAAAAAGCAACGTATATAACAATTCATAACTCGAGACAAACAATAGCAACCTTTGCAGTAATATGGATTACAAGCATATTGAAAACGCCGAAAATCACAAAGCAAAATAGTTTCAAAGAGTGTCTTTCAAGTGCTATAAAGTGGAGATTTTGACAATCTTCTTCCAAAAGCAGAAAGTCAGGATCTTCCAGCTGCACAACAAAAAAACGTTGAAGATGCTTCTAGTTCGACTATACTCAATTAAATGAGTTGTAATATTAACGACAATACCTGAGTCGACGAACTGTTTGCGAATGTGCTAGCGAACGGTTTAAGCAGGTCAAAACAGACGGCTCAATATCCGATGGATCCCAACTGACAATCTCTATCTGCCCATCTTCTAAGCCGACCGCCAAAACATAACAACTGAAACAATGAGCAAAACTTCTATTACCGTAATACAAATGCAAATGCCATCGATATATAAATCACTTGAAAAATTTGAAGCAAATCGAACTAATCTCCTGTTTTAAGTAATCGCTCACAGATCACGAAGCATATGTGCACAGTGGTAATGCAATTCAGTAAGTTCCATCCGGATCCAAGACATTGCAGCAAAAATGTTCGCATCTCATCTAAGGTCAATGCTTTGATGTGCTATCAAGCAACGGTTTTCAATTAAGTCTGGACCTAAGCAAAATTGACTTTATCATAAAAGTGACTATACGATAACGTGACTATACGATGATAACGTCTACATAGTTCACTGAACTTACTCAACACTCCAAGGCAATATATTATATTTTATGATTTAATATTATGAGGCATTAATATAATAACAAATAAATGCTACCCGTTGATAATAAGAGTACAGAAGGCAACGGCTGTGACCGAGGCGGATCTTTTACTCTCCACAGAAAATTTCACTTCTTCTGAATGACGGCTAACGCTCCAAATCGCCAACTGTAAATTTCACAACTTCATAATACTGAACTTATAAAAAAATTAAGGCACCTTTTTCCATATAAAAGCTTTCAGCAACAAACCCACATAAAACGACAGAAAGGTTGCTCACTATTCTATTTATATATTGATTCCGATAACACAAAACGATATGTAGCATTACTCAAACATGAGCATAATTTTAAGAACTCCATCGGATCGCGAAAACATTGCCGATTCTCCCTCCCTCTGCCAACTTATCTAAGATATCTTCAAACACCGAAACGAGGTGACCGTTTCGTCAAACCATTTGAATACTGAGAAAGTGGTAGCACGAACTGAACGATTTTTAAATGCGACTAAAAAGCATAAGACAAATTGCGAAAACAAATAAGTGAATGTTCTAAAAATGGAACCTTCCTATCTCTTGCACCTGTCGCAAAATATTTGCTATCAGCGCTCCAAGAACACGACCAAATTATCCTCGAATGTACGTTACCAGTCTTTGGTGATGTGCCGATTAATTTCCAATTGAACGGATCTATAAAATATTCACAGCTAAACTGCTCGAGCTAGCTTGAAACTCTTGAGATAGATGCAACGTTGAGAAAGCTAAAACGAATAGAATAAATGGTATGCATCACTTCTATATACACGTTTACTCCACACACCAGTTAGTTAAATTACTGCAGAGGAAAACTTAAACGAGTTCAGAAACATTTATCTTTAAAGGTCCAGTGAAAGAAAAGAAGGGAAGAGGTGCCGACGTATGAAAGCGAAGTGAAATACTATCCGGAATATCAGGCTAGCATCCCACAAACATTTTGCAGCAAGCAAGAATCTGGTACGCTCGTTTTTTTGTCTCCTAATGCTACTTCATAACGCTTCACAAGAGCCATGCAAAACGAAACAGGAGTGCAAAATACAACTTTACCTTCGCCAAATTGCGAAAAAAGCGCAAATGTCCGATCTCGCGAAACAGATAGTAGCATAGAAGCATCAGGAGAGAATTCCAGTTGAGTGACTGTGAGCTGATGATGAAGAAGCTCACCATGACGTTCCCAACGATCCGTATCCCAAAGCATTATCGATGCATGACCTCGTTGACTTGCCTAAAAAATAGGTAATAGGTATCTATCAAACTTTATAAGTGATAAAACAGTGAAACAGCGGTACCTTTGCAATGATTTTTTACTATCAACGAATCGCAAAACACGAATAAGAAATAACTGACGAAAAAGCAAAGCTAAAAGCACAAGCAAAACCTGAAGTATAAATAAATGAGAAGCCATAGAAATATAGGCAGAGGTAAGCAAGAATAAAAATAATGAGTAGAAGCTGTTTATGAGCAGAAGTATGCGCAAAAAGAAAAGAAATAACAAAAAACTTTTGAGAAAAAGCCAAACAAAAAAGGAAAGGAAATATTGGTGGCAAGATACTGTAGTGCAGCACACGCAAATGAAATGCCTTAAAGACAGTGAAAATCAATAACATAATTACAGCAGGACACTTAATTTAAATTCCCGAAACAATGTTCGATGACTGAGTGGATACAAACTGTAAGGCAAATTTTTTCATGAAACTAAAGAAAAACAGAAATGGGAGATATACAGACTGCAGATATACTACAAAAGTTTGAAAGGAATGAGACAAATGGGAGAAATGTGAGAGAAAAGAGATAAGCATAAAGGCATGTAAATAGAGATCTTAAGATCCAGAAATGAAAGCAACCAACTCTGCACGCTGTCGCAATAACAGCTCCCCTTTGGTTAACAGCAATGGAAAATACTTCGAATCCATGACCGTACAGTTTGTATATCTCGGGCCAAAGAGTATTCTGCATCAGATGGTCCTCAGTAGGTAATTCTGTTAAATATAACTTCACTTAGTTATATCTATCACAACGCATACTCCATGTAAAGAATTTAATTTAAGAGCGCTTGATAATTATGAAGGTGTTTGCCGAAATAACTAAAATTAGATAGTAAAAAAGAACACCTTACTTCCGTATTCAATACTTCGCAATATATTTGCCCTTTTAGAGGAAAAGATTTCAGCTCAGTAGCAGAAAAACGACTGTGGGAAACAATCGACAGAAACTAGAGGCCACGAACGGTTAATTACCTTCTTAATTAAACAGTCGAAATGTTACCTATAATCAGAATCAGTCAAACACTATCACAGCACGTAATGACTACCTAATAGAAAAAAGTGCAAGCATAAAACGTTGGCGAATAAAATAATAATTGGTTTCAAAACCCAAAACCATACCACTAAAATGCAAATCAATGGATGAATGCTAGCAGTTACCTTTGCTCATAAAGAAAGGGATTATCACAAACCTTCAAGAACGACGGGATACGCCACCAGTGAGGCAAGTTCATCTGGGGTCCCGCCCAGGCCAAATTCCAATCCAGGATCCTCACCGATCTCCTTGTTTGATAATCCGAGAGCTGGCACCGACGCACCTTGCTCAGCCAACAACGTGGTATCGGGAAAGAGCTAGTAATTTCTTCGCTTTTTTCACGACCCAATATGCATACTAATCCAGCGACTAATGAAAATTAATCTTTGATTTCGAAATCCACTCTATCCCAATTTTTCCTACTTCTTCAAAAACCATTTCAACAAGTTTACGAAGCGCCGATTTTATGCCCTCAGATATACAAAATCAATTTCCTTATTCCTGTTAAAGTATTTAAAGGCAATCATCTTGATAAATTACAAAGCCATCGTTCTCACTTAGTAAGCAAAGTTACCCTCTCACACTCAGTAATCAAGCCTACAATTTCATCCCTGTTCGTTCACCTGCCGCTTTATAGGGAAATGCCCAAACATTATTTGGATAAGCAGGAAAGCGGGCCAGAGAAATTAGCATGATATGCCTTACGCAAACGCATTCATTTGATGAACTAGTCAAACAGAAACTGCAAATAAACAATAAACGTGCAAAAAATGCCTATACATTTTCGATGACCGGACCACCTGCGAAAACTTACTAGTAAGCAGGATCAATTCGCGGTGAACGTTGCGAACATCAAATTTCGTAACTACATCTTCAATGGCTCCTGAGAGGAAATGCCCACACGGACGGATAGGTATCCGGCTCATAATGTCATCCGACTTGCAGTTAGTTCTTCGACTTCACGATGGCGGAAAGCGACAAGCATTCAGTAGAAAGTGCGCTTTGAGCATTGAGTTTTGATCTAATTCTGATATTAATGCACGCTACATTCACCCATTTAAGAGTACTAAACGCATTCTCAGCTTGCAACGTTCTCAACCTCTGGGTCAGCTCACCAGGGCATAACCCTATCACAAGTCAACAAACATTTCTACATGCTCAAATATGACGTCAAAATAAAACGCTCTGTAATGACGCCATCACAATATGTTCACATAGGTCGGCACCACACAGTTTACCAATGCAAACTAGTATTACGTCACCTTCCTTATCAGAATAAGAACAACATTAGATTGCTCTCGAGGATACCATCATTTCAGGCCGGTATAAATCAAAAAATATGTGAAAAAACATACTAGCAAAAATCTGCTAATAAAGAAAAGAAGCATTACCCGTTCATATTTAAAAGCGGATATGTTGGCAATGCTGTGTGCAAAAGTCTTCGGTGCACGGAATGCACGTAAAATTTTCTCTTCGCCCCCAGAGACGAAACAACTTCTGAAATATTGAATACTTTTGAAAAGATGAAATATCTTACACAAAGATAGAAAACATAAAGCGCATATCTGTTCGTTGTATTATACAATCAAAAAAGGTTGAGAGTCATTTATTCGCAAAATATTAGCAACGAAGCATTATCACAGCATTCCGATATGACGACGAAATATTGCGGCGGCACTATTTTTGCCATCGTTTCTTATGCAAAAAAGTCTCTTTCCTTCCGTAAACGGCATATAAAACATGATATCTATAACTAACTCTTGAAATAAGTAGCTCTTCAAAGCTGAAACCGATAGAAATGTCAGGAAAGATTTGCGGAACTATCCGGAATTTATCAATACACAATATCAGAAACTTTTTTGCTGGTTTCGTTTAAAAATGAGAGCAATAACGACGACTAACGCCATTCACCGAACAGAAATAACTGAACTATACGAAAATGAAATGATTAGGCTGTTTACACGCAAAATTCATAAGTATTTAATTACGCTAATGTCTTAGTCCACAATGACGGAATTGTGTGCACCCATTCATCAATATCCCATCTAAAATGAGATATCATACATTCCATGAAATATTTAAGTCCACTTAATTAAACTCAGATATTTATATAGCTGAGGAAATTTAATAATTTTCTTACAAAACACTTACGTGGAAATGGATGCGATACAAGCGAGATCATAGCCATGCACCTGAGGACGGGCAATTTCTGCGTAGGAATGCTGCAAATAAACGAGTTATTGCACTTGTATAATCAACCACACAGTTACTGCAAACATTTCTATGCATCAATTTAATGACGAAATTAATAAACAATTAAAATGTTAAATCATGCTTTGTTTGTGCTTAGTAGTGATCCTATGTTTGATAACGATTGCCTCATGGGGAGTGAGATGGTTCATAAGCACTGCTCCTGCCATATTACAATAGGTAATTTATTTTAACATCTCGCAGCTAGTGTTGGCCTTAAAAAATTCCGCTCGTAGGCGGGTCAGGTTTTGTGGATTTCCGAAAACTTTCGAAATTCCGGTTTGCGAGGAAACCAAAAAAGATGAGAGGTCGAATGCCAACAGTAGTTGTACCGCAATTTCGACATACGCCGTGCTGGTTTATGTCTTTGTCATAAACACTGGTAAAAATGGCTGGACTTTCAACCAACATCACATCAGTGTAACCTAAATAACATTTCGCATATAACGCGCTGTAATAATCCAACCGAAATAATTTAATACGAAGCTGAAAATAAAGAAGGGAAAAATAATAACGCAGGAAAATATGGTTACGAATGAAAAGATCACAACGACTAAAGAGCGCTGCGTCTGTAAATACCCCTATTCCTCCCTTTTGAAATTTTGGAGCCATGTTTATCCTACTGAAATATAAAACTGACCTTGAAAATACGGATCGGTCATTAGCACATTCAAACTCTTCACATAGAACATGATCGGAACAACGAATAGAAGATGGCAACTTCACTCTCTCAGTAACCTTCCTAACGCAAAAATAAAGTCTAACAGAATGCCAGCAAAAATAGGAGACCACTGCGTAAAAATAAGTACCGTTCTCCCAAACGCATAACAATGTCTCATATTTTTTTAATCGGTATCGAGATCAAACTGATATTAGCCTCGTTGCTCCCTCCACCCCGTCTCATATTCCCTAGCAGTAATCTTTTAAAGCGCATACCGTTGCCGCACAAGGAGCAAAACAACGCGTAGTCTGGTCCAGTGAACACGAAAGCAGATATGTTCCGGATGGATCCCAACAGAGATCACAAACTGCCATCGAATGTCCTCCAAAGAGCGGTCGCGGCTCCCAAAAGCCATTACCATCCGAGCACTCCTTCAAATTCACAAGCCAATGCAACGAAGTGCATTCCGCTGACCAAACAAAACTGATTTCCCTGACTTCAAAACTCATCCCATCTAAACTGCTTATTCAGTTAGTCGCTTCAATAACTCCTTTGAAGGTCACATCGTGCTAAAGAATGCTGACTTAATACTTGCAGATCCATGCTCAAGTATATCTACCTTACTTTTACTGAAAGCATTCAACTATAGATAGCACAGGATGACGAACTTCCGCGAAAAGAATGTTTCAGCGATTGATCAGACACGCTTTGAGTTGGAGACAAAGTAATATCATAATTAAAAACAATACTCAAAGATGACCTGCTTACAGCTCCATGCATAGAAACCTCCAAAGTAAGAATGTGCGATGATCATAGTTCCAGTTGGTGAATAGCATCCACCATAATACCCAACTGTTTGTCCTCCAACGTCACCAAGCCGCACCTTAAAAACGATATACAATACCAGCATTTGAGGATATCTTATCGGTAAACTTATTCAACAAACTCATCTCAATTCTTCGAAGTACTTCCCACTCGTTACTTTTGTGAAAAAAGGTACATTTCGGGAATAACTGATGTAACGCCGAAATTATTCCGGCATTAACTGCTTATCAGATTAGTTCGGTTCAAAACACTAAAGCCGTCTCAATACTAGAAGATTCTTAACCGGAGTGTGACCGGTAGAATTGATTAAGCCGGTGAACCTATTATGGAATGTCGGTGAAGATTAGAATATAGAATAGCACACATGTTCATATTATCAAAAACACTACTTCAAAGGGCAAGTGAAGTATAGTCACGTGTTCACCTTTTCCAGCCAAACGCCGCCACCCATCTCAGA
Source organism: Baylisascaris procyonis (assembly GCA_037389465.1). NCBI lineage: Eukaryota > Metazoa > Nematoda > Chromadorea > Rhabditida > Ascarididae > Baylisascaris > Baylisascaris procyonis. The sequence continues at coordinate 3,414,278 of JAZARR010000110.1, forward strand.
GGGCTCCCATAGAATGAGGCACTTATCACTGGATACACTCAATAGTTGATTCCTTTTGGAATGCCATTGAAGCGAATGTACCCAGGCATCGTGACCGCTCAGGACTGCTTCCAAACGAGCGCTTACTTCAACTGTGAAACTGTCACCTGTAACTAAACTTGCAACTCTGAACATCGGTGATTTCAACGTTATGAATATGCCATTCCTAGCAAATCAATGAAAGTCCATCTCAAACATTCCTCACATTTTTATTCAGAATTCATTCAACCGGTCGGTCGACGATTCAGTTATCAGAATAATCGAAAAACGTAAAAGCACGTCGGAATAATAGTATGCAGATTTAGGCAATGGAATCACTGGAAAAGAGTTCGTATCCGTGGACTTATCAACGCCGCACTGTTGCAAGCGGGATGGGAGGGAGAGAGAGAAGGGTAATAAGCAGACATTACTAATACCACTATGCAAGCCTATCACGGGACTTTATTTGCTTTTTTTTGCATGAGAAACACATATTCCTTTTATATTACGACACTGAAAAATGCAGCAGTAATTACTCGGCAGTTTTTTACAACTTTCACAGTTTAAAAAATTTCACAAATTTGAATTATTCAAGTGCAGTGTGAAAATGCTAACAAAGACGTTTCATTTCGGCCAAACGATGCGACTTCACAATAATCTGGGCAAATAAACAACCAAAACGAATCCAATAACGAGGAATTCACTGATTTATAGATGAAAATTTTATTTGTCACCCGTATTTATCACTCCATAACTGCTAATGCTGCATTAACATATACTCCTTGCATCCTCATGGCACGTAACACCAAGGGTTCATGCAAACAAGACAGGCAGAGTGAAACTGGTCATACATTTACAGCGTCACCTCCCTCTCTCTTTCCCTCTTTTTTGTTTCCTCATTCAGTAATTGAATGAGGAAACAAAAAAGACAAAGCTGAAAATAATAATGATTGCAGACGTAATCATGAATGGATTTGCCAGACGGGTTAGCTCAGCCATCACAGTCAGGGGGTTCATTTTAAAATTGAACATGAAAACACTGCAATGGTTGAGAGCCTCTTTTTTCTCTTTCCCTTCCTTTTCCCTTACACATACACGCACAGCCACACGCTCACGGACATGTTTATGCATAGATATATACCGAAAAATATGAACGTATGAACCAGCAAATGTGTATTACATCAGCTATTTACTTGAAGGGGATTAAGTAATGAGTTATTAAAATGTTCACCTGATTGTAAATTAATTATTTGCGGTCTCATGGTAACCTCAGACTCGGATGCTTCATGAGATTCATATGCATCTCCTTCAGCGACGGACTGCTCGTGAGTGGAAAAGCGCCATAATCTGATAAGATTATCCTGACCCGCACTTGCCAGTAATGCATCACCTTCGTGCTCTACAAAATATTACTTCCCCTTCTTCACGTACTCGATTCACAGAAAAGGCCAAAATTCGACGTATTCGCAAATTTAGTTTCATAACGTTACAAACATTAATTTACTGCATAATCTTGAAAGAAAAACAAAAAAAAGGAGATCAGAAAATTCATTACATTCTCAAAGGTTTTACTGACGGAGGGACCATTTGTATCCTGCATATTTTAAGATGCTACAACGAGGGTGCATAAGAACTTTATAGCTCATATGCACCGTTGATATATCATCCTAAAATATGCAGAACAAAAATGACTATATGGGGCACTGACGCATATGACGTATTTTAAATTCAATAAAGTAAACAACAGAAGTGTTTTAAATTCAATAAGCACATCCTTATTTAAATAAACATCCCATAGCATATAACAGCAGTAATGGACTACCTTTTTCAACGATTTTCACTTCCTCTTAAGCCGGAAAAATCAAATAACAAATTTAAACTTAGAGATAGTCTTTAAACTCGCAAAGCTTTTAAATACACAAAAACTGTTGTAATATGAGATAGTTCGAGAAAGACAGTAAATACCTTTCATTGCAATGCTCGATATCCAATCAGTATGACCAAGAAGCGTCAAAACTCTCATAAGAGCCTAAAATTCGAAAAAATGTAATCAAAACAAGATCACCTTCAAAATAAAATGAAACAGAAATAATGAATAAAGAATACAGCTGAAAAACAGCTTTGTAAAAAAAAGTCGAAATTTTTTATGAATACAGCGACGAAGATGAAATTGACGACAACACTAGGTCAACGCACAATCCTTTCTCCATTAGCTGAGCTATCTCAAATCGTTAATATATTCGTTCATCAACCTAACAGTTGAAGTTTACAGAATATCAGATGAAATTTGAATAGGTTGGAGATAAGATTCAAAGGGAAAAGTGAAGTCGAAACAACACAGCTGAGTGTAGTACACTATGAAGACGCAAAAAAACATGTCCAACTATTGCAGCACAGGCATTGCACAAATGAAAGCCTCAAAATAAAGAGAAAGCCTACTCTGCCAAAATGAACAATATATTTCATCCTCTCCTCTTCTCACTTCGCCTAGATTATTAATAAATCCTTATCTCATACAAATTCAAACGCTTCGCTAATGTCATAATACATCAGTTCAAAAAGAATGTACCTTGTCCATGATATTAACTGAGACAATCTCCACCGTAAAATTTGAGCATCCAACGGCAATCATCAATGTGCCTTAAATGGTTTCCATATTTGATATCATACCTGTTATGAGTCAACCATTCGGTAAATACGATAAACAAACTTTCATCCCATAATGCTGCTATAACAGTTAAAAATGAAGTACTTCAAAAAGAAAACGCTTCTGCGTTCAACTTATTATTCAATAAATAAAACATAAGTTAAATAACTCACACAGCGAACAATCTAAGGCTCTCCACGAAGTAAAGTACAACGAATAAAAGCATGAATCAGAAAAATGCATAAAAATATTTCCCATCTATACCGCACCAACCACCAATAAACGCCTAAGCCTAGAATACTTAGTTACTAAGCACTAGAAATAGACCAAACTATAAATCCAAACCAAATTAATCTTTAAAAAAGCAGCAGTGCGTTCATTATCAACCGAGGTCACCAATAAAAGCCCATAAAGCTACAAAAGGCTAACCAACCTGGAGAAATGAGATGGAAGTCGAAGCACAAAGCGAAATCAGGAGCAAATGAAATCTGCGCCTCTTTTTCGTTTGGCTCCAAAGAATTTTCTAAACTCCTCGATCGAATATGCAAAGTTCCATCCGGAATTGAATATGCACTCGTCAGAAAAGTGTTTGACGACGACGTAGTTTCTGGATGCACTGCACCCGCACAATACGTTATCGCGCTTCCAACCTCATCTGCAACTGCAAACTAAACGCTAGCCGAACGTTAACGAAAAGAATCGCGTCTCACCTATAACAACTTTTATGCATAATCTTACAGATCTCATTATCCAACAACGGAATCATAAAATCGGTCAAAATATTAACCGACAGACAATCAAAGAATTATCCAAACAACCTCTTTAACAAGTGATCCGCCAGAATCCGCCCCGAATTGTATGTGCTAAAGAAATAAAACTTATGCTGGAAATAAGGTTTCGATCACTTCCGAGCTAGATGTAAAAAAGTCGCCTTCTTTTCTTCTGTAAAAATGGCCCCGCTGAACTCCTTCTTTCCTACTTCCGATATAAAAAGGGAAAGCTGATAAGAGTGACAATTTCCATGAAGGTGCTAAGATATTTGAAAAAAGAGGGAGGGACATTCAATTTTATCACCGCTTTCGTAGCACAAAATCATTTCGCAGGAACAGGGGAAGAAGATGGATGGAGAGGGGGAAGGGGGAAAGAGAAGAACAGAGCACAACGAACAACAACCGCAATAATAAACAGTTTAACAGATCAATCAATTGGAAAGCGTCATACATTTTGAAAATAAAGAACATTCAATAGTCCGTGATTCGTCGTGCGTTACTGTCCATACCGTGAACGAACCATCCGCAGAACCAACAATTATATAGTCGACCTTCTCTAAAATATAAATATTAACGACCTCATTAGTTTTTCAAACCCACAATAACCTTTAATGTATAAATGCGATACCAAGTAGGAAGGGGGCACCAGGTAGAGGAAGCAGGAATCCGGATAATGAAGAAGGCACGGAAAGGAGGGAAACGGTAATGGATGTCCGTCTCCACGATGTACTTGATGTCAGATCAATAATAATTAATGCATAAAGGTATCATTTGGAGGTACCGGGTAGAGGTGAGCATTCTGAAATGTCAAAATACTGAAATAGTAAAAGAAACTTGCCATATCCAGCCGGTTCATAAACCCACTTGGCGAATTTCAAACACGTAATGGGGCGTTCGTGTGCCGCTGTGGTGCTGACGATACCACATCGACTCTCCGCTTCCTTAAATAAACATCTTAAAAGGTAAATCTTAACGTCAAGAAGACCAAACTGAAACGATTTAATAGAATAGTACTAATGCAAGAAATAGAACAGTACATTTGATAAAAGGGAAAAGAAATTTTTCAACAAAACAGTACTAAAACATGCGAGAAATAATGCAAGAAAATATATTTAACATCGAATATTGATCCCCTGAACAGAAATCTCTCCTAATGCGTTCAAGGTAGAGCAATTACTGCACAAAGTTCATATCAAGCAAGGAAGTGAGCGTTGCAACCGCACTGTTGTACACATACGCGTTTCCTCAATGACACTGATTAACAACAGGGGGAATTCAGATCGACTGGTTAGGGAGAATAAAACAGTGTCTCCGGATGCCCAGGTAGTCAGGCAGCATTCCTTGTCTTACCTATAAGACCTCCTGTGCACATATAGCACGCTATTTCCCGCACAGCCATCGTGGCGCTTAGTTCCCATCCCTAGTTACTGTACATACTGCAGTGGAAATATTTCAGCAAGTCGCGAGCAGCACTACTGAATCTTTTCGGTGTTCGATGGGTACTGCTTGAACATCCCCAGCAGCGTGGCGCACAGCGCCTCCTCATCTGACAGATCACACTCTTATGGGTGGTTGTGGCGGATTCCGTCGCTCTTCAATTTTTCTTCACCCCCTCCCCCTCCATCCACCACTCTTCAATCAATTCTAATGCTGTTGTAACCTCTCATCTTCGCAGATGTAAAGGTCTCCTTTAACACAACTCTGTTCACCAAGAATTAGAAATGAACATATTCCGCGTCTTCTATTTGAAATTAAAAGCTGGACGAATATTGTTGCTCTTTCCAGGCGAACGAACTACTCGCTCAAGCAAAACATTGCTCTTTGAATGGCCAACCTCGCAAGAGATCTCACTAAATTCTACAAGGTGGGAAAACAGTTCTACGTTTTCACCTCACTGGACTCCGTTTTTTTTTCCTTACCTTCCTCTTTCCGACCTGTCTTCCCGTAATTCCCTCATTTTTCTCTTCCAAACCACTTCCAATTCTCCCCTCCCCGCTAAAAAACGCATATAATATTAGTAGTGCACGTGTCACGAGTGAGAATGAATCAAATTACCTGCAATTGAGCCGTGCAAATATCACCGGCAGATGCGAACGCAAAGGTGGCGATGCGTCTTGAGCATGCGATTACATGTGGTCGTCTTTGACAACCCTTCGCTACGAACGTTGTCGTTACATTTACCATGGAATACCTGAATATTGCTGAGGTTCGTTCGCTGTGACGAATACGCAACAGGCAATGCAACGGTTAAAAATTCAAATGTCTATTTCACATGGCACAAAATTTGACCTCCTCCCCACCTTTCCCTCACTTCGACTTGTGCTGAGAGCAGAATATTTTACTAGCGGAAAGAGTGCAACGGGAAAGGATGGGTGAGGGGGTGGGGAGGAGCATTAGGAACAAACAAAGCATTAGACACAAACAAAAACCCGTCCGTCCCTTTTTACTTTTTTAGTTTTCAGCAAATCAACTTTAACCTTTCCCCTCCTCAAACAAAATCAATCTGCCAACAAAGCAGATCTTTTCTGCTGCAGCCACCGATGCTTTATGACGAAAATGTCGCTTTCAAGACAGTATAACCTTCAGAAACCCTGCTTCGTACCAACTCCTATATAACAGGGAAACGCATCCCCTCTTCATGTCAAAATGACACAAGAAACTCCTGGTAGTGGCAAACAATTCCATATCTTCTTTCGCATCCCCCATCCTTCAATTAGATCAAGTCCTAGGATCGACCGGACAACTCTAAAACACTGTCCCACTTTCATTAGCATCGAACGCTTCATTCACACAGAAATGATTTTGTATAAAATTCAAAACGAATCTGGGTAGCATGTTGCCGTTTATCCCTCTCAGGAGCAACAAAATTGATCCTCACATTGACAGTGAAACGAGCCAACCGCTTCTATGCACACTCACATCGGCAGATAATGACGAAGACGGTGATACGACACAGCGACGTCACTTATTTGACAGATATGCGGCAATGTCTATTTATGACCTTAACTTGTAAAACAATACACCACTTCAACGATGTATTGGCAACATCACCATACATCCAGCTGTCACATTCAAGATGCGATAAAATACGAGCCAATTTTTAAGTGCAGGTTTCCATTAATGCTAACCCGAGATGGATCAGGAAAGGATAAGGTGAGCGATGCATTTCTTTGCAATGTCGTATTAATCCCCACAGGGTAATGCTCCACTTGCGATTGCATCGACGATGACCGGTTTTCACCTCTCCCCGACAAAAAGGTTTTCGATAGCAAGAGACAGAATAGATCACAACCATATAAAACACAAGAAGACGCACCGCACAGATACCTCTAACTTCCCTCCCCCTGTCGAAAAATCACCACCATGCTTATGCCTGCACCTGCCCATAAGCCGATAACCGGCAACTCTGTCGTTAATCGCTTCAGATATACGCCAGAAACGCGAGAAAACGAATTGCTTTATGACAGACACAGCACTTCACATAACGATTTATTGAGGAACTGATAAAAACAACAACTGAAGGAAGCAGATATATTCGACAGATTAACGCAGACGACGTGCCTCTCTCTCAGCCTCCAGCAGCGTCAGAATGTCACCCTCTCGAACGGGACCCTTCACGTTTCTGATTATTGATCGATTGCTCGGATCATCGATGAAATCAACCCGCACCTGCAACCGCTTGCAATGAAAATACATTTAAAAGCAGCGCAATGTTCGGCCTTTTCCTGCTATCGTCTTTATTCAACCCGCCCTTACCCCTCCCCCCTTCTCAGATGTGTTGAAAAATTCACAACGGTCATCAATTTCATGCAAAAAATGCGCATTGTAAGCAGCAGGGATAATAGGAAATGCGGCAAAACAATGGACCGGAATCACAACTTTAAAAGACCGGAGGACGAAAGTCCCGGAAAACTAGAAGAAACCGTATTTGGCAGTGAAAGGGGAAAGGACTAGGTTCAAGACATCAATATGTGCCGTAGATCGGGAAATCGAAATGCCCCCCTCGCTCAGCCCCTTGCGCGCAGATGAGGAACTGCATGTCAGCTAAAGGCAAGTAAGGATTCTTGAAGGAAGTAAAAGTAACTTCCGTATAAGTCGACCAGAGCACACAACGACTCTGGAATCTCTATGAAAAAGAAATGAACTATCCGGTCCGAGTGCATTCTATTGGGATGAAAGGAAGAATTTTAAAAACCTGTGTGCACTGTCCCTGCGAGCCGGTACGACCAAGAATTTTCGTCACCTTCGCTAGTTTGATAGGCTTATCCATTGATATGCTTCAACTGCCTGAAAATTTTACAGGTCTAAAACGTCAGCATATTATTAAATAACATAATTCGTCGAACGGCTGTTTTCATGACAAAGGCAAAAAACAAACGTCTGAGACGTTTCGGATCCTTCTCAAGTGATCGCACAGGATATGCTCATAGATCCTGCACCAGTTGCGATCCAGATTGCATTTAACGAGATCTTGCAGCTATGTGAAATCACAGCTACATTCTGTTTCAAAGGAAGCCGCGGTGCTGCCTTTAAGGACCTCACACCAGGCATCCCTCAAATCGAAAAATTGTTGTTCTGTCTAAAGTACAGGGGTATCAGAAGCATACCTTCCATCTACACTATCGATTGGAGTTCTGGCCAAACCAGGTCCATAATTATTCAAAGGAATGATCTATTACACATGTCTAATCATTTGTAAAATACCACAGATGAGATGCAAAAAAGAGAGGCAAGTTCTATATTCAAACGAAGCAAACATATTTAATCAGGTCTTTGTAAGGATAAAATACTACACAGCCTTCCAAGAATAGGGTGGAGGGGAAAGGGAGGGGAAAGGGGGTAACGGCAGTATTCGGAATCTAACTTAACCCTGCCCAGAAAATGTAGTTATGGAAAAACGGAAGTTAAAGCATCGGGCATCAACCTCCCCCCCCCCTATACATGCCTCATTCTGGGTTCTTAAGGACATACGAAACATGTCTTGCCGCTGTTTTCTTGAAAACATTGCTAATATCTGTTGAATACTAATTGCATGCATGTTCAAAGTAGAAAAAAAACTGAGCTGCACTGCTCAACTTCATTTAATACTACATAGATCTTCCAGGAATAGGGTGGGGGGGGGGGGTGATAGGATAAAAGGATAGGACGAAAAAGGGTGAGTGGGGAAGAAGAAAGTAAGCTCCGACTCGATCACATGTGAGAAAACATGGTCTACCCCCTACCTCACCATGCAAGTCAAGCCTTAACCAAACCAACCTAAAGCATGAAACCAAAGAGTTCAAGAAAAACACATTGTAGAGGTCATCCCAATGCATGCATTAACCGAAAAGTAGAGCAAATGTAGGACACGTTCGGGCCTTCAAAGAGTGGAGCTCGACTTCGCCTAGGGTCGAATGGTTGAGGAGTGATCGACATACGTCGCGCACCCCATGAAATTTCAAGCATGCGCACGCCTAAACCCACCTTAAAAACCTGTCCGCTTTCTTTATAAAACCGCTCAACCCCGCGAAAATATGGAAAGAAAATTTCATATTGCGATTGTCAAAATATTTTAAATCATAGCAACTTGAGTTGTGAAAAGAATACTGGAAAAACTCTAGTATGAAGGTCTTCAAGGATAGGTGATGCCAAAACTTCAGCTGCACCGTCGAAACTAAGGACCTCCCCCACCAACATGAAATCGTTGCGAAACAGACAACGAAAGAACTCACAGGTTAGTCACGAATCCCAGATGCAGTCTCTTTCATGCGGGCACTTTGCCCAATCGACAGTGTTCCTGTCAGGACTCATTGCTCTATGTCAACAACGCCTTACTACCAGCACAAACGCAAACCTCGAGTTCGTTTATTTCAACAAAGATTGCCTTCCCATATGGTCTCGAACTCCAGCGCTGATTGTGATGTCCAACAATTCGTGATTTGCTGGTAAAAACATCGGACAAAAAACCTCTAACGATGTGAACGACCAATGTTATCATATAACAGACGGAGACGACAAAAAACCTCTAACGATGTGAACGACCAGTGATATCATATAACAGACGGAGATCCAAACAACAGCAACGTAAAACACTCAAATATATAACTTAGATGCAAATGAAATGACTACTGCTCAGTTGACTTCCTTTGTCTGCGAATAGCGAAAAATGTTTTTTAAACAAAACATCAAACTGCCCCAAACGAAAATGCATCTCTAACTTGAACTTCAACAATAAAAACTCCCCAACAATAACGTCGACTTCGGAGTCAGAACCAGTGAGAAATTCGGTCGCAAACTTTGCTGGAATTCCGCAATCGGAATTAACGAGAAATTCGGTCGCAAACTTTGCTGGAATTCAGCCACTCAGAAAAAAAGCGTTCCATTCTTGAAAAGTGCACGATCAGTCGATGGCTCTCGACCGAACACAAACGACTTTGTTATCGAAATCTTCAATCCACCCCCAACGACAACGAACGAGTCCGGAGCCAGATTCCGCCATAAATTCGTTTAGAAGTTAATGACAGCCTTCGTCGCAAAATGCATTTTGACGTTTCATAAGCAGTGGGTGACCTACTGAAACAACTCAAATTGTTTGGACAGGAGCTTGACGATCTAATGTGTTAGTGCGCATCGCCAATTCCTCACTGCGACTTCAAAAACCCACCGTAAGCTTACGTCCCTAGGAGAGGAACGAATGGCTAATTGAAAAATGGGGGTGGGGGGAAGCGGATATGCTCAAGCTTTGGCCAGGAGGCACTGATGTACCCAAGTTTGGGCTGAAAACACCGAAATGCAAAAGTTTTGCAAGTGACTCACTTCTTCGGGAGCAAACCAGTGTGAAATGCGAACCAACTGTTTGAACAACTTATGCAAACTTTTCCGTATCTATAAAAAGCCATAACTGCTCCCGAAGTAAAACCATCAAACTTTAAAGGGAATAGTGAAGACCATCCTATAGTAATGACTAAACTCACAAATTTCGTCAGCTGTTTTCAACAGTTCCCGCGCTAAAGCCATCAGAAAGATAAACAGAAGTAGCAGCATTCAACTATGTCGGGTAGTTTTCTAACAGGAATTAAAAGCTCCGTTATTATGCACTGGTGCGTCCAACATAACGGTGTTCGAAACCTAGCTGGATGAAGATATTTAATGACACTGATAAAATGGACGAACTTTCTATCAGATCACCAAAACGTAAATATCAATCCAGAAATTGCAGTACAACAAAATAACCCCTACCTTCAAAAGAACGAAAAGAAGCATAGCGGAAACAAAAGGAAGCTATTACTTCCAAACAGCGAATTGCTTGCCAACTTCTGGCAAAAACAAACTCACTACCTCAGCAGGTGGAGAGCGGGAAGATGTCAAGTCACCGCGCTTCACTACCCTCATTCTGTCCCTCACCGTACGCCCCCTGTTCCCGCCACATTTCGAAATATGACCAATTTTGGCTCACAACCATGTGAGGAGCTAGATAAGGTAAGCAACAGTGAACCGCCTTTTGTGCAATTTGTCCGCGATTCGGTTTTACCTCTCTCTAGACGGCCGCAGCCTAAGTCAGGTGGCGGTTGCAGCCTCATCTGGATACAGCCAAGAACTCTCAGTTGACATATGTGTCAGCCTATGGCGCTTTCTCAATATGACTCGCAGAATTTTTCTCGTCTTATAAGCAGCTTAGGCTTAGTTGCAGGCTTAATTTTTAGGCTTAGGCTTAGGCTTAGGCAGAGGCTTAGGCTTAGGCTTAGGCTTAGGCTTATCGAAGGCTTAGGCTTAGGCTTAGGCTTAGGCTTAGGCTTAGGCTTAGGCTTAGGCTTAGGCTTAGGCTTAGGCTTAGGCTTAGGCTTAGGCTTAGGCTTAGGCTTAGGCTTAGGCTTAGGCTTAGGCTTAGGCTTAGGCTTAGGCTTAGGCTTAGGCTTAGGCTTAGGCTTAGGCTTAGGCTTAGGCTTAGGCTTAGGCTTAGGCTTAGGCTTAGGCTTAGGCTTAGGCTTAGGCTTAGGCTTAGGCTTAGGCTTAGGCTTAGGCTTAGGCTTAGGCTTAGGCTTAGGCTTAGGCTTAGGCTTAGGCTTAGGCTTAGGCTTAGGCTTAGGCTTAGGCTTAGGCTTAGGCTTAGGCTTAGGCTTAGGCTTAGGCTTAGGCTTAGGCTTAGGCTTAGGCTTAGGCTTAGGCTTAGGCTTAGGCTTAGGCTTAGGCTTAGGCTTAGGCTTAGGCTTAGGCTTAGGCTTAGGCTTAGGCTTAGGCTTAGGCTTAGGCTTAGGCTTAGGCTTAGGCTTAGGCTTAGGCTTAGGCTTAGGCTTAGGCTTAGGCTTAGGCTTAGGCTTAGGCTTAGGCTTAGGCTTAGGCTTAGGCTTAGGCTTAGGCTTAGGCTTAGGCTTAGGCTTAGGCTTAGGCTTAGGCTTAGGCTTAGGCTTAGGCTTAGGCTTAGGCTTAGGCTTAGGCTTAGGCTTAGGCTTAGGCTTAGGCTTAGGCTTAGGCTTAGGCTTAGGCTTAGGCTTAGGCTTAGGCTTAGGCTTAGGCTTAGGCTTAGGCTTAGGCTTAGGCTTAGGCTTAGGCTTAGGCTTAGGCTTAGGCTTAGGCTTAGGCTTAGGCTTAGGCTTAGGCTTAGGCTTAGGCTTAGGCTTAGGCTTAGGCTTAGGCTTAGGCTTAGGCTTAGGCTTAGGCTTAGGCTTAGGCTTAGGCTTAGGCTTAGGCTTAGGCTTAGGCTTAGGCTTAGGCTTAGGCTTAGGCTTAGGCTTAGGCTTAGGCTTAGGCTTAGGCTTAGGCTTAGGCTTAGGCTTAGGCTTAGGCTTAGGCTTAGGCTTAGGCTTAGGCTTAGGCTTAGGCTTAGGCTTAGGCTTAGGCTTAGGCTTAGGCTTAGGCTTAGGCTTAGGCTTAGGCTTAGGCTTAGGCTTAGGCTTAGGCTTAGGCTTAGGCTTAGGCTTAGGCTTAGGCTTAGGCTTAGGCTTAGGCTTAGGCTTAGGCTTAGGCTTAGGCTTAGGCTTAGGCTTAGGCTTAGGCTTAGGCTTAGGCTTAGGCTTAGGCTTAGGCTTAGGCTTAGGCTTAGGCTTAGGCTTAGGCTTAGGCTTAGGCTTAGGCTTAGGCTTAGGCTTAGGCTTAGGCTTAGGCTTAGGCTTAGGCTTAGGCTTAGGCTTAGGCTTAGGCTTAGGCTTAGGCTTAGGCTTAGGCTTAGGCTTAGGCTTAGGCTTAGGCTTAGGCTTAGGCTTAGGCTTAGGCTTAGGCTTAGGCTTAGGCTTAGGCTTAGGCTTAGGCTTAGGCTTAGGCTTAGGCTTAGGCTTAGGCTTAGGCTTAGGCTTAGGCTTAGGCTTAGGCTTAGGCTTAGGCTTAGGCTTAGGCTTAGGCTTAGGCTTAGGCTTAGGCTTAGGCTTAGGCTTAGGCTTAGGCTTAGGCTTAGGCTTAGGCTTAGGCTTAGGCTTAGGCTTAGGCTTAGGCTTAGGCTTAGGCTTAGGCTTAGGCTTAGGCTTAGGCTTAGGCTTAGGCTTAGGCTTAGGCTTAGGCTTAGGCTTAGGCTTAGGCTTAGGCTTAGGCTTAGGCTTAGGCTTAGGCTTAGGCTTAGGCTTAGGCTTAGGCTTAGGCTTAGGCTTAGGCTTAGGCTTAGGCTTAGGCTTAGGCTTAGGCTTAGGCTTAGGCTTAGGCTTAGGCTTAGGCTTAGGCTTAGGCTTAGGCTTAGGCTTAGGCTTAGGCTTAGGCTTAGGCTTAGGCTTAGGCTTAGGCTTAGGCTTAGGCTTAGGCTTAGGCTTAGGCTTAGGCTTAGGCTTAGGCTTAGGCTTAGGCTTAGGCTTAGGCTTAGGCTTAGGCTTAGGCTTAGGCTTAGGCTTAGGCTTAGGCTTAGGCTTAGGCTTAGGCTTAGGCTTAGGCTTAGGCTTAGGCTTAGGCTTAGGCTTAGGCTTAGGCTTAGGCTTAGGCTTAGGCTTAGGCTTAGGCTTAGGCTTAGGCTTAGGCTTAGGCTTAGGCTTAGGCTTAGGCTTAGGCTTAGGCTTAGGCTTAGGCTTAGGCTTAGGCTTAGGCTTAGGCTTAGGCTTAGGCTTAGGCTTAGGCTTAGGCTTAGGCTTAGGCTTAGGCTTAGGCTTAGGCTTAGGCTTAGGCTTAGGCTTAGGCTTAGGCTTAGGCTTAGGCTTAGGCTTAGGCTTAGGCTTAGGCTTAGGCTTAGGCTTAGGCTTAGGCTTAGGCTTAGGCTTAGGCTTAGGCTTAGGCTTAGGCTTAGGCTTAGGCTTAGGCTTAGGCTTAGGCTTAGGCTTAGGCTTAGGCTTAGGCTTAGGCTTAGGCTTAGGCTTAGGCTTAGGCTTAGGCTTAGGCTTAGGCTTAGGCTTAGGCTTAGGCTTAGGCTTAGGCTTAGGCTTAGGCTTAGGCTTAGGCTTAGGCTTAGGCTTAGGCTTAGGCTTAGGCTTAGGCTTAGGCTTAGGCTTAGGCTTAGGCTTAGGCTTAGGCTTAGGCTTAGGCTTAGGCTTAGGCTTAGGCTTAGGCTTAGGCTTAGGCTTAGGCTTAGGCTTAGGCTTAGGCTTAGGCTTAGGCTTAGGCTTAGGCTTAGGCTTAGGCTTAGGCTTAGGCTTAGGCTTAGGCTTAGGCTTAGGCTTAGGCTTAGGCTTAGGCTTAGGCTTAGGCTTAGGCTTAGGCTTAGGCTTAGGCTTAGGCTTAGGCTTAGGCTTAGGCTTAGGCTTAGGCTTAGGCTTAGGCTTAGGCTTAGGCTTAGGCTTAGGCTTAGGCTTAGGCTTAGGCTTAGGCTTAGGCTTAGGCTTAGGCTTAGGCTTAGGCTTAGGCTTAGGCTTAGGCTTAGGCTTAGGCTTAGGCTTAGGCTTAGGCTTAGGCTTAGGCTTAGGCTTAGGCTTAGGCTTAGGCTTAGGCTTAGGCTTAGGCTTAGGCTTAGGCTTAGGCTTAGGCTTAGGCTTAGGCTTAGGCTTAGGCTTAGGCTTAGGCTTAGGCTTAGGCTTAGGCTTAGGCTTAGGCTTAGGCTTAGGCTTAGGCTTAGGCTTAGGCTTAGGCTTAGGCTTAGGCTTAGGCTTAGGCTTAGGCTTAGGCTTAGGCTTAGGCTTAGGCTTAGGCTTAGGCTTAGGCTTAGGCTTAGGCTTAGGCTTAGGCTTAGGCTTAGGCTTAGGCTTAGGCTTAGGCTTAGGCTTAGGCTTAGGCTTAGGCTTAGGCTTAGGCTTAGGCTTAGGCTTAGGCTTAGGCTTAGGCTTAGGCTTAGGCTTAGGCTTAGGCTTAGGCTTAGGCTTAGGCTTAGGCTTAGGCTTAGGCTTAGGCTTAGGCTTAGGCTTAGGCTTAGGCTTAGGCTTAGGCTTAGGCTTAGGCTTAGGCTTAGGCTTAGGCTTAGGCTTAGGCTTAGGCTTAGGCTTAGGCTTAGGCTTAGGCTTAGGCTTAGGCTTAGGCTTAGGCTTAGGCTTAGGCTTAGGCTTAGGCTTAGGCTTAGGCTTAGGCTTAGGCTTAGGCTTAGGCTTAGGCTTAGGCTTAGGCTTAGGCTTAGGCTTAGGCTTAGGCTTAGGCTTAGGCTTAGGCTTAGGCTTAGGCTTAGGCTTAGGCTTAGGCTTAGGCTTAGGCTTAGGCTTAGGCTTAGGCTTAGGCTTAGGCTTAGGCTTAGGCTTAGGCTTAGGCTTAGGCTTAGGCTTAGGCTTAGGCTTAGGCTTAGGCTTAGGCTTAGGCTTAGGCTTAGGCTTAGGCTTAGGCTTAGGCTTAGGCTTAGGCTTAGGCTTAGGCTTAGGCTTAGGCTTAGGCTTAGGCTTAGGCTTAGGCTTAGGCTTAGGCTTAGGCTTAGGCTTAGGCTTAGGCTTAGGCTTAGGCTTAGGCTTAGGCTTAGGCTTAGGCTTAGGCTTAGGCTTAGGCTTAGGCTTAGGCTTAGGCTTAGGCTTAGGCTTAGGCTTAGGCTTAGGCTTAGGCTTAGGCTTAGGCTTAGGCTTAGGCTTAGGCTTAGGCTTAGGCTTAGGCTTAGGCTTAGGCTTAGGCTTAGGCTTAGGCTTAGGCTTAGGCTTAGGCTTAGGCTTAGGCTTAGGCTTAGGCTTAGGCTTAGGCTTAGGCTTAGGCTTAGGCTTAGGCTTAGGCTTAGGCTTAGGCTTAGGCTTAGGCTTAGGCTTAGGCTTAGGCTTAGGCTTAGGCTTAGGCTTAGGCTTAGGCTTAGGCTTAGGCTTAGGCTTAGGCTTAGGCTTAGGCTTAGGCTTAGGCTTAGGCTTAGGCTTAGGCTTAGGCTTAGGCTTAGGCTTAGGCTTAGGCTTAGGCTTAGGCTTAGGCTTAGGCTTAGGCTTAGGCTTAGGCTTAGGCTTAGGCTTAGGCTTAGGCTTAGGCTTAGGCTTAGGCTTAGGCTTAGGCTTAGGCTTAGGCTTAGGCTTAGGCTTAGGCTTAGGCTTAGGCTTAGGCTTAGGCTTAGGCTTAGGCTTAGGCTTAGGCTTAGGCTTAGGCTTAGGCTTAGGCTTAGGCTTAGGCTTAGGCTTAGGCTTAGGCTTAGGCTTAGGCTTAGGCTTAGGCTTAGGCTTAGGCTTAGGCTTAGGCTTAGGCTTAGGCTTAGGCTTAGGCTTAGGCTTAGGCTTAGGCTTAGGCTTAGGCTTAGGCTTAGGCTTAGGCTTAGGCTTAGGCTTAGGCTTAGGCTTAGGCTTAGGCTTAGGCTTAGGCTTAGGCTTAGGCTTAGGCTTAGGCTTAGGCTTAGGCTTAGGCTTAGGCTTAGGCTTAGGCTTAGGCTTAGGCTTAGGCTTAGGCTTAGGCTTAGGCTTAGGCTTAGGCTTAGGCTTAGGCTTAGGCTTAGGCTTAGGCTTAGGCTTAGGCTTAGGCTTAGGCTTAGGCTTAGGCTTAGGCTTAGGCTTAGGCTTAGGCTTAGGCTTAGGCTTAGGCTTAGGCTTAGGCTTAGGCTTAGGCTTAGGCTTAGGCTTAGGCTTAGGCTTAGGCTTAGGCTTAGGCTTAGGCTTAGGCTTAGGCTTAGGCTTAGGCTTAGGCTTAGGCTTAGGCTTAGGCTTAGGCTTAGGCTTAGGCTTAGGCTTAGGCTTAGGCTTAGGCTTAGGCTTAGGCTTAGGCTTAGGCTTAGGCTTAGGCTTAGGCTTAGGCTTAGGCTTAGGCTTAGGCTTAGGCTTAGGCTTAGGCTTAGGCTTAGGCTTAGGCTTAGGCTTAGGCTTAGGCTTAGGCTTAGGCTTAGGCTTAGGCTTAGGCTTAGGCTTAGGCTTAGGCTTAGGCTTAGGCTTAGGCTTAGGCTTAGGCTTAGGCTTAGGCTTAGGCTTAGGCTTAGGCTTAGGCTTAGGCTTAGGCTTAGGCTTAGGCTTAGGCTTAGGCTTAGGCTTAGGCTTAGGCTTAGGCTTAGGCTTAGGCTTAGGCTTAGGCTTAGGCTTAGGCTTAGGCTTAGGCTTAGGCTTAGGCTTAGGCTTAGGCTTAGGCTTAGGCTTAGGCTTAGGCTTAGGCTTAGGCTTAGGCTTAGGCTTAGGCTTAGGCTTAGGCTTAGGCTTAGGCTTAGGCTTAGGCTTAGGCTTAGGCTTAGGCTTAGGCTTAGGCTTAGGCTTAGGCTTAGGCTTAGGCTTAGGCTTAGGCTTAGGCTTAGGCTTAGGCTTAGGCTTAGGCTTAGGCTTAGGCTTAGGCTTAGGCTTAGGCTTAGGCTTAGGCTTAGGCTTAGGCTTAGGCTTAGGCTTAGGCTTAGGCTTAGGCTTAGGCTTAGGCTTAGGCTTAGGCTTAGGCTTAGGCTTAGGCTTAGGCTTAGGCTTAGGCTTAGGCTTAGGCTTAGGCTTAGGCTTAGGCTTAGGCTTAGGCTTAGGCTTAGGCTTAGGCTTAGGCTTAGGCTTAGGCTTAGGCTTAGGCTTAGGCTTAGGCTTAGGCTTAGGCTTAGGCTTAGGCTTAGGCTTAGGCTTAGGCTTAGGCTTAGGCTTAGGCTTAGGCTTAGGCTTAGGCTTAGGCTTAGGCTTAGGCTTAGGCTTAGGCTTAGGCTTAGGCTTAGGCTTAGGCTTAGGCTTAGGCTTAGGCTTAGGCTTAGGCTTAGGCTTAGGCTTAGGCTTAGGCTTAGGCTTAGGCTTAGGCTTAGGCTTAGGCTTAGGCTTAGGCTTAGGCTTAGGCTTAGGCTTAGGCTTAGGCTTAGGCTTAGGCTTAGGCTTAGGCTTAGGCTTAGGCTTAGGCTTAGGCTTAGGCTTAGGCTTAGGCTTAGGCTTAGGCTTAGGCTTAGGCTTAGGCTTAGGCTTAGGCTTAGGCTTAGGCTTAGGCTTAGGCTTAGGCTTAGGCTTAGGCTTAGGCTTAGGCTTAGGCTTAGGCTTAGGCTTAGGCTTAGGCTTAGGCTTAGGCTTAGGCTTAGGCTTAGGCTTAGGCTTAGGCTTAGGCTTAGGCTTAGGCTTAGGCTTAGGCTTAGGCTTAGGCTTAGGCTTAGGCTTAGGCTTAGGCTTAGGCTTAGGCTTAGGCTTAGGCTTAGGCTTAGGCTTAGGCTTAGGCTTAGGCTTAGGCTTAGGCTTAGGCTTAGGCTTAGGCTTAGGCTTAGGCTTAGGCTTAGGCTTAGGCTTAGGCTTAGGCTTAGGCTTAGGCTTAGGCTTAGGCTTAGGCTTAGGCTTAGGCTTAGGCTTAGGCTTAGGCTTAGGCTTAGGCTTAGGCTTAGGCTTAGGCTTAGGCTTAGGCTTAGGCTTAGGCTTAGGCTTAGGCTTAGGCTTAGGCTTAGGCTTAGGCTTAGGCTTAGGCTTAG